>CM052898.1:38358613-38437916 GCA_028534135.1 Potos flavus | reverse complement strand
GTATAGAAATGCAACTGATTTCTGTGCATTGATTTTATATCCTGACACTTTACTGAATTCTTGGATGAGTTCTAGCAGTCTTGGGGTGGAGTCTTTTGGGTTTTCCATGTAAAGTATCATATCATCTGCAAAGAGTGAGAGTTTGACTTCTTCTTTGCCAATTTGGATGCCTTTTATTTCTTTTTGTTGTCTGATTGCTTAGGCTAGGACTTCTAGTACTATGTTGAATAGCAGTGGAGATAGTGGACATCCCTGTCGTGTTCCTGATCTTAGGGGAAAAGCTCTCAGTTTTTCCCCATTGAGAATGATATTTGTTGTGCGCAGATCATCTTTTTAAAAGATAGATCAGATTACATCACTGCTCAGGCTTAAAGATCCTTCTTTGCACCCCCACTGCCCTCAATAAATTCTGTTCTAGAACCTATAAGGCCTGATGGATCTGGCCTTTGCCTTTCTTTTGCCAACTTGATTTAATTCTCTTCTTTTTACCCTTCAATGAACTATAGTTACACTGGCCTTCTGCAAGTTCCTACAGTGTTTGGGACCCTTTCCCACCTCAGGGCCTTTTTATCTGCTCTTCTGACTGCCATGACCTAGCTACCCCCTTCTCACCCTCTCAGGACCTCACCTTAGAGGTGGCGCTTTTCTTATGGCTCATATTTCTAAAGTCGATGTTTTATTTTGTTATTCTCTTTGGTTGCAGCCACTTTATTTTTTTTCCTATCAAACACGACCTAGAAGTATTGCTTACTTGTTAGCTATCTTACCACCTGGCATATGAGCTTTTCTAAGGGCACAGACCATGTTTATCTTATGACTTAATCTCCAGGAACTAGTACCTAGGATGACATGTAGTAGATGCCCTGTATGTATCTGCTAAACGACTGAGTGGACAAGTAAATAAATAAATATCCTAAGAGAAAAATCAATAATATGTTACAGGAATTCGGAATGGCTAAACCACTGAGCACTAGCAATAGCTTTAACAGAGTCTTTGACAAATATTTGAAACAAGGAGTCTCGCGTGGTCACAATTTCACTTAATAGAACTTTTGGCTAATCATTTTATAACCAGAGGTGAAGATTTAAATATACTGGTTTGCAAATGCTGTATATACTTTTCATGAAGGCTCTTCGGGATGGCAAAGCTACAGATATCCTGATGACTCATTCCAGGTTCTTTGACTCAGACTGACGAGAAGGTGTGAAGTTATAAGAACTCTACAAAGGATACTGGAATCAGAGGATGGATGTTCAAATTCCAGTTCTGTCAGCTCCAGCTGCGTGATCATAGGCAACTGGCTTAATTTTCTAAGTTTTAGTTTCCTCATCTATAAAATGGAGCTAACAATACCAACTGGGTATGTTGTTAGAAAGAATTAGGTAAGATAAGCTCAGTGAGATTTCTAGCACATTTCCTAGTATTTATTAGGTAGTAGTTTTGTTGTTGCGATTATTTCATCTTTTTACACTGTGTCCTCTTATTTAGTTATTTGTGGATATGGGAAAAATTGGACGACATTCTCTGAACATAATTTCTCTTAATATAGTAATTAAATCAGTCTGCTTTTTGCACTCCAACTATTATGTCTGACAATCTGAGGTCAATATACAAATCAACTGAGTCCTCCCAAATCAGTATAAAAGAGGCAAACAAGGAGGCCCTTTGTTCATTCACACCCTTTGTTCATTCACATAACAGCTCAGTAAAGACCATATGATACCCCATTCGCCCAAGAGCAGATGTACTGATAAAAATAGTGTGGTAAGGGGCACCTGGGTGGCTCAGTGGGTTAAAGCCTCTGCCTTCGGCTCAGGTCATGATCTCAGGGTCCTGGGATTGAGCCCTGCATCGCGCTCTCTGCTCGGCGGGGAGCCTGCTTCCCCCTCTCTCTCTGCCTGCCTCTCTGCCTACTTGTGATCTCTCTCCTCTCTGTCAAATAAATAAATAAAATCTTTAAAAAAAATAGCGTGGTAATTAAATCCTAATTCCCTCCATAATCACAAAAATAACTTTAGAGGAGTTAATCATATTCCTATTTATAAAATAATTCTCTGGAAATTGTAAAATGCTGGCATATAAGAACTCAGTAAGGAAGGTGACATTTGTGTTTTGTATATGGAGTTATTTTCCATGAGGTAACATAGGTTCGGGGCATATTAAACACTGGGGTGAACTGATTCTTACAAAGCACAAAGGCCCATTAATAGTTTGTACCATTAAAGTGGTATTGTAATTTCCAACACAAAGCCATTGACTGTATCATACTGTTTAATGCCAACAAGGGTATGAATAAGGAAACAAGTAACGGGTTTGTCATCCGATGACCTGGTATTAGCCTTGACTCTGATACTTGCTAAGTGTATGACCTGGCCTAATTACTTATGTCCTAAGGCAGGGTTTCTCGGCCTTGGCACTACTGACATTTTGGACCATATAATTCTTTGTCCTGTGAGGGTATTTAGCAGCATCTCTGTCCCTAATGCACTGGACTCCATTCGCTCTGCCTCTCTTCCCAAGCTGAGACAATCAAAGATATCTCCAAATCTGGCCAAATGTTCCCTGGGGGCAAAATCATCCCCAGCAGAGCTACTGGTCCAGGTCAGTTTTTATTCTTTTAATCTCAGTGGTTACTATGATGATTATCATCCACAATGAGATAAGATACGTGAAAGGTTCTCTTAATTGTAAAGTACTGTTTAAATATTTTTCTCATTTCCCACTGTCATTCCCTGCATCCTTAATGATGGTATATGCATTGCACAAAAGGCACCCAACATATTGTTGCTATCCAGCTGTGGGACCCAGCTAGCTCTGCACAATCTCTCTCAAAGCTCTCTTTGCCTCTTACCCTCAAAGCTTCCTTATGCAATTTCCTTTAAGCTTTGCGAAATGACAAGGTAATTTTACAAACTGCTGTACTACTGATTTTTAAGATTTCAGTGCCTGACATTGGTTGAGTGTTTTAATCTTCCCTTTCTTTCTTTCTTTCTTTCTTTTTTTTTTTTTAACAAAGAGATGAGAACTAGGCCTTCAAGGCTTGAATTCCAGACACTGGAAAAGGCGAGGGAGGGAGATAATCTGTAGAAGGGGTCATTTTTAGTAGCTGTCATTAAATTACATTATATTGCTCTGTTTATTTTTCCTAGGTATAATCCAGATGTGGGTATAAATTGGAGTTTTATGAAATTCAACCAATTTCTTATCCAAGCAATATAATATACTGATTAAGAACATAAACTCTGGGGGTGCCTGGGTGGCTCAGTTGGTTGGGTGTCCAACTCTTGGTTTCAGCTCAGGTCATGATCTCAGGGTTGTGAAATCGAGCCCCTTGTTGGGCTCCACGCTGGGTATGGAGTCTGCTTACGACTTTCTCTCTCTGTCTGCCCCTCCACCTGCTCGCGTGCTCTCTCTCTGAAATAAATGAATGAATCTTAGGAAATACCCATAAACTCTAGAACTATACTATCGAGGCACAAATCAGAGTCGTGCCACTTATGAGCTGTATGATTAACATCCTTGTATGTAAATTTCCTTACTTGAGATAATGGAATAATAAAAGTAACTCTATCTCACAAGATGTTGTAAAGATGTGTGCTGCTGAGACCAGTGTCTGACGCATGAAATGCATAATATAAGGGCATTAGCCAAATAATTCTATTAACTGAAGTTCTGTACCCTCCTAAATCTATTACTTCAGATATTAATAAAGGACTCTGTTAAGGTTAAGACTACTACCAAGTAGTTCTGCCCTTCTGAAATCCTGTAACATATTATTATGCTTAATGAAGCATATGGGTAACATCAAGTAGTTATAGAAGGGGGATGAAAAATTGGACTCAATTATTCATAGATATCTACTAAACACCTCCTGTCCACTAGGCCTATATAAACCAGGAGGATCTTAGATAACTGCATACCTAAAAATGATGTCAGTGTTATATACCATAATGCATACATTTCTATAAATGCAGACTAGAAAGGGCATTATTTTTGCCAGTGGGGAATCTGCTTCCCATGTTATTCATAGAATAAGGAAAAGCTCTTAAAAAAAAAAAAAAAAGAATAAGGAAAAGCAAGGACCAAGGCCTGGCCAATCAGGAGATCCTATTTCCCTGTCTACAGTGATTGGTTTAAGGACAGACATGCTACCAAAAACAGGAGCTATTTCAGGAAACAATCTCTTTCTATTTATTGCTACATTTAGAGATGGAAATCTAGAACTGTTAGCAGTCATCTTACCTGCCATAGAAAGGATGCCATAAAGAAACAACCAAAGACAGGTAGAGCCCAGCAGACAGAGAGAGAGGAGAGAATGTAAGAGCTCTTTGAGATCCTGTTTCTGTCCATGGCTAAGCCAACAGCTTCCTTTGCATGCTCCAGCTACATAAGGCAATAATTTAAGACATTAGAAATTTGGTTTTAATCCCTTGTAATTGGAAGAGGCCAGTATCTAGGGAAATCGGTGAACTTGTTCAGGAGATAGTGGGAGTGAAAGTGGAGAGGAGAGATGAGTTCTTCAGATCATTCTTTGATGGCTACCTCTACAGAACTTGTTGCTAAAAGACTGATTAACTCAATTATGGAGGAATATGGATTTCTGAGTCTGAAAAAATTGACCTGATCTTCCTTTATCCACAACTTTGCCATATACCATTGGCTATTTATTTCTACAGAAAAAAGGCTAAGCTATAATCACTTGTTGCTTTGAATTTATGGGATTTTTATAATTGGGGAATTAGTATAAAGTTAGCATTTATCCTTGGAGTGCTGATTTCCACTAACTCAAGAAAAGTTTGAAACATAACTCAACACAAATATATAGATACTTGCTTCCTTTCAGTTGGAGTCTATCCCAACTTAGAAAAAGTTTTTCAACTAATATTTCTACGTTCATTTTTCCCCATGAATATAGTGCCTGAATCCAATCCAAGGATAGTTGTATTTTCACGTTTGTTTCTTGATGAGACTTCAAAGTTTCCATTTCATTTTAGTTTTCCCATTTCGGACTACTGACTGACCAGTAGCTTTTAGCTTGATATTGAACTTTGAGCTCCTTCTAATACTCATGAATAATGATCAAGTTAGATAAAAGGAATTGAAAATGTAAATCTGTTCCTGGCTTAGAACAGATTAGCCCTGACCTACCTGTAGGCTCTTTTTAAATCATTGATAGTATCAGAGAAAAGTAAAAAATGATAAAGCAGCAAGGAGTAAAAATAAAGGTGTGACATAGGACTTAATTTTCCCTACATGAAAAAAAGGTCATCTAATTCACAACATAGTAAATTGCCCATTGCATAGAGAACAGTTATTCCTCCACTTCATTTAGAGATTTCAGATCCACAGAGGATAGGAACCTATCTGGAATTATGAGATAAATTGAATCTTTCTTTCTTAATATGAGGCTCTGGGTTATAGCCATTGAAGAGCTGACCTTGTCAGTCCTATTAATCAAAACCAGTCTGGGGACACTGGACCTTTTAAAATGCTGATCTTTCCTTTTTGGAGCTTTAGTAACAGATGACAGAAGCTGCCAAGTCCACAATATTCTATCACCCTAAAGAGACTGGTTATCCCCAAATGGCGACCTATGATTCTGTGCGCAGTTCTGCACGGAAGCCCAACTACCAGTGAGAGAACTGGCGCATCCTCACTTGTCTGGAAATGCTTTCCTTACACGTAAAACCCTTGAAAGTACAGCTTAGGAGATCAGTTCTCCCCTTCTGCAAAGGGGGTATTATGGATTAATAACTTCTTTTCAACACACAAATAATGGAAGTTTCAAACTTAACATTTTTTTTTTAAAGATTTTACTTATTTATTTGGCACAGAGAGAGATCACAAGTAGGCAGAGAGGCAGGCAGAGAGAGAGGGGGAAGCAGGCTCCCCGCTGAGCAGAGAGCCTGATGCGGAGCTTGATCCCAGGACCCTGAGATCATGACCTGAGCCAAAGGCAGAGGCTCAACCCACTGAGCCACCCAGGCGCCCCCAAACTTTTAACTTTTAAATCATCTTTAATAGTGTTAGATCAGGGACAACATAAATCATTTAAAATCTTGCATAATTAAAAAAAATCTCAAGGGGTCAAAGCAGGCTTCTTTCTCTTATACATGATGAGTTCCAGAAAATCTATTTGCCATTTAAAAACATTTTTTAAAAGATTTTATTTATTTGTCAGAGAGAGAGAGCGCACAAGCAAGGGGAGTGGCAGGCAGAAGGAGCAGCAGGCTCCCCGCTGAGCAGGGACCCCCCCCCCTCCATATGGGACTCAATGCCAGGACCCCAGGATCATGACCTGAGCCGAAGGCAGACGCTCAACCTACTGAGCCACCCAGGCGTCCCATGTTTGCCATTTAAAAGCCTAACATAAAAGCATAGACTTACATATTCCAAAAGAGGTTAATGACACTCCTGGAGGGCTAAAATATATTCTAAAACTTCAGACATGGTTAATAGGAGTACTGCTACTTCTCACCTCAAGCAAACTGGCAGTGTGATAGAGACATCACAGGACTCCTGACCCAGGGGGGTCAGGAATCAGGACGATGAAGTCAGACATTCCCAAACCAGGGGTCACTCTACCTTACGAGACAGTACAGGGCAAGGCACATATGGTTTTCTAAGTAGTTCTTTATGGAAGCTGAACTGTTTGTGAGACAGGCAGTGTCTTTACTTGTCCTTTAGAAAACAGCAATACAGGTGCGCCTGGGTGGCTCAGTGGGTTAAAGCCTCTGCCTTCAGCTCAGGTCATGATCTTAGGGTCCTGGGATCCAGCCCCACATCGGATTCTTTGCTCAGCGGGGAGCCTACTTTCCCCTCTCTCTCTGCCTGCCTCTCTGCCTACTTGTGATCTCTCTCTCTGTCAAATAAATAAATAAAGCCTTAAAAAAAAAATTAGAAAACAGCAATACAACACAGTTTTAGAACGCAATATCCATGAAAGAGTCAAGCCTTTGAAGGAGTGGAACAATGGCAATGAACAGACAGAGATAAAGATTTGTATATTCAGCCTATGAACTGGAGAATCACCCTGTGACCAACAGAGGTGAAGACATTTTGACTTGGTAGAGCTATTCCTGGCTTTGTGCCAACAGAGAACTAAGAAAAGCCTGGAAGATGAACTGGCATTGGTGTGCTCTAGACAATAGCAAAACAAAAACAAAAACAAACAAACACCCCCCCCAAAAACATAAAAAAACCCACCAAAACTTTGCTCTTGGCGAAAAAAGAAACCAACCAAACCACTTGTTTTGGTTTGAATTAGGCTATCTATTTCAATAAAATTCAAAGGCATTTTCACTTTGCATAATTGTTAATTTTATGTGTCATCTTGACTGGGCTAAGGGATGATCAAATAGATGGTAAAGCATTATTTCTCTGAGCCTTGAAGGTGTTGCTGAAAGAGCTTAGCATTGGAGTTGGTAGACTAAGTAAAGAAGATCACCCTTGTCAATGCAGATGAGTCTCATCCAGTCCTTTGAGAGCTTGAAGAGAATGAAAAAAGAGGAGGAAGTTGAATTTGCTTTCTCTGTTTGAGCTAGAATACCCTTCTTCTCTGGCTTTGAGTATCAGCACTCCTGGTTCTTAGACCTTTGGACTCCTCTGCGCCCCTGGCTCACAGGCCTTGGGAATCACTCTAAATCCTAACCCTGGCTTTTCTGGATCTTCAGCTTGCAGACAGCAGGTCATGGGACTTCTGGGCCTCCAGAGTTGTGTGAGCCAATTCCTATAATAAATATTTTCTTATATATCCTATTGGTTCTGTTTCTCAGGAGAACCCTGACCAATACAACTTTTAACCAGGATTTGCTTGAGTTTACATATCAATTTTAAGAGACATGGAAATTCTCGGCCTCATTGGAGAGAGGGGTTTATCCCGATTTGTAGAAAGAAAGATTGTTTTGTGGCAATGTGCCACAATGTATAAAGAGTCCATTGAGAGCCCTAGATGATGGCTTTTCTGTCCATCTTGAGAAAAGACAATGTTTCAGATCACGAATTTAAATGAAGGTTAGTGGGAAGATGCTTACTTCAAGGGCAGTTTCAGGCCAACCTGTCATTGATCTTTCTGTGTAGTCTCTGTGGCAGCAATAGACACTGCTACTGAACAGACACCTTGGTGACAAAGTTCCCTTAGAGATAATTTGCTTTCTGTCGTAAGATCTGAGTTTAATAAACCACTGGACAACCTGTGTGTTTCAGTTTGCTTGAAGAACAACCAGTAGTTCAGAGCCTACTGCCCTTGCCTCCAGCACTGTACAAAAGAGAAAATAAACTTGTGTTTGCTTAACCTGGTTTGATCCAAGTCTAACTTCCTCTGAACAAGAGTCTTAAAAGCTCTATAAAAATAACCTGGAAGGGACTATCTTCTCAGTAGAGATGACTATTTAGATGGCAGAGTTAATCCTAGAGTTAATTTTAATTACTCTTTGGGACCCAGTGCATGGATAGATGTGGGAAAAAGTTTTCTTGGGCAGATACAACTTCGAGGTTTTATTTATTGACACTGTAAGCAAAAAACACCCAAAACACCATGTCTGGGGAAGAAAGAAATAAAGGACATGTTTTTGTCTAAAATTTGTTTCTTAAATTGTTACCTTTAATTTATGCAGGATCTCTCAGTGTCTCCATTAATACAAGATTTAGGATTTCTTTCTTCCAGAAATTTATGACCTGAGTTAATTTCAATATAAATCTGTAGGGCATTGTGAAGATGAATGGGGTAGGGACAGGAAAGCAATACCATATTTTACTCTCTACACCTCTATGTGTTTTTATCAAAGCATCATAATAAGTAATATTACTTGTATAATGAGAAAAAAATCTTATTATTAAACTCCAAGGTACTCAAAATGTTTTATGTAACAACCTTTTAGGACACTAGAAGAGCAAGTAAAAGAATAATTTAATAGCAAAGCAAAGCTGTCTTTAGAAATAATTGGAAATAAAGATGGGGCGCCTGGGTGGCTCAGTGGGTTAAAGTCTCTGCCTTCGGCTCAGGTCATGATCTCAGGGTCCTGGGATCAAGCCCCGCATCAGGCTCTCTGCTCAGCGGGGAGCCTGCTTCCCCCTCTCTCTCTGCCTGCCTCTCTGCCTACTTGTGATCTCTCTCTCTGTCAAATAAATAAATAAAATCTCCAAAAAAAAAAAAAAAAGAAAGAATTAGAAATAAAGAAGCAGACATAGACAGAAGCAGACTGAAAGACCAAAGGGATGGCTGTAAATATCCTAAGTTGAGTTGGGAATGGCAAGGTGCTGAGGAAGTTTATGAAGCACCTAGAATATACTATTGGGTACTCTTGGATGCTTGTACTTATCACAGTTAAACTGCACAGCAATCCTGAAAAACATTATTATCCCAATTTTTCAGATGAGAAAAATGAAATCAGGACATGTCCAAGGTCAATGTAGTCCGTAAAGAATGGAGTTTCAGACTCAGATCTCACAACAAAGCCTGTATTCTTTCTACTATGCCATCCTGTGTTGTTGAAGGGTATAACAAAGAAAGAAAACAAGAAGCAAAAACCATGATAACCCCATCTAAGAGGTTTTCCTTAAAATTGCCATTAGATCTTCGGTTGTAATATATATATATATATTTTTTTGCTTTCTAATTAAGCTTGTCAAAATAGCTTTTTCTAATATTGAGAAATATGTGTTCACACTAACATCTGAAAACAGAAGCAAAAGTAAAGAATGTGTAAAAATGAGTTGAAGTTATAATCATTGCAGGTTCCCTTACCCCAAAGTAACTAAAATGCCTGGAAGATAATATTAATTATTAATTAGAAAGGGAGGCCCACTATATAGATTATGTAGTTTAGTAAGCAGAGGAGGTCTCTACAACACAAATTGCAATATTGGCCATGCTAGAAAAACATGTAATTTTATTATGCACCCAACTCTCAACCCTTTAGGAATTGCAAGATCGTGGTTTGTGTGCTTCGACTTCTCATCCCAGAACTTTATAACATTTCTCAGTGAGGAAATCAAAGTGGAATCGCCTACCTCCTGCATATCAGTGATAGCACACTATTGTCAGGGTCCAGCTAAAATTCTCAAAGACCCTCCCTGCCTTGCACAGCACCTGCACTTTGTATTTTTGCCTTTGCCAGAAGAATAGAAACTCAGGATCACCTCGGTGGTCATTTAATACAAGCTTTCCCAAACTCCCTGGTATGGTCCTAATTTCTGCTCTACTCATGTACTGCTAGACAGCTTGCATCTTCACCCCAATACTTGTTAGACATGTGACTTGGGAAAGTCTATTAACCTCTCCAGACTCCAGTTTGCCATCTCTAAAATGAGGGGCATAATAATAATACATCTATTTTGTAGGTTTTTTTGAGAGGGTTACATGTGAAAATACCTGTGAGGCATTTATAATTGTGGTGGCAAATAGGAAGCACATTATCAATATTGGCCACAATAATCATTTTTATTATTATTTTCTTCATCATTATCATAATTGATAGTCACAATATTCTAAGTGGCTCAAAGTTTAAAATTAAAGTAACTCAATAAAGGAAACATCAGGGGCACCTGGGTGGCTCAGTCGGTTAAGCGTCTGTCTTTGGCTCAGGCCATGATCCCCGAGTCCTGGGATTGAGGCCCCATGTCGGGCTTCCTGCTCAGTGGGGAGTCTGCTTCTCCCTCTCCCTCTGCCCTCCCTCCTCTCCCACTTGTGCTCTCTCTCTCTCAAATAAATACAATCTTTTCAAAAAATAAAGAAAACATCATATTGCTACTATAAATAGAAACTAATATCCTTTGCCATAGATGTCAACCACAGAAATAAATAGGATAAAAACATACCTAACATATTACATTCTAGTGGGGTGTAGTTATCTGCCAGGATATTGAGCCAAGAGCCTGCTTTTTCTTTGGTAAAGGGATATTACCCAGGGTTTCAAAAGTGTTCAGACATACTAGGACCAAACTGACTTTCCCCTTGATGTACTCAGAAGCGGTGAAAAAGAACTATGTGATTCACTACCGTTTAGTGTCTGTATACTGTGTGCTGCCTAAGATCATCTGAGTATTTACAGAGATGCAAGTCTTCTACTTTATGAAACACATACCTATTTCAACCATGTTCCCAAGATAAAGTTCCTTTACAACATTTTGACTAAGTGGGCCATCAAACTGTGTTGGGCAGGTCCCATTACTGCAAATTCATGACATTTTCAAGTTGTCAGATCTATTCATATGGCATTTATCATATACTGCCAATATCCCATCACCCCAAATATCCAAAGAATTTCCAGACATCAGGGCCCCAGTCTTATACTTTTTTCTGTTGCTTTATCATTTTATATAGTCCTTTACATATAAAGAGGCACACAGTAAATGTGTTGATTACTGGACGAAAATACATTTAGTCTTGACAATTTTAGAGACACTGGTGGATACCTCTTGGGGTAGCGATCCTGATTTCTAACCTTTTTTGGTGGGTGGGTGGGAGTCAGAGATCTCTTTAAGAATCAGAAGCAACTTATAACATTATTTCCCCTAAATGCAACTATGCATATTGTTTAAGTTTACAGTTCTCCTAAAGTCCCTCTATGTCACAAAACTGTAAAAAGAAATCACTGTCCTGGAATAAACACAAATGTCACCGAAATTTTAATTTATAAAGGTGTGTAAGCTCTATTATTGTTTTCTATAAGGCTCGGGAAAAGGACTCTATATGCTTAAGTTAATACTTGGGTCCCCCCTCCCACCACCATTGGGATTATTTGTATGTGCTTGTACCTTCAGGTTTCTTTTTTTTTTTTTTTTAAGATTTTATTTATTTATTTGACAGAGAGAGAGAGAGATCACAAGTAGGCAGAGGCAGGTAGAGAGAGAGGGGGAAGCAGGCTCCCTGCTGAGCAGAGAGCCCGATACGGGGCTCGATCCCAGGACCCTGAGATCATGACCTGAGCCTAAGGCAGAGGCTTTACCACTGAGCCACTCAGGCGCCCCCCTTCAGGTCTATTTTATACAGGAGAGAATTTCCATGATGAAACCGAGTCCTTGTAGCAATCCTCTCTTCTCTCAACAAATATGCAACCAAATGTCATGTGAAAAATGTAGACAGCGACCTGGTGGTTGTACTATTTTTTTTCCCCTAGATGAAAAAGAAAGCTATTTCTTTTCAAGGAAGAGTCTTTTTTCTTTTCAGACAAACCATCTAAAAAGTACTATAAAGTCACACAGGTAATGGGTTTCAATAAATAATTCTCATGATGACAGAACATTTAAGGAATTGATATATGTGTCCTCTCCTATTTAATAGCCAAAATCTTCAAGGACCTTTTCCTAATTCCAAGGGGAAGTCGATGACAGAAAAAGTGAAGAGCTTAAGAAAGGAGCAGGAAGCTCTTATAATTAAAGGTGTCTTGGTTGAGGGGCAGAACATAGTAATTTAGATATGCCAGTGATAAAGGGGGGTTTGATAAGGATATGTGTGAGGGGGTGTTGAAGAGAACAGAGGGCTGTGAATATGATCTACTTAGAGTAAAAAAAAAAAAAAAGGACAGGATAATATCTGAGCATATTTGTCTTGTACATGTATAAAATAGTTCCTGGCAAATGTTTCCCTAATGATCAGTGTACCATATTTCTTGGAGAATCTAGTAAAAGAGGTTTTGTATAAATGTTAAACTCAAAGGAATGATGAAAAGAATATAGTAATCCTAAAAATACTGATAATTTCAAGCAACAAACCAAATGTGCCATAATTATTTTCAAATAATTCACAGTAGTGACTTGCTCAAATTGGAGACCTCTCATCACCTTAAGAATTAGATTGGCTAATATTATCCCCAACAAAGCATACTTTGTTGCTTTCTCAATGTGCCCAATATCTCAGGCCAAATAATGCAGAATTGTTAGGCATGTTTGCATTGGGTTAGACTCTTAAAGTCAGACAAGGAGCTTATTAGAAGCTTTAAGTGTTGTGCCTGGGAGTGAGTGAACTTGTGTGTGTGCATGTGTGTTTATGGGTTAGGTCCAAAAATAAGAAACAGAGAGATTATGAATGCTTACAAGTTTCAGTGATCTATGAGAAAATGATGCTAATAGCAAATTCACTTTTTAAAAATGAAGTAACCTTAGTAATACGTGAGTTATGGATATTCTCTTTGTAGCGGCCAAAGAGCAGAAAGAGAAAAAGTTGAAAAGAATATAAAACATCAGGAGGTCTGTATAATTAATCAGCAATCCTACAAAGTATGCCATAAATTAGAGCTACAATTATACCACTGTGCTTGGAAAACAGGAAACTGGACTTTTTATATAAGCATTCAGGTTTCTTTTTTAATATCTATCCCTAGCATCATGTAAAGTGCACTTCAGGAAATGTGGCTAAGAGAGTTAATGCTTTTATCGCTGCTATTTACAACCTAATTTGCAAGTTTTTACAGCATCTTAATAGTCACATTGCAGTTAAGAAAGAAATACTTTGCTGTTGTTGAAGTTCCTTGTCAAGAAAGAAAACTTTAAAAGTCACTGGAAAATAAATTTTCAATGGGTGCTAAAATTTGCTATGAACCATTTTCCATTTATGAAATTAAGTCTAAAATTTACTTTTAAAATATAAGTTGGTTCCAGAATTTTCAACTCTGTTTCTTTCTAAAGGCAGTATACTCCAAGATATACACTGCTACTGAATTATTTATTCCAAAGGTTCTGGAATTCCTCATTGTCTTTATGTTACATGTAAAAATTTATATAGTTTGGGAAAAATGTTTGGTGAATATAAATTACATCATGCTTATTAGCTTCCCTGCCAGCTTGTTACACCCCCAAATTAATTCCAGGTCATTCACTAGGGTCATTCTTCTTCTTCTAAAAAAAAAAAGCCATTAAGAAAGGCCAATTTTCTATATATTAGAAAGATCATACGCAGCGGAAGAGTCTGGTTGCAACCTGTTTTTAAGTTCCTACACCCATCCGACCTTTCCTGACCATCAGGTGCTCATGCTGCTTCTCAGAATAACCCCCAAATCATCACCTTTTAGGCTACTAGTCTTCTTCCTAATTTTTGTAGCCTTCGCAAACAATAAAGTAAGAGAACACAGATTCCTTCATTTTGGTCTGTTCTGTTTTAGCACAAACATAATCAGGTTACAGATATTTCTTGAGCACTGGCTATATAAAAGGCACTGTGATAACCACAATAGGAAAATCAAAAGGAAAGAAGCAACATTGCTCTGATCAGCTTTCCTGTAGAGGGGACAGCAACTGTATTGCCTATCTAACACCCATTCTTAATAATTCTGGTTTTCCTTTGGGAACCCCCACTCTCAGACCACATAGTTTGGGTGGTAACGACACCAACATCTAGATATCGGGGAATTCATGTGATGCAAGTGTGGCCAATGAGAGTATCACATGACCTTGATTAAAATAGTTGGTTCAAGGGGTATGCATGTCATTCTAGGTCAATCAGAGTAAATTATCACCTTTTTGGCTTATCATCTTAAGACCTTTGCAAGAAAAAACAAAACAAAATGAAACAAAAAACTGGAAAAGAGGTAAACATTTTCTGCTAGTTACTAAAATGGTAGATGATCTGCCAGGAGTCACCTGTCATTCATAGCAGAGAATAGCTTGTCGGAGAAAAAAACCAAGAGAAATCAAGTCGTGGTGATATTTCCCATAGACCACAGACCAAACTCTGGAGTCTTCAGATACATCAGTCGGTAAATGCCCCTTGAAGGGTAATGAAAATGCTCTAAAACCAAGTTATGGATATAGTTGAAAAACCCAGTAAATTTACTAAAACTCATTGAGCTGTACACTTGAAATGGGTGAATTTTATGGTATATAAATAATACCGCAATGAAGTTGTTTAAAAATCCCCTGTAAGCCAGTTTAAGTTGGGTGTCTATCACCTGCAACCCAAAAAGCTGTGACAAATACAGTCCGACTGGTGAGAGGCTGTACAGAGAGAAAAGATATGTGCATGCCAATAGATGATACATCAAATGAGGGACATGCCAAATGGAGGGGGTCAATATGGGTAGTTATGCGGATTCCTACTGCCCACTCCCTATCTACCTCCTCGCCAGACTATAAACTCATGAAATAGAGTTCTTTTCCTCTTTGTGCTCAAAACCTGGTGCAGCAATGACTCAGAGAGGTTGCAGTAAAACACGTTTGTTCTATGGTGGTGGTGGCAGAACTCCTGGGGAGCTGTTCTGAGAAGTGGCTGGTATTAAGATAGTTCACAGTGATCTTGACTGGATGAGACATTCAAGTGTTTGGCTTCCCTTTTACTGACTTCTCACTGAAAGCCTTTTGTGCCTTATAACAGAATTATACAGAGTTCAAACTTTGTTGTTAGTGCTATTTCAGTTTTTCAGAAAAAGCAGGCACAAATTATTTGGGAAGAGGACATCTGAACAGTCAAGTTCATGACCCAAACCAGACAAATTCCCTGGATAACTGCTCAGTTCTTCACCTCACTTTGTCTACATGTGACAGAGTTCTTTGGAGGGATTATATTCTCTATACATTTAGCTTGGCCCTTCCACAATTTTCTCAGTGCTGATGCACTTCTTTATCTGTTTAGGAATACATGCCAAAGTACAAAATGATAGATTCTGATAGTTATCTTACTTTCTAGGAGGGGAAAAAAAGCACATTGTAATCAACTTCTAAGAAACTTAAAAAGTGATTTTCTTGTGAGGAGAAATACGTACATGCCCACAGATTCTGCACTCAGTTCGGCTGCTGACAAACCATTTTTGGAACTGTTCTTGAGATTAGTGCAGAAAAACAGCAAATGCAATCTCAGCTTATTTGTTCCAGCTGATACCATCTGAACAGAAGCCCAAAGGCATGGGCTTTTGAGATAAGGCAGACTTCCCTAACATTCAACTGAAAATGGTCATGGTTCAAAGACAGAAGATCCACCCCACGTTTAACTGACACAATGTGAAGTACAGAAGGTGGCACAACTTTGTAACTTTTGTTTTAAGCTCAATTTCATCAAAACCATTATTGTTCGTTGGTTTTTTAGTAAGTTCTTCTGAAGTAGGTATTTGTAAAATAAAATACCTTTCCTCCCAGATTTCGACTCACTTTAGAATGAGTCTCTGTACTTAAAAGTTTTGACTTAATTCACCACTCATTTATTGACTTATCCTTACCAAGTTGTACAGTTTCCTTGTCCAAAACATGATGGAGCTGGACTGTTTCTTGGTTTTATTTGTCAGAGAGAGAGTGAGAGAGAGATCACAAGCAGGCGGAGAGGCAGGCAGAGGCAGAGGGAGAAGCAGGCTCCCCGCCGAGCAAGGAGCCCGATGTGGGACTTGATCCCAGGACCCCGGGACCACGACCCGAGCAGAAGGCAGCCACCCAACCAACTGAGCCATCCAGGCGTCCCTGTTTCTTGGTTTTAAAAGTCCATGATTGTAGGGGCAACTGGGTGGCTCAGTCAGTTAAGCATCTACCTTCAGCTTGGTTCGTGATCCCAAGGTAGTGGGACAGGGACCCACATCAAGCTCCTTGCTTAGTGGGGAGCCTGGTTCTCCCTGTCCTCCCTGGTTATGTTGAGAAGACATAATGTCTTTTATTTTGTACAGTTGAAGTTAAATTCAAAATATCGGTTGTTTGCAGGAAAGCCACCCAAAAAATATGCCCAACTAGGATTTACACTAGCTGTCAATGATTAGTAGATAGAATTAAATGGAAAACTGAAGTTCCCAAACAGTGAACAACCAAGATTAAAAAGAAAAGGTTTATATTAACTGGTTTAGTTTCTCCTTTCTTTCTTTATTCTCTCCTTCTTTCCATCTCCCCTTTATTCAGTACCTATGAGCTCGTACCAATCATGGTAGGTTCTTAGGCAATAAAGATGAATAGAAATAGTCCCTGGCCTTCAAGAAACACACAATCTGGTGAAAATGGAAAATTCTACCACCATCATCATCAATAAATAACAGAGAGACTAGATAACGTGGTTAACTGAGGGAATATATGTATTTGTAGGGTATTCTGAAAACATAGAGCAGAGGTCCTGGGTGGCGATGAAACAAGAAAGGTTTTCATGGACACACACTGATTCTTCAAGGACACATAGAAGTTAGATACATACATGCAAAGTAGAGTATGTAGAAAGGCAATACCACCTGGTCAGGCATTCACTGAGTCAGAAGGAGCCTAGAGGATTCAGCAAGGGCCTAGGTCACAAAGAGCCCTGTAAGTCTTGTTAGAAGTAAGGACTTTAAGGGCACCTAAGTGGCTTCAGACTCTTGGTTTTGGCTCAAGTAATGATCTCAGGGTTGAGAGACTGAGCCCCACTTCAGGCTCCATGCTCAGCATGAAGTCTGCTTGGGACTTTCTCCCTCTGCCTTTCCACCCATTGTTTATTTATAAAATCTTAAAAAAAAAAGAAACAAAAGACTTTATGCTAGGGAAAGTGACCTAAAGCATGGAAGGGATACCACTGGATTTGCATTTTAGAAAGATCACACTGACGAATAAGTGAGGAAATGACTTTGAGTCCACAATGGAAGGCAGTGAAACCCAGTAGGAAACTCTGGCAAGAGTCCAGATTAATGCTGTCCAAGAGATGGCTACTAGGCATATGTGGCTACTAAAATTAAAAGTAATTAAAATATAATGAAATTTAAATTTCAGTTTGTTAGTTGCCTTAGCTACTTTTCAAGTGCTCATTAGCTGCATGTGGCAAGAGGCTACAATATTGGACAGAGCAGATGCAGAATATTTCCATCATTCCAGAAACTGCTATTGGATGCTGTTAGACTAGACAAGAGATGCAAAGAACATGAACTAAGGCAACTATGGCCAGGATGACCACAAAAAAAGCCCAGGAGAAAAATTCAGAAGGAAAATTAGGTACTGATTGGATGGATGTGAGTGGGGAATGAATGAAGGTTCAGACATGCTTGATTGCAATCAGACAAAGAATGTGGGAAGTTTTCTATGGAGGTGATGATCAGCTAAATTTAAGTTTATTAATTTTGAGGCTATATAGGTAGAAAATGGTGCCTAAGATAATGCTTTTATCCTATAATTACATTTTGTAAATATGGAACACTTTTATATAATCATAATGTTATTAGGAGGGGACATTCAATTTTCAAGTCAGAAACCATAGTAAGACCTTTGTCTCATTCACTGCTGTATCCTCAGCCCCTATTATAGTGGCTGATGTATAGAGAAGCATAAATAAGTTCATTTTGAATGAATGAATGAATGAATGAATGAATGAATGTAGCCCAGAGAGGTGATGTGAAACACTAGGTAAGGTGGAACAATTACTGTTAGTGGAGAAACATGGTGAAATTTTCAGTTGTGCTATTAGCTAGATATTGAATTATAGATAAATTACAGGTTTTTTAAACCTCACTTTCTTTATCTATAAATGAAGTATTGGGTCACTGTAGTGATTTTAAGAAACTGGTTTACAAACAAGTCCTCTGAAGACTGCAAAGTGCTACGCTTGTATATGTTTGGTGTTTATTATTTTTATTATTATTTTAGATTTTATTGAAATTCAAGTTCATTAACATATAGTGTATTGTTAATTTCAGGAGAAGTATTTAGTGATTCATCAGTGGCATATAACACCCAGTGCTTATTACATCAAGTGTCCTCCTTAATGCCCGTCACCCAGTTACCCCTTCCCTCCAACCACCTCCTCTCCAGCAACCCTCAGTTTGTTCCCTAGAGTTAAGAGTCTCTTATGGTTTGCCTCCCTTTCTGTTTTTATCTTATTTTCTTTTTCCTTCCCTTATAATTTCACTAATATGTGGAATTTCAGAAACAAAACTGATGCCCATAGGGGAAGGGATGGTGTTTATTACTATTAGCCAGGATTACCTATTTCCTTACTCAAGGTCTGGTCCATGGATCAGCAGCCCTATAATATCTGGATGCTTGTAAGAATTACAGAACATCAGACTTCAGCCCAGAACCTCTGAATCAAAATCTTTTATTTCGATAAGATTTCTAGATTTGCATGCTCTTTAAAAATCAGAGAAACACTAAGCTACTTATTAGCAGACTTGGAATTTCAACTGGAGTCTCCCAACTCTTAGAAGATAATGAATGAAAGAGTGAACACAATTACTAAGTCAATTTGGTGGGAAACATGAGTCTGATTTATTCAAAGGAGAATTCCTGGGCTTATCATGACTAATTGATAGGACTAGAAACTTGCTAGTTCCTGGTCTAATTTTCTTTTTTTTTAAAGATTCTTTATTTGACAGAGAGAGAGAGACAGAGAGAGGGAACACAAGCAGGGGAGTGGGAGAGGGAGAAGCAGGCTTCCTGCGGGGCAGGGAGCTGGAGGCGGGGCTCAATCCCAGGACCCTGGGATCATGACCTGAGCCAAAGGCAGATGCTTAATGACTGAGCCACTCAGGCGCCCCGCAACCCCCCCCCCCCAGGTCTAATTTTCTTATGTAGATCCAGTCTTGGTAGTGGATGAATCAACAATTTCATTGAATGAGGGCAGGGATAACATGCTAATTGCTTTCCAGATGACACAAAGTTGAGAGGGATAGATGATATTGTGTATCAGTGAGTCCTATCATGAGGCAGAAACCACATTTTGGATGACAGAATTAGATTCCTAAATGATCTCCATCATCTGGAATGTTAGGCTGAATAATAAATGATGGTTAATAGGGATAAATATAAATGACTCTATGAAGGCCCAAAAGCATTAATAGTGCAAATATAATATTCTTTCATTTGTTAAACAGATGTGTAATAAGAACTTACCGTGTGTCAGGCAATGCACTAGAAAGGCAATGGTGAGCCAAGCTGATGAGGCTCTGACCTCATGGAACTTAAACTTTTTGGGGGAAGAACATTTATTCTATGGGTAACTATTCTTACATTCATTAATTCAACAAATAGTTCTTGAGTTTCCACTGTGGGCCCTGAAGTCTTCTGGGTATTGAGTATATAGCAGTAAATAAGACAAATAATGTCACTGCTCTCCAGAAGCTTAAATTTTAGTGGAAGGAGGGAGGTAATAAACAATAAGGCAAATATATGAAGGTGATAATTCAGTTGAACAATATGTGCTTAGAATAAAATACAGACACTAATATGATAGATACGTGTGCTCCAGACACAGAAAGAAGGCTAGTGGGATTAGAGATAAGTTTGGTTGCTAAAGTTTGGCTAGGTCATCTAGTAAGAAATCTAGATTTTATTTCTACAAAATGTGAAGACAATCATATGCATAAATGTAAAATTACATCATAATAGCTGCTATAAAGGAGAAGTACATGGTATTTATTGTAAGAGTTTATAATAAGGGGAATGGGGTCTAAGTAAGTGATGATGTCACTGGGATCTGAAGCATGAGGGTTAACCAGGCAAGAGAAAGTAGGAGGTAACAGAAAGTAGGAGAGTGCATCCTGGCAGAGGAAGGGATATAATCACGATGGAAGACATGGCATAGACTACAGGAACAGTGAGAAAAGTAATTACTAAATTTCAGGGGACTTATACTCAGCATGTGTCAATGGAATGATGAGACTGCCAAGAATGTAACCATAACCGTAGGATGCATTAATAGATACAAAGCATCCAGAAAGAGGGAGAGGATAGCCCCACTCCACTCAATGCCTATCATACTAAACATCGTCCAAGAAGAGGATAGCCCAGGATGTTAGAGGACATGTGGGAAGAAGAGAGATGGGACCTAAAGCTTCTTCACATGAAAATGAAGGAATGGTGCTCAACATCTGTGTTTGTTGTTGCTCTTTTTTTTTTTGACTACCTAGCATCTACTGTCCACTTCGATTAGCATGCACATTTTCTTTTGAGGATATCTTTTCCCACTGGATTTAATCTGGTGGGGCTGTAGTCAGGGGCTTCATCTTCCCCTGTGCCCTGGGACCAATGGTACAATATTTATAACCATGTTCCTCTAGAATATCAGGACAAAGAACATAATTGGAGTTTAAGTCAGCAGTGACAGCCTGATCAAACTATTCCTGTAAAGAAACAGCTTCTGCATTTCCTGTTTCCCAGCCCCGGAGAGCTACCTTGGACCGATTTAGCTTTAAACCTGCCTTCTTCCAAGGATTTTCTAAGTCCCTCATATCCTTCCAATAAAATTCTTGTTTGCATGAGTTAGCTAGAGTTATTTCTGTTAATTGCAACCAAAGAACGCTGACACATTTAGCCTGGCAAACAAAGGACTTGGGTGAACCTGGGGATAGGAGAGCTGCTATCTTCAAACATTTGGAAAAGTGTTACAGAACAGAAAGCTTGGATTTCTCCTGCACCACACCAGGGATCTGGCTTAAAACTAAATGATAAAAACTCTATTTATGGATAAATATTTTAATAAATAAAAATTCACTAAGGGGTACTATTCTCCATGAAAAGCCATGAGTTTCTATCTTTAGCAGACAAGAAGTAGACAAGTTAGGCTTTTATTGGAGGGAATTCAAGAATCAGAGGGGGATGGCCGGAACGATTTTTAAAGTTCAGAGGTTCAATAATTCTTGGGATTCAAATGACATCTTTCGTATAACTTAAATTTTCAAATTAATTGTCTTTGGCATGTTTTTGCCTGCTGAAATAGACTTTGATGAAGAAAAAGACAGTGGATTTTTATGAGAAGTGCCACTAAAAGCAGAAATGCAAAATTTTCAAGTATCAACTGGATTGAAAAAGTTGGGACATGCCTTCTAGACAAATTTACCTTTATAAAATTTTTCCAAATGTTATTTTGTGCAGATGGCTTTGTTTTCACCCTCGGAGCAGGATGCCATGGCTAAACCACATTCTGGTAATTTCATCCTCTACAAGCCTCATTTACAGCCTTGGAGAGAGTAAGAATAGCCTTTGCTTCCTCATCCATTTAATATGGTTGCGGTGCAGGACTGAAAGAATGGCTGTTTTTGAATGACCAAGTGGTTTGTTTCAGAGGTGAATCTGTTATCTCCAGGAGGAATTCAATAACATTTTAAATAGTGGGCACTGAGGCAAATAAAAAGTATGTTTATTTTTATTTTTATGTAAGATATGCTTTCAAGTGTTGTCATTTGTTATATTGAAGACGTTTCTGTAGTTGCTGAAAAACTACTGCGCAAGACACTGTTTGCCGCATTATTAAATATCCCTTGTAAGGCGATCTGTATCAGTTAGCTATCACTGCATAACAAGTAATTCCTGAGCTTAGCTGCTTGCAACAACAAGTATTTTTATTGCTCATGAGTCTATAGGTCAGTTAAATGTTGCCTGAGGTGACAGGGGTGACTAGGCCATGTGTTTCTTCCTCATTCAGCAGGCTTCCCTTATTTTATTTGCATGGCAGTGAGAGATTTTAAAAGCAGTGACAGAAAAGCTCCAATGTACAAGCATGTTTTAAGCATCTGCTTGTATCAATATTACCAACACTGCACAGGCTAATGCAAGTCACCTGGCCAAGCCCAGAGTCAAAGTGGGAAGGCACTGCCAAACAGCATGGATGTAGGCAAATGTAAAACACTGGGGACATTACTTCAATCAATCTGCTACTGGATTCAAGTAACAAATTTAGTATCAAGAGAAAGTTGTCTCTTTTCAAGAATATTCTTCAGATAATGAACTTTATAGTAGCTCACTGTTCTCCCTTTTGGCTTAGAACACTAGGAAGCTCAAAATATTAATATTTACATAGATAGGTCATTATTAATGCATGCATTTCCTTTCTTCTACATGGTCTAAATGTTCTATTTTAAAAGTCTTATTGTATATAGCTTGCACTGTAAGCTGCCTCAATTATTTTTATTTATTTTTGAGAGAGCATATTACCAAAAAGGAATCCTTATATTTATTTAAGGCAATGGCATTGTTCATAAAGTACCTACAGACATTTAAAATATCTGTGAACAAGAGAAGACAGAGAAGCTCTATCTTTTAAAGGGGCATTAGTCATTATTACCTATTACATCCTCCTGGTTCTATGTGAACCAAAGTGACACCTGTACACCTCAACAAAAGTTTTTCAGGGAATTATCTCAAACCAATTTTCACTAGGGATGTAGCCTTTTACAATCTCCAGAGGTTCAAAAAGAGAAATATTTTAAAATTCAGAATCCACTCCTAAGAAGGTGACAGATGTAGAGAAAATTCAGCTGAAAATGAAGTTCTTCATTTCATTTTGGAATATTTTCTTCTAAAGATATCATGAGACAGATTTTCAAAGGACTTTGAAGATATAGCTGCAGTGTTTCATGCCCATGTGATTGAGTCCAGGAAATATTACCTGAGCCTTGGCAGTTGAATTTGAAATGCTGACCTGAAATATTTTCATTGAAGTTGTACCAAAGTTAAATAGAACTAGAAAGTTATTTAAGCTGGTTTTAACATTTTCTTATACATTTCCTCTGAACTGACAGCATGCTCTCAAACTAGGGAGACAAAGAATTAATAGGCGTTAAGTCTTTGGGGAAAATTTACCTCTGGAAGAAACCAGAGGACGTTTATAGATCCCAAATTATTTCTGATGAGTTGAAGATTTCTTTTTGACAATCAGTCATTCACAAATTAATGGGTCCCAAAATAAAGGATCAGTTCTTCCAATTAAATGTGGCATGGGCTAAATAATCAATCTAATGGTAAGAATATGATTTATTTAAAAATAATAATTCATATACCAATTCTAAACCAAGAGATAACTTCTCAATGATTTTCACACAATAAGTCGAGAGGAGTAAATGTGAAAAAGATTATCAAAATTATAAACACTCTGAAGAATTCACAAACACCTTGTATAGACTTGAGAATTTTCTGGTCCCATCAGATTGAAATATGGTTAGGTATTTATAATTTTAAAGAGCTTTTCACAGGTACTCTATAGATATCATGGACATAACTGAAAATATACTGCCTTCTGAAAATTTGCTCTGAAAATATTACCTGACTCCTTGTTTTTAATATATTTTCCCCTAGAAGCTAATTTCCTTGACCTAAAAGGACTTCAAAAGATTATATTCTTTTCTTGATGTCAAGATATTGCTGTAGTTTCTTAATGATATTTATTCCAGTACACAAAGGAATAGTTTATAGCTAACTATAAGTGCTTATGTATTTTAGGCACTGTGATCCAGGGAAAGGCTCTGGCAGAAACACTGGGAGCTCTGATTTCAATTAATGCCTCACTTGCTCTCATTGCGTATGTGTCTTTGTCTGTAGGTGTATGGAAACCCAAATGAGTGCTGACCCTTCCATTCCCTAAGGACACAACTTTTGTCAAACAAGTTGTTTGGGCAAAGTAACTAATCAATGAGATGGCTTTTTTATCTTTATGCCAGTTGCTCTGAAGTTATGTAGGAATCTGGAAGTTCATAAAATCTAGATTCCCTAGCTCTAGCTTTAGTTGTCCCACTTTACTTATGGAATGCATGGAATACCTCACCATACCCTCCTATACAAATGTGTCACGTAAGGCATCTCTTAGGTGTATTCTTTTATGAAGACTGCTCTGATTCTCCAACCTTGCATTTCTTTCTACTTCCCCTGTATTCTTGCAGCCTTTGATTTCAGTGTTTCTTAAGAGAGTTCTTGTTTTTGGGGTGTATGGGTTGCTCAGTCAGTTGAACATCTGACTCTTGGTTTCAGCCCAGGTCACACTCTCACGGTTGTGAGATCAAGCCCCGTCTTGGGCTCTCTTGAGATTCTCTTCCTGTTCCTCTGCTTTTCTCTTCCTCTCTCTAAAATAAATAAATAAATCTTTATTTATTTCTCTCTTAAGGTTCTTGAGATTCTCCTCTTCTCCCTTGAGATTCCCTTGAGTTGAGATTTCCTTAAGATTCCTCTCCCTTGAGCTTCTCTTCCTCTCCCTCTGCCTCTCTCTCTCTCTCAAATAAATACATAAATAAATCTTTTTTTTTTTAAAAAGGGATGTTGTGCTTTCTATATTGTATTATAATGCTTATGTTTTATATGCTTCTTGAGATAGACTCAGTATCTGTCTTCCTTTTATCACTCATAGTTGTACTGGGGGAAGCAATGACAGGAATAATTTAGAAAATGCAGATTGTTTACAGTAAAGTTTAAAGGAGCACATTGCCAAGGTGGCAGGGAAGATGCTAGGCTGGCTGCTAAGAGAATTCAACAGTTTGAGTTATGCTGGTAAATTTCCATGGTCTGACACCCTGGCAAACAGTGATCTTTTTACTGTCTCCATAGTTTTGCCTTTTCCACAATGTCATATAGTTGGAATCACACAATATGTAGCTATTCATACTGCTTCTTTGACTTAGCAATACACATTTAATTAATGTTCTTCTATGTTTTTTCATGGCTTGATAGCTCATTTCTTTTTAGCAATAAATAATATCCCATTGTCTGGATGTACCACAGTTTATCCATTTGCCTACTGAAGGATATCTCGGTTGCTTCCAAGTTTTGGCAATTATGAATAAAGGTGCTATAAACATTTGTGTGCAGGTGTTTATGTGGGTGTAAGTTTTCAGCTCCTCTGGGTAAATACCAAGGAGTGGAATTACTTGGTCATATGGTAAGAGTACATTTAGTTTTGTAAGAAACCACGAACCATCTTTCAAAGTGGCTGCACAATTTTGCATTTGCTCCAGTAATGAATGAGAGTTACTATTGCTCCAAATCCTCACCAGCATTTGGATTTGTCATATTCTGGATTTCCGCTATTGTACTGTACTCTCAATGTTGTTTTAATTTGCATTTTTCTGATGACATATGATGTAGACCATCTTTTCATATGATTATTTGCCAGCTGTATATCTTCTTCTTGTATGTTAAGGTCTTTGGTTCATTTTTAAAGTTGAGTTGTTTGTTTTCTTCTGGTTGAGTTTTTTCAGTTTTGATATTAGAGAATTGTGTCCTCTCTCTTTTTTCTTAGTTAACTTGTTTGAATCCCTGTTTCAATTCTTTGGAGGATATATCTATTAGCAGAATTGCTGGATCATGTGGTATTTTATTTAAAAAAATTTTGAGACATCTCCATACTTTTTTTCCACAGTGGCTGCACCATTTTATGTTCCCACCACCGTGCACATAGTTTCGAACTTCTTCACCCTATCTTCCATTTTTGATGATACCTAGCATCCACTAGTTCTAAATCTAACAGCCATTTGAAAATGTACTCCTCTTCCAATCTCAGCCATATGATTTTGTTAGGTTTCACCTCTAAACCTTGGAGTGAAACATGGGACCCAGGCTTATAATGATCATAGGATTTAATTTCTTGTGGTCACAGTGTCTGGTTAGGGATGATCACATGACCCAATCTGAGTCAATGATCTGCAGGGAGACTTTTTTTGGGATTTTGTGGAAAATAATTCTTACTCTTTCATTCTGTAATTAAATACCTATAGTTTTACGGTGTGGAGCTGCAGCAGCCATTTTTTGGGCATGAGGAGAAAGAGTCAACATGGTGGAAAGAACAGCTAAGCCTGTGTTTATTTTGTCACTTGCAATGAGAAGAGGTCTAATACACTCCACTTGACTAATCCACGCAGGAATCATTTACTATGGTGATAGCCAAGTCATGCTAGTAAATAAGATTTATATGTGTTTTAGATTTGAGTCTTGAGGAATATTTTATCTATAAGGCTGGTTTTGCGTCTAGTCTGCTCATTATGTGTGACTTCTAAAGTTCAACTATTAGATTTTGGTGAGCACCTGGCTGTCTCTCCTCTGCCTAGTTTTTAATGGTCCATTTAACTTTGGAATGTTTTATAAGACTTTTCATGGCAGATTTGCCTTCTTGATTAGTTCTGCTTTAGCCAATATTAAAATGAGGTTGCACTGCTGGAGAACTTACCTGCTGTTATTTGCCACGGGTCCCCTCAAAATATTCCAGGTGATGGGGGGAGGGAGAGGGACTATGGTTAAACATTAGTTTTACAACCTACTGAATTCTGACAGTAGAGATTCTTATGGTGAGAGAAAATAATTAGGGAACAAAAGCCAAGATTTTAAAATCTAAACAAAACCATCTAGAGACAGAAGTTCAAAATTAGTACAGGCACGGAGGATGAAAACACTAGAAAACTCCATATGGTATTGTTGTAATTACTTACCATGCCTAGACTACATGACTATAAAGTTATTACATTACAAGATTAAATGCAATGAAGCCATAGGTCTTTGCTATTCATCCTAGGCATAAAAAGTTCTGATTCTAATACATGAACAGCCCTCCCCCTTCAGTGAAAAGAGGAAGGAGTCAGGCATTGTTGGCCCTATTGATTTGGATGACACATGTTCTCTGAACCACCTAGAGGGATTCTGTGTAGACTGAATGAAATCCAAAGGTCAGAGAAAAAAACTGATAAATATAATTGCAATTTCCTTGCAGCACCATATTTGATGACAAGACATTTGACACAGTGACAATTTAATATGTGGAAAGGGGGAGAAAGACCAGACATACTGTCCATCTGCAGTAATTGATCTTCTGCAAGTTCCCAATGGGCACTGGGGGACAACTCTCATAAATAGCTTCTTCATGTAACCCAAAGGGAGAAGGTGAAAGACCTGGTTCATTTCAGTAAAGTTTCCTCTTTCTAGAAGACAAGCTGACATAATGACATCAAGCAGAGGGACCAGAGTATGCTGGGTGATGTGTAGGCAATCAAGATAAGGTTTCTGAATAAAAACTCAATCTCCCTTAGGTAACATTTATAAAGCTGCAATTATCTTTTATGACATCCAAATAAATCTCCATTCAGGAAAGGATTTTGCATATTTTAGAAAAGTAAATTTGGGAACAAGTGATTCAAAAGTCTTCCTTTTGCTGTGTGTTTTAGAAACTAAAAGCTAATTCCAAAGTTATCAATTTAATTTGGAATTACTTATTGCTGAGATAAATGGTTCTAAAATTTTTATCTAGAGTCTTAGTGTAGTACTTGGCATATAATGATGTTGCTAAATATTTGGATGAATAAATAGATGAAGTAATGACTGCATTAATAAATGAATTCCTCCAGGTGGTTTGGAGAGGATGTCATCCAAATCCATAGGCCCAAAAAAGCCTGATAGCTTTTTCCCAGCTTTCATTGAGGGGAAAAACAGTTTATGTATTAGAGTCAGAACTTTTGTGACTAGGATGTGATAGCAAAAACCTAGGTAGATATTGAACAGACTATTAAACATATCACTCTGGCGTTTTTGGAAGAAGTCTGGGCTGATGATCTAAACTTGGATTTCCCCAGCATTTAAATAGCTTTGTAGACTAAATGAAGATAAGACACCTAGGAAGTAGAGATAGAGAAGAGGTCCCAACACTGATCACTGGGTCAGTTTAGAGGTTGTAGAAATGAGAATACAATAGATAACTGAGAAGGAGAGGCCAGGGTATAGAAGGAAAATGAACATCTGGATAGCAAGTAAAGCAAGAATTTAATAATGTGAGGAGTGGTCCACTATGTGTCAAATGCTGCTGAGAGGCCAAGCTGAAGAATGAATGCTGATCATGAGATTTGATGATCACAGGTCATTAACTTCAACAAGAGTGTTTTCAGGGCAGTGGAGGCAAAGGTTTCTTGTTAGAGTAGTCTGCTAGATGGTGGTACCTTTCATAGAAATGGGGTGCACAGTTGGGGTGCATCTGAGGGAGGGGTGAGGTGATGAGGTCAGATCTGGGTTGCTGAGTTTCAGATCACATGGGATATTGATATGATGGAGGCTGTGTTGTTTTGAAGTCAAATAAACCTACAGGTGAATTTTGGTCTTGCCACTTACCTGGTAAGGATATCAGTAAGTTAGTTAATGATGATGAGCTTTAGTTCTTTGAAGTGTGAAATGAGCATAATAATAATGAGGTGGAATGCTCTGGAGAGATTTAGATACAGTGTATGCTATTAGATACTTGATAGCTAGCACATATTACATACTTGATAATGCTAGTGGTTACTCTGATCATGTTGGTGGAAGTGCCCAAAATATGACTACTTGGAAATTTCCTTAGTTACTATTGCAATTCTCAATCAGAATCCTAGATTCTTACTGTGGTTTATATAAACTTCATGTAGTAAGTTAAACAGCATTTCTCAAGAAGGAACTGAAACACTGAAAATTAAAATTTGTAGTGAATTGACAAAAATCATATTTTGCCATGTGATTGAGCCATTAAAAATGAAAACGAGAAATGAAAATATGTTCTATATTTACATTATGGAATGATATCTACTATGTATTTTAAATTAAAAAGTCAAGTTTTGAAACAGGTATGCTGTAACTTCATTTTAATAAAAATATGTATAGATTTAAAATCTGTAAAATCTATAGAATAAAACCTTCACAGTGCTTTGCCATTTATAAAGCACTTTTCCATCTAATGAAGTCTTACCAGAACACTATTAAGTCTATTTTTAAAAAAAGGATGAAGAGACTTGCTCAAGGCTAAATGGCAAAACTCGTTCTCTGATCCCATTCCTCACATCTAATCCTTTGCACGGCACTGTAGTTGTGTCAGGTTGCAAGAGAATCTGCAAGAGTTTAAGATACCATGGAAAGCCTGTGAGCCCAGAAGGCTCCATCTCCATGACACCATCTGACTAAGGCTTTAGATATGGCTAGTTTGGAAAAAAGTAGTTCTTAGGCTCTTTCTCTTTCCTTCTCTGTTTGTGTGGACCTCTACCTCTTCTACCTCTGCAGGAGCAGTAGGACTCCTCTCCAGGATGGGGGGCTTCAGGCAGGGTTAACGGCCTGGCCTCTCCGGGTGACCTCCAGAACCTGCCAGGCATGCATGCGTATAGAGTTGGCAATCTCTTGGGTCTTGCCATAGCCAATGTTAACTCTGTAAGATTTCCTTTAGTTCACCCATTTGCTCTAGGGTCCCCGGCATAGAGATCCATGTGGCTAGTTTGGGGGTTAAAATCTTCGCATTCCAAAACAAATCTCCATTTTAAAATAGCATTTTAAAGGTAAAGTTCCTAAAGGCATACAATTATAATTGTAACACTTGCAATAAGGGATTTGTAATGAAAGTAATACATGAAGCTGTTGTAGAGAGAAGAGCTTCCTTTGTTGTTCTGATATACACATATGAAGGACTGAAGCTTGCCTGGTGAGAAGTTACAAATAAATATTTATGTTTAGTATCTATTAAGTGCCAAATACTGTGTTAAGTGCTTGAGATACAATGGCCAAGACAGATCAGCATGTTCTCTCCAGGAGGCAGACTGGAAGCCAATAACTGCGACTTCAAATGCTATAAAAGAAAAACGCATAGGCTATGAAAATAAAGATTAGGTCAGGGGCGCCTGGGTGGCTCAGTGGGTTAAGCCTCTGCCTTAGGCTCAGGTCGTGATCTCAGGGTCCTGGGATCGAGCCCCACATTGGGCTCTCTGCTCAGTGGGGAGCCTGCTTCCCCCTCTCTCTCTGCCTGCCTCTCTGCCTACTTGTGATCTCTTTCTCTTTGTCAAATAAATAAATAAAATCTAAAAAAAAAAAAAATAAAGATTAGGTCATCTAGGGATTCCAGAAGGCCTCCATGTAGAGTTGAAACCAAGTCATCCAAGAATAGTGGGGCTTCTTTTCTTCTCCCACACCTACAAGGAGCTATCAGGGGAACTCAAATGAGAGCGCCAGTGGGGGGGGGGTCACATGTTGCCTTTGATAGCCTGCCCCAATGCCATCCCAGTGCCGTCAAGGCAACAGGCACTCATTTTGCTGAAGAACATCTATTTCAGCATCTCTGAGCTCAAACGCCATGCATAGAGGTGGGCAAAGGACCCCATCTGGCTGTCCCTGGGATGGGAAAGAACTCATCACAGACAGTGGCAGGCCTAACTGCTGAGCACGAGATGCTTATATAACAAGCCACTGATGTGTTAGGGACTTCCTAAACTCATTTGGCAGGCTCAGGCCCATCGTCCTAATCTTCTGCGAGAATCAACGAAGCAGAGAAGTACAATGACTCATTCTGGGAGGATACAGATGCCAGACAACCTGAGTCTGCACAAAGGCAGCCAAAAGAGTCCATCCAAAGGACTTCACAAACTCAACTGTCATAACCTGATCACCAACGACATGTCCATGGGAGTGGGCAGCATTATGCTCTAGTGCGTACCCTCCTTCTAGAGAAAAAAGCTGTCTGGAGAAGATGCATTTGTCTTAATTCCAGGGAGTCCTTCAACTCCACGTGCTCAACAACCCCATTCTTCTGGATGAGGTATTTAATCAGATGGGTAACTGGTTAAGTTAAACGCAAATGCTTTTGTGAAGCAAAACATTTCAAACTGCCCCCAGAAGGTTATAGATATTCAAGTTAGCAAGTTGTCTACTTCAAATGTGGTAAGATGTAATCATTTTTAAGAACTAAGATAAATACCCAAATGCCATTAAAGAGTTGCTTCTTATTTTTCTAAGGTGGATTTAAACAACGGCAACAGAATCCTGTTACAGATTATCCGTCTGTTGGCCTGCATCAGTTAGTGATTTTAGGTTCTATGTAACGGAAATAGACTTTGGTTAACTTCTTGAAAGGCTATGTGGTAGTTCACTAACTGGAAAAGCTGGACAGGGTTTAAGAAGGAGGGTAATCAAACTAGCTCTGGGGATCTAGAGTCGAATCTAAGGGCCAGTATCCTCAGGGAGCTGCCATCAGAATGACTCTGCTCTAACCATGTTCTGCCCATAGGAAAGCTCTGGTTCCTGAGAGGGAGAGAATCTGGTTGGCTCAGCTTCTGCCTGCCCAGCCTCCAGCACGAGAAGGAAACGGCATTGGAAATGAGAGACCCAGGAAGATCACAAGTAATGGGAAAAGGCACTTCCTGAGAGGATGACTGAGATGCTTTTATCGGAAAAAGAAAAACTAGATGCTATGCAGATAAAATATATTTCATAATATCCAAACTCTTTCTGATATCATCACTTTTGGTTTGCATGACAGGAGCAAGGGTTTTTAAATGAAGTGGCGTTTCAGTTGAGATGGACAAGAGGGAGCTGGCCACTGAAGATCAGTGAGAAAGGTGTTTCAGCCTGAGGGAAAAACAAGTGCAAAGGCCCTGAGGCAGAAAAAAAAAGCTTGATGTCTTTGATTAGCTATAAATCCCATGTGATTATAGCTACATGAAAAAGCTGGCTAATGGCAGATATTGCCAGAGAGACAAGCAAAAGCTTGGCTATGTATGACACTCCAGGGTGTGGCAAGAACAAATTGTGTTTAAAGTGAATAGGAAGCAACTAGAGGAGCTTATTAGCTGTCTGCCCCTAAGCAAGATGTTTAATTCCACTGAGTTTCAGTTTATCTTCTTTAAAATGGTCTAACGTGTAACCTCTTATCAAAAACCCTCAAGGAAAGTTGTATTCTAGAATTCAGCATTTCTTTTATTACAAACATACTATGGTACATAGTTTATTTACATAACATCTCCCCAAAAGGATTGTGATGTGTTACCTCACAATCCAATACATGATTATTTCTGCCACCAAGCGAGTTTGCTGAAAAAGGGCCCAAAGAAAACAAATAAGGAAGAAGAAAAAAGGAAAAAAAAAAAAACAAACCTTTGGTTTTAGACCTTACTGGATTTCAAAGAGACAGAGACAGGACTGTGGCCAGTAGCTGAAGGTAAGGGTCTACCTTGATGCCGGGCAAGTAATGGAGAGTCAATGTATATTTGTTCACTTTCCCTTCTCCATTACTTGCCCCTCCTCCCTACCCCGTTCCTCCAAGTAGGCCGGCATGCATATAAAGCATTCTTACTCAGGGTTTTTCCCATTTTATCTCCTCCACTTTGCATGGTGAACTTTAGTTCCATTCCTCCCCCAGGCTCTGTGGGCTTGAACATATGTGTATGTTTGCAGATCACAAACCTGTCAGGTCTAAAACATAATGGGACCAACTGGGAACACCACTGACAACCAAATCCCACAAAGAGAACAAACCTTCCTTGAGTTTCTAGGTCAGAACCTGCTCTAACAAAGTGAGCCATGAAAGCGCCTTTATATAGTAACTTGTTTAATTAAGATAACAGATGTTACTATTATACGAGTCCTAGTGAGCCACTATTTAATTGGACACTCATTCACATGGCTGATGACTGGTAAAATCCAGTTCAAACAACCATTTCCCTTGTATGAGGTTTTTTTCCCCCTAAATTAAATTGAATAAACAATGCACCCGGCGCACATCCATTTAAAAGAGACAGCTTTAATGGCACAGGAGTTTAATATGAACAGTAATGTTAGAATAAAATAATTTCCTAGTTTAAAAGGCAAGTTTAACTCTCTGTTTTATCTATCAAGTGCTAAGTTAGGCTGACAATCACCTGCTTGGGAAAAACAGCAGAGAAAACCTTCACTTGGGCATTGTTAGATGCCTGGTATTTACAATGGAAGAGGGATCTGGATAGAGCTTTTATGCTCAGATTTTAATATAATCTGGAAAGAGGGATAATTGACAACCTGTCATGCATGTCAGTGTGACAAATGAAACAAAGACAAAAAGAGGGGGAAAAAAACACCAGTAGATTAGCAGAATCTCCAGGGAAGACAAAATACAGTAATTCTAGTATTTAACCATTCATAGGAAAATGAAAAGAACTCTGTGCTGTGTGTTCGAACATAGGTCCTTGGCTCGACTGCCACAGCAAGTCTGAGGGATTCCAAACCATCTTGTTCTTCCAAATTGTCACTGGTAACATAAAGGTACAGAACTTGCTCTAGATCTACAAATGTCTCCGCCTACAGGCGCTAGGTGGGTAATATAAATGAATGAAACAGGTAAGAAGATGTTTTCATGACTCACTTTGCTTATATATGAAAAAAAGAATATTCATTGTGAGTATAAGAATATATACTCTCTGTATTTTCCTGAAATGTGTGGCCCTTTGGTCAAGCTTTCTTATTTTCATTTGTTGATACAGAAATAGATACCAGAAATATGTTGCTTTTATTTTAACTCGAGTGTAAGAAAAAACAGTAACACAAGAGCCATGATTAATGGCAACTGACACTGCATCTTAATATAGGGTACAAAGTTGTGTGGCCAACAGAAGATTTCATGCCCTGATAAAAAGATAACTGTTTCTCAGCTCTGGCCAGTTATTGCCTACTGAAATTCAGGCTGACTGTTACTGATCATCCAGTTTTTAAAAATAAGTCAGAAATCTGGATTACATGACATATTTCAAATTTTTATGGTTAGAACCTAATTTAAGAAAATTAAACATGATGCTGGCTAATATATAGTGCCTGCCAAAAAAAACCATTTTGCAAGCTGGATTCAGTGAATCCTTGGCTGGATGACTTTTGGGACCTTTGGATTGTACCATTCTAGGATTCTTTTTTTTTTTTTTTTTTAAAGATTTTATTTATTTGTTTGTCAGAGAGAGAGAAAGAGAGAGAGAGAGAGAGAGGGAGAGAGAGGGAGAGAGAGCACAGGCAGGCAGAGTGGCAGGCAGAGGCAGGGGGAGAAGCAGGCTCTCCACTGAGCAAGGAGCCCGATGTGGGACTCGATCCCAGGATGCTGGGATCATGACCTGAGCAGAAGGCAGCTGCTTAACTGACTGAGCCACCCAGATGTCCTTTTTTTTTTTTTTTTTAAAGATTTTATTTATTTATATGACAGAGAGAGATCACAAGTAGGCAGAGAGGCAGGCAGAGAGAGGGGGGGAAGCAGGCTCCCCGCTGAGCAGAGAGCCCAATACGGGGGCTCGATCCCAGGACCCTGAGATCATGACCTGAGCTGAAGGCAGAGGCTTTAACCCACTGAGCCACCCAGGCACCCTCCATTCTAGGAGTCTAAATACTATTCTTGATATAAAGTTTTATTGCCAAAGCAAGAATGGGAAGAAGTTTCTTTAGTTTGCACATATTGTTACATGAGAATGTACATGTCAACACTTTGCTGTGAGAATTGCTATGAGTCATCTAGCCCCAGTTTTCTCCCAAATGTCTAATAAAAGTTCTGGGGGGAATCAGTCATTCCCATAGGTTGAAAAGCCATGCATGAAAGGATGGGAGGGATTTTTCAAATTATACTCGGCCTGGCTTTACTTATTTTTTTAAATATTTTATTTATGTACTTGAGACATAGAGAGAGAGAAAGAGGGGGAGGGAGAATCAGAAGCAGACTCTGGGCTGAGCACAGAGACAAGGTGGGGTTTGATCCCACGACCTTGAGATTATGACCTGAGCTGAAACCAAGAGTCAGATGTCTAACTGACTGAGCCGCCTAGACACCCTTCTGCCTGAGATTCTTATATATCATATATTCCTAGGCTCCCTCCCTCCATAACTTTACCGTTCTTCCTCCTATAATTAGGAGGAAGTGTGATGAACCATTTCAAGCAACAGAAATATACTGCAGCCTTTATGTATGCTGGGGGAGTAGAAATAGGTTGAAAACCACTGGCCTATTGATCTCTCGTGCTTCATCTGACCCTAAAATTCTCAGAACCAGAGATGACATTAGTCCCATGAAAAGATTTATTTCCTTCAAGGAAGATGGGAATCCCTGGACCCTACACATCGTGTCTTACTGTGATTTAAATATATGAGTAGTAGAGAACATTTTTCAGCATTCAAATCTTCTACCTCACTTTTGAAAACTCCCAAACGAATGTGGATACATGCAGTCTTGTTTACATAACTGATTCTTCTTCCTTTCCTTTTAGCATTCTTTTTTAGCCTTGACATACACCCACCTTCTTGGCAAGGGGCATATACCCAGTTAGGCTAACTAAAGGGAACTTTGTGCAGTTCAAATCAGAGAAAAGAAAGTCACTATTTTTTTTTTTTTTTAAGATTTTATTTATTTATTTGACAGAGAGAGAGAGGTCACAAGTAGGCAGAGTCAGGCAGAGAGAGAAGGGGGAAGCAGGCTCCCCGCTGAGCAGAGAGCCCAATGCAGGGCTCGATACCAGGACCCTGAGATCATGACCTGAGCCGAAGGCAGAGGCTTTAACCCACTGAGCCACCCAGGCGCCCCAAGAAACTCATTATTTGCAGTCTTAGTGGTCCAATAAAAATCTGATTGTCTTACAGTTTGTTTTTCCTCCTTCATTTCATTACTCCTTCCCTCCTTCCTTCCTCTTTTCTGACTTCTGTAGGGATCAGAAATCTTTTATACCTTTCTCTAGGAGAGAAAAAATGGAATGAAATGGCTGACAATTCCAGACAAAGTTCAAGAAGAGAGAGAGAGATTGGGAGGTGGAGGTGCACAGAGAGCTGTAAGAGACAGAGAGGTCTTGTGGGAAAGAAGGAGGAAGGACAGAATTCAGAGGAGAAAGAGTCCCCAAGGGTACAAAAAAAGGGAAGTGTGTAGGTGACTCCTTAAGTCTGTCTTAAGAGGAAAGGGTTGGAAAAATGAAATCAGGCAGAGTAATCCTATTTTGTTTCTCATCCAAGAAAGACTCAGTCAGTTCTAACTTACGCTTTGACCATGAAGTAAAAGGTAGAGCAGATTCCTCTGGGCATCCTATGTAAAACTTAGGCTAACACAGATATTTTGTTTTTTTTGTGTTTTTATGATGAAGCCCAATAGTTCCAAACATTCCTCTCGTGGTAAGTACCACACGGTCAGTTCTTAAAATTACATTAAAGAATATCCAACCAGGATCTCCTCCTTGGGGGTGATGCACTGCCCTCCCCAACTGAGCCCAGGAGTCTTGGTTGTCAACAGCTTCACAGTTATGTTCCTCACTGGAGTGCCCTCGGCAGTGGGGGAACTGCCTCTGCAAGGTAACTCACCTCCCTTCCCGGTGGTAGGCTGAGGCTGCGGACTGGGTGATCTAGGGTTTCAAACACCAGTCCCCTGCCTCAAGATGGAACCACTCTGAGGGTCAATCTAGTTCCAGATCTACCAATGGGAGTGGCTGAAGCCTCAAATGCAACTGCATTGACGGATGGCTTCTCCTTCTGCTCAGTTCTCTTTCCTCATTTCCTCACACGTGTAGCCTCAGGGAATACTCCAGCAAAACCTTTTGCATGCAACTTTCCATCTCAGAGTCTATTTCCGGGATATGCAATCCAAGACAGTAGCCTCATACAGGCTTCCAACAAGCTTCAAGGGAGTGTTCATAGTATTGTTATTGTTTTTACTTCAATTCGGTTGCCTCAAATATTTGTTAAATAAGGATAAAGGCCATTTGAAATTTAAAACTATTTGCTTATACATAGTTTTCTTAGGTTCCACTTTGTTTTTGGTAGGTGTTTAATAGAGTTCAGTATTCAGTGAAATAAAAATCACATTATAAATTCAAAACTAAATGCTAAGTGGCTTTACAGAGAGGCAGAAATGATAAAAGCTCCATCATCAACCTCATGGATGTTGACCGAATTATTAGAAAGCAAATGAATGTGCTCTTACAGAGGAGGAGCTAGCTTATGGAGTTCTAGGCTAGACAGTATTCTGAGCTTTAAATTTCTATTACTTGGATTCAATTTTTTTCACTCTGTGTTAGAGTGCTTCCAATAATAAAATGGAAAGTATAAGCTCTACTCTAGTTATCTAAAAATATTACTGTTAGTATAAATTTAATACAGGAAGTGTGATGCTTGAGGGTGTGCAACAAAAACAAGACAAAGCAAAACAAAACACAATTCATTTTTCTTTAGGCTATATTCTTACCTTGTGACTATGGTTGTTTTAATAATAAAGGTGAAGGTGATTTCATTCCTATGAAATAGTAAGAAATCTTAGGAATACCTCATCAATGGTGTTTTGTTTTGTTTTGCCTTACAATAGGACCACAATCCCATTATTATACAGTCGCATATGCAAACGCATATATCCAAAGGCAAAGTATATGCTATGTGCCTTCCTTGCAGACAAAGCAAACACTTCCAAGCCACTTGGTAGAAAACGGTTTGTGAGCATTATTAATATTATCAAGTATTCTAAAAATGTATAATGTCATGATTTGATTACCACCAACACCTTTCTAGCCAAGTATTTACCAATCAACATAAATTGCTGGTGCCAAATTGAAGAGGAAGATGAAACTGCTGAGTAATTGCTGAGTGTTCCTGCTTAACTGTTCAAACTTTCAGCCTCTTCACACCTGAAGACACCAGGAGTAAAGCTTTGTTCTTCCTTAGCTAATTGTAGGCTCACCTCATCATGCTATTATTCCAAAAAGGAAGAGCTGGTCTGCTTTCACTTTAGTTATTCAGGTATAATACCTAACATTCTTGTGGAAAAATATGTCTGGAAAAACTTGAGACTATTTGTAGCTTTTACCCAGCATTCCCCATGTCTGACTCTGTGGACAGGAATCAGGTATGGGCTAAATGCTTCAAAAGCCTGTGCACTGATTCTCACATGGAAGTCATGTATTTGTACCATCCTACAGGTAGCATTCCACCATGTGTCTTAATGATTCTCTCTGGCCTGTTTTATAGGTATAGAACTAGTCTAAATTGGTTTTGTGAAACTGGTACCAGAACAGCTGTATCTCATATTCTTGCTAGTAATGACAATGTTGAAATTTCTTCTCACCAGCCCTTAGTACAATTCTGGCCATGACAACTAGCGACAGAATTTCTAAAGTAAATGAACACATAAATTCACTTAGATCAGAGTTTTCCAAAGACTTTTTTCCCTCCTAATACCCTTATCCTTTGAGGTATTCTGTGCAATAAAATTCATTTCCAAGTAAATTTGGGAAACATAATTCTTGGAAATTCTCAATGCAAATAATATCCTAAAGGCTCTGAGAAGGTCTGAAATATAGACCCTATACTTACTACTTACTTGATCACAGAATACTGCATGACACAAAATATATCATCCCTGTCCCTGCCCCTCCAATTCCACTATGAGAACTAGAAAATACTGCTGTAAATACTTAAAACTTTACCATTGGGCCAAGTCTCTCCACCAAAATAAGATAAACATACCCCACAATATAAGTTGGTCCTACCTCCCAGAAATGAAGTCACTAACTTGCCCTTCATTAATATATAATTTGCCAACTGTATGAAAATTGTGTGACATCTATGAAATCTTTTTTGTATCTACTATAGTAATTGTATCTTACAAAGAGTATTTTTTTTTTAAGATTCTCCTATGAGGCAAAACAATTGCTTTCATCTTATAAACACTATAGCTCTTTTAATTAATTATGTTCCTCTCTTTGCTTAGGTACTAAGTACATCCAAATCTGTGAATTATACAGAATGTACTTCCATGTACTAATTTTGTTTCTGACATCTTTGTTTTTTTCTGATAATTTCCCATTATTCCCACTTCCTACATTATTTACTTGTATCTTTTCTATTGCTTGCATTGTTTTCATAGGCAACCTCAAATCCTTTGTGAAATGAGGCAAACTGTCAGTTCATTGATTTCTTTCTTCATTTATTCTACAACTATTGTATAAATCCCTCAGAGGCATTCTTGTGCTAGCAGTGGATAAAAGGCGATGACTGAAACCAGGTCCTCTTCTCATCCAGCTTACACACCAGATGGGAAAGATACATCATAGTCAAATAAAACAAGACATAGATTTGTAATTGCAAATTACAAAGAAGGAATTGAAGAGGAAAGCAGGCACTGGTGATCTAACGGGAAGGAAGATACACTTGACCTTTGGCATCTTGTCACTTAAGATCTGTGAGGTAAGGTTACTGAAACCAAACCCAGAAATAATACAATAGAGTCAGATCATGTAGTTCTTGAACGTTGTGGTAAACAGCTTAGTTTCTATTTAAAGGGTTAGTGATAAGATTTGATTTATATTTTAAAAAGACCATACTGGCTGTGGTACAGAGAACAGGCTGGAAAGGAGTGAGTGTAGAAGCAGGGCAGACAGTTAGGGATTATGGACTGAATGTTTGTGCCCCCTCAGAATTCTTATGTTGTAATCCTACCCCCAGTGTGATGGTATTAGGAGGTGGGGCTTTGGAAGGTGATCAGGTGATAAGGTGCAGCCCCCATGAATAGGATTAGTGCTCTGGTAAAAGAGACATCCCAGAGCTCCTTCCCTCGTTCATGTGAGGACACAGTGAGAAGACAACTGTCTAGGAACCAGGAAGCTAGCTCTTATCAGACACTGAATCTGCTGGCACCTTGACCTTGGACTTCCAGCCTGCAGCACTGTGAGAAATAAGTGTGTGTTGTTTAAGTCACCCAGTTATGGTAGCCTTCATGGACTACGATGGGGTTGATACAATAGTCCAACAAGAGAGGACAGTGATTGGGCCAGGTTACTGGCAGTGCAGAAGGAAAGAAGAAGACAGATTCCGTGTATTCTGTGGGAGTAGAATTTACTAAGTTTAATGCACTGGATATATGGGATGTTGAAAGAGAGAAATCAGAGAGGATTTCTAGGTTTCTGGCTTAAGCAACAAGAGGAAGAATGATGTAATCGGGAGAGGAACAGGTTTTAGGGTAGAGGTTGGTGGCAGCAATGACTTCTGTTTTGGGCATGGTAAGCCCAAATTGCTCAGGGGAGACAATGAATTGAAGATGTACATTTGGGAGTAGTGTAGACAGTATTTAAAGCCATGGGGGATGGGATTGCCAAGAGACAGAGTAGAGGTAGAAGCAAAGGAAGCAAAGCAGATGAGAAAGATGAAGATATGCTGACAGAATGATCCAACAGACAAAAGGGGAGGGAGAGTTTGACAGTCTAGGAAAGAGTAGGGGTGGCTGAAGGAGTTAGTCCTTGGGAAAATGAGAAAGGGCTATAGTAATTTTAAAGTGCATTGTTTTATTCCCCACTCCCCAAATCAGAACATATTGAATTTGCCTGAAAAACATTTTTTTTTTTGGTGTTAACAGCAGTCAAGCCTCATTTTTTCTGTAATAACTTTATGCATCCTTTGGAACAAACCACCTCTTTTGGAATAAAACTCTTTAGAGCAAATCAATATGTGGGAAAGTCAACGTGTGAAAGCAACTGAAAATATATAAAGCACAATCCAAATCTTACCTAATTTCTGTCATATTGACCACAGAAGACAATCCAGATGTCCCTTTCTCCCAAGCACACAATCGTCCCCCTATCCACATCCACACTTTCAAAAGATGACATTGACTCTCATTTTACCAAGATGATGGTCAAGGCCACATTATATGAAATTCCTCAACTTTCTCTTTCCACTTATTTCTATGTCCTTGCCTACCCTCTCTTCTTCCCCACAGTCAGAGAAAACATGTTCATCCTTCTTTCTCATTATAATTTATTTCAGATCCAACATCCTCCTGTCTCCTTGAGAATCATCTCCCCTCCCTTACATCTGTGACTTCTTCTTTACCAGTTTGAGTTCCTCGGACTATAAATATGCTCCAGTGTCTTTCCAAATAAGATCCTTGCTACAAATATGTCACTCCCCTCCAGTAATCCACTCTTTGTTTCTTTCTTTGTTTAATCTTTCTTTCTTTGTTTAATGTTTGTTTCTTTCTTTTTTTAATCCATTCTTTGTTTGATTACATAACACCTTCAAAAACTAGTTCTACACCCAGCTGCTTAACATCCAGTCAGTACGGCTTTTGCTCCTATTGAAAATGTTTATTTCAAGGTTACTTTTGACTTCATTATCACCATGCCAAATATATATAGTTTGTCATCCTCATTCTCTATGACCTCTCAGTGACATCTGACAATGCCTATGTATGACACTCACTTATCTAGAATTTCACAACACTTCCATTTCCCGGTTCTCTTCTTAGTTTTCTGATGGATTTTTTGGTGTCTTTCTCTCATGCACTTGACACAATTCTGAACAGCCTATTCAGAACACTTTAGTTTTTCCATCTTCTCTCAGTGAACCTTATTCACCCTCATCACTTCAAAGAAGGTGAGCTGAGTTGGAAAGCTATGTCAAGTGTTGATCTGTCTCATGAACTCCAAACTGGCTGCACAATGTCCCACAAGTAATGATGTGCTGGCTAATGTCCGACCACTCTTTCTATGTGGAAAAAATGTGCTAGTTTCCATGGTGTTTATATTCCCACTCTGGTCAATGTCAAGCTACCAATGGGACATCACTGAACATGGACCTGGGAAGAAAACTGTCCAGACATCTCTTTCAAGTTCATGCTGGTGGTCTCCAAAATACCATCACGCGATAAGCCCTTCAAATTCGATAGACCAAAATTGAATTCCTCATCTACCCAAACTGTTTTATCTTCTTCCAGAGTTTATAAATAAGCATTAAGAAACCCTTCGTTCTTATTGGCCAAGGGATTCAGTCTCATTTTTGTTATATATTTAGCAGCCATTTAGGTGAGTGATCTTGCTTGAAGGGGAAATATGTCCCATCGAATAGGTAAGTCATTTACACAGAGCTGCTTCCAGCACTGGCTAACTTACAATACATGATAATTGTTAGAGGCATGGAGGGTTAAATAATTTATGCTAATATTATCAATTATTTGTTTTCCTTTAAATTTTAAAACTCCAATTTTATGACATAATTATGTTGTTTCATGTGGGAAGGACAGTTGAATTACACAATATTTCTTATTCTGGGGAGAGTAGGAGGAACTGTATACATTAAAACACATATGCACACACACATACCAACTTTGTTTAATAGAGTCTTTTACCCACCACCTGGATTTCTCATCAGGAAACCTATAATTCTACTATATGTACCCTCTAGGTGCCATATGTTGTAATTATATAGAGAGCCAAGTGTTGCTCTAATTAGATCATTTGGCAAAAGGGATTTAGAAACACCATGATGGATATTTACTAGTAGAGATCTAATTAACTCTGGCATATCTGTGACTAAAATATGAGGATAAAACTATACAACAGAAATATAGGGTCAAACAGTGTATGATCCTAGACCTTCAATATTTACATAGCATCTATACATCTGAGCAGCCTAGCAGATTTTATTTCTAGAGACGACAAAGTTAGGAGGAGCCCAAATTATCTGCCTTGTGTCTATTGAGAAGGCACAAACACTGCATGTCTGGTTTTAATATCCAGTCACATCACTTCAGTTCTAATTGCTCTTAATTACATGCCACTTTGGTTTGAATATTTTCATGATCACTTAAATCCATTTGACGCTACAGAGCTATTTTCTCTGAACAAAGGCACTGCTGAGGTAGTTCAAGGACTTAATTTACCTCTTCTCCAAGGGACTTAGATGGTTCTAACCCAGCCCTGAAAATAGACCATGGGTCCTTCCTCCCAGGAAACTATAAAACCATGGATCTGAAGGTTGCCAGTTTATATTTTAATTTATTTTTTTTATTTTTTATTTTATTTATTTATCTGACAGAGAGCAATCACAAGTAGGCAGAGAGGCAGGCAGAGAGAGAGGGGGAAGCAGGCTCCCCGCTGAGCAGAGAGCCCAATGTGGGGCTCGATCCCGGGACCCCGAGATCATGACCCAAGATGAAGGCAGAGGCTTTAACTCACTGAGCCACCCAGGCACCCCTGAAGGTTGCCAGTTTATTATTAAAAATATGAAACAACGGTAAAAGCTTCTTCTAACCAGTCGCCTTATCCATATTAAAGGCACCAGCAATATTCCACTGTTTTTAAAGAGAGGTAATGAAAGCAGTGCTTTAGTTTACTAATAATTTATTAAGTTATCACCAGATTTCATGTGCTCTTTGCAGTAGAGAGAAGCATCTAATGCTTGTTCCTTCTTCTAATAAAGCTGGTAAAGACATAGCCTCTAGCATAAGTGATACTTGGATTTGAATCCCAGCTCTAAAACTACCATTGAGCTTTGCAACCAATAAATACTCCCTTTGAGCCTTGGTTTTCTTATCTAAAATATAGGGTTAACAAAAGGATTGATATCATGAGGTTTTCTTGAGGACTAAAAGAGCACATATATGATGTGTTTAGCAGAGGGTATCATAAACCCCGAAAAAAAGCTAGGTATTGTTGCTGCTAGTACTATTATTAACAAATGGGATAAAAGTGATGGCCCCAAGATAATAACAACAACAACAAAAAAAAAATGAAAAGAGTCAAAGTAATGAGTATCCTGAATCCCCAAGGATTCCCAAAGCCCATGGTTTATTCATGAATGCACGAGTGACACAAAGGGAGATCAAAGTCTCATTTTGACCACTAGCTACAGATTTCAGAGCTTCTTCAGAGCCAAGCTGAATCACAGTGTTTTTGTCACTATTATTTTATATTCAATAACATTATTTTGTAATGTTAACCACCTCTCGTTTAGAATCTGAAGCATCTCCCTACTGATTCTTCTTCCATTTCTTCCATCTCAACTCTCCAGATACCGAGTCTTCCATCTGGCTGGATCCCTCTTACCTCATTTCTTGTACAAGTCTATCAACTTCATCTTGCTTAAACACACCTCCTGTTCCAAGCCAATTTTGCCAGACTCTGCCTGACTCTGAGAGTCTCTTTCCTGTGCATTCCCTAAGCACTGCTGTGCACTTCTGTTTAAGTTCTGTTATGCTAACTTAAACTTCACTAATGGTTGCCAAATTGTTTCATGTGTGGATACATTGTCACAACAGCTGACTTTTATAAAACTCTAGGAAGCAAGTCATGATTGCTATCTTCCTTCCTCCCTCAACTGCACTAGACTTTTATAATTTTTATAATCATGAAATTAAAATGAAAACCCTTATGTAAAACAGTATATGTAAAGCACAGATTCTCAACTAGGAATGAAGATTTACTATCACTTCATTCTTTTACTGAAGAAATGTTTGTTTACTTTTGTTTGTTACTTTACTCTCCTCCATTTCAACATCCTTCACCCTCTGTGTTTTTACCTTTAAACCTCCCCCTACTCTGATTTCTCCAGGGAGTTCAAGGCTTTGGGGGCATGAAAAGAAGTTCTCCCAGCGTAAGTTGGGGCCCACTGCTCTAGAGAAAGAAGGAAGAGCATTCAGGCCTCCAACCAAATTTATTTCCACATTATTTTGTATTAGAAGGATCCAGTGGAAATTATAATTCAATCAAAAGATTAAATATGATCTCACTCATATGTGGAATTCAAGAAACAAAAGAGATGAACATATGGGAAGGGGGAGAAGACAAAATGGAGAGGGGGAAACAAACCTTAAGAGACTCCTAATGATAGAGAACAAACTGAGGGTTGATGGAGGGAGGTGGGTGGGGAATGGGCTAGATGGGTAATGGGTATTAATGAGGACACTTGTGAAGAACACTGGGTGTTGTAAGTGATGAATCATTGAATTCCACTCCAGAAACCAATATTGCACAGTAAACCAAAATAAAGCCCCCCCCCCCAAAAAAAAAGTAACCAAGCAAAGGGAAGGTCCTAGGTCCTATCACTAGGAAGATGTTTTATTTATTTTTATTTTTAAAAAAGATTATTTATTTATTTCAGGGTGGGAAGAGGAGCAGAGGGAGAGGGAGAGAGAAACTCAGTCAGACTCCACGCTGAGCGCAGAGCCCCTCATGGGGCTCAGTCTCACGACCCATGAAATCACAACCTGAGCCAAAACCAAGAGTCAGGAGTTTCACCTACTGCGCCACGCAAGTGCCCCTTGGAAAAAGTCTTAATACCCAGCATTGTTAGCAATGTGCCATGAGTTTGCTTGGGGGCTGGCAAACTTTTCTGTAAAGGGCCAGAAAGTAAATATTTTCGGCTTTGCAGGCCAGGCAGTCTCTGTTGCGAGCGTTCAACCCTGCCCTTAGAGTGCAAAAACAGCCTAGACAATTTGTAAATGAATGAGTGTGGCTATGTCCAATAGAACTTTATTTGTGGATGCTGAAATTTGAATTTCATCTAATTTTCATGTGTCACAAAATGCTATTTTTCTGTTGATTTATTTCCTAGCATTTAAAAGTGGAAAACCATTCTCAGCTTGCAGGCTGTGCAAACACAGGTGGCAGGCTGGATTTTGGCCTGTGGGCTATAGTTTGTCAAGTCCTGGATAAGAGCATCTCAGGCAGAGAGAACAGCATGTTTGAAGGCTTTGTTGTAGGAGGAGTAAGGCCATTTGAAGAGGTGACAGGAGGTCCACGCGGCTCAAGAAGTAAGACTGAGGGCAAGTAAGTGAGAAAGCAGGAAGAAGAGCATGGTTGGGATGGACCAGTGGCGGGGGGGGGGGGGTCTCGCTGGTCACGTGATGGGCTGTGTGTACTCAGATAAATGGAAAGCTACTGATACAGCGTCACACCTGGTTGTGCATTAGAATCACCTGGGAAATGTAAAGACAAATTCATGTTCCTGGATCTCATCTCAGAATTCCTTAGAAAGAATGTTTGGGGAAGAGGAGTGGGATTCTCATTTTTAAATGTACCTCAGTTGGTTCTGCAGCAGTCAGTCTAGCCCTGGTCTGTGGACCTGAATTTGGAAACTACCTCTGGATCTCTGTTTTGGGGATGCAGAAACACTGCCCTAGGAAGGTCAAGTGATTTCCCAGATGGGTGCACAGTAAATCACAACACATGCTACCTGAGTACATACACTGAACTCAACTGATCAAGGATAGGCAACAAGAAGAAGCCTGGAGACCCATGCCAAAATCATTCCCTAACTCTTTGCGCCCCTCAGGGAAGTGCAAACTCCTCAGATTGTCATGCAAGACCTTCTGAAGCCTGAGTTCAAGAAAATTTATAGCCTCATCTTTCTCTGCTCATTCATCTCTATTTTCCATTTGAATATATTTCATTCTTGCACTCCTTACGTTTACATATCCCACCACCTCCTTCTCCACCAGTCTCCCCCAACATCAGATGATTTTGGAAGGTTTATACACAAATATTGAGTATTTAGAGTATTTTAGGTTCACTACCAGAAGCTGGGGTACTCAAACACACATGTGCTCAAACACACATGGATGGCACCTTTCCTCATGGTCCCTTCAGCCTGGTATGAGAAATGAACATTAATGAAATAATCATACTCATAAATATAAAAGGTATAACTTAAAAGAAAAAAGAAAAAAAGGAAGGAGGGAAGATTAAAGAAGGAAGGAAGAAAAGTCCATAGTCTCAACTCCCAAGGAAACCACTGCTGACTGTTTGGTAAAATTCCTTCCAGGCGTTTCCTATGCATATACATAAAACTACCTATATGTGTATATGTGTTGAAGAGTATGGAATGATATTTTATATAACGTTAAAAAATAATTTATAACTGTAATAAGATGAAAAGTCTCTATCCTTTAAACCACTGTAGAAACTGCATCCCTTTTTTTATGACACCCGTAGAACCTGAATTTAAATTAGGTTATGTTTCTAATCTCAAATACATCTTATATAAAGGAACTGTGTGATGAATGTTTATCGGATTGAATTTATCAGAGATGTGATACAGGAAGTCAAATCTTGTGGAAGATATGAGTGAGGGCTGATTCCAAATAAACCAGTTAAGGGGTTAGTTTAATAGTTGCAAAGTCCATACAAGAGATAAAAGGATAGAAACGAGTACCGGGACAGAACATTGACTAAAAAAAGAGGATTAATGTAAGAGACACCTGGAAAAAAAATTTTTTTTATCAAGTGTTGCCTTTGCATTGGGGACCCTATTTCAGATACTACTACATAAAAATTCAGTTCTCTTCTAAGCATGTCTTGAGGTATAACCAATACCACGACCACATGAATCGAACAGTTAGTAGTAGTCCCTGCCTGAATTTGGCCATCAGTTTAACCCCTGACTGTAATACAACATGACATACTCTACTGAAGTACAAAAGGTTTGTAGCTGAGAAGTTCATGGAGTCTCCTGCAGCACTGGGTTTGTGTATCATTACAAATGTTTAAAAACAAATCTCTCTAAATTCTTCGGCACCTGTACTTAAGGGTACTTAAAATCATAGCTATTTTGTCCATGGCTCTAGGAGAGATGAACTGAGGCAACGGAGGAAAGTTCTAGGCCTGAATTTGGAGAGCAGAAGAAGCTCTGTCTATTTCTATAACTGCACATGCAAAATTAAAATGATATAGTACTACCAATAAGCAAGGCAACAGATTCTATCTAGAGCAATGATGCTCACGTTGCTTTGATGCTGTTTTGCCTCCAAGGCAGGATTTCCATTATTATGGAGATGAACTGCCTCTAATTATTGCAATAACATAATTGTTCCCCAGGGCAGAATTCCTAATAACAGAGCTATACAGCTCTGCAGCAACTGTAAGAGATATCCTGAGTGCAGGTTTCTCATTAAAAGCACATATATAGACACTGTGCTTCCAGAAGAGAAACAGAATGCCTGAAGCAATAAACTCTCCTTTCCACACTAGGATTCGATTGGCCTTTTGGGCAAATACCTGCCATCACATTTGCTCTGCATCCCAGACTGCCAGAGTCTTCAGACTAGGCTTTCACACTTTATATACAACATGGAGTTTTGTAGCCCTGCGCTGGGATTTGCCTCCATGTATTACATGAATTTCAACTCTTCCAAAGCCCTTTGGGAGAAGAGGCATATTAGGGCCATGATCTAATTTCACCTCAGAGGCAGACTTCAGTGTCTCTAGGCAAGAAATATGAATATGAATTTTATTCCTATTTGGGTTGAATATTCTCATGGAATGCTAGACTTGATCTGATTAGGCTGTGGGGATCAGACAAACCTAAACATATATTACAGTCTGTTAATATAGATGTTGATACTGTCTTCAAAAGTGGTCCACAGTGGCCTGAAAGTGTTCTGCCCAAGGTGATGTCAAGGTTCCTAAACCCAGGGGTCATCTTTGAGCTATTAGTTGGTTGGATATCTTAAAGGCACAAAATGCATGTTCCTTCTTGAACCTTTCTGCTCCCTTGGTTTCTGTTTGTTACATTCCTCTATTTGTTTTTCTACACCTTTGGGTCTGCTTTCTTAATCCTTCCATCAGACTTTGCTTCCACCATTCTGTGCATGTGGCTGTTCCTCAGGGTTTCTTTCTTTGATTCACATGCTCTTATTTGACAAAACTCTGTCTGGATGAATTTACCCACTCCACTGCTTCTTATCTACTGGTGATATGTAGGTCTCATTGTTCTCCTGAACTCAGACCTACATTTCAACTTCCTATTGGACACATTTGCTGAGCACTTACTCTATACTGGGCATTGTCCTAGATGCTACTATTATAGAATGGAACAAAATACACTCAAAGGGCCCAGTGTCACCGCAGGAAGAAGAGGGAGGCCCAAGAGGAGGTCAGAGTTATGTGATGTGGATAGGCTCAACTTGATTCATCTTTGTTGGCTTTGAGGATGGAGGAAGGGGGCCATGAGCCGAGAAACAAAGGTGGCCTTAGGAAAACTGGAAATAGATTCCTATCTAAAGTCCCCAGAAGGAACACATGATTTTAGCCTAATGAGACCCATTTCAGGCTTTTGATGTCCAGGACTGTAAGATACTGTATTGTTTAAGTCAAATGCAACAAAAACACACATGCACCTGTACAAATTTTTGTTCTTGTGGAATTTACCTTCTGATTGGGTGGAGGGTGGGGAATTCATAAATAGGTAGTATGTTAGATGGTGATAAGAACTACGGAGAATATAAAGCAGGTAAAGAGGATGGGGATTTTACAATTTTAAACAGGTTAGTGGGAAAAATCTCTGAGTAGGTGATACTTGAATGGGAATTCCCATTTGAATGTGACACCTCCACTTGCAGGCACTTCAAATTCAACATGTTAATATTAATCTCTTTATTTTCTCCTCTCAGACTTGCTCTCTCTGTAGTCACAGACAGTGACAATTGGCACTACTGGGCACCTGCTGCTCACCTTAGAATCCCAGGAGTCATTTTTACCCCCTCTTTCTTTATACAATCTTTCTACTTACTACATCATTAAATCTTTTCAAATTTTACCCTTTAAAAGCCCATTGGTCTTCCTTCCTTTACTCTCAAGAGACTGAAGTCAATATCCTTTTCATTTTCATCCCAGACTGTTGCCTGCAATTGGTCTGTCTGCCTCTCCGATCTTGCTCCTCTCTGATTCTTTTCCGTACTGCAGGCAGAGCAATCCCTTCACAGTACTTGTATGATGGTGCACTGCTTACATAAAATCCTTCAATTCTCTCTAGGGTCTTCTAGTTCAAGTCCAAACTCTGCAGACGTAAAATGAAAGGCCCCCACAATCTATTGTTGGTCTACGTTTTTTCAATATTCCTTCTCAGTATATCACTTTTATAACATACGCCCTAGGATTACTGAAAAACATATTGTTATTTTGCTGCTGGGTCCCTGCACTAGTCTACGAACATCTTGAGGGCTGGGTTTATGTCTCCTCTTTCTCTCTATCCCTAGCACCAAGCAGAGAGCCTAGCATATGGCAAGTACCCAATGCATTCTTCGTTCATTGAACAAAATTGGAGTTGGCTAGTTTGACAGAAGAGTCACGCCGCTGTTCTGAAACCATGCCTGTGACATGCAGGCTGTTAAGTTTGAGATTCTTTCCAGCCACACTCAGTGGCATATCTATCTCGGTGATTGTCCATTAGCTTGACATAATCTATTAGCCTAATGTCTAAAAGGGAGGAGAGAAATTCTCAAGCATGAGTAAGACTAAGAAGTCTTTATTTACACAATGTTAACTAGAGTAACATTTCACTCATTTCTTCAGCTTCAGTGAGAAGTAACATACTTCCTCTAAGTGAATTTTCCAGTCAACTAGACTTACCCCTTTAAGCACTAAGATAATTTTTAAAAATAACCTTTGGGAGTGAGTGGTCTTTCTATGATGTATTATATACACTCGCCTGCCTTACTAATCTAAGCTCACTGAAGATAATTTTTCCTCTTCAGAGACATCATATAACAGTAATTATCATACTTTGCTACAGCGATAAAATAAAGTTGTTTGTTTCCTTTATTAATACTGCTTTTAATTCTAGGTGGCATACTTTTAGAAAGACAATGAAAGAAATGATCAGGATAGTGAGAGGATGCGAAAACACTGTCATATGAACAATATCAGGGACGTGTAGGCTTGGAAAAGAATGAAAGAGGGCAGGACCATAGCCTGCCAGTCTATATAAAGGGAAAAGTTGGGGGTGGAGAAAAGTCAGATTTGTCAGCATAACTTCAGAAAGCGAAACGAAGCACAATGAGTGAAAGTTACAAGGATAAAGGTTATAAAGAAAAAAATCTTATAACAGTTAGGTCTCCATCATTAGAGGTAGCTGGGGAAGGATAAGGGTCCAGCCATTGTGGGGACCCCCTATCCTGGAATGGAAGGTGGGCTCTGTGACTACAGCACGAATTTGGCACTGTTGTCTGTCCAGCATTCATTTACTCTTGTTCTGGTAGTAGGACCTTAAATTTCTTTGGGGGGAACCCTTCTCAGTCCATGTGGTTTAAAGTGGAGCTTCCCCACGTGCTCTCTGAGGATCAGTGAATCACGTTCTCCTACACAGAGCATCACATCCTCCCTGAAGGTACTTGGTTCAGGGGAGAACACTGACCAAAGCAGATTTATTCAATTACGTGAGAATTGATTCTGGAATTGTTATGAGAAGCTAGAAAAGAAGGCAGCCTGGGGCTGCTGACAGCCATCCTAGTGCCAGGAGAGGAGAGCCTATTGGAAGATGGTGTCAAGACAGAAGAAGGCAGGGCTGGTGAGAGACGAAGAGAGAGAGACAGAGTCCTGATGTCACTGTGTGAGCTCCGGAGCCCTGCTGCACCTTCAGTCAGGCCATCCCCGCCCTTCTCAGACGCGTGAGCCAAAGTCCTGAAGCCAGTCATGAGCTGGGTTTACTTACTCCCAGCTTTACTTACTCCCAAAAAGCCCGTTCTGGTTGAAACATGGTTTCAGGCTCCTTACAATTCTAGGATCCTAGGTTTTTATCAATGATTCTGCTACTTTTGTACTTTGATGTTTTGTTTCTAATAGATCAACTTCAATCTCATCTGCTTCAAGTGCCTTCTATCTAGAAACCAAAAGTAATTATCAACCTTATTCAGTTAGTAGACTTAATTGCTCACTTAATCCACATAATTTTGCTGCTTTGATGGTGATGATAGGTGTTTCCTAAAGACTCAAGCACTTGGGCTTTGTGACAGGTCATACTTGTTTTAAATATCTGATATTGCCTATACTCTGGTAGCTGGAAATGTGTATAAGACAAAAAGAAATGTTTTATGTACACAATTACAAAGCTATAAAAGTTAAAAATTAAATCTTTCATTTAGATGCTTTGTATAGAGAAGGCTACTGTGAATATGCTTTAAATTTCTAAAGGCATGACAAACCAAAATAAGTACATACAAACATATTTTTTAAATAGTTCACATGTTAACATTAAACCAGTCTTTCTCAGTCTATATCCACTGGGATAACTACAATATCACCATATGATTAAATAAGATAAAAAGTTAAAACCGTTGCTTCATATACTTTCATTGTAAATTCGTTTATAGGCAGTTGCTTAGTCAAAACAAAAGTTAAAGTTCATATACTAAGTAGTGTTTGGCAAAGTCGGTCTAAACATAGACTCTAGGGAGAACATTACTAAAAACGGGTGCTTGATCATAAAGTTTTGTTTTACCAAAACATTGTTTGTACCAGTATTTTGTACTTAGGATATTAGTAACTTTTTACTCAAAGGTTAAAGGTTTGCCCTTTGATTCGTAAGATTCTGCATCTCAAAAGAGAATTAGGGCTAATAAATCGGTGTATTAGAAACTATAATTCAGCACTGGGCACAAAGAAGTATGCTTTTTGTGTTGGTCTAAAAATGTCAATCTTTTCCTAAAATAGGAGTTCTAAAATTTTTCACTCATGAATTGTTTTGCTCACTTATCCACTTGTCTTTCTCCTTTACCAGAAAAAAAGGAGAAAAATGGCAAAATTTCTTCTCTTCCAGTGAGAAAATATTAAAATCTTTTCTATTTTTCACCCTTTTTAGGGGAAATTATGAGATGTACAACTGAGTTTATATCTTTCTCAGAAGTTAAAATCCAGTGACTCATGGAGTAAACTTGGTATATGGGTCTATGTTGTAATAACATTACAATTAAAAAAAAAAAAAACACGAGTTGCTGACATTTAAAAATTAAGAGAGTTCAAATAAAAGCCCAGACTTCTAGCTTCTCTTCAAGAATGGAAAGATAGGGAGGTAGCTGACCTGCATCTCCATATGGCAGCAATAATGCTTGAATTGAGTGGCAGGTGTTTCCCTTGGATGGGGCACACCATCATTCCCCTTTATGTTACACCTGGCCAGCTTTGGGACTCATGTACATTATCCAAATCAGTATGTCTGCTTAATACAATCTAGTGAGGTAGAAGGAAGGAGCAGAGCTGTGAAAACATAGCACCCATGTGGAGAAGGAAGTGCTAATAGTGATAGTTTGGGTCTTGCCTGGTGACTCTGGCGGTGGAGGTGATAAGGAGCAAGACTTGGATAATGATGGGGAGTTTCCTCAGTTTAAATATATCTTTAGTGCCATATAAATGCTGAAGCAATAGGTGAACCTTATTAATCAAATTGGTAGGAGAAAGAATGAAAACTGGAGAGAGACAAGCTTTGCGGTAAGTCAAGTGGTAGAAACAATCAATGATTGACTTATCGGATAGAGTTCTTGATATTGATATGCCATTTTCTCAAAGGCAATCTGATTAGTATATAACAATGGTTAAGCTACAGCAGTGGTAACAGGTTTAGTACTGTTCAAAATATTAGGTTATCTTTTTTTTTCCCTAGGTACATACTATGATTGTATTTCCTTGCTGGAGTGACTTTTGAAGAGCCATGTGACTGGTTTTGGCCAATGAAACATGAGTGAAAGTGAAGTGTTTCATTTCTGGACAAAAGCTTTAAGTGGCATGTTTGGCCACTTTCTTTTCCTTCTGCAATACTGATGTTGTGGAGGGTGCTACTCTACCAGTCTTGGCTGTTGAGGGCAGCAGAGCCACCCGCAGACCCCTGAAGGGCATGCAGTGTGAATTATGAATAGACTTCTGTTGTTTTAAATCACTGCACGTTGTGTGTCACAGTAATGTTACTCTAACTTCATTCATTCATGGATTTTGACATGTCTGTCTATTACCTATATTATTTTAAAGTACTTTTTCTTTATATCATTGTGAAATTAAAAATTTACAATGTACTCTTAGTCTAAGCATTATATGTGGTACATAAGTTATATTTCAGCTGTGTTTTAATAAACAAAGTAAATGCATAATTATTAAAAGTAATCTTACCAAAAAAAAAAAAGTAATCTTACATATCACCTTCTGGGAAATACTGAGGTAAAATAGGAAATAAACCTTCAGGTTATCAAATAAGAACCTATCCTCTCAAGCTCCAAGTATATCTCCAAATTTGAACACCCTGCCAATATTCAGTGAAATACATTGCTTCCTTTATATAACAGAAATTGGGAAGGGATATATATTATGAATTTAATATGTGTATGAATACACCATCTATAAACCGTATCAAGTTTGTTTGCAAAAATCATTAATAAGGACATCATCAGCGCAAAGATCTTATTTGCACATGCAAATCCAAAGGTGTACAGGTGTAAAGGGTAGATACAGATCCATTTTTATAGGCTTCCACTTTGCATCCTCGAGTACTTGACCTTTAGCATCAATTAAAATCATTATGTATATAGCTAGTAAATGCTGTGACATAGACTCATGCATAATTACCATTTTCCAACAGATTCAGTAGATTATAGAAAGGAATGGGGGATGTTTTATAGGGGTGACAGCCAAGAAAAGGTCTTGTAGGTACCTGCCATTTGGTGCAATTTGACCTAAAACCCCAAACAACCCATATATATATTTACACTGTATAAACAGAATGCATTCTAAATGTAATTCACATATAAAAGGAAATACACAAGAGTTTATATGTCAGAAAGAAAAAAACTGTTGTTTCAAAAAGATGTCACTAAAATAATCAAAACTATGGTATATGCAGAATGAGTTTTGGAATTAGCAGTATTTAGCCTCAAAAAAAAGGAGAAACTATTGAGACATAATAGCCACTGCCAAATATTTGAGAAGTTGCCATAGCAAAGACACACTGGATTTCTTTGTTTAAGCAAAAAATTCGTAGTATGGAGAAAAGTGGGTGAATCAACAAATAAATTTTAGGCTAAAATTAAAGGAAGGTTTTTCTAGCTGCTCACCTTTGAGCAGCTCTGACAGTCAACAGGGATCATGAAATCTCTCTTTGCAGGGAAGGCTTTGGAGAATATTAATATAACAAGAAGGATTATAGGGACCAGCTAATTCTAATTCCACCGTCTTCCAAAACTTCAGGTCTTTGATTAACATTTAGTCCACCAACAGCATATGGTAAAATTTCTCCCTCTAGAACTATTAATAACAGACAAATAAATTATTATAGATTAATAAACTATTAAAAATATCTCAAGATTGTACCTTTCGTTTTCTCTTAATATGTCCCTTCCTTTCTTCCAGGTGTAGACAGGCTTAGGAGAAGCTTTTGGCTTACACTCAATGACAACTTCACCTCCCACTTTGACAAGAGTTACTCTTTTTAAGAGGGTTCTCGAAAAGTCCGGACCCACAGCTGGAAGAGAATACAGAAAATAAAATAATTATTATGGAAGAAAACCCCTCACTAGATCACGCTTTAGCCTTTTTCTTTCTACAATGCATTTATTGTTGCCTTGGGCATCAAAGGGAAGAAGTGAAATTTTTTTCTAAAGTAAAAAGAGTAGCACTGTACATTTCGATGGGTTTACTAAAAATTGAGGTATAATTTATATGTGGTAAAATGCACCAGTTTCAAGTGTACAGCTTGATGAATTGGGCATACTGCACTAAGAAGATCAAGATACAGAACATTCCGTCACTCGATTCAGGGACTCAAAAAATTATTTCATGTTCAAATGAATAAAAATTTTAAAATTTTGAGGAAGCATAAGAAAAGACAAACAAGAAAATCCACAAGGCATTTTTCTGATTATGGAGGTTAAAGCAATCCCGCTTTGATAACAGTTTCTGCCTCTGCTCTGTCCCTTAGCACTCTGTGCATGTCTCCATGAGAGAACATGCTGAAACATCTATATAATCACCGTCTGAGCTTCTCCTTAGAAAAAAAGGGCTTTCTCCAGCTTTCTACTACTGTTGCCTAATGCAATGCTTGGCTCATGCAGGATAACTCAATTAGAAAACTTAGAAAACTCAATTCCATGCTCACTATGAGTGTTCCAAAATTCATTTTATAACTCAGGTGGTTATACGAAAATAATGTTAAAGAATTATTGCTTTCCTAAAACAAGAGATACGTATTTGTGTCCTCTCGGAAGGAATTTAAAAGATGCCTTTCTGAAAAAAAATCTCCATTTCCTTCTGAGTTAAATAAAATTAATGTGATCTAGGATCTCCTTCACCTCTTGGAATCTTAATTTCACTGTATTTAAAATCCCTGACCCCTAGCAGTTTGACCTAATAGAATTTAAGATATTAGATCACGTTGAATGTGAAATTTAAATACCACAAATTACTTAAACAAGGACGGAAAGTGAGCATGTATGTATGTGGGTAGGGAGAATGGGAGTCAGTTTCTTAAACTGCAACCAAACCAGGTACTAGTGATATAAAAATATATATATATATTAAAACAAAAATAAGCTTCAGTGGAAGCAAGTTAAATTTTTATTAAGTGCTTTTGTTGTGGAAATATTTTCAGTAGTTGTCTAGAAGGAAATAAAAGTGGGAAGGTTACTTTTTAAAGGGGTGATATAATGTATGACTGGGGCTGGTTTTACTATGCGAAGGTGAAATTAAGTAGATGAATTTAGTAGGCAGTTGATATCTTGATCTGTGTACCTTGGATTCATGAGGGGAGTCTGTAGTTCGGAGCACAATTCTATGATAAGTTCAATTAATAAGTAACCTGCAAGTTGTTACAGATGATTCTGCTGTAATGAGATAAACTTATTCCTAGTATGATCTGCAAAATCATGTAATAAAAATTATAGGATTATGAAAAAGATAGGGTCAGGACAGACCTACTCAATATTTATGTAACAACACACTATAAAAAAAACACACCTGATCACCCCTTCAATAAATATATTAGCATGATTAGGAAGACAAGTGAAATTCCTAATAAATACCACAAAAAATGCAGAACGTGTGTGTATGAGTTATATGTGTATATGAAGACAGCTTGATGAAAGACAGAAGGAAGAGTTGAGATTGCTCAACTCAAGCAAACAAGTAAAACTGGAAAGACTTTGTAACACAGTAAAATCTGCAGAAAGACTCAGAACCATGCTATCAGCACTGCCATGTTACATGGTCAAACTAAAGCAAAAGGAAGAATGTAGGTGAGGGGCATGGTGGGCAACATAGTTTTGCCTTGGATACTGTGTTGATCTGAGTTAGTGGGCTCTGTGTTTGATTGCTGCCATGTGTGAAGTACATGAACAAAGCCAGCATTTATGTTCTCCTGGCATTATTCCCCCATTTGCCACTCCCACACATGCTAATATGCAACACAGTAAGGTTTCTGCAGCACGACAGCCTCATTCTCATCTTAAACACCCGAATTGACACATTAATGTAAAAAAAAATATCAAATTTCTAGAAGTTTTTGAAAAAGAGTATTTTGTGAAATAGAGTTACAAACATGTATCATATAAAAATCCCTTCTTAAACCTGTATCTTTCTACACACACATTTTTATCACTTTAGGCAAGCATTTTTCATCTGTTCAGGAGGAATTCTGCAATTGCATTTGAAATGAGTTTACATAAATCAAACTGTGCACAACACATGGGTGTATTTGTCAAAAACCTATATATTGCTTTTACGAGATTTGAAGTAGCATGATATCAGCCTCACAGAAGACAGAAAACACACCTCCCAGTTTCAGAAGCAGTTTTACTATACTGTTTATGTGCATATTATCTTGTGGATATCTTAGTGATAAGAGTGGCTTTGAATATCTTTCATTAATAAAAATGGATTTATAAATTCAAATCTCTTCCCTTTGTTTACTTAATTTGCTTAATTTACTTCTATTGTTATTTAACCCTGCAAACCTATCAGCTTCCACATTAAGCTGCAGTGCTTTCTAGGACAAAATTGTCAAATCTTCATCAGTTTGTGAATACTTGACCCATTAATGTTTGTTTGTTTGTTTTTTTTAAAGATTTTATTTGTTTATTTGACAGAGAGGAGAGAGATCACAAGTAGGCAGAGAAGCAGGCAGAGAGAGGGGGAAGCAGGCTCCCCACTGAGCAGAGAGCCCGATGCAGGGCTCGATCCCAGGACCCTGAGATCATGACCTGAGCCGAAGGCAGAGGCTTTAACCCACTGAGCTACCCAGGTGCCCCCCCATTAATGGTTTTGTTAACATTCTGCCATTTTGTGACCAACTGATGCACCTAAGATGCCCTTAAGTGCATGGAATGATGTTTTTTCCTCTCTGTACCTTGTATTTAAGCAAAAGAAGCCTGTTAAATTTGACATTCACAGAGAAATTAGGTTTTAAAAGTTACTGGTAAGGTCCCCAATAGAGCACTATTAGAACCCAACCTTTGCTGGCACTTAAAAATTTAGTACACATTGACGGTGAAACTTCAGTAGGTTTTTAATAGCTCAGAAAAGGTAAAACCAATTGTCAAATTACCCACTTGAATCTGAGAGTTGCTCAGATACTAGGGGAATTCTCATTTGCTAAATCTAATGCACTTAGAGGATACTATTTCTTACATCAACTACTAGAGGGCACTGCTCTCTCAGTGTTGGAATGAGTCAGGTTATAGGACCTCTTCCATTTGGAAAATGCAACTTTTTATTATTTATCAATGATCTTTAATCCATTAACATTACATGATCTATGAGAAGCATCCAGCTAAAAGAAGCTCTCTGTAATTCTCAACTGTTTGGTTTTACCGAATTAAATGACTCTAGGTCACATGTCAAGGGTATTTAAAGTAGCTAACAGAACCCCTGAAAACAAAAGTTTCATGACTTAGTATCATTCCTCAAGAGAGAGAGCAAGGATGGTAACTCCTTGACTAGATGTGCAGAGGGACTCACATTTGGGAAATGTAGGAGTGTGCTTTTTACTACTGAAGAGGAAAGGATATTTCTACATGCAGTTCTACTGCACTTAGTCTGTAGAAACATCACTGGCAACATTGCCAGTGGATGGAGACTATTCAGTTTGGCCCTTTTAGAAGTTCAGAAGTCTAGACTATTTTAACCTTTATCTATTATCTTTAACTTTCACCTCATCATTCCATAAAAATAAACCCAGAGTGAATGCATTCATTCAAATATTTTCGCTGCTGAAGAGATAATGCTGGTGTCAGAGTTTAAAACCCCAAGATTTTTCTGGCTTGCTGCGGAAATAACTAGAAGGCTACTTACAGTGGGAATCTTCTTTCTAGGTCCATCATTTCAGAATGGTGGATTTAAAATCAGCCCTCTCTACCCAGCGATGACATTCACAAGGAGACTCAACAAAACTCTGAAGTAAGAGTTTTCTCTTCTAATATCAGCATGATGTGTCCCTTCTAAGTTCCTCATATCTGTGCCCTGCTTGTTTTGGTTGAATATTTTGAATATCCTGCTTACCTGGGTCTCCTCCTACCGCTCTTATGTTTATGGATTTCTGCTCCTTTGGGAAGGTTATTATAAAACAAAAGTAACAATATTTACAGTCACAAGGTTGTTTTGAAGAATAGATGAAATGATACATGTATTGTATATTAAGTACTTAGCCCAATATTTGCTTCATCTCTACTCCTCCTCTCTGCTATCTCCACTACCACCACCACCATTATTAGGGGACTTTCTGTTGAAATATCAGAGTGCTTTTTAGAGCCAAATAAACTCATCTTGTTTTGAACAAATTTTTTTTTATTTTGAAATAATTACAAATATACAGTTAAAAAGATAGAGAGGTCCTGTATATTTTGCTTACTTTCTCTCTGTGATTGAATATACCCTATGTGAGCATTCTATAATATCAAAATAAGGAAAGTGATCATTGGTACAGTGTGTGTCTTTAGTTCTATGTTATTTTATTACCTATGCAGACTTCAATAACTATCACTGAAATCAAGATACAGAAGTATTTCATCATCACAAAGATTTCTCTCGGGCACCTGCTATAGCCACATCCAGCTCCTTCCTGCTGAATTCTCCTGAATGCCTAGAAACCACTAATCTATTCTCCATCTCCAAAGTTTTGTCATTTTGGGAGAATATTTTATATATGGAATTGCACAGTATGTGACCTTTTGAGATGTATATATATTTTTTTACTCAGCCCAATGCTCTTGAGATCCATCCAAGTTGTGTGTATCAACAATTAGTTCTTTTTTATTGCAGAGCAGTGGTATCTCATCCATTCAGATATAAATGAAAATAGTTTCTTAATGTTGGCATTTCAGGCACTATGGTAACTGACAAATACTTTTGAGCACAGGAACCATTTCAAGATCGCTCAACACTTTCTCTGCCAACAAGCAGGATCAGGCTTAGCCTTTTTTCTTTTTATAAAAGGTTTGAAAAGCCAAAAATTAATTGTGGAGACTTGGGTGGAAATTTTTTTTTCTTATTCCAAGCAAGACATTTTAAAGCCATTTTAGAACATTATATCTTATACAGTAATTAACATGTTGACTAGAAATCATTCTTACATGTTTTAAGAGCATCAGCTGCTAAATCCTTATTAACCACCTTTGAGCTACCCTATTTAAGGAGTATGCATTTTTAAATATCTGTAATCACTTTGACCCCTTATATCAGTCTAAATTAGTGATATTTTATTACATTTGGCACAAAGTCCTAAACCCTTACACAGATCCATGTCCTTGGTTAGACAAGTAGTGTATAGTATTGGAATGCCCTATTCGATTGTAACTTTATTAGGAGATAGAAATGTTTGTTGAATGAACAAAAGAGAGTCATTAGAATGTGGTAGAAAGAATAATAGAATTGCAGTGGTTAAGACATGGTAGCATTTGTTATTAGTGATCATTAGATCATCAGTGCCTTAAAGGCAGAGGCTATATATTATGGATCTATATAACCCTTACTGAGCCCAGTGTTGGGCACAAAGTAGATGTTTAATCAGTATTTGTTGAATAAATGTATGTTGTAGGAGAGAATTCAGAGTTCAGTTCAAAACAGAAAATTCTCTTCTCATGATGCTTTGCCTGGATACCACAAACCTCTCTTCCCTCCAAGGTGGGTTGCAAATGGCTTCTTGGACTTCCTGGCCTGTATACAGGATACTCCATCGTTTCTGGAGTTAGGACTTAGTATAATGAAGTAGAATTACTCAAGAAAAACTATCTGGGCTGTTTATACTCTTAAACTACTCTGAAACCATCTGTGTGATGGTAGATTGTTTAAGAAATGGCTCTCAAAACAAAACACCAAAGAACTTAGCTTTTAGTACTCCCCAATTTCTGTGGTGTAAATACTTCCATCATGGCCAATTTCAAGTTACCAACAAGAAGTCAATGCATACTGAGCTGAAGGATACACAGACTCAGCTACTGTCAGTAGGAGGCAGCTCCAGCACGTAACTTCCTTGCCCCACTTCCCCCAGACACATTTACGGGATGATAACAGGTCAAGTGGGTCCTGGGAGTTCAGCTTTCCCCAGTTTTGAGCCTTTCTCTGAAGCAATATCATGGTCTCCTCTTTCTTCCCCAGGCACTTTCAAACAACCAACCCAGGGCTGGGAAGATAGGAATTTCGACACCCTTGCATTTCCTTTGATTGTTTCATTTTGTTACTTAAGACTCTGTGAGTCTTGCCCTGCCCTAGACATGCAGACTCAAGAGAAACCTTCAGTGTGGATAAGCAATGTTAATGTTACCCAGCAGAGACTGATTTCTTGCTTATCATGTTCCTTCCAAAACTCCTTACTGAAGTGGTTTTAACATGGAAAGAGAACACAGATTTTGCTTTTGTGCTGTGTTCACTTTCGACCACATTCAAAAGGCTTCATGCCTGCCTTACATTAAGTATAAAATGAATTTCTTCAGGAACCTAGAAGAACCACTGTCTGGTGATGTTGGAAAAAAAAAAAAAAGCTGGAATGTTGCTCGGGCAAATGCTTTATTTCTGGTAGAAATTGTCTCACATGATTGACAGAGCTTCTGTCAATACTGGGTTCAACAATGGAAACATGGATTAACTGTATGTACAGTGGTGATAAAAAGAGAACAGCCTAGTCATTATTCTGCTCTCCAACTCCCACCGGCTTTTGCAAGTTAGAAAGCTACTCTGCTCTGATAGTTTAAGATTGGGTAACAAAGAGATTTACAAAGCAGATTCTAGACCTGTGGCACCTAAAGTGATCTGATCGTAGGAATCATCTAGAGGAGCTTATTAAGTGTATATATACACTCCTGCACTCTACCCACCAGGAGAGGGACCTGAGAATTTACAATTTTATAATTTTTGCCACTGAAAATGTGATCCCCAGAGCAGAAACATGGGTGATCACCCGGGAGCTTGTTAGAAATGCAGAATCTCAGTTTCTATCTAGGACTTGAAATGAGAATCTAAATTTAACAAGATCCCTAAGTAATTTATACATGCATGAAAGTTTGAAAATCACTGTTAAATCTTCTTGAATGCCAATTCTAATATGTTCTGGACTACCAGAATAGAATCTATTTGTTACTAGAAGGTGGTAGAGGGGAAAAAATAATTACTTCATTTCATTTATTTATTGATTGACTAATTCAGAAAGACTTGTGTAGGCAATGGTAAAAGATAAAAAGTAACAAATGCATTTAGAAGATAGCTAAAGTCAAATATTGGAAGGGCAGGAAACAAACTTACTAGACTTGGTACAATAGAGTGAACTTTTGGAAGCCGAAGCAGACGTGTCAATATGGTATGCAGAAGGATAAAGAGCATATTTCTCACTGGTGGGTAAAAGGAAACATGTAATTTTGCTAAAACATTCAAACTTTCTTCTTGGTTCTACAATGTAAGAGAATTTATTAGATATCTCTTTAGGTAAAGAACAGTGGACTTCTGGGGGTGCCTGGGTGGCTCAGTCGGTTGAGTGACCAACTCATTTTTGTTTTTTTAGGATATTTTATTTATTTGATAGAGAGAAAATGCACAAGTGGCAGAAGGGGCAATAGGAGAGGGAGAGGGAGAAGCACACTCCCCACCGAGCAGGGAGCCTGATGTGGGACTCGATCCTAGGATCCTGGGATCATGACCTGAGCTGAAGGCAGACGCTTAACCTTCTGAGCCACTCAGGGACTCCGCACTAACTCTTGACTGTTGATTTCAGCTCACATCATGATCTCAGGGTCATGAGATCAGGCCCTGGATCGGGGTCCACGCTGGGTGTGGACTGTTCAAGGTTTCCCCTCTCCCTTTCCTGTCCCTCCTCCTAGCCCCCTAAGAAAACCCAAAAAAACAAAAAAACCTGTAGACTCGTCAATGAGTAATGCTTCATAGCAGTTTTACAGAAGACTGAGAGATTTTAGTTGTAGGATAGTAAATGGTATCACTGCTCAGTGATACCCTGGGCTGCATTCATGAGTTACATTTTAAATTCTAGCTCAGTGAAGACATTTCCTTGGGTGAACTCACTTAAGAAATTGTCATAGTATTTACCCCTCAGATTTCAGTGTCTCCTTTTGGTTGGCTTTATTTTTTTTTAATTTTTTAAAATATTTTATTTTTTTAAAGCTTTTATTTACTTATTTGACAGAGAGAGAGATTACAAGTAGGCAGAGAAGCAGGCAGAGAGAGAGGGGGAAGCAGGCTCCCCGCTGAGCAGAGAGCCCGATGTGGGGCTCAATCCCAGGACCCTGAGATCATGACCTGAGCCAAAGGCAGAGGCCCAAGACACTGAGCCACCCAGGTGCCCCCCTTCAGTTGGCTTTTTAAAGGCCAACATAGGGCCTGAACTTACAACCCTGAGATCAAGAGTCGCTTGCTCTACTGACTGAGCCAGCCAGGCGCCCCTCCCTTCAGTTGGCTTTAATCCACTAGAGCCATGCCAACCAACATCTTAGCCCAGTCCTCACATGGCAGTCTGTGAGGTCACTCTGTATGCCTAATCCTACTCACCATCTTGGTGAAATGGGCCCTTCAGCCATGGTGAGAAGGTCTGATGCCTGATATTTCTCTTCTACAGGAGGATTTCAGATTCAGAGTCTTGATCCAAATCAGAAGATTTGCTAGGTAGATTGTATTCAACGTAAACACACACAGACACACTCACACACAACCTAGGATAAATTTCCTGTTTTAGGATAGTGGTTCTCAAAAGTGTGATCATGGACCAGCAGCATCAGCATCACCCAGGAATTTGTTTGAAATGCAGCTCCCCAGGCCCCACCCCAGCTACTGTACCAGAAATTCTGGGGGTAGGACTCAGTAATCTGTGTTTAAACAAGACCTCCAGGTGATTCTGGTGCATGGTAAAAAGGTTAAGAATACCTTCGAAAAAATAATGGCCTTCTGATCTGATCAATTAGAGCAATAGTTCCCAAACTGTGCTGTTCACTGGAATCACACCTGGAATCACACCTGGGTCCCAGGCCCAGAGATTGAATTAGTTGACATGGAAGATGGTAGGGCATCAGGAATATTAAAAACCTCCCCAAATGATTGTCATCAGCAAAATCTGAGAATTACACAAATGGGGTTTGCCGGGTATTTGGAGGCTGTCTTCAAGATTTTGGTATGGATACTAGTTAACAACAACAAAACACTTCCGATACTGCTACAAACACTTCTAGGCTTTAAAAAAAGCTTTCACATGGGATCTCTTAGTTTTGGCAGTAAGCTGAATAATGGCATACTCATTTTACCGATAAAGGAAGGCTTAGTGACTTGTTAAAAATATCAAAGTGAGGGACGCCTGGGTGGCTTTTAACACTGAGTGACACTTCACACTCAGTTAAGTGTCTGCCTTCAGCTCAGGTTATGATCCTGGAGTCCTAGGATCTAGGATCGAGCCCACATTGGGCTCCCTGCTCGGCAAGGAGTCTGCTTCTTCCTCTGCCCCTTATCCTGCTCGTGTTCTCTCTCTCTCACTCATCTCACTCTCTGTCTCTCTCTCTCACTCGTCTCTCTCTCTCAAATAAATAAATAAAATCTTAAAAAAATATATCAAAGTGGAATTTGAGATCCAAGCACATAGCATTCCTTTTTCAGGACAATTTTAGTAAAGCTCCTGCCTAGATGACTACATCTGAGTAAGAAAGGCCCTTGTCCTCTCACTGGATGCTGATCACACTCAGCCCATTTGATTATTTTGTAATCTGGCTCAACGAGGCAGTTGAGAAATCAGACTCAGATGCAGATGAGCACTTGTGAAAGCCCCTGTGAAATAACTTTTAGTTTAGCCTTAATGTTTTCCTCATTTGAGAGCCAATCATCTGGATAAATGCCAAATTAACCAAATAATTGCTCAAGCCTGCACCTCACTTTAATTGGACCATCAGTTCCTTAATGGTATTTGAGCGTCCTTCCAGGGTCAGATGTCCTCTACCACATGGGCCAGGAGAATCCTCACAACACAGAAGCATTACACAGAAACTCCAGAAGCTATTTCTGTTCCATTACACAGTCCTGGTACAGTCAGGTCATAGCCAAAAGACCTACTTGGTCTTCGGGATAGTTCATTCCATTTCAAAATCAAACATAGTCTAGTAAACTAGTCATACTCCCCATCATTATCCAGGTAAACTGGACAAAGTAACAAAGTACCTTGCTTGGTCTGGTACAATTACTTGCCCTCTGTAGAGAATGCTCTTGGCACCCTCACACAGATTCTTTTTTCTGGCTCTACTTGCTCTGAGTGTTGGCTGCTTACCACCTCAGCTGCCCTCCTCGCTGGGAAATTGGGAGGTTTTGCTCCATCTGCACCCACATCACCGCCCCCGCCCCCACCCCCACCCCCACGGCCACTACCACCTAAGGGGCAGCCCAAAGATGGACTGATAAACAGAAATTTTAGAAAAGTCTATGCTCCTTGCTTCAGGTGGGAACAACTCTGAGATGCAGTTTATGATCTAGATATCCCTCTCTTGGATGAGATTTAGGCTAGATCATGACCATGCTCAGCTCCTGAATCGCCCCTTCCCTATCTTGCTTTCTTTTATAGGCTTTTCCTTAGCGAATACTCCTATAATGGCTCAGAGGTACCTCAATCCCTGCTTCTGCTTTTGGGATCTTAGTTGTGCTCTGTCCTTACCCCATGATTATATATACAGCATAAGCATTCTAATTGGAACATCACAGAATATCTCAAGGTTGGTGATTCAACCAGCAGTCCCCATCACCAATGATCATCTAAGTGGACACCAATCCTAAACATGAGTAGAAATGTTGCGGTAGAAAATTTAAATTTTTACTAAGAAGACACCTAACTTAGTTTTTTTTTTTTTTTTTAAATTAGGTTGTATAGGAGATCCAAGTTGCCCATGCTTATAAGACTCTATTTACCCTAATTCCAACATACTTTCATGGGTGGGAGAAAAGGATGGAATGATGGTATCACCCAGAGAATTGTACAGCACTCCAGGAGTGCTGTAGGAGTACATCACACAGTTAACCTCTTCCACAATGTAGGTTAAGATAGGAGAAAAAGTCTGGGAACAGATGCCTTGAGGAACACTAAGCTATCAATGGTGATAGGTCAGTCACAAATAAGGACACTTCTATTTGATGTACTCAAAACCAGGCCTACTCTAATAGACTGACCTCAAGGTAAAAGTCTATGTTATTCTTCCATCTAGTGAGTAAATCACTGAGTACCTACGTTAATTATTTAGCAGTTTCAATCCATTAAATATAGATATGTTACATACACATTAAATACTCAGACAGAACATATAAAATAAGACCAAGGGAAAAAGCCTCTTAAATATATGCTTCCTAACCATCTCTTATTCATGAGGGTTATTACCTAGCATGAAAGGGAATCTCCTCTCTAGCATTCGGGGATCCTGGTATTTGATCAATGGTTGGAACCAACATTCTTTTTTTTCCTTCCTGATAATAAAGTATCTTACTTTCATTGTTTCATTATTTTCATTACTTTCACTATTCATTATTTCATTACTTTCATTATTCGATTCAAATTCACAATGATTCTTAGAAAGGTAAAAACAAATCAATTATTTGACCCCAAAGAGTCAAACTATTACTATTCTTTAAGAAACAAAGTGACTTGGGGAATACAATTGTATTATAGCTTACCCAAGTGAACCAATATTAATTTATGTGTATTTTTAAATAGTGAAATGTCTTCTCCTTCATTCACTTAAAATGAACTCCAAGGATTTACTCATTCAACACTTAACTGTCCTTCAATTCACTTAGAGTATATTAGTATGATTTTTTTGGAAGTGAAAATGGGACGTTAAAGAAGGAACTTCTAAGTTTATTATTCAAGATTCTCTAAAAATTGGTTCTCAGTTAATTTTTCCATCTATTTTAAACTTTGCCCATACCCTTTATATATTTGAATTAAAAATTTTAAAGATAAAAAAAAAAAAAAAAAATTTTAAAGATATTCAGGATTCTCTATGTGCAAGAAACTGTCCAGATGTTTTATAACTTTGAGCCTTTGTTAAGGCCATCTCACTCTGATCTGCAATATTCCTGGTCCTCTTTTCTGTCTGTCCAAATATAAATCACTGCTCAAGGCTCAGCTGCCCAGCCCAGTCCATTAGCCAAACCCTCTTTCCTGAATTCCTGGAAGCCTCACTATTTTTACCACTGTTTGGCCTGTATCATTTACTGACATGCCTTATTGTTCTCATATTCAACATAGTTGAAATCAGAATGGTTAAATAATTTCTCAGGCATTTTCCTCTTATCTTCACTGTTCTGGCTTGCTGACCTTAGGGCACTTAAGAAAGGACTCAGATCAAGAATTCATTTGGAATTAGTGCCAGTTGGGAATGATTTGAAATAAAACTCTGTAAAAGAGGGAACAGTAATTCCCAACTCATAGGCCTTGAAACCCAGGCAGGGGGAGGGGACAGTGTTTCAGAGAAGGCTGTGGGAGGAGTTGTTTTCAGCTGTTACATTCTATCCACAAGTAAGAGTATATACATACATTTACATATATCTCATATACTCTCTGTTATTTTCAGCTGTGGGTAGGTGCTCTAGATAAAAATTATTTGATACCCTTTCTCACTTCTAGCTCTGCTTTTGGGACTTCAGTTATTCTCTCTCGTTACCCCATAATCATATCCCATGATTTACAGTCATTTCTTATTATCAAATTTTCTTATTTTAACAAAGGGACCTACTGAATGTTTTCTTTTCTTTTCAATCTTTACAAATTATAATGGGGTTCCCAGAGCTGTAAATTGGCAAGCACTCACTTAGAGGGTTTTAGGACAATATGATTCATTCATTAGGCTATATACATCCTCAGTTTTAGCTCTTCTAACTAGGTGACATACTGTTTAATAGAGAACACACTTCTTTTTGCAGAAAATCTTAAGTAATCTACCACACTGAAATTTGCTCCAAAAGAGTCAATTACAACAACCAATAATCAGATACAACCGGGGCAGGATGAAACCATTGTACTTGTCCCGGAGAAAGTTGGAATTATTGTTCCCAACATTTATAGAGTGAGAGATATGTGCATAGGCCTCCAAAAACGTCACACCTATAATAGGGCCAAGACAAGTTCATGATTATTCCAGGAACACAGAATGTTCTTTAGTCTCTTCAAAACAGGCTGTAGGGCCATGAGCTCTCACATATTCTTGTCTTTTTTAGAATGTTGGTTCAAGCTAAAAAACTTGGTGAGAAGAAAAGTCATGGAAGCTTTCCCTTCCTTTTTTAATTTGCAGAGGGAAGAAGTACATTTATCTTGGGAGCATCTTCTTATACATGTAAGCTCTACACGCTAGGCATCAAAAATTGCCTTACGGAAGAAAAAGTCAAGGCTTTAAACTGGGCAAATCATCAGGATTTACAGAATCAGCTCCCTTTGCATGCTGCTTTTCTCTTATTCATAATCTTTCTATTATGCTCTCCCTAAGAACTACTGCTTAGGCACTTTAGATAAATTCTGAATTCAGAGTCAAGATTTTTTTTATGGGACACAAGCAATTTGACAGTCTGGAATTTTTTTTTTTTTTTTATGACCATAGGTTTGCCAATTCACTTAACTTATACTTTCAATTATTTATTTACTTAACTCATAAGTCATTTTTATTTTTAAAAATATTTATTTATTTATTTTAGAGAGAGACTGTGCATGAAAGGGGAGAGGGGCAGAGGGAGAGTGAGAGAGAGAATCTCAAGCAGACTCCCTGCTGAGCACGGAGCTGGACTTGGGGCTCCAACCCATGACCCCGAGATCACGACCTAAGCTGAAATCAAGAGTTGGATGCTTAACCCACTGACCCACCCAGGCACTGCAAATAATTCTTTTTTATAAGCGGCCTCTTAACTCTTTCATCATGTAACACATCCATTCATTCCTACACTCATTCAATATTTATTGAGTGCATATTACGTGCTTCACTATTATATTCAGTCCTGAGAATAGAATGACTTAAACCAAATATGGTCCTTGACATCATGGGAAGTTAACGTGCAATGGGAGAAAAAAACCCAGAAAAATCACATCAACAAATGTTAAAATGCAACTGTGGCATCTGTTATAGAGGATAATTGAAAGGCAATATGAAAATCTGTAAGAGATGAAGTTGATCAAGGCATACGGGCAGGTGTGACTTTCTGAGGAAGCAGCAATGGAACTTGGAGATAGAGAAAGGGAAGGAGTTGATGAAATGAAGAAGGGAAGGAAAAACATTCCAAGGAGAAGGAACAGTATGTTCCAGTGGCCCCTGCAGGAAGAGAGGATGGTGAATGGTGAATATGCAGAACAACAAAAAAGTCACTATAGCTGAACAGCAGAGGAAAAGGGGTCACATGGTGAAAGAGACAGCTGGAGAGGCAGACCAGTTCTGTATACTCTGGAAAATTCCGATGTGGAAGAACAAGATGCACTCTGCCAGCTGTTCAAAGGAACCTTTCCAAAGCAAGTCAACTCTTTGTCCTTCCAAGCCAGAGTTTGTACCAAGTCAGCACGATAGCAAGGCTCCACAGCGTTTCAGAAACCGCTCACTTTAGAAGAGTGGTCGACAGAGGAATAAACATGGGTGCTGACAGAACTGTGTTACCCATTGTAAGCATCAGTAGAGGCTGATTTAGAAAGTGGTTTCCTTGTATTGCTTGTAGAATGCATTACTTTTTTCTTGAGCAGTATCTTTGGTCTAAAGATTTCTTTACCTCTTTGTGGGGGTGGGATTGAACAATATGCTTAGCAAAACACATGTTAGTTTAGTGACTTAGTTTTTTTCTTTCTTTCCAGTATAAAGACTCACCTATAACACTAAGCTCTGCGCTGGAAAAGATAACTCCGTGTTTATTCTCTGCCACACACTGATACATGCCAGCATCTGAGAGGTTCACTATTGTTATGTTGAGAGTTCCTTGCTCAATTTGAATTCTATCCTGTGAAAGAAAAGAGGAACACAAAACAATGACCTTCTACCACAGAGACCTTAAGGCAATTCTGCTACATGTTATATCAAAGGGGCTTAATGAGAAAGAAAATAGCCATCATATAAGCAATTTACATAACATGATCTATTTATCTGTCAACTAAATTTGTGGCAGGTCAGATGCTAAATGGAACAACCTTATACATCAGTTGGTAAATGGAATTTAAATTGTGGACTCTCTGGAGTTCTCATCGATTCAATAGTGAAACCATTCAGATTAATATCCCCTCTAAATAGATGAACTTGAAATTTAAAAGGCTTTTTTACTCCGAGGCTTTGTGAGAACTGGGGAAATAGAGTGGGAAATACAACCAAATTTACTGTTTAGAGTATTAAAACACTCAGATTATGCGCAGACAATACTTTGAAGGTTAATAAAATTATAATCTTCTTGGAGAAGCAGAAACAAGTATTTCACATTGGTTGAGGTTTACTAAAAAAAATGGTAGGTATTAATAACTTAAGGTTCCCTTACTCTGTTGCTGTCAGTGGTATCATCTAAGCTTAGGATCATCTTCTGGTGGTCAATTGGAAGAAAGAAGTTAGTGTATTAAACAAAAGACTATTTTCATTTGTCAGCCTGAGGATACATAACTTGCATTATCAATTTTCTTAAGTCTCAAAAAGGATCTTCTCCTCCCCAGGAACCTGTCGTTCAAAAGAAATAAAATAAAGATGCACTAGTTTTCTATTTGCCTTAGGGTTGTGATTTAGCTGGGTGGGCACCTTATTAGGCTTTGATCAAATCTAGGTATCCGTGTTCCCTCACATTAAATAATAGGGAGGAAATGCCTGTTATCTACCCTCCACTGTAGTGGTTTGAGTTTGGCTTTTATAATTGGGAGAATCATGGAGCCAGCAGGAGCCCTTCCAGGGACAGGAGAGGAGTATGTGACAGGGCGACAGTCCCCTTTCTGCTTTGTGTGCACTGATGACCCACCATTGCTCACAGCAGGCACTTTTCACTGGGCTGCCTGTGGTGGAGGAAATATGAGTATGAAAAACTGGCTCTCGACTTGGGGCCTGAGGAAAATGTCAAATTTCAGTGAATATTTGAGTTCAGTAGGAAAATACAACAAAAAAGTTAAATTGGACTCAATTGTCCCTCATTCTAAGGTCCTCCTCATCCGCCCCCTTGCTTCATTCCAAGTTCTTTGTCAGGGTCTGCTCCCTTACAGGGGCAATCCTGTAGTATGTCACTGTCCCCTCTCTCATAGCAGATTCCGTAGTACTTTCCGGATACTCTTTCAGAACCAAGGCACTTATTCTCTCCTCTGGTAAGTTTGATGACTGCTCATAGCTGGGTCTCTCTCTCTCTGGGTCTCTCTCTCTCTCTCTCCCTCTCAGAACTGCTCTTGGCTGAAAGAACTTCTCAAATTCAATGACGGATCAGTGTAGGGGTACAAAGGCGGGCCCCCCTTTGCCTCAATTTGGGAACCCCTTAAGGACTTTCTGCTCCAGAGCGCCCTCTGACGGCCTCTGTTGGAACTGCACCACGTTTAACCGCCTTCCCCCCAGTCTGGCTTCTCTGACTCCTCCGCAGCTGAGGCTCTGAGATCTTTCCCAGCATATCTCCTGAACACAAAGCTCTGCTTCAGAGTCTGTTCTTAGAAAACACTCTGAAAGCTGGAGAGTGCCTACTTAAGTATTTCAAAGAGCATTTGAACTTTTCTTCCCTTTATGCCATATCCCCTCCCCCACATCCCTTTTCCATAAGATCTTCTCTTCCATATAACCAATTCTGAAAACCTTATTCAGGCAAACTTTGGTAGTTCTGAATCCAGTAGACATTTAATATTTGGATCCTGACTCTATTACTTACTAAGGATGGATGTGACCTTAGACAAGTGTTTCCTTGTCTGTAAATTGGACATAGCAATAGCACATACCTCGTAAGTTTCCTTGTGAATATCAGATGAGAAGATGGGTTTCAAGTGGCAAGATCAGTTAGCACTTGTTAAATGTTTGAGAAGTACACCTCCCAAATCCTTTAAAAATATTATTATAACCTATCATGTCCCCTCACAAAATGAATAATCTGCCTAGAGTTTTTATTTCCGTGGTTATGTATTTCTAAAATTTCCATTTTATTCTTTTAAAAAGTCTGTCTGCTTATCTCTCCAAAATATCTTCTTTATTTTCATGGGCAGGATTTCTTCATGTAACTCTTGCAGCACCCTAAACAGACTCATTCTTTTTGCTTTGTTAGACTATTCTATAGGTTGGTCATCTTTCTAAAAAATAAATTTTTGCCTATGTTTTGGAATATTGGTTTGCAAGCTTATTAGTGAAAAAGAGTTATTTTTCTTTTCTTTCTTTTTATTTCCGTTTGCAGTTTTGTGCCTCCTCTACCTCATCCCCTGGGCCACCAGTCCAGAAACAGATCTACTCAAGGATTCTCTGAGGTCCTGATCTGTGAGATACTCAAATTATTGCAGCTCTCATCCCAGAGCCAGCGGGAGTCATAGCCCAGGAGTCCCCACCTCTCTTGCACCGCAGTGTCCTGTTACGCCAGGCAGGTAATAGATTTGGCTGCTTCTTTTACCGTATGGCAGCAGGTGGGAAAGATCCACACCCTAAGCCTTTACTGCAAAGATACTGGATCCTGTCTCCAGAGATGATGTATTTTTTTAAGCCTGAGCTCTCAGGTACTGCTTCCTGCTCTCAGGCCTACCATCTGGTGCCTCCAGCCCCAGGAAACACTTTTTGTTTTTGTTCTATTTCTGTTGCATTACAGATGTTAATCTTACAATTGCATAGGTCATTACTACATGTCTGGAGGCAGGGTGGGTGTTTTGAGGGTGATCATATTGGACGTCACATTGTCCAGAAATCTCCACAGGCAGAAGAGAATAACAAAACAAATTCTCATCTCAATAACAAAACATTGAGATGAGACTTTGTATGCTGAGAGGTCTTATTCTCTCTTATCTAGAACATACACAAATTTGTATCTTAGCACAATTACATGTTTCAGACTTTCTGCATAACTTTCCAGTTGTATAGCCAAAGATGTTAATTGGTGAAAACCAAAGGTTCTATACAGAAGCTTAATTAAACAAGGCTGAAGAACTGGATTTATGTAGTTTCTATGTCAGTTGCATTCACTTCCACTTTTTCCACTATTAATAATATTTGGTTGCTTATTATTTTGGGAACAAAGTTCATCATTTTCTTGCTTCCATAACAATGAGGCCACAGTAAACATTATAGTCAATAGCAAGACACAATTATCATCAGTTGGCTTACCCGAGTTAATAGAGGTTCACCATTTTTTAGCCACCTGTATGTAGGTTTGGGCCTTCCATTTGCTTTACATTCCCAAAAGACATTTTCTTCTATGGCCACGTGTATATCATTTATTTTTTGAATCCAATTAGGTTGAGCTATAGCAGTTCAGAAAGCAAAGAAAATATGTACATTCAGTGTATGTTGAATCTATTTTTATCACATGCAATCAAGGGACAGAAGTAGGCTTATAATAAAATTACGTTTCCAGATGTTTTGCAAATTACAAGACTGGGTAAGAGTTCAGTGGGTACTTTTAGAAGACAACCTATGTCTTTAGAAGACAACTCTATGTCCAACTTGGAAGGTCCTGTTTTTGCAGCCCATGTGGCTGGTCTTTTAATTGCAAAAGGCAGAAAATAAAACTAGCACTGCCATATGGCAAAATTAACTGTCCCTCTCCCCCAAGTGTCTATTCTTTTTTTTTTTTTTCCTTTTTGTAGGAGAAATATCCCACACTGCCCCACCATTTTTGGCTGGGCCCATGTCTTCCTAGATACACACTACATTTCCCAGATTTCTTTGCAGTTAGAGGTAACCACGTGACTAAGTTCAAGCTAAAGGTACCTGTGTGAAAGTAGTGAGAGCACCTTCCAGGTAGTTTACTGAAAGATACTTGTCTTGGACTCTCATTGTCCCATACCAATGATGTGAAAAAAAGGGGCAGTTGCAATAACAGCCTTAGGCTCAGAGAGAAAAGCTCTGTAGGATAAAAATGCTGACTAACCAGTCTTGGACTTCGAAAGACCTGGCAGAGCAAAGCAACCCCACCCATACCCACCAGCTGATTTTTGGGGGAATACGTGGGCGAGAAATAAACTTCTTTTTTAAGCCACTGTATTTTTGGGTATCTCTGTTACAGCAGCTTAGTTTGTCCCTAAATATACTTTACTCCTACACATTATATAGATAATTGTGTGACTTCTTTCTAGACTACATCATTGTTTATTATTGACTTATTTCATATTGATAGAACATTATACACAAGAGTACGGTTCCAGGATTCCTAATCTCTGAATGAGTCCTGATTTTTACCAAAACTTTCTTAGGCAATCAGGTCTTGCCAATAGTCTAACAGGAATTCAAAAACAGCACTTAACTCCCACATTGCCCTCTGCCCTATACCACTCCCATCAACCAAATTATGCCACCTTTCTCATACTTCATTTGAAGTCACACTTTTTTCTCCTTTTTCTCAATAGACATAAAGACCATCTTAGTTCCATATTCCATGTCTTCATAAACATCAAGCCTTGCCGAAAGCACAATTCATGCTATTGTTAACCGTAATGGCTAATGTATTTAAGTAGAAGACCTTCGGCCCAAAGTTCATGCAGAAGAGAACCACAGCTATCATTCTGGAATATTTTCTTCTCTCAGGGCATTTCTATAGGGTAATGCCTACCAATATAAACCTACTAGTTAGAACTGTTATCAGTATTTAATTGGCAGATGCTGCTCAATATTCATAACATGTCTCTTAGCTGACTTGACCTCAGTATCTTCATTTAGTAAGGCTTCAAATCAGCTATAATTTAATTCAAAAGGAAATTATTAGTGTTGAGGCTAAGCTGTCTATCTTACCTACTTACTAATAAACAAAACTAGAAAAACACTCGACAAGTCATTTAACCAGCAGAGGTCTCTAGGCCCCTGAATAAATGTTGCTCTCTCCTTTTAACATCTTCAAGCAATTGCTTGTTTTTCAAGGAGCAAAACACAATTTTACAAATCCTCTACTGATGGGGATGATGCATTGCTGCATATAAGGGGAGGCTGAAAGGGTCGATTTTTTTAAAAAAAAGTTATAGCATCAACAAGCATTAACTTGAATTCACGAAAGGTTATAACCTTCAACCTTGAAAGAGCTGCAAGCCTGCCATTGTTCTATATCTTCCTGCTGCTAATGCAAAGGGAGCTCAAAAGGTAGATACCTTTTCTGTTCTCTGCTTGGAGAATTTGATGTGTAACCCTGATAGGGCTAATGGCAGTTGTGTGCCTGATTTCTCATTCAACCTGCTGAATATTTACCCCCCACAGAGCCCACGAAAACAAAGCAAACAAGAAAAGCTACAGAAATCTATGTGGAATATTAACAACTAAGCCAAACTTTTCAAAGAGACTGAGGGAAAAATAAATGGAAGGGCGAATGTAACTTATGAAGCAATGTCAAGTTGAAGTTCAAAAAGGAAACATCAAAACCACGTGCAGAGACTGAGATTACAATGTCATAGATTTCCTGTAACACTTAGGCTTATTCATTGCTTTCTCTCAAAACTATAGAGAGCTTGCAGCAGCAAAATCTTGGCATCACAAAAAGGGAGATGGGGCAGGGATGGGAGGGTCCTGAGAGCATTATGAAAAGACCTTGCAAAGTTCTAACTAATTACTTCCATGGGTTCATTTTGTCTCTTTCAACAGGGCTATGGAGGTTAAGGTGCTTGACAAGAATGCTCAGTGGTAATTATTTGTGCTGGCCCAGGTGAAATCACAAACTAATGCAGGAGTAGTGAGACATCATCAGGTGTTTTCTTTGTTTTTAAACTAAAATTAACTCATAGAAGCCAAAGCTGAAATGATAAAAACATATTCCTTTTGAAGTGAATACCTGGATAAGGACCCAGGATTAGGAACAGAATATCATATTATATAAATGGCAAAGAATGAGATAATCTTTCTTTTTCACATGCCGGTTGCAGATCTATAGGGCAAAAGCCCACACAGTGAAGACTTCTGCTGCCACTCATTTAGATTGGATGAATCAGATCTAAGTGGGTGAGTTTCTTGTATAAAGTCCTGTGTCTGACAGAACTTGTTTTTCTCTCTCCATATCTCTTTGGGTCACGTAGTTCAAAGTCCTTAAACAACAAATGGTCCACTTTATTGCATGACAGAAAACATGTTTTTTTTGGGTGGGTGGGGTGGGGGATGGCTAACACATATGGGCCCATGGTGTTTACTCCTTATCTAGTTTCAACTCCACTTGATGACACCATGTCTAAATGATAACTCTAAACAAGGCCTGAATAGGTTGGTATAGCATTATTATTTCAGAAAGAATGTTTAAATGCCTTTTTGGGTAATATATGTAGATTCCACGTATTAAACAGAATTAACCACATCCACTTATTAAATCATCTATTTTGGTGATTCATGTTCTTTCAAGGTTTGAAACGGAATAATTCCCCCTCTAAAACATAACAAGTCTCATTCTCGAGCTACAAATTCAAATACAAGGTTAAATGACTGTTTTGGATTTGACCTGTGACAGTGTTAGTCTCTTGGATAGATGAACAATCTTTTTATTTCAGTCTTTTGGCAGTAACTGCCAGAAATGACCTGAATCTTTGTGTATTTCAGCCACTGGAATCATGCAAGCATCATATTCAATAAGAATTTAACTGGAGTTGGAGAGAATTTGAACTTAGTGGCCAAACAATTCTCAAAGGAGACTAGATCTCTGATTCTCCAAAATCAGAAATTTCTAATAGGAAAAAATGCCATCCTGAGCCTTAGAACTTAGAAATTTAAAAATGTAAAAGAAATGATATGCTGGAGAAAAGCACTTAAATGACTATTGCAAAGATGCCCCAGTAGCCATTTGGAATTATTTCTGGTTTCTTACACAGTTTTGGAGAAAATGAATCACCTCCAGGGAAGCAGAGGTTTGGCTAACAGTGTTTCAGAAGTTTGCTGGTAGTGGGTTTTATGAACCTGAAGATAATTACTATCTTCAATTTACCACCTGTGTGTGTAGTTGTTATCTCCAGCCTGAAAATTTGGATTGTTGACAGAATCATTGAGATATTTTCATTACCTTCGCCTTGAATTCAACATTTCCAGTGCTGGCACTTGAACTATTCATTTTGAAACCTTACTACAGAGAGTCTTCCAACTTATCGCTACAGTCTCCTTTTAAACCCTTGACTTCCCATTTGCACAAGTCATTGAATGGAAAGACCAGCTTTACCAGAAATACTCGCATTGTGTTCTAAGCTACGGTCCATATTTGATCTTCATTCAGCCCTCATAATCTCGCATCCTCTGACTCAGGCTCTCATCCACTGTACACACAACAGCAAGCAAGTACCCTAATATGGGGGTTTTCTAATTCAACTCTGTGATGCTCTGAGGGTTCTGGGGAGGTACTGTCTTCAACTAGAGAAGCCTTGCTTTGTTTTAAATATTGAGAATTTCATGTAAAAAACTAGGAACTTGATGACTAAACAACACGTGCACTTTGAAAAACACTATGCTGAAGCCATGTAAATCTTGTTTTGTCAGAAGCAGCTTGGATTTGGAGCCTGGAGATTGAAAGCTTGTTTTCTCATTTAAATTGAGGTGAGGTTGGACTTGACAGTGTCTGATGTCTCTTCTAACTTTAATATGCTAAGTCTTTAGATTGCATCTTGAACCAACTGAATTCTTGGATCTCCTGGGTTCAGAGTTAATTTGTGCTTCACTTGGATACTCCTGTTTAGGGTCTTTTTACCTCTATACTGCACTTTTGCCTCTGGCCAACTCTCTCACAGGTAACAACGATAAACTCTGCACAAAAGATAAAAGCCGACTACTGGGAAGGCATACTGGAGGGCAACTATGCACATTTCTATTAATAAGTATTCATTAATAAATACAACAGATACAAATACAACAGGAAATAATCTGTTTGTGACATAATGGACAGGATTTGTGAATGTGTTTTCCATGCTGTAAATGTTATACATACTAAGAGAACATTACCATCATTTCATATTTTTAGGCTAACATTTACAGTACCCTGTCATTTGATTCTACCCAGTTCTCTTTCTCTCCAACTATGCCCAGTGAATGCATAGCCCCCGTGAAGTAAGGGTCTTCTTTGTCCTTAAGTCCAATAAGCCAGTTCCACCTCAAACCTTTGTTCTTACCACTTTGTTTTTTTGGAATATTTTCTTCTACTTCATTCCTAACCCATTTTTACTGTGAAGAAACACCTTCTCCATGAAGCCTTCCCTGATCTTCCATTTGTAGACCTTCTGAACACATACTGTTCATTTGGCACAAACAGCCTATTTTGTGCCATCACTTGTATTGTTCTTGTAAGGCCTTAAGGTTGGTTCACTAAGCCCACTTCTACCCAAAAAAACCAAGCTATTACTCTAGCCTAACATGGGTTAATTTCCTTTTAATTTATAACTTACTCACTATCTAGTAATTCTCAGAATCTGCTCTTATTGAATTGAATTTATCCCTTTCTCCTTCCCCAATCTACCTTCTGAGCAAAATAATACCAAACATTGACACTATGTATTTATGGAGTATCTCATCAGCATCACTTTATCTATCTATCTATCTATCTATCTATCTATCTATCTATCTATCTATTTACACATAATGTATTATTTGCCCCAGGGTACATGTCTGTGAATCATCAGGCTTACACATTTCACGGCACTTACCATAGCACATACCCTCCTCAATGTCCATAACCCAGCCACCCTATCCCCACCCGCCCCTACCCCCCAGCCACCCTCAGTTTGTTTCGTGAGTTTAGGAGTCTCTTATGGTTTGTCTCCTTCCTGATCCCATCTTGTTTCATTTCCCTCCCCACCCGCCACAACTCCCCCGCCCTGCCTCTCAAATTCTTCTAATCAGAGAGATCATATGATAATTGTCTTTCTCTGATTGACTTATTT
>CM052898.1:38190179-38358113 GCA_028534135.1 Potos flavus | reverse complement strand
TTAAGTTTGAGAAGTTCTTTATAGAATTTGGACACTAGCCCTTTATCTGATATGTCATTTGCGAATATCTTCTCCCATTCTGTTGGTTGTCTTTTGGTTTTGTTGACTGTTTCCTTTGCTGTGCAAAAGCTTTTGATCTTGATGAGGTCCCAATAGTTCATTTTTGCCCTTGCTTCCCTTGCTTTTGGTGATGTTTCTAGGAAGAAGCTGCTGTGATGCTGAGGTCGAAGGGGTTGCTTCCTGTGTTCTCCTCAAGGATTTTGATGGATTCCTGTCTCACATTGAAGTCTTTCATCCATTTTGAGTCTATTTTTGTGTGTGGTGTAAGGAAATGGTCCAGTTTCATTTTTCTGCATGTGGCTGTCCAATTTTCCCACCACCATTTGTTGAAGAGACTGTCTTTTTTTCCATTGGATATTCCTTCCTATCAGCATCACTTTATACATGTTATTTCTCAACCTCATAATAACCTGTATGCTAAACAGAATTATCCTCATTTTATAGATGAGGCCCAGAATTATTAAGGTCTCAATTCAGAAAGTGGTTCAGTTAGGATGCACACACAGGCCTGCTTGCCTCCAACATCCATGCTCTATCTATAGGCTTTCAAAATATGTTCAACCCTACCATCAGCAGTGATGGGAGTATTCTTTTGAACCTGTGTCTCTCAAAGTATAGTCTCAGGACCAGTGGGGTTTCCCAGGTCTCTTTCAGAGAGCCCATGAGATCTTTTCCTTCCAACTACCTACCTGTAGGAGACCAGATTTTCTTCATATACTTCAACCAAAACAATACATCATGACAGACTGACTAGAGAAGCACATATAAGAGTCCAGCTTTTTTCTGTTAAGACAGACATTAAAGAGATTTGCAAAAACATAAGCAATGTCCCTTTTGTCATTATTTTTCTTTGGAAAAAATACAGTCAGTTTCTTAAAATATGTTAATTTTGTCAACATGTTGTCATTTTAAAGTAAAGAAATCAGTAAATTAAATTTCAGTTTTAATTTCTAACATGGTATCTATTGGTAGGTATAACCCACATAAGCAAAAACTCTTTGAAGTATTTAATAAATTTTAAAGGTGAAGAGCGGTCTGAAACCAAAAGTGTGAGAACTCCTAATTTAGACAAGCACAGAAACTTGCAGATAAACGAATACACTTATGTAAAACTTGCCACAAGTATACTTAAACAGTATTCCTTGCTGGGTAAAAATTGTAATAGCACCTCTGCTTTCTATGACAATATAGAGTGAGGGAACTGAATTGTATTTCAATATGTCGTCCTTGATATTACTTTTTCTTCCCTAATCTGAAGCTTCTCTTGGGGTAAGGATCTCACGACCCTACTTCTATATCATTTCCCATTGGCCATCATTTACACTATGTTCTCAGTGTGCACCTCTTAAAAAATTGTAGCAAGCCATTTTATTGGAACTAACAGACAAAGAGAAGAAAACAAAAATTGTTGACTTTATCTTAAATGACACTGAGAGAAATTGAGGGTTTCCGTATCAGTTCTGTCCAGGACAATTAAGTGGACTACTGCTCTACTACGAAATTACCTTATCTGCTGTGCTCAGTTTTTGGTCACTATGTCCTTTAAGCCGCTTTGTAGGGCTGAATATTATCTAGTGATCACATATATGTAGCATATCTGGGGGAAAATTAGTATGCTGTGCTGCATGATGCTTCTGTAGTCACTTATTGATGACCTTAGAGATACTCAAACATCGTTTGCAGCGTCATCAAGCCTACAGTTTTGCCATTCGAGCCAAAGGACCAAAGCATACAAAGTCTAGACATACAACTAAATATGTAACTTGGAAAGGAAAATAAAAAGAGCTCTTTTGGACTCAATAATCAGGTGATTATCTTAGAAAATCGGAAGTGAGAAAGTCAATTGTTCATCTGGATGTTTTCTTTTCATGACCCTGGTTGTGGAAAATATGCAGAAAAAGTATCTGGATGATTAATGGATTTCCTCCTTACCTACTGTATTAAAATGTCTTCTTGACAGGAAAATGAACATGCAGTATAACAGAAAGAGCAGCTCTAGTTATGGCTCTGATTCTTACTCACTGTATGATCTTGGGTAAGTTATTTTACGTCTCTGGGCTTTATTTTCTTTGCTTATAAAAATCAAAGGGTGGGCCCCAATAGTTCCTTCCAGTTCGAACATGACAGGATTCTATGAATTATAGCCTGCTCAAATATTGTATTTCTCAAACATTCCATTTTCCTAATGAAAATATGATGACTGTACTCTCTAAACACCTGTTACCTATAGGAGAGATACAAAAGGTATTAAATATCAGGTTCTTTTAGTTCATACTTCATGCTTCTAAATGATGACGATTTAATACTATAGGTCTATTTGTGAAAGAAAGTAAGTGACTATACAGACACAATGAGGTGGAAAAATGAGTAATTATCAAGTGAATTAAATCCATTTTATACTTTCCTTTCCCTTCCTCAAAGATAATTGCTTTAGTACTCTCACTCTGCTTTGTCTGTGTGGACTGGCTACAAGACCTGATGTGACAGCAAGCTGTGAGCTTTGTGGAGAACCGGGAACACCGTAGCTTGCACATACTTTAATCCCTGCTTCACTCTGCCACTTGCAAACAGCTTAGCGCAGAGCAATGGTTCTCACAGTGTGGACTCTAGACAAGCTGTGACGTTACTACTGAAGCATAACTTTTTAAAAATGCAAATTTTCAGGTCCTGCCCCAGCCCTACAGAATCAAGACCTCTGCATAGGGCCCAACAGTCAGTATTTTAACAAATTTTCCACGGTATTCTAATGCACACTGAAGTACAAGAACCTCTAACATGGAAGAAGCAGCATGGCATTTGGAATCTAGCTCTGCTTCTTACTATGTAAACATAAACTGGCTCTTTGGGAAGCAGTTCCATCTACAAACTGAGTTTATAAGAATAAGCCTTTTTGGCTCTAACTTCAAAATATATCTTAAGTTTCTCACTTTATTTTCCTTCTTTAAGTCCTAGCCACCAACATCTCACCTAGATGGCTCCCTGGCTGGTTGTCCTGCTTTTGCTCTTGGTGTCCCATTATCTATTCACCACAAAGCAACTGGAGTGGTCTGTAAAGACATGAATCATATTGAGTCATTTCCCTGCTTAAAATCTTCCAATGGGTTCCCATTATACTCAAAATAAAACCCAAACTCTGTGCCTGGCTTGTAAGGTATCTGTCACCCTCCTATTTTTCAAAACTTTTTGCCCTTTTTCACCATGATTTAGTTATATTGGCTTCCTTGATGCAGCTCAAACATGTCAAGTAATTTTCTGTCTCGGGGCCTTTGTAATTCCTTACCTTCTGCCTGAGGTGTACTTCTCTTGAAAGTCTGGCTGTTTTCTCATCCTTCAGGTTTCAGCTCAGAATTCAATTCTCAGACTAGTCTTCCCTGACTACCTTATCTTGTGAAGCCTTTCCCCTCCTCCTTGTTATTTTCTGTCATATCATCCTAATTATTTTCTTCATAATTCTCATCACAGTATGAAATTTTGTAGTTCACTTATTTGCTTAATAGTATATTATCTTCAACTTCCAGTAGAATACAAGCTCCTTGAGAGCAGGGATTTGTACTGCAACCCTACTGCCTGGCATTGCCTGCCATATGTATAGAGACTTCTTTAGGCAACAGGCTTGAGCAGTGGAAATTTGAGCAAGGCAAAATGGCCCAGAGTGACCACTGGCAACAGGGTCATTAAGCTACTCACCTTGAAATAGTCATAGGTCATAACTGACCACTTATAACAGGGGCAAAGTACCTAAGATTACCAAAAAAGGGAAAATTCCATATGTTCCCATACGCCCCACTCCACCCTCTAACTATGGCCCCTCACCACTGCCTCATGGCAGACATTCTCTCCTTTTCTGTCCTGCCCGTTGCTCCCTTGCAGTGTGTTCAATAAACTATCTCCTTTGTTATAAATTGGGTGAATTTTTTTACTGCCTATGCCACGGGCCCCCACCCAATCAGGATGCCCCACAATACATCAGGCAATGAAAAAATAGTTGTTGAACAAGTTAATAATATATTAAAATCCCTGGAAAATTTCTACCTTTAGCAACAAAGATTTACTGTATTTTACTCTTGAAAATTACAAATCTGTAGAAAGTATTTTTATGCTGAAAAAATGTCTGAAAGAGCATAGTAAAACTAGACCACACTGTATAATGTATAAACTTATCCAGTCACTGTATCCCATACCTGAAACTAATGTAACATTGTGTGTCAACTATACTCAAAACAACAACAACAAAGTAACAAAACAAAAACCAAACCATACTGGTCAAGTATAAGTCATGGCAAAAATACATTGGAAAGACAGGGTAGGGTAAAATATTTTATGTCTGAACTAGTTTTAATTCTTCACAGAGCCCAAACATGAGTAGCACATGCTAATCTAAAGATAGAACTATAGTGGGAACACTCCAACCAGGAATAGGGGCTTCCATCATTCTGACACAGGGAAGATGCGAACAATGGAATCATGTCCAGAGGCCTTTGGAGGAAGGTTAAATTGTTCCAGTGTAAGATGAGAAAAATGGCCGTTTTGCTAAGCCAGATGAGAAGTTAGCACACCTGTGGTTGTTGAAGTGGAGGTTTGATGAACAGAATAAACAATTGGAACCATAAAAAGAGAAGCAGATTTCTAAACTCAAACCCATGGTTTATAATCCCTGAGCTTAGCACATCATAATGTTGTAAAAAATTCTCTTGTCAACAAAGAACGTTCATGGATAAGTGACTGGGGCTATTTTCTCCCCTTTTGTGATCTATACAGTGATTTTAATTATAATAACTCATTTAAATTGGAGATCTAGACAGCTGGATATTAGGAACTCAGCACTGGGAAAACCCAATAGAGACCAAAAAAAAAAAGAGAGAAAAAAAAAATGACAGCCAAGCACTTTTGTATAATTAATCTCTCCTGTGACAATGAAAACAGTTCGATAATTTCTGTGTCACTGATATGCTAGTTGAGGAAAAACAAAAGAATAAACATAGATGCAACAGCCAAGTGCTATTAAAGTCAACTGATCTGACAAGCTTCTAATACCAAAGGTGGTTGACAACTGACAAAAAAGCTGAGTTATCTTCAGAAAGCAGACAAATTTCATTCCGCTTTTTCCCCCCATGCATGGATGCAGATAACTCCATTTAAATGGGAAACACTGTTAGAACCTGATTTTCATCTCCAGGGCAGGATCCCTGAAGAAAAAAAAAAACAAAAACATTTTACTGCACAAGGCTGAGGGGCAGTGACAAGTTTGATTCTCCAGAACAGTGACTCTGTAGTATTCTTTTTCCAGTGCAGGAAAACTTTGACCCCCTAGAAAGCACTACACCAACTCCTGGTTACAGAACATTCCATACTTTCATAACAAAAACAGATATTTCACCTAAAAGAAAACCATGAAAGCGAAAATGACCTTATTCAATTAGTTGAACAACTCAAATAACACTCAGGAATAACCACAACTAAATTGAAAAGTCTATTCAGCTAATAAAAAAAGAGAAAACATTGGCCATTTACCTGAATAGCTTCAGGTTCTCCTTGCCTGACATATATGAAATTATAATTATGCTTGTGAGAAAAATGTACCCTAAACACTTGAAAAATACATCAATTGTATCTCACTAAACAAATATGCAACTTTTGGTCCTGTGTTTTTTCAGTCAATGGCCTATGGAGTCTTTTGCTTTTCAACCAATCAAATCAGGTATCAACTACCACAGTTTATGAAAAAGCCAAGATGAAATATCAAGTCCCTCATTTGGCTTGAGTAGAATTAGTCCTTTATAATTGTTGAAGAAAGATGAATGATTAAAGAAGTGTATAAGCTTATTCAAACAACTGTTGTCCAGGTCATCATGTGAAATAGCTTCTAGAACCATGTGTGCTCACCTGCCGCCCTGGATGTATCAGGTAGGTGAGTTCTAAATCCTGAGGGTCATGTCGGGGAGCTCCCTGCAAGCTAGCTGATACTCAAAATCTCCACTCAGTTTCCAATCATGTTTTAAGGAAGATTTTATGACGAATGAATAAAATCTTTGGCTATATGTTAAAACCGAAATGCTTTGGAAGAAGAATTGGTGAAATAAATACACTTTGTGGTATCCGTTATTGCAAAAAAAAAAGCATTTAAAACTTTTGCTACAACTTGCCTCTAAATAACTACTCTCAGCACTTTAACATTCATTGTTGTATATTTAAACTATTTTTGAATAATTATCAGTCTACAATAGCTATTTCCCATATCCCAGAAAGATGGGATTCAGACATGTTCCAATTTGGCAGAACTCAATTTGCTTTCAAAATGCCTATCCAATGAAATCCCTTTTTGGATTTCATATCGACACCCTGACAGGGGTTTCCAAGATTGGCTAAATTGATGACCACGTGCTAGAGGTTTTACATTTATATTATGTTTGGATCGATGCCGATGATTTGATTGGAATAGGAGCAGCTGCACATAAAAAGTCTTTGGGGTGAGAGAGATTTGTCACGCTCTACTCTGATAAGAACTAAATTTGGGGAGTGTGCATTTTGAAATGTTCATGGTACCACATTAAATTGCTATCAAATAGAAGCAATTACAAAGAATTAACATGAGCCCCAAATCAAAATTCGAAAGAAGAAAAGCACGCAGTTTAAAAAGAAAAACATACGGAGAAGGAATCACAAAAGCTTTCCTGTGTCAGGTTTGCAGCTTGATGGGAAGAGGAAAAACACTTCCTTTGCAAGTGCATTCCCACTAATACCCATCTCCCAAACACCTCAGCCTGATTTCTTCCTCTCTGCTCTATCAACATCCTTGCCCCCCACCCTCACTCTCCACACCAAGAATCACCCCAGGAACACTAATTAGCAGCAAACCAAGGCTTTCACACAGTCCTATTTTACACAATCTTTCCCAAAAAGCCTGAAAGCAAACCTTCCAGTTTATGCTTTTAGTACCAAGGTCTGTAGCATTACAAATGATAAATTGCAAATACAAACTTACCATAAAAAGTCAACTGTCCCCTTGCTACATTCTTCCCTCTTGAATTTTCAGCTACACATTCATATAAACCAGCATCTTCCTGCTGAAAATTGGGGATTTCAAGAATTCCATTTAACTTGTGTCTTCGGGCTTTCCTTGCTATAGGCTTTCCATCAGCTCTTCTCCAGATAATAGTTGGTACTGGACTGATAGTGAGAACAAAAAGGAGTACATCAAATTAGAAAAAACTGTATCTTTTATTTGAACCTATGCTTCCCATAACCCCTTTCTTCTTGGTTCTAAACATATAAGCTTGCCTTAGAGAGTATTCCTCAAACTTCATTCATTCACATCTCACTATTATGATTTTAGCTATAAACACATTTCTAGTATTACTATCTATATATTAAGTGTTTTTCTTAGAATCAAATAACCTTTCTCAACCTTAAATAAAAATATGTAATATTATCACTAAAATAAAAAAATAGATTTTACATGCTTGTTATATTTTTTAGTGTAACTGTTTTTTTCCTAAACCATAAATATGAAAATAAAAATGTCCACGCACAAATGTGTCAGACTGAAGATGACTGCAAATTCTTTCACATTCTTCCCATACGAGGTCCAGGTTCTCCTCTGCCTTAAACCTGCAGGTTGTTTGTCTACTTTGATTATTGAAATAAGACAGAAGTGATGTTATGTCAGTTTCAAGGGTTAGGCAAGAAGAAACCAGCAGCTTCCACTTTCTTTCCCTTGGAACATTCTTCATAGAACCTTACCAACTTATAGCAGCAGTTCACTAGGAGAGTGGTTTGCGGAAATTTCACTTAAAATAGTAAGATAAGGGAAGAAGCCATCTGTGGGGTCTTTATGTACTCTCAAGGCATCTATCATCCTACAGCCATAACTGTGAGCACACATCTTAAACTGCAAGGAGGGCATCACTGAGTCTGCAAATCAATGGTTTTTAGCAAGCTAACCACAGCTTTTAAGACTGCAGTTTCCTACCAGGGGATACAATTATTTACTTACTTATTTTTCACAAAAACACATACAGAAGTAATTAGGCTAAAGACTTGCTAATCTTCTCCGGAAAACCTGAGATGGTATTTAAAAATTAAAGCCATCAATTCTACTATACTTGTTTTAGAACAATTTAAGTTAATTCAACAGATACTAACTCAAAATGCAGAAAGGGCTCTATCAAAAGTACATTACGGGTGCCTTTACATTTGATGAGATATATACGTAATACGTGCCTTTACAAATAACTGTACTTAGACATAGTCTTCCTGCTCTTAAGTGGGCAATGATGATGTGTTTTGGCAGCTGGATATGCATACCCAAACATTTCTGTGCAGACTGGAGGAGCCCAATTTTGGTCTTTTGTTTTTATTCCAGTGCCATTCAAGCAGTGTGAATAGAGTTTAAATTCATACCCCCTTTGAAATATGAACGATGTGAATTTTGCTCTTTTTCCAAAAAAGATTTTTCAAGGTGTCACCTTGCATAGTTTACCAAATTTATACCTAGCCTATCCAGCTACCTGATTCCACCTTTTCCCTGGATTGCATTTCCTAATGTATATATTTAAAATAAAAAATCGGGCCACGTTATACTATTTAGCAATCTGCTTTTAGTCTCTTAGCGATAAATCATGGGTATTTTCTCTGTCTTATATGTGGCTGTACAACTTGACTTTTAATGTTTGTACAGTGTTCAGTCCTACAGATATGTCATAATTCATTTAATGTGGTAAATTTTCAGGATACAAAAATTTATCACTGTATTGCATTGTGCCAAAGTAAAGATACTACTGTAGCTTACAATGCCCTGACTTAAAAACATGGAAACCAGAAGAATCCTTTTATTAGAGCTGAAAATACAATGATAAAAAGGAACATCTTTCTTCTATGGCTGGTGTGAAATGCAAACAAAATATACAGAAACAGATTAGGTGCTGATACTGGGGTTGAGCACAAGTTAGTGTTGTTGCATTAGTCAACATTTGGGCACAGGGAGAGGATGGGGAGTTAGCAATGGGCTAGGTGGAGAGACGGAGTAGGGTGCAGAGATTAACGTCAATCATTAAAATCACAGATGATCTAAAAATTTCATCTCAGATGATAGTTTGTATCATTTATGCCAAATCCTTTTTTCAGGGTTACTGGAAAATCTTAACTGATCTGTTTTTCATTTTCTTTATGCCCTTTGAGAGATACCCTATGGAAAGGTTAATTGGATCCCAAGTAGACTTATCACTCCACCGACGTAATAATAAAGTTATGAATAATTTTCAGATATAAGATCTTACCTATCTTTAACTAGACTAGAAGGAAATCCAAACTAGAGAGAAGAGGCTGGCCATTTAAAAAGAAATTCAAGAAAAGTTTGATGCATCCGCTCTAAACTAGGGCGAGAATGAAAGTCCATATTTTCCCAAATAGTCAGCTTGAGTGTACCTCAAATGAAGGCCATTGTTTTCCTGTCATTCTGGGTTAGACAGCGTGCACATTACAGGTCACAATAATAGAACAAAATACTTTTTCAGAATTGCCCATTCTCTTCTCCTTTGTGTCCACATCAATTGTGGCAGCCTAATCCCCCTTGCGCCATTACATGTCCCCTCTCTATGGTGAGAGGGCAGAATCAAAGATGCATACATAGAATTACAAAAAGAGGCTTGTCTTGCTTTTTTCACTCACCTCAGAAACCATCGCTGTGAACAGTGCACATAAAATTGTCTACCTGCCCCAGCTGAAGGGAGGACAGGATGGAAGAGAAACCAGAACTTACTTTCCTAAGGCAAAGCATTCCAACTTCACTGTTGTTCCTTTCGCAGTCGGCACTGTTTCTGGGAAGTGCACTTCTATTTTTGGCTCATATTCACCCATCACCCCTGTGAATAAACAAAGGAACTAAGTCTCTGAGGTTCTTTTAAAATGTACGTGTTTTTCCATTAATGTAGGATGCTCTCACACATCATTATGTGCACAATTAATTTCTTCATTTAAAGCTGGTTCTGTCTCTAACCAGCCTTGAATTGTGGCTCTTCTCCCAGTTACCGCTAGGGGAAACTTTGTATCACAGTGCCATACCATCTGCTAGGATCAAATTCTCTGTGCATACAACTTCACTTATCAAAAAAACTTTTTTTTTTTTAAGGCAGTCATGGACCAAAAAAGAAAGGGGGAGGTATGTCCTAGTCACCAGGAAAATAAAAAAAATTACTGATAATACTGCAGAAAAATTTTAAGAATTCAAAAAAATATTTCCATGATCTATTCTGTCTATATAAGAAAAAAATCTGAATAATCAATTTGTGACCACAAATTACTTTACCATTCACTTTCAACACCAACCTGAACTAATCATAAATTAGTGAAAGAAGGTAACATCAAATGTCAGTATTAGTGTATTCTGAACCAATGTAAAAAGGACAGTAGGAAGCAACTACAAAAAATAATCTTAAAATTATACCCACCTTCCTAATGGCATGTTTACTTTGAAGGTCATAATCTCCCATTTTCCCATATCCTAGAAAATGTACAATTGTGGCCAAGGTAACACAACCTAACAAAATACTTCTTCTAAGTCCATATTTTAAGTCAAAGTATCTAAGTCCATACTTTATCTAAGTCCATACTTTATAACTGAAGACTTATCAATTATTTCTTATCAATGCATTCTTGACCCCATCTCCCATTGCTCTAATTGATCAAATACATTTATTTCTATTTAATTTTAATCCTTTTCCATGGTCTCTGATTCAGCTGTGCCAGTATAAAGTTTGGAATTACCTAACTTACTAAGAAATGATAAGCTCAAAAAAAAAAAAAAAAAAAAGGCTCCTCCATTTCACCTCTCTTTTAGGTTTTCCATAGTTACAGAAAAAAAGACTGAGGGATTCAGAAGAAAAGGTAAAAGCAAAGAACGGATGATGACAGGTGCAATGACAGAGGGAAATAATTTCACTCATTTTGCAGAGATGATCCTTTTCGATGCAGCTTTAATGTTTAGGAAGCATCAAGGAGAGTTCCTTAATGTGTAAAAAGAAAATCAACACTGTCAGATGACATAGCTGTCTAACTAGGTTTGCTATGAGGTATGTCATCAAATGTGCAAAGTTGAACATACCTGTTTTATTTTTTTTTTTAAGATTTTATTTATTTGACAGAGAGAGAGAGATCACAAATAAGCAGAGAGGTGGGCAGAGAGAGGGGGAAGCAGGCTCCCTGCTGAGCAGAGAGCCCGATGCGGGGCTTCATCCCAGGACCCTGAGATCATGACCTGAGCCGAAGGCAGAGGCTTTAACCCACTGAGCCACCCAGGCGCCCTATATCTGTTTGGTTTTTTCCTTTCATAGAATGACAGGGTGAATTGGATTTGGAAAGAACCTTTGAAATAATTTAGTTGAGCATTTTTAATCTTGGCATCCATGAATGAATACTTTCCCACAGAGAGGATCTGCAGCTAGCGACCCTTTCTCAAAAGGACTCAAAATACGGGCACCTGGGTGATACAGTCAGTTAAGTAAGTGCTAGACTCTTGGTTTTGGCTCAGGTCATGATCTCAAGATCATGAAATTGAGCCCCATGTACAGCTCCTTGCTCAGTGGGGAGTCTGCTAAAGTCTCTCTCCCTCTGGCCATATTCCTCCCCAGTATGTGTGTGCACTCTCTCTCTTTTTCTCTAAAATAAATGCATCTTTAAAAAAAAAAAAAACATTCTAAACCACTTCTCCCTGGATTAAAATCAGTCCTAATCTGTCTTTTCCTTTTGTGAGCATGGCTGTAATCTCAAAGGGGTCAAGCAGTTTGTCTTCAGTTTTACAAAAAACTAGTTAGTGTTCCAGGTTGCAACTCTGGTCACTGATTCCTCTTTTATTATGGCCTCTCACCCCTGGAATGAATAACACTACAAAACTAGATTCAAATACACGAAATCCATGCTTGCCACATTCAGATACAAAACAATTCCTTCCTTTTTGGCCAGGCTGAGTTCTCTTGCACTTAAATTTGGGTTTGCCTTTCCTTGAGCATTTGCTACCAAGCTGGGACGGTAAAGAAGTGGTGCTTGCTTATGACGGCATTCGCACACAACTGCTGAACTTGCTAACCAACACCGTACGGTTGACTCATCGTCCCATAAATATCAGTAGTATGAATGTGAGCGCAGGAACAAGTTAACACCTTTTAGCGCCGTGTGTGTGGTTATGTACTCCAGGAACAGGGCTAATTAAAAAAAGAATTGCTCTGAGAAAAAGAGGTCTTTTATGCTCTCAGGAAATCAAAACAATCTGCATTGCAGTGTATCGTGTGTGGGAGGGACATGAGACAATAATGTTAAAATACAGGGGGCAAGGCTGTTTCAGCAGCCATCAGGGTGCCCTCTGCCTCCTCTTTCAATAAACATTACATATACAGTAGATTTCTTCAACCCAGCTCTGAAAGATATACCAAGGCGCAAATATATCTCACAGGACCTTTTTCCTGAGAAATTAAAATATCACTGCAATGCAGAGACAGAGTGGAAAATCCCCTGCCCTGTTCTCTCTTCATCCTCAACTCCTATGTACCAAGGCCCAGACTCAAAGTCCACTTCTCCAGGATCCTTTTCCTCCTCTGTCTGGCCTATTCTCTAGCCCACGGTGGCCTTTAAATGACCAGATAGCAACAAAACCTCTTTGTCTCAGTTCTCAATGTTTCCCTTGACTTCTTTAAAACACACACACACACACACACACACACACACACACACACACGGAGGTATAATTTACCTACAAATACCTGACCAATTTTAAGTGCAATTCAAAGATTTTTGGTAAACTGACCAAGCTGTGAAGCCATCACCACGATCCAGTTTTAGAGCATTTCCATCACCCATGATCCTTCCTGCCTGTTCATAGTCAACCCTCAGAAGCTGTTCTAGCCCCAGGCAATACCTCTCCTCTGCTTACTGTCTCTGAGAGTTTGCCTTTTCTGGACGTTTCATGAACATGGGATTAGACACTGTGTTCTCTTGCATCTGGACCCTTGCACTTGGCAGAATGTTCTCAAGGGTCATCCTTGTTGCAGCATGTATCAGTAGTCTGTTCCTTTTTATTGCTGCATAGCATTCAACTGTTTGGAGAAACCACATGTTATTTATTTGTTCCCTGGTCAGATTAGCAACAAGGTAACACAAAGTGAGTGGCTTAAAGAGAAAGATATTTATTCTCTTACAGTTCTGGAGGCTAGAAGTCATAAATGAGGGCCATGACAGGGCTCCACACCCTCTGACACTCTGGTAGAATCGTTCCTTGCCTCCTGCTGGCTCCTGCTGGTAGCCATCCATCTTTGGTGGTCCTTGCCTTGCAGCTCCGACACTCCTGTCTGGGTCTCTGTCATCACGTTCTGTGTGTCTTCTTATTGTATTTTTACAAGTACACCAGTCATATTGGATTAAGGACCCACCATCATCCATAATGAATTCATTTGAACTAATTACACCTATTTTCAGATAACGTCATATTCTGAGGTGGGGGTTACATCTTCAACATAGCTTTTTTGGGATACACAATTCAATCCATAATATCAGTTAATGGGCATTTATTTAGGTTGCCTCCACTTTTGGCTATAAGGAGTAATGCTTCTAAGAACATTGGCATGCAAGTCTTTGTGTAGAAATGTCTTTCATTTCTCATTTTCCCCATGATTTTTTTTTTTTTTTTAAGATTTTATTTATTTATTTGACAGAGAGAGAGATCACAAGTAGGCAGAGAGGCAGGCAGGGAGAGGGGGAAGCAGGCTCCTGCCGAGCAGAGAGCCGGAGGCGGGGCTAGATCCCAGGACCCTGAGATCATGACCTGAGCCGAAGGCAGAGGCTTTAACCCACTGAGCCACCCAGGTGCCCCTTCCCCATGATTTTTATGTATGACTTTTTCCTTGCTACATGTCTCAGCTCAAATGGTGCCCCTTCAGAGAAGGGTTTTCTTATCACACGATCTAAAATAAGTCCCTATGTTATTCTTTATTAACATCTTATTTCTTCTATGTTAATTACCCAATTCATAATCATCTTGTTTATTCATGACTCTAGTATTTGTCATTTCATCTCGATTGTAAAATGCATGACATCAAATAATGTGTTTGCCTTTTTCACATGTACCTCTAGCTTCTATCATTGTTTTCTTCACTTAATAGGTACTAAAAAACTACTTCCATATAAATAATGTCATTTTACACATAAAATTCTAGGCCACTCTCAAACAGCATTACTGTTTTCTTTCATCTTTATAGCTATTTGTATACATGTTATCTCTTTCTTTGTGCTTTCATTTCCTGGAGGAATGGAAATACTTCTGATTTTTTTCTGTAGCCCTCACAAATCCTAGTTCAGTACCAGGCATATGGAAAAAAAAAAAAAAAAAAAAAAGGTGATCAGTAGGAATTTGTGGAAGGGAGGGAAAAGATGGAGGAATATAGGCCTTATCCTATGACACACAGTAGCCACTAAGTCAAACATGTGCTTCTTTCCAGGCATGGAAGTCTTTTCTAAAGTATCATCATGGTTCCCTGTATGAGTTCACTCGCTTACATCAGGTTTTTTCCTAAAATGAGTCTAGGTTGTTTAGGTGGTCATATGGATGATTTCTGGGTTGCTACACACTGATCTATATTTATAGCTTTAGAAATTAAAGTAACAGAGTTAGTAATAATACAGATTGATCTGGATTTATAGCAGTAGTTATAGGACATAAAGATATGGATCAGAGATGGGATGGCATGGTTTTCACGACGTTTAAAGAATTTTCATTATATATAAAGATTGTCCTAGTATTAAAGTCATAAAAAATGAAGGAAGCAATTTTCTCCAACTATATTATCAACATTTTGGGGGAGGGGGACACCTGCAAACTGTTCCATTTAATTTGGTTACATCTGGCTGAAGCTATATTTTTATTTGACTATTTATTTCATTTTAACTATTTTGGCCTTTACTTTCTACATTAAATTCAAAAAGCTATTGCCGTTTTTATTTTTTATGAAACAAAAGGCCCCTTAAAACAAGAGTATATTTTTCAAGTCATTCCTTTGACCACCTGTACACTTTTGAACTTAATTGGTCTACAGCTGCTCTGGTGATTTACAGAATGATTAGGCAGAAAGAGAAAGGCTATTGATGAATTGCTCCAGACCCTTTTCCCATCTTCAAACTATTTAAAAGATGGGAAGACATAAAGGCCTAGCTGTGTCCATACAACCAAGGTGAGTAGAAATAAAGAGTGCATACCATATAGTCAGAATCAACCAGGATATATAATCTCAGTAATATTCCCTTTCTCTTGCATGATTTCATTCATTCATGATACAAATGGTCTACAGAGACAACTTTTACTTTCGATTTTAGAGATATTTATCCCTACAATTTTAAACATAAAGAAAACTAGAAGTCTCAATTCATGAGAATGTTTGTCAATGTTTTCCATTCTGGAGTAAGAGACCCATCGTAACAATAGTGAAAGTTCAGTACTTGAAATTCTACACATTAGAATCCTCAGGAGTCAAAGGCTTAGCTATGTTTATATTCCGATGGAGTCATTCAGTAAATATTCATGTAACACCAACCCTAAGACATGCACTGTGCCTAGCAACGGGAACACAGTGTGGATAACACACACCTGATTGTTACCATTATGACCCCTGTAGGCTACTCTTTTTCAGGCCTTTCATGGTGGCATATGTAGGTAATGATTGTTTACTGAATAACCCAAAGAGCTGACTTTCTCAGGAAGACATAGCTAGAAATTCCTAGGGTTTTTCTCTAAACCAGTGGTTCTCAAACTTAGAATCACCTGGAGGGCTTATGTTTCTGATTTAAGAAGTTGAGATAGAGCCTGAGAATGTGCATTTCTAACAATTCCCCAGGTGATGTTGAAGCTTCTGATCCAGGGAGTACACTTCAAGAATTTCTGTAGTAACCATGACATGTTAAGCCAAAGCAAAAAGTACAACACAATAATGCTAGACTCTCCTGTGGGCTAGTCATTGGGAGAGTAGGAGTAATGGAATCCTACTGCGGACAATGCCCATCAAGATCCTGGACCCTGGATATGACCTTGTGGCAGTGACCGTTCCCCTTTCGAAAGCTAAAAAATCATTAAGGGGATGCCGGTGTTTTTAAGAACACAGAATTTAACAAAATAACTGGCAAATTACAGAATATGAAAGAGAAATCAGTCGCACACCATGCTTGTTTAACTACAATTTACAGAGTGCTGTGTTGGCAGAAATAGGCCACTTTGCAGAGTTGAGTGCCGTGACATTTTGCCAACACCTGCCTTAGCTGGAATCTGTGCTTGCTAAATTAAACCACAGAAGGGACTTTTACCCACTTCCATAGAATGGAATTTTCTACTAAAAAAATTGCAAAAATCATCTTACAAAAAGTTCCCACATTGACTTTCTTGTGGACTACGTCATACGATGTGTAGTTCATTAAGCTAAAAATATTTGGAAATACCTCATGAGTCCTACAAATCCCTTTGGCTGAATTTATACTTTGCTCTTCTAAAAGACTTGTTTTACTCTCGGTTGAAGGAGACATTGTGAGGTCTAAGGGACCATCCAAGGAATCCCTTCTACCACTATCCACCCCCCAATAGGTGAATTTCCATTGAGTTTGAGGCCACAACTATCCAAACAATGACCCCTGCCCCCCAGTGCTGGAGAGGAGTAAGGAAGCTGAAGGTTGTACATCACCTCTTAAATGTAGGGTTTTAGGGTACCCTCAGAAATCTGTAGGATGTGAAAATAAACATGTTTTAACTTTAAGTCTGAATTCTTTCCTTCCTTCTCAGTAATTAAAGTACAGAGATAACAAAGCTATTCCAGAATGCTGTCTTCTATAATGGCAGAGTGAATGTACCCATGCTTGACTATATAACAGTCCTGGTTTACCTGACATGCTGAAGTAATCGGCTAAGTTTCCAGTTTGGGCAGTTAATTATAAGGTCATCTTCTTTTAGGTGAAAGAAAGCCAGCTTTCATCTTCCTTTGAATAAGATTTTTATGGTCAGCCTACTAAAAAGTTCTTCATATTGCCTTAAATAATATATACTCTCTCTCCCTCTACTTTGTACATGTTGGTCCTAGTTCAAGTCTGTAGAGCCACAAAAAAACAAGTCTTTTGATAGATAGTCTTCATATATTTAAAGATATTATCATGTTGTCAGAGACTGGTAAAATTTGACCGTAAAGTGACAGAGAACAAGGATTTTATTTAGGTTTTGTGAGCTATACAGTTTCTGCTAACTCTGCCATTATATTTGAAGAGCATCCACAGACAATATGTAAACAGAAGGACATGGCTAGGTTCCAATAAAATTTTATTTACAGAAACAGTGGTGGGCTGTATGGCCCACGAGCCCTAGCTGGCTGACCCCTGGCTTAGAGGAAATGAGAAAAACAGCAAAGTTTGAGAGAGTTGATAAAATCGACAACTATTAGAGCTAACAAGAGATTTCAGCAAGCTTGCCAAATGTAGACTCACACAAAAAAATAGCATTTCTGTACATCAGCAATAACTAACTAGAGAATGTGATTAAAAATAAGAAACCATTTGCAATAGCAACAAAAATTACAGAGAATTTAGTAATTAACTAAGAATACCCAACATTTCTATGGAGAAAATGTTAAACTTTTTTTTTTAACACGAAAACAGGCCACAGGCTGAACTGGCCTGCAGGAGGGAATCTAATGATTCCTGCTTTAAACAAATACTGTACCTAATGCCCGGAATTCTTTTCCTTCCTCAACTCTTGATGGAAACTTGGGCTTATCCCCAACCAGGACAGAGTTCCTCCCATCCAAGGCACAATTATATGCATCATCTCACTGCATCCTTCACTGCTTCTTGTTGGCTCTTATTACAAAAGAAACTTAAATGAACCTGCTTTGCTTCTTTACTCTCCCCCAATATGGCCCCCTTCTTGCCTCAGGCTGCAGTTAGACTTCTCAGCTGAATTGTAACCTGTTATACACAGACGTCTGCACTCCTGGTGACAGGTATACAACCGGTACTCAATGAGAATTTGTTAGTTAAATGCATAATCAAATGAATGTCCCAAGTCATCTCTATTTTAGGCTACACACCTCTGCTTCCCTTATTCATTTCAAATCCCTTTGTCTGTACAAGTGTTTTCTGGAACTCAATTCAATGATTCTAATAAGAATGAAACTTTAGACCTTTCATTAATTTGGAATTCTCTAAGACTATAGGTTTCTAGGGGCTGGGATTACATCTTTTTATTTCATAGTATACCACACACAATGGGTACTTAACAGATGCTTCCTAACTGACTAGCTAAATGACCATCCAAGACCTTTGGCCCCCATGGACCTGAAATGGAATGACTGTGCTAGAGGTCTAAAGCTGACTGCCAAGTTTCTAAGCTTGTCAAGCCTTCAAAATATCCAGAGCCATTAAGACGCTATTAAATCAGATTAGCAATGGCAGTTTAGCAAAATATCTCACATCCTCTAGTCATTTAGATATTCTCCTCATAAAACATGTTTTACACCCACAGATCCTCAACTGTGATGTTGTTAGAGAATTAAAAACAAGACATGATTGCTGTGACAAAGCCACACAAAAATTGCAATTAGAAGTGAGAGTAAACTAAAGCCAAGTGTTTTGGTATAAATTCTAGATCTTAAGTAACATAAAAATATGTCTAAGTGAAGAACCTATTTCTACCCATTGCCAGGCAGAAGTGTCATCTTTGCTAATCTAAATGTTAGGTCATCAATAAAAGGTTGTAGATCAAGTTTACAATCAAAAAAAGATCTTCTTAATGAATAAATTTTTGATCTGATCCCACGAGGTTAATTAAGTGGCCAAAAAATCAAGCTGCTTTGTTTATGAAGACACACAATGGTCATTAATACTCACTTGAGGTTCTAATCCAGCTTGGGGCAGTATTAGAAAAGTTTACTATGAACAGATGACTATCATAATGGAGGATACATTATACTCCATCAATATTATAGAATATTCTACAATATTCTAGTTTTATCCTTTCTTTTAGTCTTTGGTCTTCAATTTGGAACTTTAAGGGGAATGTAGTCTTCTGAGCCACTAATGGTCACAGAGGCGAAGGCTCACAAATGACCATTTTAATCAGAATTAGTGAATGCACCTAGTTTGGGGCTGGGATTGGTTTATAGCATTGGGAAGAAATCCGAGCCAATGAAGCGCATCTGTTGATTAGCATCAGATATTACCTGGCCTGGTGTGAATATTGGGATTGGAGTAAGGTAGCGTAGAAGAGTTGTGACTAGAGTCCTATAGGATAACTAGATTTAAGCTTAGATCTGACTTATTACAAGTCACACATTTTAACAGCTAAGAAAACAGAGGACCAAAGAAATGGCATGATTTTTGTCGTGTGAGGTAGTGGTAGATCTGAGACTGCAGCCCAGATTTCATGACTTCTTTTCTTTTTGACTTTTTAGTCCTGTCCCCCTTTCACTGTATCCCAGGTGAGGCCACAGCAAAAAAAAGACAAAGCTGGTTGGCACCAATCAGGGACATTTTCAACCCTATGTCCAGCACATCTATTTCTGTCCTCCTTGCTCTGAAACTGCAGGAAGCTGAGGTTATCAGCTAGTCTCTTGTCCACTGGGTTAAAGCTGATTTCAGGTGAGAATGTTAAATGCTTCAGTGCTCACCATGCTCAGCATTTTCATGGCTACATAAAATTAGGCTGAGAAAAATGAGTGAGAAGTTAGAAAAATATCACCAGTTATTTTGGTTATATATGAGAACATAAATTTTAAATAATTACATTCACATTTTAATTTCCAAAGACAATATATCTAGTGTATATAAGCATATGTACATTTATACAACATAACCCACATATATGTTTATAAATGTATATATAAGAGAAGGGGAGAAAAAGGGAGAGATTTTGAAAGGCAAAGAGAGGATAAACCCCATTTCTCTGTTCCTTAGTACTTCTTCTAGTTAGAATTCTAATTGGGGATAATATTAAAAAATATTTAATACCCTCTATACAAAGCATGGAGCCATCAGACAGATAGTGGCTGTAAATTGCTTAAAATTTGTCTTGGTTCTAATAAGCAAAACAAAGAACTGCCAAACCAATCCCCAGCCAGCCTCAAGGAAAACAGAGAAAAAAGGCAAAGGTCATATAATAGCTCCTGCTCAATTATATACCTGTGTATGTAATGTACATAAAACATCCTCATGGACATGACCTCATTTTCCCAAGATTGTAGTCATCTCTGCTAATTCTTCTCTTCTTTAGCCATTTTAGAGGAAGTCAGGGATAGTGATTAAAGGCAGAAGAAATAGCCATTATAGCTATCATCTAAATCCACAATTTCTCTTGTACTTAATGCTCTATGGGTAATCTATTACCTTTGTTTATAGAAATTTAGGGATAATTCTTTGAGATCTGTGTAAAGAAGCTCATAATAGAGCAAGCTCATCATCATTAATAACCAAAAATTGGCTAATATTGATCCAGAGACTACTTTAGTTACCTGTCATAAAAATAATTATAATATACTTTTCTCAATTAAATCTTCTTTTCTTCATGGTACTTAAGCAACAGGTACACTTTCCCACATAAAAGTTATATTATTTTTCCAAAGCAGATTTTAAAATATCTAGATAAACTCTGATATAAAATTCTCTTACATCTAATAATTCAATTTTATACTTCCTAGAGATAAATTTGTACAGTTATTTAGAACAACTAATAATACGAAAAATTTTAAAAATCATACAGAAAAGAAGCAAGGCAAATCTGTTAATCTAGAGCCTCCAACAGCGTTTGTGGAACTCAGTTAAGTAGCACGGGGATGGAGCACGAGAACTTGACCCTGATGCTTCCTCACCTGACTCCGCTGGTCTTTAATTCTCTTCTTTCCCAAAGAACAAAGATATGAAGTTAGGTGATTTCTACCTGCCTTGTAGGGCCATCTGTAAATGACCCTTTTACCAAATGTTTTCCTAAAAACTCAAAATATCTCTAATCATTGTAGAAAAAAAAAAATACAACAAAGCAAATAGAAAAAAAAAAAAAAGAATTGAACATTTTACCACTGAAAGTTAAACACTTCAAAGTTTAACACTGTTACCATTTTGGAGAGCGGTATTTCCAGCTTTCTCTGTCGTCATCCACATACACTTTACAAAACAAGGATAATACTATCTATTCACTATGTAATCTGTTTTTTAAAATATAATTTGTTGAGTATATCTAGGTAAGGAGGTTACTGATGTTGCATTCTATTTTGTCACTCTATTTGTAACTTAACCCAGAAGATAAGCCTCTGAGCTAGCTTCCATCATTCTCACTTGACTGATGAGAAAACTGGAATGAAATGAGTTAAACTGACGTCCAAAGTCACACAGCTGATAAGTGGTACAACTGGATTCCACCCTGGGAACCTGGTTCCAGAGTCCTCCAGGCTTACCTCAAACCATCCTGCCCCACATTTCAGTAAAGATCTGAGCCACAGGAAGGGGTAAACCATGTGAAGAGTGTTGGGGTGGGAAGGGAACATAAAGCACCAAAGTCTTGCCAAACTATGGTGAGCTAGGGGCAAGGGGTCAATAGTGTCAGTGGGATAAACATGGGACACATCACATTTGATGTCTATCAGGACTTGAGTCAACGTTCACTGTTCACTCTTTATGACTCACTGTAACCTTTTGGGCTGGGAACAATGAATCACAGTCCAGAAATGCTTAGCTGGAACTTCAAGGGAATAACCTGAATATTGAGGACATCTAGTTCTTTAAGCTACATCTGCACTTTGCAGGAAAAATGACCAGCCATGGTAATTAGTTCACTTCAGGCAATAGACTCTGTTGCCTTGCTTATTCACATTTCAGAGATAGGAGGAGGATGTGAAATTTCGAAAGAGCTTCAATTAACAAAATAATTGTACAAATTCTATACGACCTTGTATTTTTATTAGTTTAATATATAGTCGCTAAATACAAGATCATGCAGAATGACAATTTTATCGATTTTATTCTCATAGAATAGACTTTAACAAGAATGTCATCTTTATTTTGCAATCTCTTCTCGATTTATATTTTCCCTTTTCTCTTACCTCCAGACAAGAGCTAATTAAATAACCTATTTAGTCCTTAATAATATAGTTCAAGTATCCATTTTATATACTCCAACCTAAATGGGAAAGACATATTATGAATTTTCACCATGCAACTCTCATGGAAAATAAGAATGAATGGGCATTAATTGCTAAAGAATGAGATCCTTATTCCCCTAATTTTGTGATAAAATATTCTAATAAAAAACATTCGTCATCTCGATGAAGATATACTAGACAAGTCAAGATATATCTAAAAGCTAAGCAAAAGGCAAAGTTGCTGGCAACTTGAGGTGTCCGTGATGATTCTGGAGTTCTTGTGTTCCTGAATTTTTGTTCCTTCTAGAAACTCTGTGCAGTGTGTCTCCTGGGCTGTGTCTTAGCGCTTCATCACTATTTCATTACATTTGTGATTTGACACACCTGAATGGATAATAACACCACTGAACAGACATTTTGGCGTAAGTGCATTATAAGCAGAGGTCACAGGGATTTATTTTTAAGTCATTCTGTACACAATGCCAGTGAAGCACATCTTTTGAAAAAGATTCTATATCCTTAGGTCTAAAGAGATAGCATCAATAGTTTTTGGACAAAAATGGTCCTTTGCCCACTTTTCTCTTTACACTGATAAAATTTTCAGTTTTATGTAATATAATTCAGCTTACGCCAACATATTAATTTAACACATGTCATCTGGCAAGCACTGTGCTGCTCCCTGGAACAAAGGTAGATGGACCTATGATCTGTGCCTGATCACAATTTCAGTGAGGTTGGGGAAGAAGGCAAGCTGATAAGCATGTGAATATATCAGATGAGTATTATGATAGAGAGATGGCACAAGAAGCACAAAACAAATAATTCTTTCTGTTGCCAAGAGAGAAGTCATGCGTTTGGCTTTACAAATAATGACTAAAATAATACTTTAGATTTTTCCTTATAAACCTGTTCAGTGAAACCATTTCAGTAAATGGTATTCCCATAAACCCAGTTGTGACACTAGAAACCTGTGTGTCATCCCTGACATTCTCTTCTAACACCTCCCACATTGAGCGCCTCAGCAAGTCCTGGCAGTTCTACCTGCAGACTGTACCCTCAATCCACCTACTTCTCTATTACTGCTGCTACTCCCTTGTTCAAGCTGCCATCATCTACTCCCTTGTTCAAGCTGCCATCATTTCCCAACTGAATTACTGCAACAGTCTTTCAGTTGGATATCCAGTGTCCACTCTCACTTGTTTGAAGTCCGTTTCTACACAGGAGCGAAGCAAACTTTTAAAAAACACACATCACTCTCCTGAATAAAATCCTCTCATGGCCTCTCATTGCACTTGAGACAAAATCCGGTCTCTTCTCCATGATCTACATGATCTGGCTGCTGATTCCTTTCTAACCTCAACTCAAAAGACCCTGCACTCTGCTCACTGTGCTCCAACCATGCTCACATTCTCTTTTTATGTCGAGTGGTCTTCCCCCCCTCCCCCAGACCTCAGGGCCTTTGCATGTGATGCTAATTCAGCCAGCACTGCTCCTCCCTCTGATCATCACAGGGCTGACTTCTTGTCATTCAGATCTCAGCTCATAGGTCACCTCCTCAGAAAGGCTTTCCATGACAGTCCTGCCTAAAGTAAACATTCCACTCCACAGAGCCTCTATTTTATCATACTGTTTTAGTTATTACTATCTAAAAAAATTGGGCTTTTGTTTTTGTTTATGTTTGTTTTCACCTGTGTTCTCCTAGAGAATATAAGTGCAATGTGATAGGTCCCCATTGTTCTTGTTCACTGGCACCAGGGTAGTGTCTGTCACACAGTAAGTACTAAATAAATACATGTGAAATGCAGGAAGGAATAAATAAAGGAATGACTGAAATCTACATTATCTGCTAAAAAAATTACATAGCATGTAATTGTAATGGTGTATGTTGTAAGGATGCTCAGACCCTCCTTGCAGAGGTGGTTTGTCTGCAAATATCCTGTTCTGGGAGGTTCAGATTCATAGCCCCACTTCAAAGTCTTTCAGTACAGAAGGGAAGAGGAACATATTTGGAGAGAAATCTGAGTTCTAGGCTTGAATTTGCCATTTGCCAAGTTTTTCTTGTATAAATTCAGGTAAGAGGTGGCATAGTGTAATGAAATGAAACAGTGAGTGAGGAGTTAAGGTATTAGGCCCTGGAATCAAGAGGACCTGGGAGCCGAGTGTGAATCTTGGAGCCATTAGTTTTTAGCTAGCTGTGTAGTTTTGGGATTTATTGTTTAACATGTCTGAGCCCCAGTTCATTCATCTATAAAAAAATGAAAGAGGTTATTCCTCATACAGTTGCTTGAGGTTTGAATGAAATCATCCTGGTGAAATTCTGAGCACCCAGCAAACAGCAAGCTCCCAGGAAATGCTTGTTATTAATGTTCTTGTCTGACAGTCTCCTCACCTGTGTAATGAGTCTAGTAATTCCTGTTCATAATGGAAGGTTCCAATGCATACTTGATGGGAAAGGAATTTAGAAAGAATAGAAACTTAAACATGTAAACCATGATTATTTAAATCATTACGTGAGCCATTTTTGAAAGACTTAAGTATGGCTTTGCTTTCTTTTACTCAATAAATATTCATTAAGAAGCATCTATGTTCCAGTTATTGCACTAAGTGCTGGAGATATACTAGTGATCAAGGCATTGCATGTGCTTCTAAACAGCAAGGTTATAGTTAGAGAGACAGGTACCACACTGGTAACTGTGATACAGAATGAAGAGTTCTTGGGGGATGGTAATAGCCTTTATTGGACTTTATAGAGAAGACACCTGATGCAGCATAGTGAACATAGTGGATGACTTTGGAGAAAGTGATATACTTGAAGAAAAGGAAAGGGCCAGTATAAGTCAGTCAAATGAAAGGCTGAGACTCAGAGAAGGAAGAGCATTTCAAGAAGAGGGAACAGAATACATATAAATACTCAGAGTGGGGAAAAGGCATAGTGGTACTAGAGTTTGGTATATGATTCAGTAGGATTGTCTTTGAAAAGCACATGGTGAATTACCATATACTGTTATGTCATCTGTCTAGATAATTAAGGTGAAATTCATATATTTTCTTGAAATATTTTTACAAGATTGTTGGAAATTAAAACTTATTTCTCAAATAAGCATTGATATTTCTGTATTTCACTGTGTGTGGACTATGTCATTAGTATCATTAGTCCAGAAGTTATTTGGATAATTTAAAACTTCTTTCTGAACACTGAATAATAAATTACATAGGATTGATTAATGAGCTCGTTGTTCAACCTTCCACTTCATTCTGCCTGTGTTCATATATTAAGTTTGAAAAAGAACAAGAAATAGATTCCTTTGTTATTTATACTTACCTAAATCCACATTCCATTCCTTTTGAAATTAGCAATTAAACTTCTAATTAGTTTTCCAAAATGGATTCATGGGCTTTTTCTTACACAAATGGAGAAAATATAGCTACCAAGTGTAAAAAGCATTAAATTTTTCTTAAATTTAATTTAGACAATCAGGGTTTGTGTGCCAATAATGTAACAATTTTCCATATGCAATACGGACCGCAAAAAACAGAACATAATCCCTTAGGAAACTCACCATCATTTCTCAGTATTAGTGGCGTGGGTGGCCCCAGGACCTTGTGGTTTGTCACTGTATTTGTAACCACGCAGGTATAATTCCCAACATCAGACTTTTCTACTTTGGCAATATATAGATTCCCAGTCTCTTGAGAAACGAAGCGGCGATCATCCTGATAGGAAGGGTATTCATTGAAGATCCAAGCATAGCTCAGCTCTGAAAGCAAAGGAATCATCATTACAAATATGTCTTCTGGCATTGGAACGCTATTGTATTCATGAAAGAAATGGTCAAGTTAGAAATTCATACTGTTGCCCAATGATTCTTTTTCAGCCTGCCATTAAATATAAATAGGAAGTAATCATAATCCCTTAAGCATTTTACCAGTACTGGTACTGTCAGTCAATAAGATTTTTGAGAGAACTAAAAGGTATACTGATAGTTGATTAAAAGAAGTCCAACCTCTTTAAGTCAAAGGAATAAGCATTTATAGTTTACTAAGCATGTGCCAAGCACTATGCAATACTTACTGAGCTAATGCTCAAATTGCAGACCCAGAGAGTCTATAATTTTGATATCGTAAGGCTGGAAGCCGCCCTGAAAACTATTTGGATCACTTCTTTCATTTTATAGATAATAATCATTATAGTGCATCATAGTGCCACATACTTGCATAGCACTTTGTGGTTTTCAATGCATTTTATAGTTTTCCATTAACTGAGAAACTGTGCAACAAAGTAATCCAAACTCTTCGCCCTACTTAGGGACAGAATAATTCCTAAGTCTCAATTTATTCTTCTCCCAAAGCCTCTCACTATCAATGCTAATTCTTACTCTTCTTACTTGTGAGGTTGAACTATTTTTCCATTATTTGAATGAGATGGTGGTTTAATATTGCAGCAAGTACTTGCTAAACACACACTGACTGACTGGCTGGTCCCAAATGTAAATGTGTATTTAAAAATATTGGCTGAATAATTTATCACAGTATAAGAACAACTTTTTTGCAAATACTTATTCATCCCAGAGTGCCAGTGGGACAAGTGCGATAGGCAGCCACACCTGAAAACGTATGCTTCAAAGTTCTAATTTTTCTGAAGAATTAGGTAAATGCTTTGTGAATGAACATGTGATGCCATGCTTTCAATTTCAGAGATGAATCCTAAATGACAGTGAGCTTAAATGATTTGCTGCAGTGAACTACTGTGCTCCAAGGAAATCAAACTTCAGCTCCAGGCATTCCATGATTCCACTCTTTAAAGAGTGATCTCCAGATTTGTCCAAAGCGGGGAGTGATATACTAGCCCACCAGCACTGATTAGTTAAAGTGCCCCATTTTATCCCCTTGGTGGAGAGAGGGAGCAACTAGATACAAAAGAAGACTCTGGTTTCAGAACTAGTTAGCTGAATTCTTATATATCTCTCTTTAATAGAATCCTGGGCTGAAGTTCAAATGTATGCAATGTCCTTGGAAAATGGCAGAGAGATGTCAGCTTTTTATAGAGAACAGTAATTGTTGCAAAAGGCACTTTTATTGTTTAATACTTAGATGAGTCCTAAGTGTAATCTACTTCAATAACCAAATGTGCAACAGGAAACATATTCTGCCTTAATAATCCACTGTTTACATACAAAGGAGGGGTCATGCAGATTGCTTTCCCTTTACCACTGGATTATAACATTTCCACATGTATTATTTTAGAGAGATATAATTATGTTTATATGAGAATAGTTAATCATTTTATTTACACATGTGCCTGTAATTATAAGTAACCCCATGCTGATGTCAAGAGGATACTCAGTATAAATAAGCAAGGGCTTCCCAGCAAGCTAGTTACTTCCTCCAGCAACTAAAGTCTAGGGGCGGAAAGCCCCTATACTATGTTGTGGGGAAGATCAATTGGTATGGTAGTTTTTCCATAAAAAAACAGGAGATTTTATTTTTTAAAGATTTTATTTAGTCATTTGACAGAGAGAGAGAGAGAGAGATCACAAGTAGGCAGAGGCAGGCAGAGAGAGGGGGGGAAGCAGGCTCCCCACTGAGCAGAGAGCCCAATGTGGGGCTCGATCCCAGGACCCTGAGATCATGACCCGAGCCGAAGGCAGAGGCTTTAACCCACTGAGCCACCCAGGCGCCCCAAAACAGGGGATTTTAACAAACAACAGAGCAAACAGCACAGTATAGTGTACTATTTACTCAATATGGTGTGTGAATTTTAGGCAAACTAAGTAATCTCTGAGCATCTCAATTTTCTCATATGAACAATGAGAAGAACATTGTCTATCCCCTAATTAGCTATAGGAGAGTTTTAAGTATAAATTAGCATCTCCAAAATCACAAGGTAGAAGTTAGAAAGTAATTTACCAGCACAATATTAATCAACCCACACCTCACCAAAGAGAGTTGTAATCAAATACATAAAACCGTATTTTCTTTTCCTAAGGACATTTTTCAAGATTGTTGCTAGTGGCCAGTGATAGCAACCTTTCTGAATTCTGTGGGGCAAGGCGACTAGAAAGTTGTATGGACCATGGATATCAGAAAAAAAAAAAAAAAGACATCTACTTTGTTATTTTTCTAATTGGAGTTAAAAAAAAAGATCAAAATTCAAACCTGTATTACATAAGGTAAGCCATTTAAATATTCTCACTTTCAACTTTTAACCCACCAAATGGGAATAATAATAAATATAATGCAGGTATGTAGTGAGGATTTTTTAAAAATTTAATTTAATTTTATTTAAATTCAATTAATTAAAATATAGGGTATTATTAGTTTCAGAGGTAGAGTTCAGTGATTCATCAGTTGCATATAACACCCAGTGCTCATTACATCATGTCCCTTCCTTAATGCCCATCACCCAGTTACCCCATCGCCCGCCCACCTCCCCTCCAGCAACCCTCAGTTTGTTTCCTACAGTTAAGAGTCTCTGTAGTGAGGATTCTTTTATGTGAAAGCACTCTGAATCTTAAGCACATCTAAATTATTATAAGTTAATAATTTTAAAAGTAAAAGTAAAAGACATACCCAATTAATATCCTGCTTGGCTATTTTAAAATAAGTTAATTATTTTGGTTTCACTGCTTTTGTGACATAAGTGACTTAGTGCTTTAGCAGAAGAATAAACAACCTTAATCATATACTGCAGCATTTCCTGAACTGTGGTCCTTGGAATATTAATTTTTTTCTTAACAGAAGTTGTCTCCCTCCCACCTATCTCAAATTTAAAAGCGTTACATGATCAAATGACATTGAGAAGCGCCAGATTAAACAAAGTTTAACAGATTTTTAAATTTATCCTTTCAGGACTTGTAAGAGATTTTTAACATCCCAAGATTCCTCAAATTCTTTAGAGCATGTTTAAGCATGCAAACTTACTTGATCATAAAATCTCCCCCTCCCCACAATCCCCTCTATACACATACCGTTTTTCTAAAACATCTATTAATAGGTCACAAATTCTAGGTTGGGAAGCCCTGGACAAATGGCAATGATTTCCATTCTAGAAACATTAAGTATAATATGAAGATTATCAACTCTATTGCTTCAGTGTGAGGAGGATCGTTAAGTGACTCTAAACAACAGAAAGCAACAAAATGCTGAATTAAAATTTTAATAAGCTTCCCAAAATGTAATAATAACACTATAACCATTTTCCATGGTGTAGAAAAAGAAACAAACCACAGTTGTCAAAAACAGTCTCAAATGGATTATGTTAAGGATCCTAACCAATATCAGTTGAACATGTGACCTTTGTAAATACTGTTGAGTCTTAAAATACAAAGGTCATTCAAAAAGTTTTGATTGGTACACTGGTGAGATCATATTGAGCTAAATGCCAAGTCCCCTAAAAGGGGGATGTCACTATAAAAGATATCAATTTATTTTTCTTTATAGCAAATACCTGTAAATATTGTGTTTTTATTTGTCCAGGACAATGAGGAAGGAGCATGAGAAAGATAATGTAATGATAATGGAGACATCAATGCAGGTAAAATGGGTAGTGAAGCTAAAAAGTATCCAATAGATCACTTGTCCTTTATTTTAAAGATATGAAAAATCTGAAGTCTAGGAAGGATAAGGTTGGAGAGTCAAAAAAGTGGCAAAGTAGACTACAGATGGTCCCGACTTTTGATGTTTTAACTTTATGATGGTATGAAAGTATGCATTCAGGAGAAATTATACTTCAAAATGTGAATTTGGATCTCTTCCTGGGCTGGCGAGAGACCGTCCTACACTCTCTTGTGATGCTGGGCAGTGGCTGCAGCCTCAGCTCCTAGTCAGCCATGCCATCAGGAGGGTCCACAATTGATATGCTTATAACCATTCTGTATCCACACACCCAGTCTGTTCTTTGCTTTAAGTATAGTATTTAATAAATAACATGAGCTATTGAATACTTTATGATAAAATAGGCTTTGTGTCAGAGGACTTTGCCCAAATTAGGCTAATGTAAGGGTTCTGAGAACGTTTAAGGTAGACTAGGCTACGAGATGATGGCCGGTGGGTTAGGTGTATGAAATGCACTGTCCACTTATGATGGATTAATTGGGATGTGACCCCATCCAAATTCAAGGAAGATCTGTATGTAATAGTCCTTCTTGCTATACTCCCATTCCAGTGCTCCTGCCAGGAAGCAAATGAGAGCTCTTAAAATTTGAAAGAAAGGAGCCAGTACTGTTGTATCACTCAACAGATTTTTCCCCTAAGCATCAAAGTCTATTTTTATCAGAGCCAAAGATTAATCCATTGGGTTACATGAAATGCTATCAACATTCTGAGAAATAGATCCAAGTAAATAAAACAAAATAAATTCTCATGTGCTGCCATGAGCAAAAATGTATCCCACTCAGTTTGATTTCCTCAGGGACTTCCATGCAATATTTATACTTACTCAAACTTGACAGATTTCTTTTGATAAGTTTTCACACACTAATTGCTCTGGAAGTGACAAACAGTTCCTGTCCCATTGGCAATTTGTAACAACTCAGTAAACAGATACTTGGAATACAATATTTAATAGATTACGGCTTCTGATGCTCAGTTGAAAAATACTGAAACTAGTTATAATATGATACTTGTTAAGAAGGACCTAGTGATGGTTTTCTGACTTGAAGCATCAAAATCTATAGGAAATTAACTATAAAACTTTACTCTTACCTAGTTCTTTTTTCCATATCTTTGGGCCAAGAGCAAAGAATGCCAGGTTATTAGTTTTAAAATAAGACATCAATCAAACAGTTTTCACATTTAAGTATTCATTGAGCAAATTCACCCTGTGATCAGAGTCCTTTGGATAGATGCTCTTAATGTGTTCCTGCTGCTGATTTCTTTCTAGAGTTATGTTATGCTTCATGACATTCTGAGTCCTGTCCCAGGGGTAGATAAATGTCAGTTTTCAAAGATGCCTTTCTTAATCCTCAAAGTTTCAAATGTGAAAGGAACCTTAGTATGACCCTGTCAATTTTACAGAGCAGGAAACTTTAATCTGCAGAAACTACATGTGTGGATCACAATCACACATTTGGTAAGTGGGTAGTCGCAGTATTCAGAAGAGCTGATTCTGTTAGGAACCCATATGTTCCCCCTTTGAATTTATTTTGGAGCTAGAAAAGATCAGTTTTCCTTATCTGTAAATTTCTTCATCTGTAAGTGAGGGAGCACAACTAGATGATCTCTAAGTATCTTTCAGCTTTAAAATCCCACAATTCTCTATGTATAACATCAAATCCAACATCCTGATTTGACAAATGAGCAAAGTGGGATCCAAAGATACCGAGTAACTTCCTAAGAATCACACAGGTGGTTATTGACAAAAACCAGAACTAGAACTTTTTTAATTAAAAATTTTTAAAAAAATAATCTGTACCCCCAATGTGGGGCTCAAACTCACAACCCCAAGACCACGAATCACATGTTCCACCAACTGAGCCAGCCATGGACCCCTAGAAGTAGAACTTTACACACACACGCATATGCACACACACACACACGAATATACAAACACTACACTATAGTTGTTTGAATTAAGTTCTGTTGTGTTATGCAGAAGAAAGATAGCAGAATTAGCAGTCAGGATATCTGGATTCTAGTCCTTAGGCTGTAACCAATTTTTGCTTTGATAAATTACTTAAATGGCATGAGAATCTCCTTATTTTTAGATAGTTTTATCAATATCTATTCTACTTTTTATACACTGTTTGGAAGTAGAACTTAAACTGAGATAGGATTCTAAGCAGGTATATATGAACAATGTATCTTTTTTTTTTTTTTTAAAGATTTATTTATTTATTTGACAGAGAGAGATCACAAGTAGGCAGAGAGGCAGGCAGAGAGAGAGGAGGAAGCAGGCTCCCCACTGAGCAGAGAGACCGATGCGGGGCTCGATCCCAGGACCCTGAGATCATGACCTGAGCTGAAGGCAGTGGCCTAACCCACTGAGCCACCCAGGCGCCCCTGAACAATGTATCTTAAGTGATTCTACAGATAAACTGGGTTAGAGGAGTACATTCACTAGTTTAATTCTTGGCCAAATATTTACTAAACGCCAACCTTGCACAAAAGCACTGAGCTCAGCTCAGCAATGGAAGTGAACACAGGGATTAGAACCTGTTGGTAGTTTGCCTGGGCTAAGGGAGAGAAGGCATAACTCAGTTCAGAGATCCCTGGATTTGTTGTCAAAATATGTGGATTAAGCCTTGGCTTTAGTGCTTATCTGCTAGAAAGTCATTTCTATTCCTTAGTTTTCTCATCTGAAAAATAGGAATAATAAAAAGAATACTTGCCCTGCCCAGTCACACTGAACATCAAACATGTTGATGTCAACTTTTATGACTGTGTTTTTGTTTTTGCTTATAAATGGATTGATAAGTATTTGGTCTTTCTATTAACTTACGGAAAGGGAGATGTTATAAATTGTGAGAAACTTAATTAATTTCAGAGAAAATAAGAATGGTACCAGAAACCTTAAGCACTAAGCAGGTACTCGTGATTCTGCATTATTAAACAGGTGGCAGGAGAGCCTAGGAGAAGAGGGTATTGTCATATAAAAGATTTGTGAGTTATTCCAAGAGGAAGTGGCTGAAAGACTGGCTTCTAAGTGACGATGCCTCTAGATAAGACCTCTAATTATATTAAGACCCTAAATGATCCATATAAAGTCATATTTGAACTGTCACAGAGTCAACAGCATTTTGTGAAACAGAAGGAAATAGGAGGTGTCTGGAAAAAGCTGAAATCTGAAGGGCTGGAATAGGACAGATACTGTACCTCAATTAAATACAACATAGACCAATGGGCATTGAATACTTACAATGATGACCATGGCCCTTTACAATGTAGGTTGCTGAAATCATGCCTGTGGCTGAAAGGACCTCCAAAATGGATGCTCTATAGCTCAGAGAACTTGGTTTAGACAAGTCTGCAGCAACAAGCAGGACTTGCCAGCATGTAGAAATAGTTTTTCATGAGTAACTGGTGCTGGGTGGAGCGGGGACGGCATGCATCTGTCAGTTGGACCACTAGTAGCCACTCCTACACCCACAGCTGACACAGAGAATTGACTATGCCCCACCTCTATTCATGATCACTGTCAATACAGTGCTTCCAACAGTCACCTCCAAGCAATTGGTGCTGGCACGTAAGGTCGAAACTCTTTACCATCTTTGTAGAAGTGATTTAGGAGAAATGGTGATCACACGAGGCAAGGATTAGGAAAGCCCTAGTGCTAAATCCCATGCAAACTTGTGGCAAGCACTTCTAAAGATAAGCCTCCTGACTACTCACTCAGTGTAGTCAATGATTATTTAGTACATCCTCTTTGGTTACTCAGATGGGGCAGTAGAGGGATGGGAAGTAAGATGGAAAAATGGACATTTTCTACTCAAGTATACAGACTGCATACTGCTCTTGTGTATAACTTACAATCTTCTTCATTTTATGGGTTACTTCTTGTTTTCTTACCTCTATTTTATTGAGTAGATTAGGCATTTTTAGGGGCATGGCATAGATGTTCTTTTAAATTTTGTAGGCTTAAATTAAGGAATTTAACTTGAAGGCAATTTAACACATTGTCTCGATCATAAGCCAAATAGGAGTATATGATGGAATATATAAAAAACTCATACAAATCTTAAATGTATAAGGAAAGGCTTCAACAAAATCATGTACTTGTAGCTGATTGGTTCAGGATGCGTTCCCAGATTCCCAAGGGGACATGCTGACTCTCCTTTGCTCTCAGACATACATCAGAAAAAAAGTTTGGGAAATATTGTCTAGGTCTGATGTCAGCAAACTTTTATACACGAAGGGAAGAATCCATATATTTTTTCAACAGAACAGCATCCTTTTTGTTAGCACTTTTAGACTCTTGAGTAGAGGCTGGGAACTGATGGCACAGAGAATGGATTTAGCTTGCATAAGCATGTGTGTCTTTTATGGTTTCGCATGTTTTAAAAACAGTAAAAATCAAATAAACATCTCCATATTGGGATTTTCTTGAAACTCAAACACAACTCTCAGTTATCAGTCCTCAAGAGGAATTAAGAGAGGTACAGCATGGCGTCTGCTACATTAATGGTTCTCTAACTTGAGTGGAGCTCTGAATCACCAGAACGCTTTGTTACCACATGCAATGCTCTGTTCCACATCAGGTTTCTGATTCAGAAGGTTGGGGTGGGTACCAGGAATCTGAATTTGAAACAAGTTCTCAGGTGCTGCTGCTGCTTCTGCTGGCCTAGACATCACACTTGAAGAAACACTGCTTTAAAAGACTGAAACAGGGGCGCTTGGGTGGCTCAGTGGGTTAAAGCCTCTGCCTTCGGCTCAGGTCATGATCTCAGAGTCCTGGGATCGAGCCCCGCATCAGGCTCTCTGCTCAGCAGGGAGCCTGATTCCCCCCTCTCTCTCTACCTGCCTCTCTGCCTACTTGTGATCTCTTTCTCTCTCTGTCAAATAAATAAAATCTTTAAAAGAAAAATAAAAGACTGAAACACATCAATCTCATTCCCTCAGGGAAACAATGGGCAGAACTGAGGAGCGGCTTGCCATTTAGGAGAGGGCAGGTAGTCTCCATTTTGCCACAGTCTCTACCAATCCCTACTTCTTATACTGGCCCAGATGGCTCGGTAGGCAATTTAGCTTGTGGACCTGTTTTGGAATACAGAAGAAAGCACAAAGAAATGGCATCGACACTTAGTTGCATGCTTTTGTTAGCATGAAAATTGTACTGGAGAATATAAACGTGAGCTAATGGAATGAAGGTGGGGGTGATGCTGAAGCTACACGCAGTCAACACTAGAGCTTTGTATGACTGCGATCAGCAGTGGTCCAGCCCACTCAGTGTAGTCAAACCAGTAAGGCTAAAGCAGAGAGATGCAGCTTGAATGGACTATGATGGGCAGATAAAAATACTGCTCATTGGGATTAAAGGGTACTTCTTTCAGTTATTTGTTAAAAATTTGGCATTTAAAGAAATCAAAGGTATCACTGTATTTTATGAAGAAAATACAACATCCACAGCTCATTTGGCAAGTATTAATTCCCTGAAGCATAGATACCTTTGACAGTCAAGTATAAAATACTTCAAAAAATATAAAAACTGCATAACAGTTAAAGAGAGAGCTATCAAAGTTCAATGCCCCATTCCAGAGAGAATGCCACTTTTCCTCGGGTGGAAAGTGAACAGAAGAAAATGAGATAGAACTCTTTCAGCTTAATACTTATGTCCCCTTCAACAACGCCTTGTGCCTGATCTCAGATTCTCTCTAGGAATGTTGGGGGAAGGTCCTGTCGGGGGAAAGCATATCCAATCAGTTATCCAAATCCTGTGGATTAGAATTTCATGGGATTTTTTGCTTCTGTGCCCATCTCACCATTACCTGTCATTGGCCTAAGAACATCCTGCCATCTTGCCAACTTTCCAGGCCAACCCACATACCACTGCCAGATTAATTTGTCTAAAGAGCAGTTTTGGATCACGTTCCTCCTTCCCACACAAGTCCTCTGTGATATCCACTGCAACTTGGATCAAATAAAATATATCAAGCTAGTAGGCAAGTCCTTCCAAAGAAGGACTTCAAATTATCTAGTTTTAGCTTTCTACTCCTTTCTCCACATAAGCCCATTTTCTGGGGGAGTACTCTTCAAGCTAGGCTCTGCAAAACATCAGAGAGGCTGATTACTTTGATTACTTTTCACACAATACATATCTATTCCCTCTGAAGTCACCTTTAAATGCAAAGATAAGGCATTGCGGGAAGGCTCTACCCACCTGTCTTCGCTGTATGCAGGGAGCTCTGTTTTTTCACTTTTTTGTGATTTAGCCTTCCCAATAAAACTATATTTTAAGAAATGTTTGTCCTGCTAAGTAGGGTTGCTTAAGGTAGAGTGAAAAAACAGTCACTGATCCCCTGATGTGCTCTATGCTTTTCAATTCTCCCTGCGTAGGCTTAGGTACTCTCTCTCAGGACGCCTTCCAACTTCTGCTTATCTCAACCACTACCTTTTGTAAAGAGCCATTTTCCCTCCTGGAAAATATATGTGGTCTCTCCTCAACAACCAAATGAGCATGTGTTTCTTTTCTGCCTCATGGCAACTACACAGTATTTCACATATTAAAATTTTGTTTTTCCTGTATTACAATGGCTCAATTACTTGTTTCTTCTCCAGATAACAGATTTGAGTATTACTTGTGGACAAGAATACATATGGCAGTGGAACATATGCTTTGTCCTTCACATTCTGTAATTAACTTAGTGAATATTAGTTGAATTGAATTGGAATTCCAAATGTTACAAGTTTCCTTGAGTAACAATTCATTACTGAACTCTAGGCCAAAAGTGTTAGTGAGAAAGAAGTTACTTGTAAAGAAGAGAACACAATACTTCCATCAGACCACTGACTGCAAATCAGAATCACTGAAATTAGAGGAGGACAGAAAATCTATAACATCAGAACCCACATTTTTCAAATCAGAATGCCTAAGCCTTTTCTCTAAAAAAAAAAAATCTTTCCTTTTTTTTTTTTTCCTGACTCTCTGATGCCGTTTTACTGAGTTTACACAATGGCAGTAAAAGAAGATGACTAATTCATAATCTTCCAAACACCTAAGAGAAAGAAAGACTCAGTAAAAGCAGAGAGGTAGGCATGCAGAGATGGCTAGCCCATATAACACAACAGGCTAAATGACATGTGTCAAAGAAACCAGATGACACCTGTGTGGCCTGGCCAGACTGCAGGTACTCAAAGGTGGCAGTAAATCCCTGGACTATAATATTTACTTGTAGGAGGAAGTAAACTTGAATTTGGTGAGCTAGATTTTCATATCTACCTTTAAGTAAGGCTTTGTCTTATATGTACATGAGCAGAACTAAATTCTTGACACTTCATAACATTATATATAATGAGTATTCATTATCTCATTTGTTGCCTCTATCAGCTTTTGGAAATAAGTTGAATAAAGTTTAGTTCCATTGGAGGGACAGGGAAATGAGACATAGGAAAACATGTGATCTGTTCTAGGACCACAGAGAAAACCAGTGTAATTAGACTTAGGATTGAAACAGGCACTTTGGCAAGGATTCCTCTTCCTATGCTAGAAGCCATTGCAATGGCCACCTTCGGCTTAACTGAGCCAGTAACAAGATGGGTGCAGGGGTTATCATGACTGACATTGCCAGGCCCTTTGCTGAAGTAACTACAGTGCAAAATGTGGCAGGGATCAGCACCCTTTTGTTTGCTTTTGTATGCCACAGTACCTGACCCTGTATGGCACTCGAGAGATGTTCAGAATTTCAGGGAACTCGGTAACTAGTGAAATCTTGAAATATCAAGATATACAGGTCACTAGTATATCAACACTTAAAGATATTTTCTAAGAAAGGGCTTAACAACATAATCAAAATCTGTCTTATTACTTTAAGCTTAGCAATTTCTGGGGAGAAAGGAAAAAAATACCCTATGTGGGAACTGAAATGCATTCTCAGGAATGATTAAAAATTTTGAGTAAATGGTAGAAAATGTCAGTTAAACTATAATTATTTACATTTTTAAAAGGATTCAAGTGGTAATATGACTAACAGAACAAGTTTTCAAGCATGTCACCAACTCCCACACAAGTCACTGATACACAGCCTTTTCATCAGATTATTAAACAATTCTACACCCTCCTCAATTAAAGATGTGATCGAAACTCAAACAGCTGACATTTAAATTCTGAGCCTAAATTAACCCTTAATCAAATCTGTCAAGCAAATACTAGTCTTCATTGTAATCCAAGATGCTTTTTCCCACCTCTTCTCTGTATTTTGTCAATGATGAACTAAGATCAATAACAAAAGCATTTGGCCTGGTGGTCTATTAAAAATAGATCTGTCCTTCCCTAAACAGAAGTATTTATTTTTATTTATACCTTTAAAAACAAAAATGATATTCACTTACTGTAATGGTCAAGTTCTGCCTTGAGATGTGGTGGACAGAACCAGAGGAAAATTAATCATCCTTGAGTTTTTCTTCACTATTTGCTTTGCCATAAGAAGCAGGTTTCTCTTCTTGGCGATATATCTTCAATTGGTTCTTATAGTACCAAATTGTCATTCCTTTAAGGCTGGCCATAGGAATCGGGATGAGTCTTGAGCTAGACCAATCTTATTACCTCATTCCCTAAGGCACAGTGATTGGTTTCAAGAAGAGTCCTATGACACAAACCAGCTAATCAAAATCTTCTAAAATTCAAATCCCTGCAAAAAGGAGCCATTTTTCCTCAGGTTTGGAGACTCAGAGGCTGTCAAGCAAAGTGCCTTCTGCCCACGTGCAATGTGCTACTGACAAGCTGGTCTGAGAGGATAAAGCTAAGACTCAGTGCCGAGAGGCAGAACAAGTGAGTGCAAGTGGTACCTGAGTTACCTGAGAGAATCAACTTGGAGGGAACATTCTTGTCTTTCATGTAATCTGCTTTTTAGAAAATCAATAAATCTGTTCATTAAAAAAAATTCCCTAATGGATACTGCGTTTCTGTCCTCTGTGATCAAGTGTCTTGACTAACATAAACCCTTGTCATTTCTTTTTCTACTTAGAGGCTTATCCTACCTCCCCTCTCCCATTTAGTAATGTCCTCTTCTTACATTGTTCATAAGTCTCCTCTCAATGTCCTTTGAAAAATAATTGTATACTAATCTCCCACCCACTTACTACTTAATACAGACTCTTAGAAATAGTGGATTCTTACCAATGACTCTTGTATCTCTTTTATGGCAATACAGCAAAGACAGGGGGGTGGAGGGGAGGCAGCTTTGAGAGAAACTTTCAGGGGAAAATAACATCTGCTAATCACAGGTAGGTATGTATGTATGTATGTATGTATGTATGTATGTATGTATTTATTTATTTATTTATTTATTTATTTATTTATTTATTTGACAGAGAGAGAGAGAGAGAGAGAGATCACAAGTAGGCAGAGAGAGAGGGAAGCAGGCTCCCCACTGAGCAGAGAGCCCGATGTGGGGCCCGATCCCAGGACCCTGAGATCATGACCTGAGCCGAAGGCAGAGGCTTTAACCCACTGAGCCACCCAGGGACCCCGCTAATCACAGTTTTTTATTTGATGTCTAAGTCTCTCTGTGTCTCTGTTTGTTAGAATTAAATATCCTTGCCTAAGGTATTTTAAGAGTATTTTCTATAACTGGTCAAGTATGTATCCTAGTATTTGTGGAGTTAGACATATCTCTCTGGTCCTAAAGTCTTGCTTTGCCACTTCTGTAAGACCTAGAAAGTTACTTAAATTATCTAAGACTCAATTTTCTCATCTGAAAATTGGGGATAATAATACACTTTATATAGGTGGTTGAGAGGATGAAGGGCAACACTATAAACAAAGTGCCTAATTACAATTAGCACAGTGTCGAGCACATACAAGCACTCAATGTTAATATTTGTTATTTTTGATAAAGCAAAGATTGTAAAAAGAATTGTTTGATGATCTATATATTCATTCCATTTCACTGTAAAGATCCATTCTAAATAATCCACTTACATTAACTGACCAGATAAGGGTTTGTGATTAATAAAGTTACAATGACATATTATCTTAGTACTCATTTTTCTGAAATTATTTTTATTTATGTAAATCATTTGATTCATCTCTAGGAGGCAATATATGTTTTCCAGGAAAGGAAAGTGAGGAACACAAAGAATAATGACTTATTAAAACTTAGCATTAAACAAAACTAATCCAAAAAATTAAATCTGACCATTTGTATAGTGCTAGTATACTTATGCTAATAAGTTGAAGTAGCAAAATCATAAAATTAAAACTAATTAGTTCTCTCACTTTCTAGAAATTGAGGAAGGGGGCGATGATAAACAGAGGTATGATAGGTAATTAACAAATGCTGCATTTGGGAAACGCAGCAGTAAAGTTGTATTTAGAACTCATATATTTCAGATTATAGCTGGAAAGTATCCTAGAGATAATCTGTCTATCACTCTCCATTTAGGAGCAGGGAGAGGTACCTAGGGAGGCATTAACCTTTCTTGGTTTGGTTTGGTTTGCTTTGGTTTGTAGTTAGCAAGTGATTAGGCAGCACTTGGAATCCACGACCTTGGTTTTTATACACACTGCTCTTTTCTCATATAGTGTAGTACAAAGTCAGCAGCGGAGGAGGTGTCCTCCATCTCCTTTTGTGATCTTGGCCAAATCACTTAATCTCTCTAAGTCTCAATTTTCTCACATGTAAAGAAGGGATAACCCTCATCTCAGAAGCCTGATGACCAAATAAAACCATATATGTGAAAATGATTTGTAAACGAGAAAGCACCAAGTGAAGGTGAGAAATCACTATCAGACAGGGATTGCAAATAGATTTCAACTTGACTGAGGAGCTCTCCCTAATTGGTATTGGCTCTCCAGAATGCTATGTTAGGGTTCTGAGGATGCAGCGAGACTTGAGGGAAAGGAGACATAACTGATCTGGGATGACCACCATGGGTACCAGGGTGGGTGCTGGAGACACATCTGACAAACAGGTAGGACACTGCCTCTGCATAAACGAGTAGCGGCTATGATGGGAAGAGGAGAGCCCGGAATGAACAGGCAGATGTTTTAAAACATACTTTTCCACCTCTCTTCCCATAAAATATAAAATTCTACAAAATGGATATACTTTACCAAATCTGTGCATTGCCCTGTGACTAAATTAAATAATATATGCAAAAGAGCCCAAGATGCCTTAAAGTAACATCCAGTAGAGATGGGTTAATATTATGATAGAGTTAAAAATCACACATACAAACATGTCTTACTCATAGAAAACACTTCCTCTACGTGGATGAAAATGAAAGTTAATTACCCCTCTTAATAGTGCCAAACAATACAAAACTGATGTTCTTAAGTAAATGTTAGTAAAAATACATTTTACCCACCTTCGATTTCAAGCATTTTGCCTGTCACTTTAAATTGGCTAAATGTTTGACAGATGTTCAATAATTGACACAGCTTATCTTCCTCTCCCAGGCTCTTTTCCTACTCAATTGCCAGCATTTCTAGTTGCTATAGCAACTGTAAACATTAATGATTATTCTGACATGCCAAGGGGATTTAAACACATTCTTAAGTTAAAAGTTTCCTCAGGGGGAAAAAAAAGAGTCTATCCATCTTTGGAAAGATGGAAAATATTATATGATTTAAATTCCTTGGTTACTGCATCTATTAGAGCTAAATACACAAATCTGCTTCTATAGTTTCGCATAGGTAATGATTTTTTTTTCTCCCCCCTGACCAACAAAAGGTATGGGGAATTGAGAAACTCAGCTTTCTCTGATGAAAGGGAAAAATAATTTATCTAGATAAATGATAAATAACAGAAGCTGGTAAGGAGTTTTGAAAGAAGGAAACCACCTGAAGTTTCGTGATATAGCACACGTTTTACAAGGATTTGGGTGCAAGTTTAAGTACCTCCACTTAAAGCCTTAGTGGTTTCAAGAGTGAAACTGGAATGACGATATCTGCCCTAACCACACATGTCACCCTAAACTGTAAAATGCACAAAATATATGGGGTCATTACTGTGTTTTGTGAGAAAGTAAACAATAGTCTGTCCTTTGGAAGAAACTGAAGATAAACAGAAAGATAGGAACATACACAACATTTATTTCAAGCTGGGGGCCCATGAGCCAGATGTTCTCTTTCCCATGCTTACTATATAAAAATGTTTTCGTGACTGCCAACATTCAAAAATTAAAAGATTTCACAGAGAATTCCACATTTAAGTCTCCTCATGAAAAACTGCAAGACAAGCAATGTTGACCCTTTATTTCTTCAAGGCAATTACTGGCCTGAGATGCACAATGTTTGGTGGGGTCATGTGGATCTCCACCATACCTACATTATCTTAATCATTTACATTCTTACCTCCCTGGCCCTTGGAGAAGACAGTTTTCAAAGGGACTGAACTCTGTTCCTATATGCATTTGTAAAGCAGATCTTCCAGATTTTCACCAACCCTTACCATTCTCTACCCCTTGCTCTTCTTGTACGAAGCAGAGGGCAGCTAGCATCTGTGCCTTCACTTTGTGGAGGAGCACAGGATAACTGCATCTGTCCCCTCTGGTCACTGCATAACTCCTGAGGTCCAGTGACTGACTAGGGCAAGCTTTAATGGAAAATAAGAGGCCAAAAGAAACCATCAAAATCTTATCTTTCTCCATGTGTAGGCTTTACCCCTCTTTAAAAAATTTTTATTGTGGCAAGATATGCAAAAAAATTTACCATTTGAACATGTACAGCTCAGTGGCATTAGTACAAGTTGATGTACAACTGTCACCCAGAACTTTGCATCACCCCAAACCGTGACTCTATATCCATCATGTCTAGATTTGAATCACTCACTCAACAAATATTTCTATGTACTTATAATGTGCCAGGCATTCTCCTAGACACTACGGAGCAGAATATAGGCAGCAGGAATACAGTTCTAGGGGAGTTAGGTTTCCTGAATCCTGCTCATTTTTCCAAGACAGTGTATCTTGTGAATAGTAGTATATACCTCTCCTCTCCTGAAATAACTCTTTGAGGATGCGATCCTGGACTGCAAGCATCCTGTAGCATGTCGAAGATGACAACTGGACGTTGCTTGTTTTTGGTGCTTAGCTTCCCCACACCTGGTAAACTCATCCCCATTTTTCAGCAGGAATCGTTTCTCCTCCACTTTCAGTAGAGGCTATTATATGAGTCGCGCTTATCCTCATTCTGGCTCCACAAATGAGCACATGTTCTATGTCTACCTGATTAAAATTCTGTCCAGCACCACCCGATAACCTCCAGTCACCATAATTAGTTTAGGGGTGGGCATATGACTCAAGCTGGCACATGAAGTCAGTTTTGAAGCTTGTGCTAAAATTATTGGGAATGAGCCATTCTCTTTTTGCTGGGGTTACCATACAGCAAGAGCCAGCCTGAGGAAAGTAGAGCCAAAAGACAGATTCCTAAAACTATCACTTGAGAACTAAAATCTATCTGAATCTAATGCGAATTTTATGCCAATAAATTCTCATTTCTGTTTAAGCTCGTTTGAATTGGATTTTGACACCTTCAACCAAAAGGATCTTTTGATTAAGAGGACAATAGAAATAATATTGAAGAGTGTTATATCATCTTAACAAGTAACCAATGGCCAATTGTATGATGACTCCTGGAAATCTGTTCTCAAACTCTACCTTCTAAATTCTCTTTGAAACAAAAATTATTCACCTTGCCTCTGACTAATTCTGCTACTACAGGACTGCCCTAATACATCCTTGTCTCCTCTGTTTTCATTCTTCTTCCTCTGATGTCTATTCGGCCTCATTCTAACTGAAAAATATGTCATCTAAAAGCTTATGTTAAAATTGCAGATATAATGTTGCATTTGCCACTTCTTAGCAGGTGATCGTGGGTAAGTCAGTTCAACTCTGAGGGTTCTAGTCATCAAGTCGGCCCTATAAGAGTACGTGATGGGGAAGTCATGCCATTGGTATTTTCTAGCGATACCTCTGTAGCTGATCTCTTCTGATGGATGATGGTGCAGATTCAGGACAAAGGGTAAAGATGGTAGTGAAGGAAAGTCCTTCTCAGTGAAGGCTCTGAGCACAAACATTCAATGTTCATCTGTTGTTTACTAAGTGGCCAGGTGCTGGCACGCTCTAGCTTTGCAAAGGACAGACACAAACGACCAAAAACCGCACATGGCTTGGTTATTCTGCAAAGGAGGGCATGTGGCATAAAATTATTTTCAGCCAGCTTCACAACCATGAACACACCAACAGTAGCTATAGGGGACAAGAGGCATATAATTTTAGCATTCCTGCCACCCTGCAGATTGCAAATTGGTAGGTCCACATTGATTAGCTGACTCTCTCTTATGATGCCTGACCCTAGATGTACTTGTTCAGTTCGTGGCAGGAATTTGAATTTTTTTGCTCTCCATGAGCATCTTAACTAAGATCTGTTGAGCAAGGGGTAACCTCGGTCTTCAGTGGATCTCTACTTGTGGATAATTCCATGTAGGTAGGCCTTAGTGACCTCAAAGGTGATAGGTGTAAAGGTCACAGTTCAGCTCTCAGAAGAAACTGCCAAGTCTAGCCCTTGAAACTTTTGCCTTTTCTCTCCTGAATATAATAAAAAGATGAGAATAATAAGGGTGTAGTAAAAGGATTCAGATCAGAGAACTATGGTCAAGAAGCCTAGAGTATATAAAAACAGGACTGATCATAAAAAAAAAAAAAATGAGCACCCACTCTATACAGCAACACGTAAAACACATATGTATGAAATACTGGTTTAACTGAATTTAAAGAGGCATTCCATCATAAAGCCATGTGGACAGATATGTTGGGGAAATAACAGGTTGAAAGAAATTGGGTACCTTTCTTCACTACAGGACTTCTCCAAATCCTTGAGCTATAAAATCTCCAAGAGGAGAATTTCATATACAGCATTCCCCAAATCTAGGAACTGTCCCACATACCCTTAAAGTATGAGAGCTGGTTACTGGAAATGTAAAAATGGCATTTCTATTACCATAATGTCATAACGATTCAGAAGCCATTAATTAAAATACATAAGTAGCTCAGCAGCCTTTAGTTGGTATTTATTTTGAAAAAACTGTTATAAAGATCTAAATGAGAAGTGTAAGAGAAGAGGTTTGAAGCAGCATTCAAGTAAAGAACTCAGAGCAGATACCATGAGGAAGGCAGATCTTAATTCTTAATAAGTCATCTCTAAGTCATTTACCCTCCTTAAGCCTCAAGTATAAAATGGGATTAATAATTTACTTTTCTCAAAGGATTGTTCTCAATACATCGCCTCCTTTGGTATTGTCAACATGTCTGTAATGGGAATGTAATTCCTAGTTTTGAAAGGTATTCTCAGGTAATGTAAAAATTCTTGTCCTATACTTTTGGAACCTAGAGTTAGTTGATTAGTTTAAAAAGTTATTAAAAGTGGGAAGCCATGAAAAAATGCCATATTTACATCATAAACATTTTATGCAATGAAATTATTAGATATTTTTACGTATTTATATAGTTTAAATATTTATATTTATTTATTACTCATTAATAAATTCTTATTTAGAAAATTAAGTGTATTATTTGTCAATCTTTTGATATAGGAACAAACGTACCCCTTTGCCTTCTTGTTTCTTATCTTTTTTCTTTTTTTAAGTTGACTGTTGACTGGGGTTGATGTTATCATTTTTACCTAAACTACACTCATCATTACTGGGACTCGATTTTGTTAAAATAAGACACGTGAAACTACAGGAGTATAGAATCCTACTAGAGTTTAATGACCCTCCCGCCCCAAGCTTCCATAATTATCTTGCCCACAGCATCTTTATTTTTCACTGACTTGCCTTTATTGCATCTTTCCCAAAGGATTCCAAGTAGTTTTTGTAGAAATGACAATTCTTTCCTTTTTATTACATTTCATTAGTTTATGTAATATTTGAACTTAATAAGTATGACTCGCCTAAACAGGTTTAGGAACAAAACAACTGATTCTTGGCAAGTATACAACTTCACAGGGAGGAACAAAAGGATATAGGTTCACCTGCCTGTAGCCTACCAAGCCAGGAGCCTACAACTTGCCACAAGCAATAGGCATTTTCATTACAGAAGAAATGGAAAGAATCTCTTTATTCAGAAAGTTAGGTAAGGGGAGGTGGGTTGTCAGAGCCTCTATAGTGCCTTAAAAGAAGCCATAATCTGTTTTAGTGCCCTATAAGCAGACTCTGGCTTATTAGACCATGTAATTTTATCTTAAATCTCTGCATAGACTTCCTATAGAAGCACTGTAGGTTGACTTCTACCTGGCTGGTTCCAGTAGGGGAGACTGATGGTGGGACCTGATGGGTGGATGACAGACCAATGACAAATGAATATGAAGAAGACAGTTTTCTAGGTATCTCTCAATTGTATACTATAGATGAATGTCCAGTCCAAATACAACAGTGCATTTCAACCTTTCCACTGATGTATCCCTACCTGAATAGTGGGATATAACACACACTCTGAAGAGGCAGGAGGCAGATCCTGAAGCAGTCTACTGCAAGCCAAGGGTTTATATTACATATTTATTCTACTTCCAAATTCCACTGGCTAATACATCTATGGTGGTTTTGATATAAAATGTTTTAAAATACAACCATGAAATTCCTCAAATCTGTTAATAAATACAGTTCTTGGAAAGGAGAGTATACCACATGGTGCCAAACACGATTAAGAAAAAAAAAAAAAAAGCAATGAAAGGGATGGTACTATTTTAGAAATATCAGGGAAGGAGTGAAAATGACCAGAGCTTTAACATGAAAGGCTATAAGCCATGCAGGTATCTGGGAAATTGGAATTTAAAGGCAAGGGAAAAGCAATCACAAAGGTCCCACCACAGGCAAGGACATGTTTAGCGTTTTTGAGAAATAGTGTATTGGTGCAATATCATGAGAGGGGGGATGATGATGGAGATACACCAGGGATAAGCTCATGGAGGCTATTAGCCCCCTAGTGGGGGTTTTAGGGCTTTTTTTCTGGATCGGACATAAAAGACTTTGGACAGTTTTATTTATTTTTATTTTAAAGATTTTATTTATTTGACAGAGAGAGACACAGTGAGAGAGGGAACACAAGCAGGGGGAGTGGGAGATGGAGTAGCAGGCTCCCCGCTGAGCAGGGAGCCTGATGGAGGGCTTGATCCCAGGACCCTGGGATCATGACCTGAGCCGAAGGCAGACACTTAATGACTGAGCCACCCAGGTGCACCTGGATAGTTTTAAGCAAGGAAGAAACATGAGCTGACTTATATCTTAAAAGAATCACTTTCTTCTATGATATGGAGAGGGGCAGGAATAGAACCAGGGAGACTGGTTAGGAGGCTGTTATGAAATCCAAGGTAGATAATGATGGGAGCTTGAATGAGAGCGGCAGTGGTAGAAGTGGGGAAAAGTAGTTAGAAACAAGGTATATTTTGAAGGTATAGTGGAAAGGACTTGTAAACAAATTGGATAATGATGGAAGAAAAAGAAATTAAGGGTTATGTCCTAAATTTCAATCTTGAGCCACTGGATAAATAAAGCTGCCCTTTCCTATGATTGGGAAAACTCTTAGCAGTTAGAAAGAAGATCAAAGCTCAGGTTTGGTCATATTATCTTTGAGATGACTATTAGACAACCAAGCAAGATGATGATCAGACAATGGTTACATGAGTCTGGGATTTAGGAGGGTGCGGTGGTGAAGGGAGACATTTGGGAAATACCAATAGAAAATTGGTACTTGAAGCCATGGGCTATATGACATCATTAGAGAGTACGTATATTATGTATAGGGGCCTGAGTCTGACGGTACTTACAATTCACTTTAAGAAGATGGGACGAAGACAGGAAAATGAGACACCAGCCAAAGAGACTGAAATGGGAAGCAAGTGAAGTAAGTAAAGGGGTACCAAAGTCAAGGGAAGAAAATATTTCAAGAAGTTTAGAGTGATCAACTATATCCAAATGCTGCTGACTGGTTGAATAAAATGAAAACTGGCAATTTACCACTGGCAGTAGTACCAATGGAGTCACATATGAGGCTATTTAAGTGCAGTTGTGGGGACTCAATGTGTAAGACTCAATGAAACAGTAGATACAGAGGTAACACTTGGGGCAGTTTTTGCTTTAAAGGAGAACACAGAAATTGGGTATGGGGCTCAAGGGACTTTCTATTTTATTTAAGACAGAAGATGTTGCTGCATGTTTGAATGCTGATGGGAGTGATGTAGCAGGGAAGGAGAATTTATCTAATGTCGGGAAAAGGAGAAAAACAATGGCCGGAGCCAAGTCTTCGAATGGGTGAGAAGTAATAGAGTCCAGTGCACCAGTGGGTGAGGTTGACCTTAGAGGCCCAGAGAGACTTTGTATTTGTGTTAAGGGAGGGAGCAGAAAGCATCCATTGCTACAGCCACTGTCCAAGACCAAAACACTAACGTCTCTTGGTCAGATTATTAAAACCACCACATTCTTGGTCCCTCCTCATACACTCCTGCCTTGCTGCAAGCCATTTCCCACATCTTCAGAAGAGTTATATTTTCCAACTATAAGCTTAATTACCTAAAACCTAATGGCTTTCCATTATCCTTGTGTCAAAAAACATAATCCTTAAGACGGCTTCAACAATGCTCAGTGAGAATATTTTAAATGTTGAATGAAGGCTCAGTATTTTCTCTTAACTAATGTGTTCTGGAAAACAATGAGGAGGGTGGTTTCTGTATTTTTTATAAGCTTCAATTGGATAGAAATGGTTCTTCTGTTTTTACATCATATATTTCAATGTGACCTAGTTAATCCTTTAATAACTAGCTTTCAACACTTTTGATCAGCTTCTTACTGTGATATAAAAGATTAGATCCTATTCCTAAGAGTAAATCTCCTGTGGAACATTTCCTTGGTGAAATGTTTAATATTGTGGTCAATGGAGGAAAATGAAATTCCTACAAATGCCTGTGTTATCATGAACGAGAACATTTCTAATAACTGTGCTTTCAACCTATTCCCTTCTGTTCCTCATGGATATATCTTTCCTATATAACAAAGAGCCTCTGACCCACAAAAAATGAAAAGATTTCTTCAGAAAGGATTGAGCAAACAACCAAATCCTTGGGCTGTTGGCCAAATGTGGGGTTGATGTTGGAGCCAGGTTGGGAATTGATAAATTCCTTTATTCGTTGCTGGTTACAGAACGGAATTCCTGATTTGGTCCCCATAAGACTGATGAAATTGTAGCAGAAAAATAAAAACAAAAATAATCCTAATCTTCTTTCATTTGTAAATTAATTCTCTACCACAATACATTTTCTTGGTGATGATGGCAGAATTGGCAAAGTAAAGATACTTGAATGAATTCAGGATAGAACAGCATTGTCATAACACGAAGCAATTTTAACTAGGATTGTATCAGCTGTGATGACATTGGAATCTCTGCACTGTATTAATATATCAGGTATCTGAAAACCAGTCTAAAAGCCAAAATTCACCCAGGTAGTACTTTTTTGACCCAATTTCTCTGGGCAGTGCAAACAAAAGCAGGTATGTTGGTCTAAACTCCATGAGAGTTAGCATCATTCTTCTGAGCATCTTTGCTGGGAAATCTTGTCCAACAATGGGCATTTAGGCTTGAAAGACCTCTGAGTGTTTTATTCTGTTTGGATATTCACATGAAAAAGCAGAGTAGAAAGGGAAGGGAAGAGGAACAGCTTCCCTGGCATTGAGCATATGAACAGGAAGTACCACATTTTATCAATTAGAAAATAGTAACAGCATCATAGAAACAGCTTTGCGCCGACTTTAGGTAAGCTTTTTACTCTTTTACTTTAGCTGTGATATAGATCACATAGACAATTGCTAGAATCCCAGGACCCAGATTTTCTGTTTCCTGGTCTAGTACCCTTACTCTCACTTAAGTATTCTCACTTAAAAATTGGGAGACTTAACATTTAAAAAATCTGGACTTCTAGCATTTCTAAAACAAGAAAAAGGATGAAAAGTAGGTTGGGGGGAGTAAAAGGAGGAAGGAAAATGATGAGAAGGAAGAGAAAATGAAAAGAAAAAGAAAGATCTGAGCTCATACTCCTACATGTTGACAGTGTGTAAAGTGTTAAAACCCTATTTTCTCTATAAACAAACGTATCTTAGGTTAACTTTCTGGCTTTGTTTCCCCAGAAATCTGATAAAGGTAATATGTCAGCCAGGTTACCACAGTGTTATAGTAAAAATAACCCAGGACTGGCATCCTGTATCAGGCTGAGAAGAATGCAAATGAACTATACACATCTGGTGGACAGTCATTGTGTTATGTTTCCCTAATGTGGTGACTCTCATCACTGGACCCCCTCATGGGGACTTTGGAAGCTATGCCTATAGAAATGTTGCAAGATATCTTTGCTCCTTTTTAAGACATCAGCCTTCTGGGTTGCCTGGATGGCTCAGTCAGTTAAGCATCCAACTCTCGATTTCAGCTCAGGTCATGATCTCAGGGTCCTGAGATCAAGCCCCGAGTCAGGCTCTGTGCTTGGGGTTGGGGGGTGGGGGATCTGGGCTTGAGATTCCCTCTCCCTCTCCCTTTTCCACTTCCCACCCCTGTGAGTAAGCACGTGTGCATGCACTTTCTCTCAAATAAATCAGTAAATCTAAAATTAGAAAAAAGTAAAGATATGGACCTTCTAAGTCAGAAGGCTCCAGGCTTGCTACATGAGTCTCAATATTATGCTCTTAAAACATGACTGTGGGGACAAGAAAAAGTCCCTCAATTGCTGTTTGGATTGCTTGAGATTCCCATTGAAGAGAAGGTCCCGGCCCTGGTCTTTTGGCATGTACTCTGTCCTGTCCTTATGTGACCCAGAGGCTAAGTGTGCTCCATAGTGATCAGGTCTGTCTGAATGCCAAATTGACTTTAAGAACTCCACCAGGATGCATTGTAGTAATAATCACCGGCCCCTTTTGGATGAGATACATGGTCTCTAGTTCACCAGAGCATTCCCCAACCCTTATTATCTCACACCTGACTTTTTCAGGGTAGTCTCCAAAAATTTTAGAGTACTTTTCCAGATTCTGGATGAGGTAATTCATTGTTACAGTAACTTGACAAGTAACCTGTCAAGCAAGGGAAGTGCTGAGCGTCTCAATATTGATGAGATTTAGAGAAATAAATATCATTCACCTATAGGGGTCTAACATATTTCTGTTTTGGTCACCTTTTTGTTCTCTCTTTTGTATTTTGGACAAAAGCAAAAACCTGCCATCCTGGCCCAGTGGGTTTCCAATTTTCTCTTTTCGGCCCCCAGTTTTTTTATCTGCTTCTGAGGTAAATTAACGAATAATCCATCCAAAATCTTCAAGGCCATTTTGATTTACTTCAGAGAATTCTTTTTCAACTATTAATTGGAAAACAGGTCTTAACATACTTAGTTGTCACATCTTAGGATGATTCCTTTGCAGATGTGGGAAGAAATAACGTTTTCAAAATAATTGGGCTCCATCTCTAAGGATTCGACATAACAATTAGAAATGTATCTCTTAAATAAAAACAGGACGTGTGTGTCAGTGTGGATGTTGTTTGAAAGAAAGAAAGAAAGAAAGAAAGAAAGAAAGAAAGAAAGAAAGAAAGAAAGAAAGAAAAAACTGGTTACAGGCTGTCACCAAACTAGAGGAAGAAGGCCATTAGCACGATATTCATCATTCAGTAGTCCCAGGAACTTCATTTGAGAGAACAATCTACCTGCTTTAGTTTTTATGAACCCCCTATGAGCTACAGATGCCAGATGTCTTTTCTCTGGCTATCTCTCTGATGACAGGCATAGTGGCACATAAAAGGAAAAGCAGTCGGTGTTGGGGAGGAAGCTCACAGCTTACGGCGGGACAGTCCATTATTAATGGAGAAAGTCACAGGGTAGTTAATGTACGGATGTCAGACTTTCCAACTTTCATAGAGTCCCCTTGGGAAGTGGTGCTGACAGATGTGTTGAAGGCAGAATCGCAAGCAGAGCTGATAGTCAGCAGGGGATCATTAGTCTGCTTGAAGAGCTGGGGCTCCTGAGTGATTAAGAGGTAACAGCTTACAAGAGCCTTGCATAAATTACACACCCCAGGGTCAACACCCCAAATTCTTCATAGTTTTTTTTTTTTTTTTTTACAAGGCATAGGATATGAATGGCAAATATATTCGATCAGTCTGTCAACAGAAACTCTGAAAACTTTGCTATTTCTTATACTCAGTGTATATAATAGCAAATGGACTCTTCAATTAATTAACCTTGGATTGTTTCCCAGGTTCTATTGGAAAAGGGATATGGTGGGGCTGAACGTAAAAGGGTGTCCAGAGGAGCCTGGTCCCATACTTATAACTCGTTTTAAAGATACCTGTATACAACAGAGATGCACGTTTTTAAAGCTAGGATTCTGGAGGATTAATTTCAATTCTCCCAGTTCTACCTTTTAATGAGCCCATTCATTCTCATTCTGAAAACTTCAGTGTGGCCACATGAAAGCTTCTGTACTTTAAGCGTTATGGATCTACCCTGACATTAAAACAGAGGACACGTGTGGCTTAACAGGGAAGCCCCTTATATGTGGTTTGTTGAACGAAGCTGCTCATTGTCAGGAAACTGACATATTCTGTGTTACTCTAACATACTTAGCCCTGAACCTGTGAGTTTAATTCAGACTTGATTCTTAATTGTTTACGAGCTGTCTGGAATGCTGGTCTATCACAAGGTAACTTAAGTTAATTGCATTTTTGCTATTAGAGATTGCTGCTGGGTACATGGGATTTTGTTGAAAACAAAAGGAGAAGGTGTACCAGTGGGAAGCAAATTTGGTATGGTATTTGCTACCAAATAAAACATGACCTGTTTCAGATCACAGCCACTTTCAGGCTTCGGAACACTGACTTTCCCCGTCCCTTCCCTGTATTTCAGTGGTTGATTTTTAGTGACAAATGCCACATTTCCCCAGCTGAGATAAGTATGGAAATGAAAATAGAAGCTATGTCAACTTGAATTTAAAGTTTTCTAACCTGAAAATGAACTAGTCCTCTTAGCATAATGTACTCCCCCGCAAGCAATTCTCTTAACTAGGCTACAGTGCCAGTTGGGAATGGGGTGTTTATATGTATATTTTCTTCCTTCCCTGCAGAAAGTCATCATCTGAGCTTGCTGAGTGCAGATTTAATGCACATCACTGCACACTTGCCCCAGTAACACGGCGAGGGCCTGCCACTAGAGACTCAGAACAGCTCTAGGCAGGAGCAAATCGGATTATTGCCAATCCAGGCATTTTTAGTGATACACATCTCTCAAAAGAGGGTAGTAAAGGCAGCTATTTTAACTTGAATATCTAGATCGATTTTCAAATGGAGAATAAGTAATAAAATAGCTATATGACTGGCAAGATACCCATATGTTCATGCATTGTAGAAACTCCTCCAGATGATGCAAACATCTTACTCCCACAAAGACTGGTAGAAAAATGTTCTTTTTGAGAGAAAGACAATTAGCAATGGAGAACAATATAAAATCTAAGCTAGAACCGACCTTAGAGTTCATTATAGCCCACATATACTTGAATTTTAAATTTTTTGTTATGGAAATTTTCAAACACACATCAATTACAAAAGTAGATACAATGGTATAATGAACCTTCGTGTTTCATTCAGCTTAAAAATTATCAACACTGTTCATTCTTATATGTCTCTTACCCTCTTTGGGTGTTGGTTGTCCATTAGCTGGTCACAGGAGTATCTTTCTACTTTTCATTATGTTTTTCTTTGAAAACTGTGTTTTTGTATTTTTAATCCAGAATATGGGAAAGATTGAAACAAATACTCTTTGTGGAGTTATCTGTATTTTTAAGACTTTTCCTTTTTTCCTATATTGTAGACATATCCAAAAATGGTTATTCATAAATTATTGAAGAATGTCATATTTACTTTAACAATGTCTCAGGGGTTTTGTCATTTATAAAATGGGAATTTATAGCACTTATATGGTTGTTGTAAGAATTAAATGTTAATATATATGTAAAGAATTTAAAATTGCACCTGACATATACTATCCACTATATAAATATTACTAACATTCATAGGTAAGGTTGCTTCCCCTTTTATTGTCTTTGTTGGGTTCTGGTGCCAGAATTATACTCATTTCATTAAATGAACTGGTAGCTTTTCATCCTGTCTTTGCTCTGACACAATTGTTTGGTAAGGGAATTACTTTAAAAATTTGAAAAAAAACATTTCTTATAAAATTCATGGCTTGGAGCACTTGGGAGAAAATGATTCTTGATAACTTTCAATTTTCCCCATGATAAATGGTCTATTCAGATTTTCTTTTTTTTTTTTTTAAAGATTTTATTTATTTATTTGACAGAGAGAGAGAGATCACAAGTAGGCAGAGACAGAGGGAGAAGCAGGCTCCCCGCCGAGCAAGGAGCCCGATGTGGGACTCGATCCCACGACCCTGGGATCATGACCCGAGCCGAAGGCAGCTGCCCAACCAACTGAGCCACCCAGGTGTCCCTATTCAGATTTTCTATATTTTGATTCAGTTTTGTTATCTATATGATCTCAGTAGATTTTTCATTTCATCTAGATGTTCAAGTGATCACAGGATTGTGGACTGTCTGCTCTTATGATTTTAAATTTTGTATAAAAATTGTATGCTCCTTTTAAATTCTAATTTTGTGTATTTGTATTTCTTTGGTTTGTTTATGATTAGATTTGGGGAGAAATACACTTGTATTTTTTTTTTTTTTCCTTCTCAAAACTTTTCTTGGATGTCTCATGTGTACTATTTCTATTTCCCAATTTACTAATTTTGACCTTTATCTTCTTTCCTTCTCTTTCCCTTAAGTTTGTGTTGTGTTCCTTTTAACCTTCATGAGGTGAATACTTAGTTTATTAATTTAGATTTCCAGAATTTCTTTTCTTTTTTTAAGATTTTTTTTTTTTTAAGATTTTATTTATTTATTTGACAGAGATAGAGAGATCACGAGTAGGCAGAGAGGCAGGCAGAGAGAGAGGGGGAAGCAGGCTCCCCGCTGAGCAGAGAGCCCGATGTGGGGCTCGATCCCAGGACCCCGAGATCATGACCTGAGCTAAAGGCAGAGGCTTTAACTCACTGAGCCACCCAGGCACCTCCAGAATTTCTTAATAATAAATTTCAAGTTACTAACTTGTTTCTGAGTGGACTTTTTGTAAATTTTATCAGTGTGGATCCATTTGTTCTCATTTCTTCAAATTTTGAAGTATCCATAAACTATGGTTTTTCTTTGTGCTTTGACCCAGTAGATACTAGAAAAAATGACTTGAAATTTGCATGGACTGATTTTTTTTTAATGTGGTTTTTGTGTTGTATAAAATTATCTATAGCTAATTTCTAGTTTAACTGTATACTGGCAGAAAGTAAGTAAGGCCTCATGTGTACAATTTTAGCTTGTTGAAATTTTTTTTCTTGGCTTATTATGTAGCCAATTACAATAAGCATTACATGGGCACTTGAAAGGAAAGTATATAAATATACAGAATCTCTCTCTTATGGGCAGTTTCATTTTCCATGGTTTCAGTTACATGTGGTCAACTGTGGTCCAGAAGGAGATGATCTGCCTTCTGACATATGGTCAGAAGATTAATAGTAGACTAACGCTATGTCACAATGCCTACGTCATTCACATCACTTCATGTCATCATAGGCATTTTATCATTTTACATTATCACAAGAAGGTTAAGTACAGTACCATAAGATATTTTGAGAGAGACTACATTCACTTAACATTTATTACAGTATATTGTTATAACTGTACTATTTCTTTATAACTGTACTATTTTATTATTAGTTGTTGTTAATCTCTTACTATGCTTAAATGATAAATTAAACTTTATCATAGGTATATATGTATCGGAAAAATATACATATAGGGTTCAGTCCTATTCACGATTTCAGGCATCTGCTGGGGGTCTTGGAACATAATCTCTATTGGTAATGGAGGACTGGTATATATATTTTATTATTACATTATTCAGTTTTTTGTATCCTTATTTCTATTTACTTGGTCTGTCAAATTAAATAAAAAATATGCTTTAATTTCTTTTTGTTTCCAAATATTTAGCATTATAAATCTTGACACTATGTTTCATGGTGTTTAAAATAACATAATTGGAATGTCTTCATTAGGGTTTGTGTATCTTAATAATAAAAAGTATCTTTTCTCAACTTAATGTTCTTGCATACAAATAATACTTGGTCCTAAACTAGTAAATTTACTATCTTTTCTTTTTCAAGTCTATTTTGTTAGAATGGATATTTTATTTTAAAATAAATGCCATCAAATTCTGGTTAGATCAAACAGATTTTTAACTGGATCTGATGCTCTTATGTTCATATGAAAGTTTTATCTCTTTGTATTTTCTGTCATATACTATATACTCTTGTATCTGTCATCTTTTTGTGAATTTTTTATTCATGCTGTTCTGCTCTTCTTTACCTTTGGTCTTTGGTTGAACAGATTACAGTTTATTTGATTTAACTGTCTCCAGCAACTTGGAAGATACACATTTTAGTTTTATATCTACCTTGATCTATATTTCCTCTAATTATTAGAATAAAGAATAACATAAAAACTTCTGATTTCCTCTCAAAGAGGGGATGTTTTTACTATTAAAAAGATGACGTGTTGGTATGAAATGTTAAGTATGCCATGACTTTAAATAAAATAGTATGTATGTGGTGATAAAATATCTTTATTAATTGCGTTGATTATGTTTAGACTGGATCTTTATTCCCAAATTTCCATATTTATGAAGCTTTGTAATCATTATACGTTCCTTTTGCATTCCTTAAAAAAGCTTATCTAGTTAGTCATGCTTATCGCTAATGCAATTTTCTACAATGTTCATTTGGTTTTTTATTTCATCTGCATTGCAGGTTTTAATTCACTCATTTCTCATCTTTGTTAACTCTTTTTAAATGCCAGTCTGTATCAGAGTCAGATCCCTTTAGACATTAGTATCTCTGTTTCATAGAATCCATGCTTTCTTTGTCTTGACTGAAAGCACAGCAGAGATGCATCTTTATTATGTTTTGTTTTACATCCTCAGACAATGGCTGACTCTTCCCTCCTCTTGCCCCTACTCTTTATCACGGAGTATTTTCTTAGGTCACCATGATGGAGTATATTTTTTATTTAACTCTATTTATTAACATTAGTTGTGATTTTATCCAGGTCTAAGATTCACCAACCAAAAATAGGTGTATCCCTTTATTCACTCAAACTGACCACAGGGGCTCCCAGAATCCCCATCTCAAATCTTAAGTTTTAAAGCAATTTGATAGCCATGTTTCCTTTCCAAATTATTGGTGTCTGGTTATCATTAATTTAGTAATATTCTGAGGAACTAAGATAGAGCTTTCTATTGTTTCAGTTATCACCTTTACAGTGAACTGGTATAACCCCTTTCCTGTATCCATACCCAATATGCCATGGTACCTTCTTTCTCTATAAAGCATTAGTTAGAACTGAACTGTTAATTCCTGGTGATTCTGGGAGAGGGAGATGATGTAGTGTGTGTGTGTGTGTGTGTGTGTGTGTGTGTGTGTGTTAGTAAGTATGGTAGGTTACTTCCTCTGGATACCTTAGAAAAAAATGTTTTCTCATAGTAAGGGGACAGACATCAGACTTTTTAATTAGATGTCCAGATTGAAATATATTTGATATAGAAATACAACATGGCTATTGTTGGAAGCCTTTAAAGATACCCTTCCCATATTCCTTATTGTTAATTTAGTTGTTTAGTCATGAGTCTCTGCTCTAGTCTTAATGTTGTGTCTCCCCAAAATTCATATTTTGAAAATTTATCCTTAAAGGTAAAGGTATTAGTAGGTGGGGACTTTGTGAAGTGATTAGGTCATGAAGGTGGAGTCCTCATGAATGGGATAAATGTTCTTATAAAAGAGACCCCACAGAGCTCCCTAGTCCTTTCCCCCACATGAGGATACCGCAGAATGTTACCTCTAAGGAACCAGGAAGAAAACCCTCACCCGACCATGCCGGCATCCTTATATCAGACTTTCACTCTCCAGTACTGGCAGAAATAAATTTCTGTTCTTTATAAGTTACCCAGTCTGTGGTATTTTGTTATAGCAGCCCAAATGGATTAAAACAGTCTCCTATGGTTATATCTCCATTTGGCTTAGTTGTGCTATAATTGCAGGTAATTCTTCAAGTAAATTTTTGATGTCTACCCTCTATTTTTAGTCTGATGAGACATCTTTCTTTGTTTTTCACAAAAAGCTAGGTAATAATAAATCAGCCTTAGCTGCCAAGAGCCCATTTTTCCACACTGCCTTCCACTCTAACTCATCTCCTATTTCACTCGAAAAAAAAAAAAAAATCTTTCGCAATATTTAACTTACTTTCAGAAAAACACCCAAATCTTTAACACTACTCCAGAGCCTAGTAGTCTCTGCCAATATCTTAGCCTTAGACTTGAACTACCCTTCCCACCACTCTCAGGCACTACACCATGTCACGTTTCCTCATAGCCAGACAACCTTCCCACTCCAGACATACGTACTGTTGCTCGGTCTGGAATACTATTCCTTCCTTCGACTCTTTTATCCTCCCAGTCTATATCATGTCCTTCCAACAGACAAACCTCATTTTACTGTGCTTTGCAGATACTGTTTTTTTAGACATTGAAATTTTGTGGCTAGCCGGTGTTAATCAAGTCTGTGGGTGCTATTTTTCCAACAGCACTTGCTCACTTCATGTCTCTGTCACATTTTGGTCATTCTTGCAATATTTTAAACTTTTTCATTATCGTTACCTTTGTTGTGGTGATCTGTGAGCACCAATTCTTGATGTTACTATTGTAATTGTTTTGGGGCACCAGGAACCATGCCCATATAAGATGGTGAACTGAATTCATCAATGTGTGTGTTCTGACTGCTCCACCAGCTGGCATCAGCCGATCCCTCTCCCTCTCCCTGGGCCTTCCTATTTCCTGAGACACAGCAATATTGAAGTTAGGCCAGTTAATAACCCTACAATGGCTTCTAAGTGTGTCCAAGTGAAACAGAGTCATTTGATGCAGAAAACTTCACTATCTTATTTTAAGAAATTGCCACAGCCACCCCAACCTTTAGCAACTATCACCCTGACTAATTAGCAGCCATCAATATCAAAGTAAGACCCTCCCCCAGCCAAAAGATTATGACTCACTGAAAGCTCAGGTAATGGTTAGTATTTGTTCGCAATAAAGTATTTTTAAGTAAGGTAGGTGCAGTTTTTTAGACCTAATGCTATTGCACACTTAATAGACTACAGTATAGTGTATATACGACTTTTATATGCACTGGGAAACAAAAAAAATTCATTTGACTCATGTTATTGCAATATTTGCTTTACTGTACTTTATTGGTCTGTAACCAAATCCACAGTATCTCTGAGGTATGCCCGTATTTTACACAGTCAGATCACTGAACTCTATGCTTCCCCCAGCTCACAACCAAAGGCACACATTCCAGTGTGACTGAGTACCCCCTTACTCCCCAGCAGCCCCATAAGTCTTATGGTAGGGGGGCCATTCTGTTTTTGCTCAGTTTTATCTGCCACATCTGTGCCAATGCCTAGAAACTGAGAGGTTCTGCCAAAGTTAGATATTTTTACTTTTTAAAACCAATCTATTCTCTTCAATCTTGAAATCCTATTTTACATGCTCCATTAGGACCTAGTTATAAATCCCATTTATCACAACCATTTCCACTGAAATAACTTGGAACTGTACATTGATAAGGAATGTTGGCTTGCAGAAGGAGTGAACAAATTCAAACAGTAGCGAGACTCACAGACAAGAAGGTGTAGGAATGTCTTTCTTATATCTGGTGCTCATTTCAGGGCTGTATTATACATACCTTATTTTACAGTAAGTGGGAACTACAAATGGAAGAAATATGATACTTAAGTCAGCTACATTTTATTTTCAAAATCTTGTTTATCTTTTCAAAAGGCAAAATTTTGCACAGTGATAAGAACTTGGCCTCAAACACCTACAACCAAACTATTTTGGCATTTCCCAGGTGTTCTCTAGTCTATGTGTTGTTTAAGAGAATGAGAAAGCATACAAATTCCAAATTACTCCATGAAGCAGAGATTCTTCGGATATTTCTGAAATTATTATCAACTGCAACTATCTCTCCAGCTGAGCCTGCCATATGGATTTATGAATTCCTGTGGAGTGTTGTTACAACACAACTCCTTCCCAGGGGTTAATTTTGACAGTGAAGATTATGATAATGTGTTAACCTGCAACTATCTGACATGAAAAAAATTGGGTGTGTTAAACGTGGAGATGTGAAGAGCTTTCTTGGCTCGGTACAGAATAGCTATCAGTTGTTTTTTTTAGCAGCCAGTATCTACGTAAGAGATCATGAACATTCTCCCAATCAGCTTCTGAATTAAAGATCTGACATATCTTTTGAAGTTCATTATGTAGACAGAGTTGGTCTCCCTATAGAACTCTTACTGCTTCATTTGAACTTTTTTATTTATTCTACATGTCTCAAATGACAAAATCATTAGTGAATATAGTTAGGGCAAATCAGCATGACTGGTTAAAAAAAGTTTTTCATCCATATTGTTTGTCCTTGATGAACATACAGCCACTTAATTAAATCATTTTCTTTTAAATCAGTATTCTGATCCTACACAGCATCAGAAGTTATAGCCCTATCTTTATACAAAATCCTACAATTTATTCTTTTGGATGTGAAGTTCAGTTGGCCAAATGTGTAGTTTTCTCTGGTCTTTGATTTGGCCTACTTAAGTTATTGTCTTCCCAACTGTCTGAAAACTAACTGAATGAGTTACAAAATACATATAGCAGAAAAATGGCTGACTTCATATTTGTTCTTTAATACTCACAGGATCAAGATCCCTGACAGTACGGAACATTTTGGAGCCTTCAATTTCTGATCTCTCAACCAGAGTCTATTTCCAAATTTCCAGGACTCAGGCAGCATTTCCTCATTATATGTACTGCGCCATTATCCTGCTTAATTCAATGTAACATTATGATGCACTGACCTGACAAAGCACAATTCCTTGCTGAAAATGTATCCAAAGAGCTGCCTGTTTCTTCCTCAGCTGAAAAGATGAAATTCGTGGGGCATATTTCCAGTGGGCATTAAAACAAGAATGGTTACTATACATCCTGCAGTGATTGTCCACTGGATTATTTATGAAATGCTCAGCCAGGTTCATGTTGTTGAAAGATTGGTGTTGATCATTTGTTCTGTTCTGGCTGGTACATCCATGGTAGTACTCTACTGGATATGTAATGTGCTTTTCACATCTCCAGACTCTTCACATCCCAGCTAGCACCTGTGTTCCATCACAATATCATCCTTCACTGCTTTCTGGGACAGGATGACTCCAAAAGAGGAAGCTCAACATGAAATTGAGCTTTGTTGAATGATCACAGTTTGCAGATCATTCAGCTTTATGGATCAAATCTCAGTTCCCAAATGCCACGTCCTTTTGGTGTTAATGCATTTGGCCCTGACTTTGACTGATCAATGGGCCTCCAGTTCTAAGGATCAAACCCAGAGATAAGCTCTTTGATTTTTTTTTTTAATGTTTAAAAAAAAAAAAAAAGAGAAACATTTCCAACTTGAATTTAAATCTATCCACAAATACACTTATATAGTGCCTATCATTAAATTAAATACAGAGTAACTGTCAGAAGAGACATTAGGTAATTAGGGCCATCATTAATTAACTAAAAGGCTTTGGTTTCTGCCAAATAATGAACGTAGAAACATTTACACAGAAGCAAAGAAGGAAAAGAAGAGATAGAAAAAGAATTTCTTGAAATTTATTTCTGGAATAACTTTTCTTTTTACCTAAATGATTCTCTTTAGGCTACTGAACACAAAGAAATTTAATTAATTGCTATTTATTCAGTAGTTGAGTTTATTTCTAAGTGCTATGGATTTGCTATAGCTGCGAAACAGCTTCAACATCTCCCTAACTGGAACTAAAAGGAGAATTAGGTAGAAAGTACATGGCTATCATTCCTGGGGAACTCTTCTTAGAACCCAGACCAGCAATTCGCTAAATAGTTTAAGAAATTGGTGGCTCGGCTGCATAAGGTTTAGAATTATTCTACAGCTAGGGAATGTTTCCTACTTAATATACTCACTTTTTTTCTATTCATAAGTATATAGTTATTGACATCAAGGCACAAAAAACATGGTCATAAAACATTCAAGTTGTTGTAAAGAGCTGATGGAAAAATTAAAGGCATAAAGTATGTTGTAGCATCATAGAATAAGCTTAACTAATTGTGGAGATGACTGACATCAGAAATATTGACCCTTATTCTTATAGTCCTATCCAGTGGGGGAGAAGTTAAGTCATTCTTTGAGACACGCAGGGCCTAATTCCCTCCTTTTGGTTCCTTTGCTGATTCTTTCTTTGAACTAAATGTTCTCATGGCTGTGAGAAATGGAGCCTGTATTTGGTATAATAAAGACAAATAATCCTAGTGGATTACCCTCCCAAACATGAAACACTCCACCATGCCATTTGTGTGGGACAGTTTATAACAAGTAGTCCCTGATCAGTGTGGTTCTTCTTTCTGCTCAGTGAGTGAAAAAAGGGAGGCTTAATGAATGAAGAAAAACATCACCTTCTAAGCTGTTTCACATTACTCTACGCTGACTAAATCACTAATGTCTAAAATCTCCTTTGATTGCCAAAATGAGAAGGAAAAAAAAGGGAGGAATTGGACCATTACATTTCAGATGAAGGAGTTCAGGTTCACAGATTTCAAATGAATATGGCAGAGTCAAACAGCACAAACAAGACTGCCTTAAGAATGTTTAATGCTTGGGCACCTGAGTGGCTCAGTTGGTTCAGTGTTCGACTCTTGGTTTTGGCTCAGGTCATGATCTCAGGGTCCTGAGATTGAGCCCCACATTGTGCTCTGTGCTCAGCACAGAGTCTGCTTGAGACTCTCTCTCCCTTTCCCTCTGGCTCTCCCCCCTGCCTTCTCCTGCTCTCTCTCAAATAAAAAAAACAAATCTTTAAAAAAAAGAGTTTAATTGCCAAAAACAAAACAAAACAGAAAACACCTCAAAACAAAAAAAATCCGTAGTAGTCTGTGGTACTGATTAGTCTATTACTGAAGGTTATCCTTTCCTCATTGAATTGCAACAGATGTCTATTTAAGTAAATATATGAAGTTTCTTCGGTTAGACATAAAACTCAGAATGCATTTTCCATAAAAATTTTTAAAAAGGTGGTTTATTCAAGTTTGACTGACCCCTAATATATATGATTTTTTTACTGAAGTGTAGTTGAACTACAATGTTATATTAATTTCAGGTAAACAACATAGTGATTTGACATTTCTATACATTATGCAGTGCTCCCCATTATAATCTCAGTTACTGTCACCACACAAAGTTATTACATTATTGACTGTATTCCCTATGCTGTACTTTTCAATCCTATGACTTAATCCTTTTAAAACTGGAAGTTTGTATTTTTTTTTTTTTTTTTTTTTTAAGAGAGGGAGTGGGGAGGAGGAGAGGGAGAAAGAAAGATTCTTAAGCAGGTTCCATACCCAGCATGCAGTCCAACACAGGGCTTGATCTCACAACCCTGAGATCATGACCTGAGCCAAAATCAAGAGTCAGATGCTTAACCAACTGAGCCTCCCAGGCGCCCCAATGCAAAAGCTTTTTAGTTTGATGTAGCCTCAATAGTTTATTTTTGCTTTTGTTTCTCTTGCTTGAGAAGGCATATTCAGAAAAAAGTTGCTAAGGCCAATGTCGAAGAGAGTACTACCTATGCTTTCTTCTAGAAGTTTTATGGTTTCACATCTTACATTTAAGTCTTTAGCCCACTGAGTTTATTTTTGTGTGTGGTTTAAGAAAGTGGTCTGGTTTCATTCTTTTGCATGTAGCTGTTCAGTTTTCCAACACTTACTGAAGAGACTGTCTTTTCCCCGCTGTATATTCTTGCCTCCTTTAATGAATTAATTGACCATATAAGCATGGGTTTATTTCTGGGCTCTCTGTACTGATCCACTGATCTATGTGTCTACTTTTGTGCCATACCATATTGTTTTGATTACCACAGCTTTGTAGTGATCTTGAAATTGGGGATTGTGATACCTCTAGCTTTGTTATCCTTTCTTAAGATTACTTTGGCTCTTCAGGGTCTTTCGTGATTCCATATAAATTTTAGGATTATTTGTTCCAGCTTTGTAAAAACCCTACTTGTATCTTGATAGGGAATGCACCAAATCTGTAGATGGCTTTGTAAAGTATGGATATTTTAACAATATTAATTCTTCCAATCTACGAGAATATCTTGCCATTTGTTTGTGTTGTCTTCAATTTCTTTCATCAATGTCTTAATAGTTTTCAGAGTACAGGTCTTCCACCTCCTTGGTTAAATTTATTCCTACATATTTAGGAAGCTTTTAACTGTGCAGATTGCTGCCATATTTATTACATTCTTTTTAATTCTAACAACATATTTGAGGGGTTTACAGAACAAATATAAGTTTTATTTGGGTAGCATGAATCTGTATGAGGATTTGAGACTTATGCTGGAAATGAAGATATAGGGAAAGAGTAGGAGGCTGAAATGTGGAAGAGAGCACGTAGAGGGAATAAACTGGAAGTGGAGGGACTGCTTCTTGAGGAAAATGACCAGTTGTCTAAATCACATGGTGATAAAACTAGAATCCATCCATTTTGATGTCAATTTTCCAGGGAGTGTGATATAATGGATGGGGCCCAATAAGTAAACCTTTTAAATGTCAACAGTACTTAAAATCCAAAGGACAGTGTGTTATGGTCCCAGGTCCAAACCTGGGTGCACCTTTGGGTGAGACATGAGGGCAAGAGCTAAACTAAGTGTCTATACTATAATAAAATGAATTGGTATTTGGAGCAAATAAAGATGCACCTGAAAGTCTAAAGGTACACAGAGCTGGTAAGCATGGGAGCCAGTATGGGGCTAGGAATAAGGGTTAGGAATAAGGCAGGAGTGGGGTTATGGAGAGCTGTCAGCTTGACAAAATGCGGATGTCTTGAAGATTATTCTGGGCATAGAGGAGAAACATTTTAGCATAGCAATATCAGTCCAAGCCCAAGACCTGTCAGCATGGTTTGAACTCATTAAGAAACTGGGTGAGCCTGATCCTGAAGGTGACATCTGGATGCTACAAACAGCGTGTGTGGGATGACGGAACCCAAATAGGGTTCAGAGAAGTTACATAAGTGGCCCAAGACCACATAGTAAGTTAATAGGAGATCTGGGCCTGGAATGTGGGTGTCCTAGTTTCATGCTTTTTCCTCTGTCCTACAGTTAATACAAAATGATCCAGCTGAAATAACTACTGTGGGAAGGCATGCTTCTTTTAGGGTTATAATATTAGTGGATATGTCAGATCAAATCAAATTTCCTGGCCCCTGGAGATGTTTGCAAACAGAGAGGTTCTGCTGAGACAAGATCTACTTGATTTTGTAATGCAGAGATACACATTTTCCACCCTGTCTGCATATTAGAATCATGTACAGTGCTTTTAAAAATGATGCCAAAGTACCCGTCTCAAGAAAGGCACACTTAATTGATCTGGGATGGGGCCTAAAGAACCCCTGGCATAGAGAATCCAGTACGTGTTTCTACTGTTGTCTCCGGGACTGGAAAAAAAAAAGGGTCACATTCTAGGCAAAGATAACTCTTGACTCTGCCATTGATTAGTGTGTGACCCCACATAATCTCTTTGCTTCGATTTCCTTATCTGTGAAATACATGTCCTTCCTTCTTATAGGATTATTGTGAGGATCAAAGGTAATATAATGGAAACTAAAACATTATAAACACCATAAAAAACTCTATAGATGCGCTGTTATAAGGTCCCTGCATCTCATGCCATGTGAACAGAATCCAACTTTAATGGGAATGTGTTCTGTGTAAAAGTATTTAATGATGACAATTATAGCTGGTTTCTATAAAACCCATGACAATGGAAATCATCTTAGAATCAGAATCATGTAGTTTCTTTTTGATACTCTAGGAAATACTTTTACTAATAATAATGTAGTAAAAGCCAGCCAGATATAAAATGCTACTTTTGAAGATAAATAGTTGAGAAAAAGCCAGTCTTTTCTTGGTTCTTCATCTCCCTTATCAACAACCACAAAAATACATGAAGTAAAGGTAAAGCCTGAGGTGACTATATTTTATTTTAAATTCTTTTAAATATGAATTTGATACAAAAGTGCTCAACCCTTCTGCTTGGGTGCTGTGGAAATCAAAGACCTCTGTCTCAGCAGTGTGAACCTGGGCTGGGTTTGCAGGAGATGATCAAAGTGGGTGGATCTTAAATCTGGTGCTGCCTTAGAGTCCTTAAAACAATAGATTTGTAGAATCAGAATATCCTTGGGAAGTGGTTGGACACCCACGGTTTTAACATGTTGCCCTGGTTATGCCTCAGCTTCCTGTCCATCACTGGCCAGAAGTGAGGTGTGTGTGTGAGAATCACAGATGTAGCTCGGGGCTCCTCAAAGTGTAATGTGCATCATATGAATCACTTGGGGATCTTACTAAAATGTGAATTCTTATTCAGTAGGCTCTAGGTGGAGCCTGAAACTGTCTTTTTCACAAGCTGCCAGGTGGGGCAGATGCTGCTGGTCCATGGACCACATTTTGAGTAGTAAGGATCTAGGTGACATATAAAAGGAAGGTGAGAACAAAAACCTTCCTTGAAGGGTTCATGAGGAATTCACTGGTGAATAATCCAATTTCAGTACAGTGGTAAGAAGAATCTCAAAGTACCTTGGTTCTATTGCTACTTAATGAGACCTTGGTTAAGCATCATGAATTCCTGGTGCCAAAAGACCTTGGAGTTGACGGAAAGAAGGAGAAAATTCTGGATCTCACTAAACTCTATTTCTAATATGAAGGAACACCATGGACAACCAGAACCCATCAGAGTGATTTCTATTATTTGGTGTTTGTGCTAAGATTTAATAGTAAAATCTATGCAGTGACATCACAACTGAATTCGTATCTATTAACCAAAAGATGACGAATATGCTACATGTAGTGATTGGTAAAGTACTGGATATACCTGCTGACTGAAATGCTTTTCAAAATAGATTAATTGTTGCTCATTTCTATGTTACCCTAAGAAGGTCTGACACCGCACAGCTTTTGAAAGAGGACATGCAGCATCCTTTACAATGGATTTCACGCCACTACTCAGTATCCCACTGATACAATAAAAGGCTGACTCATTTCCTTCCCTCCGCATGATCTGTTACAATTGAAACTGGGATACCATATGCTGGGTCTAAAATGCTCAGTATGCCTGGTGGCTCATGGTGATTCTGCCGGCTTTCAGGTGACACAAGCAATGAGAGAAGCAATGAGAGAATCACTGTGGCACAGTTTGCACTGAAAGGTTTTGAGTAATTGGGGGGATTTCATCAGATAATCATTGACTCCACTGGCCAAAACTGATGGCTGTCTGAGATGCTCTCCTACACCCTTTAAGATCCTGTTTTCTTGCACACTTCCTTGCCTTGCCTGCCTTGCCCACAGTGTTCCTGAGCATGCAATTTCTAATAAAGCCCATAATGAGAATATTTATTTCCTTGTCTTTCACCATCAGGGCTGTCAGGAATGTCAGCACAGCTCAAGAAATCGGATTTCAGAGCTGCTGACTGCTGCCAGCAGAGACAAGCACATTTCAGGGGATGTCTATGAAAATGTTTAATATATTTCTCTGTGGGAAGGGGAAAGTCTTCAGGTGTCTCACTGTGTAGCAGCACAGCAACACTCCAGGTGCTGTGCCTTTCCCAAAGATACCATTATACCAGGGAGTGGTAGGGCACTTTGTTTCTTAATATGCCTACAAGATTAATTTTTAGAGTTGCTGCCATGTTATGAAAAGTTTAATGCTGTGAGGTAGACTGCAGAAAACATTAGCAAAACCTTCAATTCTTATTTTGATGCGATTTCATAATAGGAAGAGAAAAGTTAGTCTGAGTGAGCTTCACTTCAACCTAAATATATGTCCAGTTAATTGCTTTCTTCATATATACAACAGAACTTCAATAACACAAACCTACTGGATAAATATGTTTAGTCTTTATTGAGTTACTACCATGTAATGATATAACTAAATGGGATCTGAGAGATTTCCTTTCATCTCCTCATGTTATAGATAAGAAGAGTGAAAATATTTGCTCAATATCAAATAATGATTTGAAACAGAGTCAGGACCGGAACTCATGTCCTGGACTCCAAATGTAATGCTTCTGATACTAACTTGAAGGGAAAACAGGAACGGAGCTCTAAGGAGTAAACCCATCTCTCAGAACACAAACTACCAAAATCTAATCTGGATTCTCTGCCTGTCTTCAAAAACCAGAACCTTGAATAATTCCATGTCTTCAATCTAGACTCAGAGGGGCACCTGCCTCTTCCATCTGCTTTTATACTTGTCATGTCAGGAGTACAAGTCTTTTAGCTATTTTGCTAATTGTTATTTCCTGCTGGAAAGGTTAGCTGGAGCATTAGATGAGAAAGGAAAAATTGCAACTTCAGAATACAGGACAAAAATAAAAGGGTCTTTTCAAATTCTCAGCTTAAAATATTTTTTTTTCTTTTCATTGAGTGTTAAGCCAAATAGAAAATTAAGATAGCAAGGATATCAGATAGCAAATTCAACTTTAGCCAGAACTTGTAAGAGTAGAGTTTATCAATCTTGTTACCTCAAGCTTTAGAGGAATCCTAATAAATATCATTATCTATTAAACCTCCACACTACTGAACCCTTTATGGGAAGTCAGATTTGCCTTTCAGTCATCGTTAGTTTTTTTAGCAGACATTGTAAGTTGCCTATACAGCATGTCTCTATAGTCTCCCTTATTACAAAATTATGATTTTTTTCAGAGCTATCAAATTGATCTGTATAAAATACTTGATTTCTCAGTCTCTTTTGCCACTGGGAGTGATCACTGACATGTAGGTAAAAGTCCTCGGGCAAAGCAAACCTTTCATAATACAAAGGCAAACTGAGATGGAGACTTTTGACTTTCGTCCTTGACTATTTCTATTTCTTCTTATCTGGACTGCACCTTGGTACCCTAGTCATACCACATGTTGAGGACTTCAGAAAAGGATGCAAGAAATGGCTTGTATCCTGGAAGGCATCTTCAAGAAGTGGTATCAGCTTTAGATTACATACCTCTGGAAATGTGAGTGAAAACAACACAAACTCCAGTCTGTTGAAGCCTGTGTTAGCTGGGTTTTCAGTTATTTTCAGCCAAATGAATTCCTTATTTATTTATTGCATATTAAGGAGGGCACTTGTGATGAACACTGGGTGTTGAAAGTGACGAATCACTAAATTTTACACCTGAAACTTACGTTACACTGTATGTTAATTAACCAAAATTAAAAAAAAAAAAACTCAGAAAAATAAACAAAAATAATTCAAATGGATTCCTAACTGATCCAGTTATTTTGACTCTTTACAAAATGATCCTGGATTGGGTCTGATCCTTTCCCAGACCAAACGCAAGATGAAATTAAGCAACATCAGCTTTGAAAGCAATCAAGTTGGGGAAAGTACTGGTAGTTTTACCTACATTCCCTTACCAAGCAACAAGATTCTGATCTCAGTGGACTCAGGTGTCTTTCCCTTTGTGCCAGGTAGATAACAGTTGGGTAGAACATTTGCAGAATCTGATATTTTCCTACCCTAATTATGGGAGGCATTGACAACGATTCTTCCTTGACACAGAGGGACTTTGGGAATCTCTGCAAATGACACTTTTCCCTTAGCCAGTACCAAGAGGGGGTGAAAAATCAGCAAGAAAAATAGCAGCGAGTAAAGTGTGGACATTTCAATGAATGTATAGTTTACCTCCTGAATGAGCTGGTGGGCCGCACAGTAGTACCATCCCCTGACCTTGACGGACAGACACAGTGCTTCTTGTTCTTGTTTTAAAGTTTTCAAGATCTGTTAAGGGAAATAAAAAGGGCTTAAATTAAAAGGCCTAAGATACTGTGGGAGAGTATAAGTGTTTCAAAGGAGGATGGTCTTCTGCTGAAAAATAGCCTCTGTAACACCTATACCAAGGAAATTTAGTACAGCCTCTTTTCACATGATATTGTCCTGTTATCCTTGATTCTGTATCGATACGGTAATGGAGCTACTTGCCACATGTGTCTACTTAGATTTAAAACATACAAAATTAAATAAAACATACACTCCCGTTCCTCAGCCATAGTAGCTACATTTTGTGTTCAACAGCCACATGTGGTTACCATATTGGATAGCAGAGAAATAGAACATTCACATCACTGAAGAAAGTTCTATTGGACAGTGAAGGAAACAAGGTTTAATGATGTTAAGTGACTTCACCAACATCTTTTTTGTAATTAAATATCATTATCAGGATGTAAATTCATGTTATCTGATGCTCAATTCTATTCACTTCACAAATCATTTATTATATAAAATTATATATGTCATTCTTTTTTTTTTTTTTTTTTAGATTTTATTTATTTATTTGACAGAGAGAGACACAGCCAGAGAGGGAACACAAGCAGAGGGAGTGGGAGAGGGAGAAGCAGACTCTCCGCGGAGCAGGGAGCCCGATGCGGGGCTCGATCCCAGGATCCTGGGTTCATGACTTGAGCTAAAGGCAGACGCTTAACGCCTGAGCCACCCAGGAGCCCCATATGTGTCATTCTTTAAGTACCTATAATATGACTCTCTCTGTATATGCACACACATACATTACATACAATGTATAAACAGACATATGCACACGTACATAATTGTTTCAAAGTTCTTGTATATTTTAAAAATTTTATAAGGTACTGTCCAAGGTTATGTTTGGAAAAAACAAAACAAAACAAAACAAAACAAAAAATTTCCCTTCTGTCAAGGAGGTCAAATCTGGTTAGAAAGATAAGACATTACAAACCCAAAGATCGCAGTTTGAGTCCATGAATAAATAGTTGCCAATAAAAGTGAGTTCATGTAAAAAATATGGCTAATTAAGTGACAGACATATTACTGTTGAAAAAATTTTTTTTCTTCCATCCTCCCGAATGTAAATCCTCTCAACAAGAAGTATTTTAAGTGCCATTTCATTTTTGTTGTCTAAAACATCTGATTCAATAACCTCTTATTAGATTTAAGGATTATTCCAAGCCAAGTATATTCTGCAGGGTCGCAAGGCCATCTCACTGTGTACACTAGAGTACATGGACATTTATTGACTATTTCCTCCATTCTGGACATTTTTCTAAGTATTTTATTTTATTTATTTTTTTTAGAAAAAAAAATTTTTTTAAGATTTTATTTATTTGACATAGAGAGAGAGCACAAGCAGGGGGAGCAGCAGAGGAAGAGGGCGAAGCAAGCTCCCTGCTGAGCAGGGAGACTAATGTCGGGCTTGATCCCAGGACCTTGGATTCATGACCTGAGCCAAAGGCAGATGCTTAACCGACTGAGTCACCCAGGGATCCGTTGGTAAGTATTTTATGATGATTATCTGAAGTGATCTTAACAATAACTATATGAGCTAATTACCATTAATGTCTCCATTTTATAAGCTAGAAAGGAGAAGCACCATGAGGTTTGTTAAAGGCTACGTTAATGAGTGATGAAGCTAGGAGGAGAAAGCAGACAGCCTTCCTGCAAAATGGGATGTTTCTACAGTCAGGCTTGACTTTAAGGAGAGGTCAGGATATTAAAAAAATTAGACACATACATATATTCATTACCAACTTCTGGAATTATGAAAATTTTAAGATCATACACTATTATTTTCATCAATTGAGTACTTATAAAAATTTCATTAAATACCATTTGTTTGTCAGCTCAAGATACAAACATATGCTCTATAGCTTCTGCCCTGTAGGGACCCAAGAGTGTAGTGGGCACGACTGAGAGGTATATCTAATTATAGGAAGCCAAACACTGTCAGGATTAAGATGTGAAACAGGGCACCTGGAGGACATGTATATATTCAGCACAATACAAAAAAGTACTATAACTGGAATTGCATTGCTGCTGTAATACAATTCTTTTAATCCAAGGAGTATCAGGTGAGACTAAGACATGATATTTTTCTTTCAAGGAAATGGCTCTTCAAAAGAGATTAAATGAGAGATTCAAAAAACTTTATTATGGAAAATGGTTTAATATGGTAAATCATTATCCTTAAAAGTGACAGTGAATCACTCTGAATTGTCACTTCTGCATATAGGTTCTTAGAATACATCATCTAAGTTTTTGCACAACCATCCCATCCAATCTTCAGAGTTGCATGAAAAATTAAGGGCTAAAAGATAATAGAGATCAAGACTTATCTAGGCAAAATGCACCATGCACCATGGTTATGACTAGAGAAGGGGCCTTAAGAAATGAGAAAGAAAATGAAAAACACATGCAATGATTTTTAACTGTCCTTACTGAGTTTAAAAAACTAGATTTCTGTTTCTTCCTTTTTGGCTTATGAATTCATGTAGTTCTATAAGAATTGGGCAGTCAGAAAAAATAACAGTAATCTGATATTTGAGAAAATATTTAGACATATTTCTTAGTAGTTAGTTGAAATAAATTCCACATGGCAAACCCTACTTACAAAGTGAATGAAAAGACTGCATTTAGACAGATTCGACTTTGAAATCAATTCTGCCATATATTAGCCATGTTGCTGACCTTGGGCAAGTCTTCGTTTTCTTATAAATAAATGTGCTTTGTTTTAAAGTAAGAATCATGGGCAACAATTAAATAAGATAATACTTGAAAAGCACAAGGTCAGACACAAAGCCTGTCATGCTATAAGTTTTGTGTTCAGTATATGTTTGTTCTGGCCACTGAAGAATGCTGTAAACAGTGGCAAATCATAACCCAATCATTTTTTTATGAGAGTGTCCCAAATAGTAAATGAATTCTAGAGAGAATTCTAGAAAGCTATAGATGCTAAAGAAAGGACACTATGCACATGCTTAAGGAAAAATTTCATGTCCAAAACTGGCCTTTTTAGATATAACTATCCATCCAGATCATAATTACTAGCAGCCTGATAACTGTAGAAATCAAAGAACTGTGTGTGTGAATGGTATTTTTGAAACTTGTATACTCATGGCTCAGGCCTTTCTCAGCAAATTCCCACATATATTGCTTTTCTAAGAGTCATTTTATTTCTAAAGCCTTGGTACTAGGTAATGATGGCCAGCAACAGACATTACAAGGTAGTTAGAATATATTATGGATAATGCTCTATTACCACGACCATTGCTCTAATAGCAATAATAGCATCTACCTGCAAAATGCATTGAGGTCATACCACGTGACAAGCACTTTTCATATAGATCTCATTTAATTCCATCATAATTTAAATCCCCAATTTAAAGGTGATAGAAGTGAAGCTCAGAGACGTTTCTTCACCCACGTAGGAAGTGGTCAGAAAAATACAAATTCATATCTGCCTCCCTCCAAAGCTACTGCTCTCAAACACCAGAATCTATGGCTTCTGCACTGATTTAGTAAAGCCAGTGAAAAAGAGCATTCAAACTAGTTACTCAACATCTTAGAGACAAAAAAAAAAAAAAAGTTTGAATGAATATTATGAATATTAAGCTCTTTAGTGAATATGCAAGAAAATCCACATTTCGATGCACAAAGCAATGAGTAGGTACATTTAATTCCAAATCTTCTATTTCTTTGCTTTTCCTTGTGGGTGAATACTCAATGTAGGGATTTTAAACATTAGGTGAAAAAGATGAAGTTGAACAAGGAGAAAACAATCAGAAACAACTCTATTAAGAAGCATGATTGTTGCATTGTCAGTAAGGTAGCTGAACAATGCAGTCAGTTACTAAAGATATGGCTAAATAAATGATATATATGTACGACAAGGAATTAATATCCATGTATTGTGGCTTTTCAAAACAACTTGTTTTTTCAGCTATCATTGACACATGATTCGTAGACTTTTAAAAAATAAATGGCTATACTTTTTGGTTGATTTCATTCATCAGCATTTTACATAAATTTTTCCAGAAATCATACGCTAAGGGACGCACAATTTTGTGGCAGATGTGTTTTTATATCATATTTTTCTGTGGAAACAATTATCCTTTATTCTGCTATGGAATGTAATATAAGCATTTCATTTTTAAATCAGATTAGAAAATATGCTATTGTACTTGTAATGTGTATTGAGTGCATGGAGGAAATGATTTAGCAGTTAAATTCCTAGGGAAGTAAAAGTATACAAAGGTCTTAAAGCTGCAATATGTGATAAATAATAAAAAGCCTTAATATTTGAGAATACTTAGAATTCAGACTGCAAAGTAAATCACAGTGAGAGGGAAAAATTTCCACATATTTCATGTCTGTAAAGTTATTAAATGTTTAGAGGAAAGGAAGAGATACCTTACAACAAATACCTGGATGTATTCTAGAGAAAACAAAATCAAGAGGGCCCAAGATATTTTTTGAGAAATAACAGTAAATAATAAAAAGTAACTTACTTAGGCCATCATTAAGGGACTACCCACTGAACATGGAAGAGCTGAAGACATTCATGGGGTGGGACCAGCCAGGGTATAAGACATTTAGTTTTAAAATGGCCAGAAGAGGTTAATGAGATCATAACACCGATCATGGTTTGTTTGTTAAGAATCTACAAAGAGGCAGTAGAAAAGGAAAGAGGAAGAATGAAAACAGTAAACTATGCTAGTAATGCATGTATTTTTAATACATGTATTATTCACTACAAGTTAAAAAAATTCACTTTTTTCCTTATTTTGGTAGGCATGGATCCTATTAATTCTTAATAGAGTGCCTTAGAACAAGAAATTTCCATCACCAGTTTCCTTTGTTATAGCTTCCTCCAATTTTGAAAGTAGCAATCGATAACGAAATCAATATCAGGTTGGAAAAATGGTCAAGCAATACATTTGTTATGAATACAATTTCCATAATGATTATTACACCATTTATTTTTTTAAAAGAGGTATTTTTGGAGCATAACTTTAAAAACTGATTATCATGCAGCATATTTAAAATTATGTCTTGACTCTCTGCCATTTGTTCCCTGAGTGTATGCATTTGTGGATGCACATTTGCATGGTTTCTTGAATTCTACAGACTCCTACTGAAAACATGTCTAAATTTATAAAACCTTAGGAATTGCAAAGCCACATCTTTTACATTCTTTCCAGTCAGGAAGAAAGAAGAAACTATTAGTGATACTGGCATGGTTGACTGGGTTTCCCAGTGAGAAAACATAGCAAGAGGAAGAACTGTATAATGGTTTAACACACTGGCTTTGTAGTCAGAAGGACCTGAGTACAAATCTGGTACTCTTACTTTCTAGCTGTATGATAGTGGTAGGTGAGTTATTTAATCTCCCAGAACTTCAGTTTCTTCATATCTAATATTAGGATAATAATCCCTATCTCTTAGAGCTCTTTAAAGATGAAGATCATGCATATGAAGCATTTATATACTGTCTGTAGCCTATAATGTTAGCATTAGCATTATAATTTCTTCTTATCAAAGTGTACAGAAAGTGACTTACTAGGGGACAACCTGTGAGTCCAAATTTCTACCAGATAAGGTAACACTAGAGTGGTCAAGTCAATCGTACCATGGCAAAAAAAACGCTAATAGGGCTTAACACAGATCTTCTTTTGCTAATATTAATTGTGTTTTTAAGTCTAGAAAGGAGCTGAAGTAAGCAGGCTACCTTATCCTTTCCAGTGCATGGACTATATTTTTTACATGACTTACAAATAAGATACACTCACATATAATGGATAAAGAAAATTTTCCTTAAGAACTTTTTGTTATGATGATATGGTCTGAGAAAGTTTGTGTTACTTTTTAGTGTAAAGGTGGAAAATATTTTCATAAAACAGTAAAAACTGTATTTGTTTATCTTCTACAATAGATACAAACATATTCTGAAACAGAAATAAATTATGAAACATTATATTATTTACTGATTATATAAATTTACTCATTAAACTTGAAGTTTTGGAAGTTCACCCTATATACCAGAAGGAAATAGAATGAATATAAATGGAAATTGAAATATATGTATATATGATTATAAAATATTGATAGATACATGTGTCAGTATCTTGCTTTTCCTTATGTTAACTTTCCCATTTGTTTATCCAATCTTCAGCAAATATTTTTTGAGTTCCTCTTTTATTCCAAGTTTTGATGTCTATCTTATTTCTCTAACAACTAAATAAAACAAAAGAAAAACATATGTTTATGCTAAACATCTGAAATTAAATACCCCCATTTGTTGGCAGTCTAAAGTAAGGGACTAAAATCTGATTCTAGGTGGCAGTCTGACACTGAAAAGTAAAGCAAATCTCTTTCCTGGAGATCTTTGTATAGATAAAAAGGGTTGTATTAATATTTCTAAGTTAATGTATACTCAATTTACAAATGACTCATTCACAGAACTGGCTTATGATAGACCTTGTTCTTTCACAGTCCTAATGCTGCTACTATGGACATCCCTATGAAAATTCTCGAGCACTTATTTCCAAGAACAAAGGAAGAGCCTGTGGGAGCTCTCCCAGGTGCTGAATAAGACCACACAATATTCTCCCACCAAATGTCTGAATTTTTTCTCACCCTCTTCAGTTATGCCAGATGAAAACTATAATTTAGGGATTACGTTGGAATTATAGAAATTACATTTTAAAACCATAAATGGCTGCAAATGCATTACCTTGCGAATAGTCATTTACAGTGAAGAGTGAATTAATCCAATCAGATTTTTTCCTTTTAATAAGTAAATAAGAGCAGTAGGGATTCTTTGGGAGTTTTGATTAACCAAAAAAGAAACAAAAGAAAATGTTATCTATGAAATAATGGGGGCAGAGGAGGTAATATAGGGCTGAGAAAATTCATGAAAAAATTAATGACCTAAAAAATAGGATGAGGAAAGGTGTGTAGAGATTGTCAAAGACAAATTTGCCTGGGGTCAGCAATCTTGCATTTTGCAAAAGAGGAAGTTATGGTCCTCTTTCTCTTGCACAACATTACTACAACATTTTTTTTGTTTCCAGCAACAAAACCTAGGCAAGAACTAAAAATGTGGGGTGCCTGGGTGGCTCAGTAGGTTAAAGCCTCTGCCTTTGGCTCGGGTCATGATCTTAGGGTCCTGGGATCTAGACTTCCATCAGGCTCTCTGCTCAGCGGGGAGCCTGCTTCCCCCTCTCTCTCTGCCTACTTGTGATCTCTCCCTCTCTGTTAAATAAATAAATAAATAAAATCTTTAAAAAAAAAAAGATCTTAAAATGTATGTATGTGTTAAGGAGGCTTCTGTGGACTCCTTGGGAAATTAATCACTTTCGTAAATTCTAACTCATTAGCACACGACTACAACAACAACACAAAGGAATGCCAGTTTTAACTAGCTTCCATAAAGAACTCAATTTCTCACCTTCCATGTGTTCATTCATTTAATCCTTGCAACAACTCTATAATGTATTATTACTAATCCCATTTTATATAAAGACAAAGTTAACACCCAAGGTCAAAGATATAGTATAAGGAAGAGAATGAATTATAATCCAGGTTAACCTAATCCAGAAGTATACATACTTAGCTTCGTTCTACATAGAATTAAATTTAAAAAAATGAAACCATACTTGTTGATTGTCTGGTTGACTAGTTGAGACTCATTTTTTTACCCCTCTACTATTATTTTCTTGACTTTTCAAGAAAATAAAGGCTGCTTTGTTGCCCTTTCCTCTGTAAGTGTATGACACTCCTGGTAGCTCTTTTTATTTCTCATATTGGTTTCTTTCTCTTTCTTCATTTTTTTTGGCATATTCTATTTTATCTAGACCTTTGTGTTATTTAATAAGTCAAAGAACAACTCAATTTAGAGTGTTTGAGTTTCTCCATGTGTTCCATAAAAACCCGAACCTATCTAACTCACAAAGTTACTGTGATTAGTGTGATATGGCAACATAAATAATGTTGTTCTCCTTTGGAGACAAGTGCTCTAAAATACAAGCTATTATTACCAGCATTTTTCTCTACAGGAGCTCATCTCTTTTTGCATATCATCCTGACTCAGGAGTGTTAATGGTTAGGCAGCTGCATTCCATATCTTTGGTTTCATGTTTACACAACACAAATAGAAACAAGGGTTTCAGAAAAGCATTTGGACTAGTAAATTTTAGAATAAATTATGAAATCTTCACTGTATTCCACAAAGGCCCTTTGATATATGGTCCCTGCCTATGTATCCAGTCTCATTTCCTGTTATCTTCCACCTTCCTTATTTAAACCATAATAAACATGTTTTGCTTTCTGTTCTTCAAATACTTTAAGGCTAATACTTTTTTAAGACCTTTGAACTTGCTGTTCCCTTTGTTTGGAATGCACTTGACTCATTTTTGGCTCATCATCCCATCCCTCAGGACTCAATTCAAATGTCACCTCCTCAGACTAGTCTTTTCTGAGGGTTTATCTCAAGTAGACCACCAATGGCTTCAGTCACTTTCCATCACATCACCTCTTTATGATGTCTTATGTTTGCTTATATGCTATTTGGTGTATTGTTACCCCTACATCCCTCCCCCCACCCAAGAGAAAAGTTCACTGGCACAGGAATCTTTTCAGTCTTTATCAGTCTGTAGCACAGTGCCCCAAACAGTGTCTGATACACACTAGGTACTTAATGAGTATTTGTTGAGCACTGCTCTCCCTCCTGTTTCACACACTGAGTCAGCAAGACTTGTTGGCCTAGTGTGAACTTTCCTGTATCTGTCCACATGACGGATCATTGCCCAACATCTTGGCTACAAAAGACCTTTGAGTGCTGGATCTTGTCAGGGATGCTCTGGAAGGTAACTTTAAGAAAAGGTCTCTAATCAAAGGAGTCGAGTCACCTACCACACCTAAATATGAAAGCTTAGAGATACACTCACCAAGACTGAAATACAGTCAGGGTATGAAATAAATTTGCTGCTTGATACAAGAAATACCCTCCCACCCACTGACCCCTGAGGCTCAGGAAATGCCCAAGATGATGAAAATATCAAGCAACATCATGCAAATTACATGACTCTGTTATTTGTGACCAGGGCTCTCAGCTAGTCAGTGATGTATCATACAATTATCTGTTTTTCATCTAGTGTGAGTATTCTGTAATTTGATAGACTTATGATCATTACAGTTTAGACAGAAAGAAACATGATTCTTCATTTTGTACTTTTACTGAATAGCCTTTTCTTTTCCCCTCTGAAAATTAAAATTAGCAAGTTGTAATTCATTGTACCAGTCTTCTTAATAAATGGGCAACCCTAGAGGGCAAATCAAATATATTCAAGTAACACTAGCATAAATATCCTCTGAAGAAATGCTGAAAAGGGATGTATCATGAGGCCATTGTAAAGTAAGTAATCTATAGGAAAAACTTTGGAAAGATATTACTAAATGGAGATAAATGGGCCACAGATCATGATCAAACCCTGGAGACCACACATCTACCTACCATACTATTGGTCATGAAACACTGTGCTTTAAAGGAAAAGAAATCTTTTCATCTCAAACTTTTTCATTCTATTTCTTTTGTTTTGTTAACCTTTTAGGGATACAAGCCTGAGCAATTAATTCACCTTCAAGTTTGCCTAGCGCTGAGTGGCAATGGGTACAATCTCTAAGGAAGAGGGGCAGTTTTTCACTTCCTGCTCATAAATGAAACTAGGTAGGTGCTTATATATTTAAATGTTCCCTTGTTTCTACCCAAAAAAGTAGACATATTTCTCAAGAAGCTTGGGAAGAAACTACACTGATTGTTAACTTTAAAGAGAAAGGCATACTTTATCAGTTTTTCCTGACACTCTATGCTCAACAGTAAAGTTTTGCTTTAAAAGCAAACGAAGAGACCTCACTATATACTTAGTTTAGGATTTTTGACACAATAAAACAGGGAATGGTGACTCATAAAGAAAAATGTCAGTATTCATATATGCAGTGCTCCTAAGAAATTGGACATGCTTTGCCATATAGTTACTTTGGGGAAATCAAAGCTATTGGAAGTAACAGATTTGTTTAATCACTGGCTCAAAGAGTGTACTTCTTTGCCCTTTTCCTTTCTCTTCTTTGAGTATAAAACATATCTTGGGATACTGGATGCTGAATTAGCTGTATTTAGTATACTTCTTAAAAAAAGTTAAGGGCATAAAAAAAAAGTTCTGTATATAAACGAAATTCCCAGATGAAGAGCAGCTGTTATTTATGTTGAATTTAAGTTGCTTTGGCAACTTCAACCATATATTTTTATCTCATTACAGTTTTGAAAATAAAACCATCATCAAATATACATGTAAGCTATGTGTTTATTCATCATCTGTTTAGACTTTGCTATGGATGCTGTTTCACTGTTCTTATTTTCACAGAGAGAAATCAGAGATAAGCCTGCAGTGTGGTAAACCTGCCGATTTTTGGAAATGCCATTACTTAAGCCTCTTGCTTTTAAATGCACTGTTAAGGGAGATGAAAACTAATACAGATTCAATCAATATCTATAATATGCTTATGATGAGCACTTATTATATGTCAGCTACTATTATAGACACAGGGGATGTATTGAACAATTTAAAAAAAACAACAAAAAATTCTCTAAAAGAGGCTAACGTGGGCAAAATGATCATATGCAAAATAAATAAATCACACTTAATATCTGGTGATAAGGGCTATAGGAACATAAGTTAGGAAAACATAGGAAAAAATAGGATAAGGAATGTTGGTATGAACTTTTAAAAGAGGAAGATCAAGTAAAAGTAGAATCTTTTTACTTCCCTTCCTACTTCCAAATGAGGAGGAATAAATCACTCTCCTTCTGCCAACTCAGCTCTTGGCCCCCACAGAGAATGCCAAGAAGGGTGTAAAGTAGTGCCAAGTGGCACAGCAGTCTTGATTTAGTTTTGTACTTTCTTATTTATAACTGAAGTTGAAGTCACCTTAATTCAGGTAACATCTGAGAAGCCTAATAAATATTTTTATTTTGTATCTAAAAGTTTAATGGAGTTCTCCAGCAAAAACAAATATAAAACTTGAAATAACTCTAAATAACTGAAGAAATGGCAGAAACAAATGAGCAGGCATACTAAATATATCCCGATTTCCTAAAGGAAGACAATCGTCAAACCAGTACTATGATAATTTATGTGCTGCTTTTTACTGTTTTCTGTCTCAGAAATCCTACAGAGCCAGAGAATTTCAGAGCTGGGAAGATCTTAATGCCTTAGTGTGTTTGGGCTGCTATAACAAATACACACAGACTGGGTGGGTTAAACAACAAACACTGATTTCTCACAGTTCTGGAGACCAAGAAGTCCGAGATTAAGGTGCTGGCAGAGCTGGTGTCTGAAGGTCTGCTTCCTGATTTGCAAATGGCCGTCTCCTCACTGTATCCTCCCATGGTGGAAAATGGAGAGAGAGGAAGCTCTCTCTGTCTTTTCCTATAAGGGCACCAATTTCAATCATGAGGGCTCCACCCTCATGACCGAAACACCTCCCAAAGGCTTCACCTCTTAATGCTATCACATCGGGGGTTAGGATTTTAAAATATGAATTTTGGAGACACAAACATTTAGTCCATAAAACCACCCTTTCTTCAGTTTTATTGACTGCCCTCATCCTTCCTTCTTCCCGTAAATATGATTTATGGTGCCATATGTGGTAGATGGTGTGGAGAATATGAAGGCAAATCAAACATGGTCCCTGACCTCAAGAAGTTTACAATCTACATAAGACAGGCCCATAAATAACTCCATTGCAAGGTAGAAAGCTGGTGATCAATGCTGTGGAGAGGCAGGGAGAAAGCGCTGTGGGAGATGAAAGGAAGTACTTTTTGTTGGGGGTAAATCATCCAGTCAACATCCCATTTGCACAGATGATGAATCAAAGTGTATGGGAACCAAGAGACTTGGATTTTGGGTTTGATTTATGTCAGCACCCATGACTTGGTTCCTCTCCTTCCCCATTGCAGGCCTGTTCATTCTCCCCATTTTCTTTAACGCAGGTCAGTGCACACAGGCAGTACAAGGCACTGCCTCAATCTACTGCAAGGTGACACTGAGTTCTTATGAGAGCGTTAGCATCAAGCACATTCGGTTACTCAAACCCAGACTGTGTCAACCACTGAAATTCCTGGTACTCTTATTTTCTAAAAAACATGAGACACGCTCATCTCCAGCTACAGCCTCATCTTGCACGTCAGCACTGGCCTGTCATCTTTCATCTTTGCAGTGTTAACTCCTGAGGTCACTTTCCATTCCAGTGTGTCTGGGTATGTCTTTGCCTCATAACGTATTGGCGGGGGTTTCCAGAAGAAACCATTGTGACCCCTGTTCCTCTTCTGAACAGGAAGAAATTAAGAAATTCTTTAAGAAATTCATTAAGAAATGAATTAAGAAATTCTACACATCAAACCTCACTGTGGCACTCAAATTTTTACAGACTTCTTTAAACACTGTAGATGAACCCAGTGTTAGCAGGATGCTACAGAACAGGGCAAAGGATAGACACATTTTTAAACGTCTCTGAAATGTGTGTGTGTAGTTGGGTAAGTTAATGAAGGTATTTTGGACCTTTGCAGAGGCATCCTGGGACCCAAGTGATGAGAGCAGTGCTCACATCCTTCTTGCTGAGTTGGAATTTTGGTACTAATTCAGAGGTGGCTCTGGGTTGCAGTAGTAATAAGTGCACACAGAGCTAAGATTTATTCAGCGCTTACTACATGCCAGGCACTAATCTAACTGCTTTTCAGCTATTAAGTCATTTAATCCTCTTAACAATATCATGAGGTGGGTCCAAAATAGTCTTTTTATATAGGAGGAAACCAAGACCTAGAAAAGTGAAACAATTTGCTTAATTTCACATTGGTAGTAAATAAGGCCGAAATTTTAACCCAGGCTAGATTTCTAGTTCTAGATAACCTGATGTTTTTCTTTATTTTATATTTGTTATTATGTGACATATTAAGCACATAAAGGTAAATGTATAATGATTTTGTAGAGTCTACAGCACAATACGATGCACACCTATAAACTCAACAGCCAGATTTATAGACGAAGCACCGCCAGTAATGTTGAAGCCCCTGTGCATTCCTCCAGGATTACGCTCTCCCCACTAATAATTTTGCTTATCACTCTGTGTCTTTTTTTATTGTTTTATCAGATATCTATGTATTCCTAAATAATGTATTTAGTCTTGAAAGTAATGTGTACTTTATGAAAATGGAATTGTAATATGTATTCCTCTGAGACTTGCTATTTTTGCTTAACATTATTTCTTTGACAGTCAACTTTGATGAGTTCGGCTGTGGTTCATTTATTTTCACTGCAGTTTAATACTTTGTAGGAATTTACCTGTTTACATATCCTTTCCACTGTCCACACACAGTTGCTTTTTTCTACTTATTTGCCATTACAAACTAACCTGCTATGAAAGCATGTTTTCTGGTAATATTTTCAAAAGTTTCTCTGGCCCACAATATATGCAACTAAGAGGAAAAAAAAAAGTTCAGATTTACTAGTTCAGAAGAGAGGTACACAATCTATTTTCCAAAGTGGTTGGGACAATTTTCAATCCTGCCAGCCTAAATGAGAATTCCTGCTGTTCCTCACCAACACTTAGTATTTTAATTTTTGCAAATATGGTGCATGAAATGGTAATTTATTACTTCTAACTTGCATTTCCTTGGTTACTAATAAAGTTGGTGGTTTTTTTTTCATATATCTATGGGCCACTTGCATTTCCTTATTCTTAAAATACTAGTTCATGTAATTTACCTGGTCATCTATTAGATTTTTGTCTGTTTCTTACTGACTCACTGGATTTCTTTGGGACCTTTCTTGGTCAGTTACAGTTTTACAAATATCTTCTGTGCATATATGACTTTTCTCCCCATTCTCTTTCTGATATTTTTTGATGAATAGAAGTCCTGTGTATATACCCATTTTTTCTTTATGGCTAACGTTCTTAGTTTCTAATTTAAAAAATTCTTTCTTATCCCAAAGCCGTAACAGTATTCTCCTATATTTTTCCTCAAAGTATTAAAGTATTTTTTAATTATTAAAATATTAAAGTTCTCTTATTCTCATTTAAGCCTAATTCTTGCCCCCACCACAGCACCACACCACTGGGTATCTATAATCAGTTCTCATCATTGGCGGTAGTTATGTTAAATGCTATAGTTATGTTTTATAAAGTTGCTGCAAACACTGAATTAGCAAATACTGAACCATTGTTCCTAGGGGGAAATACTGAACCACTGTTCCTAGGGGGAAATGTGTGCTTAGGTTTCTCCAAGTCTCTACTCACAACAGTTTCATCAACCTATCAATACATAACCTTGTTCTACATGTGGTTCTGTTTAAATACACTTTACTATATAATGCTGATTCATTAACACTAACTCATATCCAACAGCATTCTAACTCATGCTGGAATGAAGCTTATCTAACACACATACTTTTTTTCCGTAAGGCATATTACAGGCTTCTAGCACTTAGGAACACTAGACTGTACTCCAGCATTACACTTTGGGCTATTTTAAACAATGAAATTACCAAAAAAAAGAACACAAAAATGTAAAAAACATGGCAATAAAGAGATTGCCAAGAGGACATCTGTATATATGATGAGAGCTGAAACAAGAAGGCAGAACATCACTTCGTTCAACTTCATCAGAGAAAGTGTATAGAAAGGCTCAAATATTTTGCTGTTCTGCACATGTTCATGGAGGACGATAAAGGTGCTAAGAATACTCATTTGGGGGTTACTGATACATTTCAGAGACACTCAGTCTACACCCAGCATCTAGCTTCAGATTGGGCACTTTGCTGGCATTCAATAAATGTCGTAGTTAAATATTCATTACTGTACTCAGAATTTAAACATAGATGATATAAAAAAGTTTACGCCCTAGACCATGCTTCAGGTAATATATGATTATGAAGAAGATGATGATGGTAACGACAGTAATAATAGTAATAGTTTTGCAATAACAACGACAACAAAACTATTAGACATAGTAGTAATAACAGTAGCAACTAGACCAATGATATGTTTCTTTATATTTTTATAGTACTTTAAAAAACTGCTTTATTTCTGTTGAGTTTTCATGAATTTTGGGACCATCTTAATTATCAAAGGCCCCTGAACTACATCCCCAAATGAGTATAGTTCTTCAAAATGGACTCCTTGGGGTGTGCATTTTTCCCCATTTTCTTATTATGGTAAAACACACATGATATAAAATTTCCCATTTTAAATATTTTTAAGTGTATAGTTCAGTGGTATTTAATAAATTACTAATGTTGTGGTAGGACATCACCATCATCTATTTCCATAACACTTTTCATCTGGTAAAACTGAAATTCTGTACCTATTAAACAATAACCTCCCATTCCCCACTCCTCCTGCCCCTAGCCTCTGGCAACCACCATTCTACTTTCTGTCTCTATGAATTTGTATAGTTCTTATTTTTAAAAATTAAAAGAGAAATTGCTCATAATAATGCATCTGATTATCGAAACATCTCTGTAAAGTAGACAGTGATGGCATTAAGTACTTACTGCAGTGTATAGAAGACAACGTTTGAAATTCAGAAAAGTTAAGAGATTTGTTCAAAGTTAAACATTTAATAAGTAAATGATATGGCTGTTTCCATATCTTGACTATTGTGAATAATGCTCCAATAAACATGGAAGTGCAGATATCAATTTGAGATTCTATTTTCATTTCCTAAGTGTCTGTCAACAGATGAATGAATAAAGAAGATGTGATACGTATATATATGTATGTGTATATATACACAATGGGAGTTTTTCAGACATGAGAAAGAAGGAAATCTTGCCATGTGTGACAACATGGATGAACCTTGGAGCATTATGCTAAATGAAATAAGAGAAAGACAAATACTATTTGATATCACACATACGTGGAATCTAGAAGGGCCAAACTCATAGAAACAGAGTAGGATGGTGGTTACCAGGAGCTGGAAGATGGGCGAAATAGGGAGATGTTGGTTAAAGGGTATAAACTTCCAGTTTTAAGACAAGGAAGTTCTGGGGATCTCATATTCAGCATGGTGATTATAGTTAGCAATAATGTAAGGTTGTTGAAAGTTGCTAAGAGAGTAGATATTAAATGTTCTCATTGTAAAAAAAAGAAATGGTAATCATGTGATGGGATGGAGGTGTTAGCTAAAGCTATGGTAGTCATCATTTTGCTATAAATAAGGGTATCAAATCAACACATCGACAACTTAAACTTACATAATGTTATGTCAATTATATCTCAATAAGGCTGCAAATAATAAGTAAATGATCTGAGCCTAGAATCTACAACATTTTTGGTGGACATCGCAAACTCCTTGAGGGCAAGAATGCCATCTCACACTTCTTAGGCTCCCAAACATATCTCAATGCTCTGATGAGTGGACATGACATGAAATGTTGTTCTTAACCATGATGACAATGAAAGCAATGTTATTTTGAATTGAAGAGCAGAACCATAGCATTTTAAAAGAGAGACCGACTTTTTTTTAAATGCTTTCTCTTTCTCCTCTGAAGATCTTTATTATTTTACCAAAATTCATGAAAGGGAACAAAAATTATCTTTTGAAATTGACATGCTGTGCCTAGAGTGATATGTGAGGCTACAAAAATTCAACAACCCAGTTCAGCTGTGTTATTAATATTGCTCTTCCTGATTAGTGTTAATTGGAATATTTTAATTGATGCAATGTTTTACTGCCTTCACAGCTTGAATGAGTTGAAGTGCAGAGAACAATTTTTCAATAATAAAAGCTAACAAAAACTACCCTGATCTTACTAAATTCCGTATGAATACATTGTGACAAGCAGACATCACAAATTCATTGTAGTAGAAAATGGGATGAATATCATACTCATTTATTCAATTCTTCTAACATATGTTTATGAAGTGCCTAATATTGGTCAGACCCTGTTTTAGGAGTTTGGGACACAACAATAAACAAATCAGACAAGTATCTCTGCCATTGCAGAATTTACATCTGGCCAGGTGAGGTAGAAAAATAAAAAACATGAAAAACTGTAATTACAAAGTATGTTAGAAGGTAGTGAAGCTGTGGGAGATGTAAAAAATAGAGCATGGTGGGAGAGACTGGGAGAGCTGGAAGGACAGCTTCAATTTTAGATAACAGACTCAGTTCTGTTCTGAGGAGTTCAGTGACATAGAGCAAAGACTTGAAGGAGGTAAAGATTTGACCGGGTGAGTGCTTAGGGGAAACCATCCTATGAGGAACACCAGGAGCCCATTTTAACTGGAGTGGAACAAATGAGGAAAAGAGCAGTTAAGTAATGGAGTCAAGAAAGTCTTGGGGCAGGGAGAATGAGTGATTGTTTGGGGATTTGGGGACCCCTGTAAAATCTTTGGCTACTATTCTGAGTGTAAGTGGAGACACTACAGGTTTTTGAGCAGAAGAGTGACATAGCTTGATTTAAGGTTTTGTGGTTATTCAACTCAGTTCTGTTCAACCAGGATGACTGCCCATTACATTCTCAGTGGAGTGCTAACAAACAAAAGATGTAAAGATAAATTAAGACAAGCCACTGCTTTGAAGAGTTCCCCATCTTGTAGGGAGATGTGGACAATTACCTGATTCAAAACAGACAATGGCAAGAGCTTTAGCACATGTGTAAACAAAGTGCTTATGGGAATACAAAGGAGAAAGCAAAATAGTTTTCTTGCAGGAAAAAAAAATATAATAGTATATTACATGTGGTCTTGGTGTCAAAAAAATAAGATTTAAAGAGGAGAGAAAAAGAGGAAAGAATGCCAGGATGAGAGTGTGGAAGTGAATAAAGGAAACCTCATTCCAAATGGAGTCAAGAAGCACTGAACAGGGAGCTCTCAAGCACTGTAACTGTTGCACCTTGCATAGTTCAGCAGGAAGTAAGATTTCCTTTCTGCCCGGCAACAGCAAGATGCTCTCTCTCACCTGCAGCCAATGAGAAACGGTGACCACTTTGATTGCCTGCAGCCAATGACAAGCTGCCAACACTCTGAACTCCCATACTTCTCCAGTGAACTTTTGTTCAAAACAACCCCCCCCCCCCCAACTTCCTCCTTTCCTTTATAAAAGGATGCTCTCTCCCTTTGTTGTCTGGACTTGTCTATGATTCACCACAGTCTGCATCCTGATTGTGATTCCTCTTCTATTCCTTTTTTTTTTAGTTAAGTATAAACCACAGAACTCCTCAAACTCAACACCCAAAAAACAGATAATCACGTCAAAAAATGGGCAGAAGACATGAACAGACACTTCTCCAAAGAAGACATACAAATGGCTAACAGACACATGAAAAAATGTTGATCATCATTAGACATCAGGGAAGTCCTCTTCTATTCCTGAATAAACTCATTTGCTGCTTGATAAACTCTCTTGCGTAATTTTTAAGGCTGACAAGGGATAGCACACACATAGATCAAGAGGCATTAAAAATATATAGTGTGGTCACTAAATGGCCAACAGGTGTCTGCACAAAAATAAGAGACATAAAACTAGAAAGGTGGATAAGGGTCATCCGGTAGACCTTGCCAACAGCCTAGAACTGCATTTGGTTTTCCACACAGTAATCTTATTGAATAGAATTGCTTTTAAAATATTTTGTGGTTTAGTTGCAAAAGTTAAAAGAACATCTTAGAGATTCACAGATCATACTGCAGAAAAAAATCCAATGGTAAAGAAACTTGTTAACTTTGTTTAACCCATCATTTCCTAAACTTATGTGAGTTCTGTACACTTCAGAGGTGACTTTATTAATATCCTGTAGAACCAGAGTTCACCAATTTGGGGAACAATAATATAAGCAACGAGGGCTATAGTACGAATTTAGGTATGGAGGGGGTATGATGTGCTGAGCAACATAACAGTAATTGGATTTGGGAATGTTAACTCTTACAGAGTAGTGTGAAGTCAGGAAAAATACTTGGGAGGTATAGCAACAGAATAGGATGAAGCTAAAAATAAATGCAAAGTAATTCGTACCATTCATTTAATCTTTCTTCCAGAAAACTTTAAAGAACACATGATATTATGTAAAGACTTAAGCAATTAACATTTCTTCTGATAAGTCTTAAAGAAAGAAGCTGAAACACAATGTGAACTGGTAATACTTAATTCATCTTTATTCAGAACAGTGGTACTAGCCTAAATTAGACTTCATTGAATTAATGTAGCAAGGAGAAAACTTGGGGGTATATTTAGCTTGTGTATTAAGTATGGATTTTATTTTTAGATTTCAGCTTTTCATTTCCATTTTTTTCTCAGAGAAATAAGGGTGTATTAAAGACCATACTATGGAATTAAAAGGGATATTGAAACGTGATTTTAATCAAGTGGTATTTTTAGGTTAGGGGAGGCCAAAAGATTCTACTTGATTGGCTTTAAGAATCCTCAAATTCATGTCAGCCTTACTGATGAATTCCTCAACTTTCCACATGTGGTTTGTAGAGTATCTTCAAATATAATCCTATGAAAGACATCTTGCAATAATTCCATTTTACTAAGAACTGAAATGATGAAAGAGGATGAAAGTTACTAAATTCAGATGTTCAAGTTATAGTGTAGTTTCAGTCCCTTTTTTTGGGTCAAAAACCAAGTATGTAACCTAACTGAGATGTGTTTGGATTTAATTTAAAAGAAGGAAACAAACACAAACTTAACTTCTTATATCTTAATTGTCAAGAAAACACTAACCAACAATGCTATAGTGAGAATGAAACATCCTATTCTTTTCTCCAGTTATTTCCGTGATTAATGAAAGGATAAGAAAAGTAATTTTCAGAAGTCTGAGAAGGCATTGTCTAGATTTTCTGCAGTAATGAACACATAAAAATTAGGTGCAATAAGAAGATTACTTTACCCACAATCATATTTTATAAAAATCTGATTAGTTTTTGAATTGATCATACTTCTTTTTGGATACAAAACAAATATGAACCAAAAGATACCCTTCCGTTACTCTAAAAGAAGACTGCTATTAGTAAAATGAGATGCTTCTTACCTATTTAACAAAATATATTATAGAAAGTTCTCTCTGCTTCCTTTTGGGAGTGTCATCTGAATTGTGGGGAGAAAAAAGGCTCTGGGATCCCACCAAATCCCAATTACAAGTGTTTCTCTCCATATTCTCTGGAGAGAAGGAAAGAGAATAACAAATAAAAATGGGGGGATGGAATATATGAGGCCACTTGGCACCAGACCTTGGAGAGAAGAGGATGGATGTTTGAACTAACACCATAAGAAAAGGCCCTTTACTGCCTCAACTACTTACTTTCCCGAAAATATTGTGTATGCCAAAATCTTATCTAGCTCTTTCTTTAGGTAGAGATCAAAGTGCCAGCCTGCCAGTTTCAATTCTGATAGTTAATCTAATTTGGATTATTTGTCCATGACTATGATACCTTCGAAATATTAACCCTTTCCAGATTATTTAACCATTTAAATATTCCAGGGGGTGCTAATGATTCTTACTGAAACCAGAACAGACATAATCAAACTTGTAGAATAGAAATGTGAATATTAAACAAGAACCTTGTTACCCACAGGCAGAGAATTATAGCATTGCAAGTTTTCAAAGGACTCAAGACATCATTTATTTGCACTCCCAAAGGACACTGAAGCCTGGCGCCGTCAAGTGATTTGCTTGAAGGGCCCGGTTTGTGGCAGAGCCAGGATAAGAACCCAAGCTGACATTTTTACTACTCTCCCATTCTAATATATTGTACTATGCTAACAGTTATTGCAAGAACAATTGCAACTGAGAACATTGCTTTTCTATGAACAAAAAGGAGATGTATCATGAAGTAAGTTGGGGAGTTACTATTTACTGTATCTCCTTCTTGGGATACACAATGCACATTACAGCATCAAAAATTCCCAGAAGTCCTACAAAAAACAAGGCCGTGAACTGTTCATTAATAATCTCTCCTAGAATCAGTGTCCTCCTGAGCCTACACTGAGAACTGCTACAGGGGAGCATCATGCTAGTATTTTTCTACTGATGGATCAGGCAACAGATATTATTTACAGAAGGTGAAATATTTCTCTGATGGTTTAATCCACTTTGAGGACTAGAACCTAAAACATTAGCCTATGTTTTTCATTATTTGTTCCAAACTGTCAAAATTGGTGAATGGACAGGAAAATATACCTGAAAGATATGGAAGATTTGAAACACGGCAAATTTCCTTACACTGCAAACTTTATGCCCTAAACGACACCACGTACGGCAGTGCAAGTTTTTATTTGGTATTCCCAACTATTCACAATCTACCAGAAAAATGGTAGGCAACAGTTGTCACTTTTCTCAAATTTTAACGTGAAGTTATTTAGTCTCCAAGACTCATTCATAGGAAAGGGCTACCTGAATGTTATATGAGTCCTTTCAACTTTCCATAACGTAAAGCTCCATGTGACTTTGCCGTTCCGTCCTTGCTGGGTACTCAGTAACTGTGGTCAAGGCAAAAGATGGCTATCTTTTTTCCTATTATTTCTTACTACATACCATTAATGAGATAATTCCATGCTGGTAGCCACAAATGAGGAGATCACAGAAGTCTGGAAATTTGGCAGTTGAAATAAATTAAGTCATTCTTGGGAAATGTAAATAAGAAATAATACTAAAAAGGGTCCCCCAAACAGTAGTGATCAAGGACTGAAAAGAAAAATCATTTAGGCGCTTGATAGCTGCAACTATCTTTAATTAAAGCAGCACCATACTCTATTTCATGAAGGTAATATCATCAATAATTAAGAGCCCACAATCTTAAAGATGCAGAAAAGCATTTGAAAAAATTAAGTGTTTGTTCATGAGAACAGCTCTCAAAGTGGGGTTAGAGGGAACACCTCAACATAATACAACCTATTAATAACAAACCCACTGTTAACATTATACTCAGTAGTGAAAAACTGAGCTTTTCCTCTATGATCAGGAACAAAAAAAGATGTCCACTCTCACCACGTTTGTTCAACAGTACTAGGAATCTTAGCCACAGCAGACAAGAAAAAGAAATAAAAGACATTCAAATTGGTAAGGAAGAAGTAGAAATGAGGCACCTGGAGATGATATATACTATACAAAGAAAATCCTAAGGGCTCCAACAAAAAACTATAGAAGTAATAAATGAATTTAGTAAAGTTCCAAGATACAAAATTAAAATACAGGTATCTGTTACATCTATACATTAATTATGAAGTAGCAGAAAGAGAAATTGAGAAAACAATTGCATTTACAGTTGCACCGAAAGGAATAAAATACTTAGGAATAAACTTAACTAAGAAGGTCTTTCACGTTTCAATATTCTGAAAAGTATGAGACACTGGTTAAAGAAATTGAAGACAACACAAATGGAAAGATATTCTGTACTCATGGATTAGAAGAATTAGTATTAAAATGTCCATACTATGTCAAGCAATCTGCAGATTCAATGCAATCTTTATCAAGATACAAAGAACATTTTTCACAGAATTAGAACAAATAATACTAAAATTTGTATGGAGCCACAAAAGGCCCTGAATAGCCAAACCAATTTTGAGAAAGAAGAACAAAGCTGGAGGTATCACAATCCCAGGTTTTAAATTGTATTACAAAGTTGTAATAATCAAAACAGTATGTACTGGCACAAAAATAGAGAGATCAATGAGACAGAAGAGAGAGCACAGAAATAAACCCACACTTACATAGTCAAGTAATCTACAGCAAAGGAGACAAAAATATACGATAGGGAAAAGACAGTCTCTTCAACAAACGGTGTTTGGAAAACTGGAAAGCTACATGCAAAAGAATGAAACTGGACCACTTTCTTACACTGTGCACAAAAATAAACTCAAAATGGATTAGACTTAAATGTAAGATGTGAAACCATAAAACTTCTAGAAGAGAGCATAGGCAGCAATCTCTTTGACACTGGCCTTAGCAACATTTTTCGGAATATGTCTCCTCAGGCAAGGGAAACAAAAGCAAAAATAAACTTTGGGGACTCCATCAAACTTAAAAGCTTTTGCACAGCAAAAGAAACCATCAACAAAATGAAAAAGCAATCTACTGAATGGGAGAAGACATTTGCAAATGATATATCCGATAAGGAGTTAATAGCCAAAATACATAAAGAACTTATACGGGACGCCTGGGTGGCTCAGTTGGTTAAGCAGCTGCCTTCGGCTCAGGTCATGATCCCAGGGTCCTGGGATCGAGTCCCGCATCGGGCTCCTTGCTCGGCAGGGAGCCTGCTTCTGCCTGCCACTCTTCCTGCTTGTTCTCTCTCTCTCTCTCTGATAAATAAATAAATAAAATCTTTAAAAAAAAAAAAAAAAAAAAAAAGAACTTATACAATCCAATACCAAAAAAACAAATAATCCAATTAGAAGATGGGCAGAGAATGTGAATAGACATTTTTCCAAGGAAGACATTCAGATGGCCAACAGACATATGAAAACATGCTCAACATCACTCATCATCAGAGAAATGCAAATCAAAAATCTTACATAAAAAAGACATGAAACAAGTGTTGGCAAGGATGTGGAGAAAAAGTTACCCTTGTCCACTGTTGGTGGCAATGTAAACTGTGGCAGCCAGAATGGAAAACAGGATGGAGGTTCCTCAAAATAGAAATATCCTATGATCCAGTAAATTCCACTGCTGGACATTTACACAAAGAAAATGAAAATACTAAATCAAAAAGACATGTGCACCCCATGTTAATTGCAGTATTATTTATAATAGCCAAGATATGGAAGCAACTTAAGTGTTCCCCAATAGATAAATGGAAAAAGAAGATGTGGTATACATTACAATGGAATATTACTCAGTTACAGAAAAGAATGAGATCTTGCCATTGATGACAATATGGATAGACTTAGTACTATGCTAAGTGAAATAAGTCAGACAGAGAAGGACAAATACCATATGATTTCACTAATATATGGAATTTAAAAACAAAACAAACAAAAGCAGAAACAGAACCATAAATATAGAGCACAAATTGGTGTTTGCCAGAGCAGCAAAGGGATTGGGGGAGGGGAAAAAAGGGGTAAAGAGGAGTGGGTGATATAGGCTTCCAGGTGAAAAAAGAGTAATTATGGGGATAAAAGGTACAGCATAGGGAAAATAGACAATGGTACTGTTAACACTGTTGTGTGGTGACAAATCACTACACTTGTGGTGTGGAAATAAAGCCAAATGTTTATAGGTAGGAGTTGGAGAAACACCATCACATCACTAATAGTACTAATGAGGTCTTAAAACTTGCTTTTGGACCTCATCTGCCAAGGTCTTGTAGTTTAATAGCAGAGATTAATAGGCTTGTTGAATAGATAAGATGATTAACTAGCCTTCTCATAGATATAGGGGAAAAAAAAACCCCAGAAAAGAGATAGGAATTGGGAGTGAAACGTGTGAATCTCTGTTTCTAGCAAGTAAACCTGTTTCTATTTAGGATGAAACTAATTGTGAAGTTTTTTCATTTGAATTCTGGCATCTGTTTACAGCGTTTTATACAAGGTTAGCTTTCTTCATTTCATTGCCTGTAATGTGGAAATAATTCAGCAACTGAACTTGCTGCTCCCCAGCAACCATAATGAAAACAATAATACTTCCCCAAGGAGGTTACATGTCTCAGGTCATTGGTGGTATGACGGAGATGTCCCTATCTTTTATGAAAGCTAAGCTCTGCTTTGCAAATCTTTATGCACTCGGGAAATGTTCCCATGAATACTGGTATTTCAGAAACTGTGTTTTAAAAATACGCAGTACAAAAAAAAATACGCAGTACACATATATTAATTTTATGGGACCTATTATGATACTTGTTTTAAAACTAAAAATTAAACTAACAATCTTTCTCTTTCTCTTTCTCTTTCTCTTTCTCTTTCTCTTTCTCTTTCTCTCTCTCTCTCTCTCAGGGAAGGGGAGATCCAGAGTTAAAACAATATACCCTTTAATATTAGAAGTGATAGCTAAGTAAATGGAATTGGTTGTGACAGGTGTCTCATAGCAAGATGATTTCTGCAGCTGATTCTTTGTGAAGGACTTTCAGGTTTAGCACAATAATGCTACTATAATTCAAGTGCATTTGTTAATTCACTTTTGCTTGGGAAGTTCACAGTCAGTTAGTACATATTCAGCAGCAAACTAAAAGATGCCTAGATCAATTAGTTTTGGATGCTTTAAAAACATCATTTAATGGGGTTCTGGGGGGGTTCCCTCAGTTAAGTGTCCGATTCTTGGCTTCAGCTCTGGTGCTGATCGCAGGGTCCTTATAAAAAGCCCTGTGGTCAGCTCTGTTCTCAGTGTGGGGTCTGCTTGAGACCACCTCTCCCTCTTCCTCTGCCCCTCCCCTGCCATGCTCATGGTCTCTCTCCAAAATAAATAGATCTTTAAAAAAATATCATTCAAAACTAAGAGAAGTATTAACATTCAAGCAAATTAGTATTATTCTCTTAAGCTAGAAGGATTGCGATTCCTCAAATGACCCATCCCTGAAACAAGGATCATATACAGTCATTATCAACAAAATTATGTCCTAGAAATCTCTTTTGTTTGATTCAAGTAGTCCAGCAGGGCTCACTGCAAAAATGTGCAATTGAGATCCATATGGGGAGAGCATAGGGAGCATCTAAATATATGGAGACCAGGTATAGTGGGCTCAATAGTGGCTCCCCAAAAGGTGTGTGTCCTAAGCCCCAGAAACTATGAGTGTGAATCTACCTAGAAAAAGGTCTTTGCAGATATAATTAAGGATCTTCAGACAAGAGGATCACCTTGGATTATCTGGGTAGGACCTAAATCCAATCTTGAGTGTCTTTAATAAGAGTGGGGCAGAGGGAAATGAGACATTTCCACAGGGGAGAAGGCCATGTGAAGATGGAGGCAGAGATGAGAATGACATGCAGGAATGGCAGGCTGCCGCCAGGAGCAGGCAGGAAGAAGCAAGGAAGAGATTCTCCTTATACCTACTAGAGGGAGTGCATTCCCACCAAGTTTTGAACTCTAAGCTCCTTAACTGTGAGAGAACACATTTCTGTTGCTTTAAGCCATCAGATTTGTGATTATTTGTTAGGGCAACTTCAAGAAGCTACTGGACCAGGTTTTCATTCTCCTGCTATATGAACTTTGGGGAAGAGTAACTGTGTAAGCCTCAGTTCCTTTATCTTTTGAAAAGTATCTTTCTGAACTACATAACGAAAATAATAATAATAACAATAAATAACACTAATACCACCACCATCATTTGCATAACTCCTTATAATAATCCTGTGAGTTGTGTTATAAAACTCTTAGTAAGTAATAATCTCAGAGAAGTTGAATGGCTCATCCTTGTTGAAACAGGAGTTTGTAGAAACTCAACCCTTGATCTTCCTCTTCTTTTGTTATTGAATAGATAAGACGCTTAGGACACTGTGACAGGTCTGGTGATGTGGAGTTTACAGTCTAGCAGGGAGGACAAATGTTTAGTAAGCAACTAAATCCAATCTCATTTGAATTTTAAACATAAACCAAAGTAATAATACCTGTTACTTGTGCAAATTAGTGGTGGCAAATGCTAATTATCATCAAGTATTTATCTCTTTCATGTAGAGAATTTGCACCAAAGATAAGATTTTCCATGGGACAGAAAAAAGTCAAGAAAATGTACAAGTTCTAGATGGCAGAAAGAAAGAACTCACTAGTCATTGTTTGAAGTGCTTTTGTTGGAGGTAAAACTGTTTTATGATAAATAGAAAACTCACTCTGGTACAACAAAAAGCTGCTGGTTAAATCCATACAATAATCACAGAAAGCAAAGCGATTTTCCTAGACTTACAACCTGGAGACAGGTTTGCCTAGTATGTTAAACAAAGAGTTCTCAAGCAGAACATCTCACAGTATGTCTGTCAGTTGGGGGCCTGAGTCACATAGAGCACATCTGCCCACTTAGGCCCGTACTTTGCATGCTTGACCAGTTCTGCTCCTCTGCCTTCTGAGGAGGTTGTGAAGTGACTATCCTTGAAGGCCCTTTAAAAAAAAAAATAGCAAGCATCTGTTGTAGATGGCTGAGTCATTCACTTGATAGAAAGAAGCAAGCTGGCCTCGCTGATCTCCCGAGATCTAGGATGGCTCGATGTCTCTTTCATTTTAGTTCACTTAACCACAGTTGAGTCCTTTCAGATGGCTATAAATAATGAAGGGGGAACCGGGCCCCAGAGAGACAGTAGCACCTAGAACATAAGAATCTGATAAACTGAGGTTCGGATTCTAATTTAGCCACATATTATGTGACTTGAGGTAAATGAGTTCATTTGGCTTACCATAAGCTTTCTCATTTTTAAAAAGAGATAATGATTTTTCTCCTCTAAAACTGAAGTGAGATTATGCTTGTAAATTGTGTAACCTGGCATCTGGTAAATGCTAAGCACTAGATGGCAACTGCTCCTATTATCATAATCATCATCGTTATTAATTCCACCTTCTCAAAGAAAAAGCTACCTCACTTAATAAACCCTACCGAATGGCTGGAAACCATAAGTGTTTCCCTCATCTGATGTAGCTGGAATCATTGGTTGGGTTCAAAATGCAAAATCTACTCTTTGTCTTGCAACCAGACACGTACCTTCCCAATTCTTTCTTTCTTTCTTTCTTTCTTTCTTTCTTTCTTTCTTTCTTTGACAGAGACAGAGAGAGATCACAAGTAGGCAGAGAGGCAGGCAGAGAGAGGGGGAAGCAGGCTCCCCAATGAGCAGAGAGCCCGATGTGGGGCTCAATCCCATGACCCTGAGATCATAATCTGAGCCGAAGGCAGAAGCTTTAACCCACTGAGCCACCCAGGCGCCCCATACCTTCCCAATTCTTCTCTAGTTTAGTTTCTTTTTCCCTTTGCCTCTCTACATTGCTTTTTGGATTCCCTCTGTTTTTTATCAGAAGGAAACTTGTGAGTTGCATCCACTGGGGCAACCGTGTCAGGGCTAAGACTTCTCAGGCATGACAACTTAATTAATGAGGATGGTACAACAATAATAACTACACAGTATTCCATACTCTACATGTGTCAGATCTTTAATCCTTGCAACTGTCTCATGGATTAGGTACTGTTGTTACCATTACTGTTGTTATTATTGCTTCATAGATGAGGAAACAGTTCAGAGTGAAGGATCTGTCCAGAGGCATACAGCTACAAAGGGGAACCAAAATTTGATCCTACACCATCTGGTTCTAGAGACTTCCTTTAAATGGTCAGGCAAATTCCTAGGGATCCTGAATCAGTATCATTAAGACTAAAAGAATACAACATCACACAGAGTGAAGATCTACCTGATAGACTGGGGAAATTCTTACAGCATAAAGAGAAAAAAATATATGTGGAAGTACAGACAGAATCACCTTTTTTTTTCTTCTTGGTTATCATGTCTCTCAGCAATTAATATGTTGAATTTTGTAGACCAAAAGGATGGGAGAATCAGCCTAAGATGAGTTGTGCTTGCCAAATATAATGATTAAAATGTTTTCAAAACATTGAATGCTATAAAAAGAGAGCACACTTGCTCTGGTCTAGCACAGTTTTCACCTCTCTGTTGGGCTTACATCCATCCCCATGCTCCACCCATTCATGCTACCTGTCTGGGCTGTACGTGGGTTTGGGTTTCTAACTTCTAAGAGAGCAATAAATAGTATTGGTTGTTATTATCTCTATTTTCTAAATGTCTGCAAGTAAATATTTCAGCAGGCAATGAGATGAATATAACCAATCTATATAACCTAAAATTTAAAATCATGGTACAATAGTCTATTCTCTGACAAATATATACCCAAAAAATCAGAAAGGGTTATGGTTAATCAAAGACTATACTGACCTTTCCAGAGGTATTATGCATGGCACCTTTATTATCAACATTGTAAGATGAAAAAGATGCAAGAAAATTATAGGGTTCAACCAACTAGAGAATGGATTCGTCGTGAACATTCATTAAATATCAACCTGGTGGATGAGGAACAGCAGTAATTATCCTGCAGTGATCTAATGATATTTCAAAATGCCAAAAATGGATTTTTTTAAGTAACAATTCTTTTATAGTCTTGAGTTCAAGTGCTGTCTTTTTTTTTTTTAAAGATTTTATTTATTGATTTGAGAGAGTAAAAACATATGAAAGAGAGAGCATGAGCAGGGGAAGGGGCAGAGGGAAAACCAGGCTCCCCACTGAGGAGGGAACCCAGCGCAGACTTGATCCCAGGACCCTGGGATCATGTCCTGAGCCAAAGGCAGATGCTTAACCAACTAAGCCATCCAGGCACCCCCAAATGCTGTCTTATAACATTGGACCTATGAGATTGGTTTGAATTTTTCTAAGCATTAGAAACCTTTCAGCACTAAAAAATTGGTATTTTCAAGTAATCCCTAGAGAAAGGTTTTAAAAAGTTTAAAAGTCTGGGGCACCTGGGTGGCTCAGTCAGTTAGGTGACTGCCTTCGGCTCAGGTCATGATCCTGGGGTTCTGGGATCGAGCCTCACATCAGGCTCCCTACTCAGTGGGTAGCCTGCTTCTCCCTCTCCTCCCACTGTGCTCTCTCTCACTACCTCTCTTTCTCTCTCAAATAAATAAAATCTTTAAAAAAAAGAAGTTTAAAAGACTGAATCCTACACAGAAAAATCACAATTCCTTTCTGTCTATTTCCTCTGACTCCTACTTCCTCCTCTCATACCTTCTAATTCTTAGATTTCCATGAAAACCTCAATGACATACCTCTGGATAAAATAGAAGGAGGGGGATAGTGTGAACAACATAGGCATAATGGGGGAAAGGGAGAACAGGAAACCCAATAATGTCATTGGGACTTCAGCTAACAACTGTGACCTTCAAGATGCATTGCCTCTAGAGCCTCAATTGCCTTTTCCTTTATAATGAAGAAACTGGATCAGTGTTCTAAGGGATCTCTTACATAGCCAAGTAAATTCATGGATAAATCCAGGACATTTAATAGAAACACAAAACTGATTCCAGATCACTCTTTTACCCTAAAATTATGATCTCCCTTGAAAGCACTCATAAACATCAAGTTGCTTTTCCTCACCACAGGGCTCTAGGATACATGTTTTCTTTTTCTTTTCTTTATTATGCATTAAAGAGCAGAGAGATAAAGAAAAGTAGTAGCTTATCCTGGAAACCATGGGGAATGAGCACTGAAACGGTTTTCAAAGTAAAGTGGTACTGATTTTTGGTCCCTGAACTGAATCATGACACCTGGTCTCCTGTCTGCTCAGTGGTGTATCATAACTTCTTAGAGTAACAGGCAGAATATTCTGGAACTTAGGCTAATTATTTGTTAGTAGGGGAGGCAGGACCTGCTTTGAATTATATATATTCCTCCCCATAAATAAAATTTAAAAACCCATACAATCAGAAGGTAGGAATCAGTTATGGATATGTATTTTGACCTCTTTATTGTTACTAGGAAACCATTTAATGCAAAGGTGCTCCATGGAAGGAAGACTAAGAGGGTTAATACATTGTTCCCAGCTATCTTGCTCACTTCACGCATACATCTAGGCTATAGCTTAGACCTCATTCACAATACAGTATTATTGCTTGTTTTTTTTTCCCTTTTTTTAACTGTGTGAAGTGTTTTATATTCATTTTGTTAATGATGATAAACTTAAAAGATGGCAGAGTATTTTCCCCATAGTTTTAAAAGGAGGTTTCAAATGAAGGTTATAGAAGAATAAAGAATATAAATGGTATTTACTGAATTCAGCAAGTTTGAACTCACTGGAATTAAGATTAAAAGTACCTTTATTTCTTGTTTAGGTTTCTGACAGATACTGTTTCGATTGACCTTATGGCATATTGGCTTCTTTCTCCCTTATTTGAAGCAAGCACTCCATGTGTATTTCTTTTTATTTCTCTTCTCCCTACTCACTTGAGATTTTGGCAGGATCATATCCAATTTTCCTCTTGCTTTTCAGAGTTCCTAGTACAGTGTCATATGCTCAGTTGGTATTTAAACGTAGATCAAAATATCCTACTTAACCTGGGCTTGTAATTGTGAGAGATAATTAAAATCGGCAAAGAATTCACAATGACTCAAGTTTATAATGCAGGAACTCTAAAGAAGATTATTTAATTCTGTATGATAAACAGCATCACAACTTTCCCTCTCAGGAAATGAAAATATATTATCACAGATATGAAAGTGGTACATTTTCCACCAATGTAAAGATGGAATTTTAAGAGCATGAGTATGTATAGGGCTATAGCAAGACTAGAAACATACTTGCCTACAGGAGTAAAAAACAAACATTAAATGAGTAAAGTAGGCTGGGTTTAATTGCATAACACATAAAAGGCTAAAATGGTTAGAAGAATACGCCCCACGTAGAGGAGCTCAATGGCAGCCATGGTCGCTAGAAATTCTATGTCTTTAAGAGAAGTTTGAAATCCAGATTATCTTCTGGAGAAACTACTTTTAAAAATCCTTTATTCGTAGGCAGAACCCCAAATATAAAACATAAAAAAAGAACTAGTTCATACTGAAATCAATGATAACCCTTTGGAAGTCATAAAGGTGTTTATTGGGGGAACAAAGTAGGGGTGAGGAATTAGTTTCACAGAGCCTAACAGCCATAAATGATCTCTTACACTGAAAAGATACATGTATTCAGGCACTGAATGTGTAATACAAGAAAAGACATTAATAGTACTTACTATAGCTTAAGCTGAAAATATTTAGAATCATTCTGTTTCAACCTGGCCCTGACAATGTAGGCTTATGGGGCAATTAGTTTTATCTAATTCTCATATACAATACTCTCATATATAATACTCAGAATATAAGTGAGAAATACACACTGCAACTAGCATCATAATCAATGATGAAAGACTGTAAGCTTTCCCTCTAAGATCAGGAGTAACACAAGGATGACCATGCTCACCACTCCTGTGTACTACAGTACTAGAAGTCTTAGATAAATCAGGGAAGAACAAAAATAAAGGCATAAGAATTAGAAAGGAAAAAGTAAAACTATTTCTATTTGCAGATGACATGACTTTATATACAGAAAGTCCTAAAGACTCAGCCAAAAAACCTGTTACAACTAAGCAACAAATTCAGTAAAGTTGTAAGATACAAAAATAACATACAAAAATCTGTAGTGTTTCTATACAACAGCTGAAAAAAGGGATAATGAAATTGATTCCATTTATAATAGCATTAAAAATAGTAAAATACTTAAGAAATTTAACCAAGAAGATGAAAGATCTCTACTCTGAAAACTGTAAGACATTGATGAAAAGGATCAAAGAAGACACAAATAAGTGGGAAAGTATCCCATGTTCATGGATTGGAAGAATTAATATTAATTAATTAATATTGTTAAAAAATTTCAATACTACTAAAAGTCATCTACGGATCAAACCAGATACTAACATGTAAAAGAATAAAATTTGACCCCTATCTTATATCCCTCAGAAAAATTAACTCAAAATAAGTTAAAGGCTTAAATGTAAGACCTGAAACCATGATACTCTTAGAAAAAACACATAGTAAAAAAGCTCCTTGACATGAGTCTTGGTAATGATTTTTTGGAAACAGACCTAAAGCATAAGCAACAGCAACAACAACAACAGCAACAACAACAAAACAAAACTCAAACCCAAAACCAAAACCAAACAAAACAATAAAACCTAGTGATGTTAAATCAAACTAAAAAGCTTCCACAAAGCAAAAGAAATTATCAACGATGTGAAAAGACAACTGATGGAATGGGAAAAAAAATATTTGCAAATCATGCATCTGATAAGGAGTTAACATCCAAATACATATATATATATATTAAAAAAAACTTGTAAAACTCAATAGCCAAAAAACCCCAAATAACCCAATTAAAAAAATGGGCAAAGGATTTGAATAGCTATTTCTCCAAAGAAGATAAATGAATGGCCAACAGGCACATGAAAAGATGCTCAACATCACTAGCCATAAGAGAAATGCAAATCAAAGCCACAATGAGATAACATCTCATATCTGTTAGAATGGCCATTATAAAAAAAAAGAGATAACGAATGCTGGCATGGATATAAGAAAAGCGAACTCTTGTACACTGTTGGTGGGAATATAAATTGATGCAGCCACCATGGAAAACAGTATGAAGGTTCCTCAGAAAATTAAAAATAGAACTACTATATGATCCAGCAATTCCACTTCTGGGAATATATCCAAAAGGAACAAATACACTAACTCAAAAAGATATCTCTGCACGGTCATGTTCATATCAGCATTATTTATAATAGCCAAGACATGGAAATAACCTAAGTGTCCAATGATGGATGAATGGATAGAGAAGTTGTGATACACACACACATACACACACACAGATGATATCCAGCTGTAAAAACAAGGAAATCCTACCATTTGGAACAGCATGGGTGGACCTTGAGGGTATTATGTTAAGTGAGATAAGTCAGACAGAGAAAGACAAATACTGTAAAATCTAACTTACATGCAGAATATAGTAAGTAAAACCTCACTAAAGTCATAGGAAAAGATCAGGTTTATGGTTACCAAAGACGGGAGGGGGAAATTGTAGAAAGGTGGTCAACAGGTACAAACTTGCAGTTATGAGATGAATAAGTACTAGGGTGTAATATACAGCATTATGATTGTAGTTAACGGTGCTATAGGATATTTAGGAAAGTTGTTAAGAGATTAATTCCTGGAAGCAGTTCAAAATGTCAGGGTAAGAAGATCCTGAACTCACCTCTTCCCACTGATGCAATAAATCCACAGCTACATATAAAATAATTCACTGAAAACTACCTGAACGGTCCTCCACAACACAGTATAAAATGGCCAGATCTAGACCATAAGAGAGGCAGAAATGGGGTCCTGCCACCCTGGTGCAGTGATGCACTGTAGGGAGGGAATCTAACAAACAAGGAGTTTCTTCCCTGAAGAACAGAGGGGTTTATGCCCAAATCAGGGATTTCAACAATTGGCACATACAACAGAGAGATGAGTTTCCAAAACATCTGGCTTTGAAAACCAAACGGGCTTATGTCCAGGAGAAACACAAGGTTCCTGGGAATAGAATATGCTCTTAAAAAGCTTAGGAGCATACACACTTCCCCTAGTACCCAGCACAAAAGTAGCAGTTTGAAAAAGTCCCTGATCATACAGGAAACTCATCTGCTGTTCTTAGAGCATTTGTCAGAAAGGCAGGACTCTGTTAGGACTCTCTTTGGGGACGGAGCTGTAGGCCGGTGACAGTTTATGTTCTCCCTCTACCTTGCTAGTGCTGCCATTGGTAGGTCCCATTTTGGTACTCTCCCTCTAACTTGCTGTGGTGGTGGGTGTGTACTACCCCTGCGGAAATGCCAATTAAGACCACAGTGAGATACCACCTCACACCTTTCAAAATGGTTCCTATTGAAGGACAAAAGGTATCATGTTGGCGAGAATGTGGAGAAAAGGGAACCCTCCTGCACTGCTAGTGGGAATGTAATGTGGTACAGACACTTTGGAGAACAGTATGGAGGTTCCTCAAAACCTCTACATCAGCTGGTAGAGCATGGGACTCTTGATCTCAGGGTTGTGAATTCAAGCCCCACATTGGGCATAGAGCTTACTTTAATAAAAATTTTTTTAAATACAACTACCATAAGACCCAGCAATTCCAGGGGCACCTGGGTGGCTCAGTGGGTTAAAGCCTCTGCCTTCGGCTCAGGTCATGATCTCAGGGTCCTGAGATTGAGCCCCACATCAGGCTCTCTGCTCAGCGGGGAGCCTGGTTCCTCTCTCTCTCTGCCTGCCTCTCTGCCTACTTGTGATCTCTCTCTCTCTGTCAAATAAATAAATAAAATCTTAAAAAAAAAAAAGAAAAAAAGATCCAGCAATTCAATTTCTGGGTATTTATCCAAAGCAAACCAAAACAGTAGTTCAAAAATATATGTGCAACCCTATGTTCACCGAAGCACTATTTATAATAGCCAAGACATGGAAACAACCTAAATGATGATCCATGGATGAATGGATAAAGAAAATGTGGGATATACCACACACACATATACAGACACACAACACCACACACACACACACACACACACACACACACACACACAGTGGAAATATTAGTCATAAAAAAGAATGAAATCTTGCCTTTGCAACAACATGGATGGACCTTGAGGCTCTCATGCTAAGTAAAAGAAGTCAGACAGAAAAAGACAAATACCATGTGATTTCGCCTTTATGTGGAATCTAAAATTAACAAACAATATAAAACAAAGGAGAACTCATAGATGTGGGAACAGATCAGTGATGGCTACAGGGGATGTGTAGGTGGAGGGTGGGTAAAATGGGTGAAGTGATCAAGAAGTACAAACTTAAAGTTATGAAATAAGCCACGGAGATGCAACGTATAACATGGTGACTATGGTCAATAATATTGTATTGCAAACTTAAAGGATGCTAAGAAAGTAAATCTTAAAAGTTCCTATCACAAGAAAAAAAACATGTAACTTTATACGGTGACAGATGGCAACAAGATTTACTGTGTTGATCATTTTGCAATGTATACAAAAGTCAAATCATTATGTTGTACACCTGAAACTAATATAATGTTTTATGTCAATTACAAAAAGAAAAAAGAGAGCAGATCCTGAGAACTCTTGTCACAAGGAGAAATTTTTCTTTCGTTTTCATTGTATTTATATGAAATGATGGATGTTAACTAAAGCTACTGCGGTAATCATTTCATAATATACGTAGATCAAATCGTCATGCTGTACATCTTAAACTTATATAGTGATATATGTCAGTTATTTCTTAATAAAACTAAAAAAATATAATCCTGTTTATTTCTCTTTGCAGTGTATGTATTATTATGCCCATTCATGTGAAGGGAACATTGAGGTTTTGAGAAAATTAAATGACTTACCCAAAATTAGCCGCATCTACTAAGTGAAAGAACCACCATATGAATTCTGATAGGCCTCACGCCAAAGTTTCTCCTCTTAATGTTCCTTTTCCTTTGACATAATTATTCAAAAAAAGTAAAACTGACTTCTAATTAATAACCAACTGCCAGAAGAGAAAGTCACTGAATTTTTTCAAAGTCCCAATCATTTCAACATGTTGATGTCAATGAAACTAATACTCTAACTCCCTGCCCACCAAATAAAAATCATACAAACATGGCCTGCTTTCCGACAAAGCTTTCATTGCCAATTACATTTAAAACAATAACTTTGTTGATCATTTAATCATCTGAAGTAAAGAAATGCCACTATGGGGCATTAAGAGGCTAACATAGCAAAGAATCTGAGCGGCAATTATAATTTGTTTCTTAGCAACTAATAGTGAAAGTTATAAAGTTGATTCTACCACATCTATAAAAGGGAGCATTACAGCCTTGGGAATATTGCGACAGTCCTTAACAGTATAATGTTGTGAGTAATTTGCTTTTGCTACTATCACGGATAAATTATTTTGGATCTGCTTGGTCAAAGCTCTAAAGAATTCTCATTAAAAGTCTGCTATTATTGTGTGTGTTGTTTTCTTCTCCTCTCTCCCACATTATAGTGAACTCAACTGTATTGGTTATTCCTAGTGTTATAATACATTGAAAAGAATCAGCATGATAAAAACAGATTCGTTTAATAACTGGGGGAAAGGAGTTCATCACTGTAATAGTTCCATTTCCTGTCTGAAATAGCACTTATTAAATGTAGTCAGGGTTGGAGTAAATTAAAAATTTTATAATGGATATGAGGGAGAGCAAGAGAGATTGTAAAGGGTTCTATCTGCTATAAATGGGGAAAAACAGTAGTGAACTTTGAGTGGTCTTAGGTCTGAGAGCTTACAAGATTTTCAGGCACAAATTTGTTTTTGAAAGATAATATTGGTGGCTCATGTTTTGGGAACAGAAATTGGCCTAGAGGAATACTATTCAATTAATCAAATTTAAAATCTTGAAAATAATTGTATCATCGTTTTCACTTACACACACTTGGAATACAGATGATACGAAGATTTCTGGAAGAGATTTTTCTTAAAACTAGAAGATAGGTACTCTCAAGAAAAAATATTACATTAAAATACAAAGTAATAGGTTAAGTCACTGACTGAGAAACACCGATTTTAGGAGCATGTATGTACTTAGGAACATTTGGAAATATGTTGGTCATTTTGGAAAGAATTTGTATTGTTTAAGAGAACATACATTAGAACTGACTGCTCAAGGATGTCTTGGGCAAGCTCTTTTGACATGCTAGGTATTAGAAACCCCGCACTGCAGATCTGCAAAGCCCACTGGGCTGCTTAGTTTTGAGGAGACTCAGTTTATAGTAACCGAGGAAGCTGAGAGTAATCTGAGTAACTTGAACTGATGCATCAATTGGTCTTCCCGCCCTTTGCTGCTGCCAGAGAGGGTCAGGTACACCTGGCCTGGCCTCAGGTGGATAATCGATGTCAGGCACGTTAATGAAAGCAAATCTTTTTTCAGCCAAAGACCAATGAACAGCTATACTTCCTGGTAGAGGCTCCAAACACAGTATTGGAAATATTAGTTGACGATGTTTCTAGCAGTAACCGTGATTCTTACTATCTTTAATCCCTCTTCACTAAATTTAGGGAAAAAAGCCCACCTATATATAGGGCGCTGAGTAGTCTTATTTTTTCCCCTTAGAAGTAATCATGAATGAAATAATTTCTATTTAAATATTATATAAAATTTTTTTATTTTCTTGAAAACATAAAGGATCCTTAAACTCAGAGTTATCATGTCTCTCTTGGAATAAAAATTAAGGATACCCAATATATCACATATTTTTTGGTTGCTACATCATTTGCCTAAAAGATCAAATGATGAGGCTAAGTCTATTTCCAGTTAGCAAACAGGGATAACCTAGATCTTTGCACCCAATGGGCTCAGTAAGACTCATTAAATGAAATTTAATGCAGTGTATACCTACATTATCATCAAATATTTATTGAGCACTCGCTGTCTAGTACAAAGCCTGGGTACTAGGAAATCAAAGATGAGGAACACACAATCCCCTTCCCTCAAAGAATCCATAGTCTATTGAGTCTATTGAGGGCAGAGGGCAAATTTTCACAGTAAAGATGCTATGATACAAAATGTAAGGCACAAAGTGGTTAGCTCTATCCAAAGAACACTATCTTGATCAACAAATATCTGCTAAGTGCCTGTATGATCCAATGCTAGGCGTTGCTATCACTGAAGCAGTGAATATAAAACAAAAGGTTCTTGCCCTCACGGAGCTTATATTATAGTGAAGGAGACATACAATAACTTAGTAAATAAAAACAAAATGAAATGATCAGAGAGTGTGATAATTATTGCTCTGTTGGAAAAATTTTTTAGTTATAGAGATGAAATGATGGGACATGGCTTTTTAGAGGGTGGTCAGAAATAGTGTGCTGCCACAGGTACCCTACATACAGAAGGGGGGGGAAGAGGGCAAGAGTGGGAACAAAAGAGGAGCAGAAGGAATATGGCTTGAAACAGATCTGCGAAAAAGAACTGGCTGGAAATAAAAACACTAAGCAGCATTTGAATTGTGAAACGAGCCAAAGCAGTGCTCTAAAGGAATCCATGTGAACATTTAATTGTTACAGTCACTGTACAGAGCATATGGATCATATCATACAAGATTAATGCTTTTAAGATGCAAAAGCAAACCATCACTTATGCCTGCTGGAAAGTCATTACTGTCCCACAGAGCGTATGATGAATAAAGAGCACCAGCAGGTGGCTGGGTGAATTTTACAAGCACAACCAGTCTCTTGCAAAGCTGAAGCAGTCATCTCTATTTCCAAAGAGAGCTGCATGGTTGAAGGAGAATTGACTTAAGAATCCTGGGAATCTTGCAAGAACAACAGGCTGTTTTGTAAATCTTTCCAAAAAACACTGGTTTCATGTTCTAGCTGGTTAATGAAAATAAGAAAATAGTATTAAATAAACACTTTTAAACCAAGTGATGTTGCCTCATACTCTATGGTCACACATTGGTTCCAAAACTCCTCTAACATTCATCCTTTCTCAAATCTTTCCAAATGAAAGCAAAGAGAAAAACTTGCTAGTATGAAAAAGGATCATATGTGCTATTTTGCTGCCTTATTCCCTCCCCTTCTATGTCTGGCTCACAGGACAAAGTTTGGTGATTTCTGAAGGCTTTCTAAAACTCAAAATATATAAAATACCAGTTGGTGTCTAGATTTGACAAGAGCTACCAGAATGAAGGGTAACCATTATTTGTCAGTCAGTTTGTAGAGGAAAGCAGTCCTTCCTTCACTTTGGTGTGTGCAAGCAGAAAATGAGTGACTAGTTACTTTGAAGGTAGAGAACAGAAGGGAGATGCAACATCAGAGTGATGGGAAAGAGAGAAGGAAGAATTGTTGTGGAAATGGTAGGCCGATCAGAAAGCAACAAGCTTGACATATAAAATGCAAACAGAGGAGCAGCACTGATATTCCTTTTCTGGATTAGCACTTGTCTCACTCAAAAGCTGAGCTGAGATGAAAACTTCACTATTACCCACCACCAGAATTTCAGTAACCACCTAAGCTCTCAATGCCTGCAGGTTGTTCAGTCTCATCTTTATGCAGAATCACACTTGCATCACCTTTCTGACGTCTTCCTCCACTTTCCAGGTGTTCTTAAATAATTCTGCAGCACTGTGTCATGGAAAATACCCAATAAGAATGGTCAATTCCCTTCCCTATCTACTTATAGGAGCAATATATAAAACAGAACTCAAATGAGTTGATACCATCATTAAATACAGTACCATCTTTAAACTTGAACAAAACTTAAGTCAGCACTACTAAAGAATGAAAATTGTATCTTTTAACTTGTGGCTTCAGCCTATTAAAATACACAAATTTCTGTCAACTTGATAAAAAATAAAGCAAAAGTTCCTTTGACTCTATACTTCTTTTAGCTATGCCCCTGTCTTTTTTCTTCTTTTGGTGTGCCCTTGCTTCCTCGACTTCCTCACTTCCCGTCTACTTTTCAGTCCACGCATACTTCACCTTCATCTGGATACTGTCCTCAGTTCTAGCTGAAATCACTCTGGCAAAAGTCAACTCTGTATTGCCAGATCCAGTAGGCATTTTTCATTTCTTTTATCTGATTTCTCACTCCTTTGCTGCACTGCACATTTTCAACCACTCTCTGAAAATGTTAGCTCTCTGTCCTATAATTCCTACCTCTTCTATGTCTACCCTCTAGTCTCCTTTGTGAGCTCTCTCAACTTTGCCTACCCTTTAAACACTAGTGCTCTCCATGGTAGCCTTGGCCTGCTGCTCTTTCCTCTGTCTGATAGACTCTCATGGGTAATCTGATACTCTTCATGATTTTAATTCCAACCTTCATGCTTCTGTCTACTTACTGCAAATCGTCAATCCTGCAGATATATTCTCCTCATATGTTCAGCAGTCTGATTAGCAAAGACATACATACTTGAATCCTAGTTTTCCTGAGATAGTTGTGGTTTACATTTATTGTCCTGTAAAAATTATTTATAATGGCCTTTTTTACAGTCATAAGTACCCAACTTTGCATGATAAATCATAAAACTTGGTGTATCTTAAATTCTCCACACATTGATCTCCAATCCTAACCTGCTTCCAAGCTCACTCAATGGCAACCCACCATGTAAGACTGAAATTTGAGAGTCATTCTATATTCTTCACTCCTCTCCCCACCTCAACCATATCATCCACCAAACCCTGATGATTTTACCTTATAAATATTTTCCAAATATGCCTTCTCTAATTCTCTTGCATTTTTCTTAGGATATAGACTGTTACCATTTTCTGCCTGGATATTAAAAAAAAAGTCACCCTAATATGTTCCTAAGCTCTAGCACTCCAGTCCCTTAAACATCTCCAAAATGAAGCCATAGTAATCAGTCTCTGAAATATAAACTTGGTTATATCACTCTGCTGCTTAAAATCCTTCAAAACCATCACTCGCCAAAAGGGTAAATCAAGCTCATTAGTACGTCAAGCTGGCCTTCCCTGACCTGATCCATACTTCTCTCCAGGCCCACGGCCTCTCACTCCCCACTTCATATTTGACAACCTTGAGATATGGAGTGTTTGTGCGTGACCTGAATATCCCTGAAGTCGAGCTTCAACTTTCCTTGCCTCTTCAACTATCTGTTAAGATTAGGCTCATCTCTCATATTTACTTTTTAACTTTTCTGCTTTAGATCTTTTCCTATTTTCTTTTTCCAACAATGCATGTCTTACTTTTAGACCTGGAAGGAGATATTTTCACATACTTTGTTTTGGTGGATCCTTAAAAGAGTCATTGATATTGATATTACTCCCAAGATACAGAGAATAAAACTGAGGCTTAGAGAGCTAAAATGGCTTGTCAGATGGCTCATAGTGGCGTAGCATAAGGGAGACAGAAGAGCTAGCCAAATAAATAATGTGGGTAATTCTACCCACCACGCCATGTACTGTTCAATTTTCCATACCTCATTAAAGATAGGAAACCCAAATCTACCTTATTACTTTGGTTCATTATTTACATAGAGGGAATACCTTGCTATGTCTTCTACTATTTAAAGATACCTGTTTCTAATATGACATAGTTCTAAACTCAAGCTAACTTCTTCATTTGATATTGAACCAAAGATACAGTTACTTGTGTGTTCTTACCCTGGAGGGGAAAAAAGAAAAAAAAAAAAAAAAAAGCAACCATGGGCATGTATACCCACAATTTAAGGGAATTTTTACAGAAATTTTAACTATACGCATTTTGTTTTAAGTGCTGACTTTGAAGACAAATCTCTGGAAGGGGCGTGAGACTCTATTATACTCCTTCTTTTCTAGAACACTCAATGCTTCTACACACTATGGTGAAGGAAAAGCAGTATTTTATGAGCACATTTACTTCTCACTTTGAAATTTTAATAGAAAAGCAAACCTCCCTAATAAGGAAAACACAATAAAACACACTGTTGATCCCACCGGAGTATGGATTGCCCATGTTTCCGGGGTAATCTGCCACGTTTGGTAGAAGAGTCCCTCAGCCTGTGCCTCATATGGTACCACTGAACACTTACTAATGAGTGCTGCTTTTAAACTCTTGCTATTCCCACTGCATTAGCTTTTCAAATAGGAACTCTTAGTCAAAAGATACTTGAATTTTATATCCCTTTGCTGAGTCCAGTCCATTGATTAGCTCTAACTCTGGATAATTTGTCTTTGTTTATTTTGCTTAATCCTTATGGGTAAATGCTGGGAGCCATATGCAGTAGCTGTGCAAGAAACACCTGGGAAAAAGGAGCTAATGTTCCACAAAAATCTGTATATTTTATGATTCCTTGTCTTTAAGGGAGTCAGATTTATAAGAGATTGTACAATGTGCTTCCTCTCTCAGGAGGAAGGGAGAAGATAAGCCTTGTTCAAGGATGGGGAGGGATGTGGATGCAAAATGCAAAGCTCATCCTAAATGGTTGTAGAACTCTTAACAGCTGCTTCCAAAACTAAATGAAAAGAGATGGAAGATAAGCTAATCTTGTCTTCTTCAGTAACAAAATACAATTAATCTAACCTTGAAAACACAACAGGCGCTAAGGTCTAAGAGATGGCCTCCAGGGAACACCATAATGCCAGGCATTGATGCCTGGAGAAAGTTTGCTCGTCTGGCTGGTCACTTCTTGTGAACCTTTGGTCATTTATTGTGAACCCTTGACTCTGCTGTTGATTTCTAAGGACTTAAGCTGTAGGAGAGAAGCACTTTTACCTGCCACCCATTCTATCAGCTGCATGCTGTTTTTAAAACCACTGATGTATAGACTTGGGATTTAATGGAGGAATAGAATTTTAAGGGGGAAAAAAAGGAGGTATATGAAACCAAAGAAGATGTTTCTAAGTGTTGACAATAAAAGCTACTGTCACTACCACCACCATCTTCCACCATCATCAATTCATAAAAGAAAAAACTTTCCAACATTTAAAAATTATAGGAATGGTATAATTGCAGGAGAAAAACTGTTCTTTATTTTCTTTAAAGATTTTATATTTATTTATTTGATAGAAAGAGACATAGAGACAGGCAGAGGGAGAGGGAGAAGCAGAGTCCCCACTGAGAGGGAGCCCAACACAGAGCTCCAACCCAGGACCCAAGGATCATTACCTGAATTGAAGACAAGACACTTTACTGACTGAACCATCCAGGTGCCCCCCAAACTGTTCTTTATGTTGTCTAAACTATGCCTTCTTAGAAGTACATAGTACGGTTTCTTACAGACTACTTTTGAGAACGAGCATTTGAAGGTATACTCTAAAATATCTTCTTCGCATAATATTGACAGGTGTCAGATATCCAGCTAGCAAAGGTCCATTTCTTGGTTTAAGAAAGGAACTCATTTCAAATGAAAACAGCAATGTGGTGGGGGTGCCTGGATGGCTTAGTTGGTTAAGTGTCCGACTCTTGATTTTGGCTTAGGCCATATCTCAGGGTTGTCAGTTCAAGCCGCACATCAGAATCCATGTTGAGATTCTCTCTCTTCCTCTGCCCCTTGCCCTGCCTCTTTCTTTCTCAATAAATAAATAAAATCTTTAAAAAAAGAAAAGAAAATAGCAATGTGCTGTAGCGAACAGACATTAGGACTTGAAGTCAGAAGTCTGAATTCTGACTCCTAGGTTTGATACTATTAGTATCACAGACCTGAGGAAGCTACTTTTCCTCTTTGAGCACATTCCACATCAAGTAAAATGAGGATGATGATGATGATGATAAATCATACTTCATGGGGCTTGTATAATGATTGGAAGAAATAGATTTGAAAGTGCCTTCTAAATAGTAAAACTGTATAGACAATTTAGCTGTTAGTTATTTTTCCAGGGTGTAACAGTGGTATCTTGGATTATCAAGGAGAAAGTGAAACAGTGAATAGAAAGGGACAACATACATTCTTTGAACATGGTAAACATTTCCTTCGTTTTAAAGTCTTTGGTGCCATGTGTGACAAAGCAGTTAGGGAAAATCACAAGGACTGTTCTGGAGGCAACTGGAGGACAAGTTCCTACGGCTTCCACATTTATATCATGAGCTCTCTACAGCTGGCGTAACAAGACATGCTACAAATCCAGTAAAGACCTCACTGATTTCCATTTTTCTGCAAACACAATTCAGCTACAAGACAATTCATAGTTAACAAATTTAATATTGAGCCAATTAGCTAGATTACCTACCTGCTAACTGTAGCAACATTGATTTTTATTGAAATATTAATTATCCAAGACAAGATTTTCTGCTTAACCTTCAAAAGAAGCTTAAAATGCACTATTTTACTTCATTGCCAAGGCTAAGAGGAAGATGTTTAAGATGTGATTATAATTTATATTCCTGGTTTCATCATTCATTTCAGAGGTATCAAGGCCACCTGATCAAATGAAAGATATATTTGTGATGCTTAATTTCCAGCAGGAAATGGCAATGACAGAGTAATAAATACGAAGGATCCACAGATGTAATACGTTTGTTCGTCTCTAAATGCTACTCTAACCATTTTACCTACATTTCAGTATTTCAAAACTTCAACTCACTGTAACATTTATATGCAAATGTTTTCCAGTTTCATAATTTGGTTGGCAAAAAGTAAGCAGCAACATACATGCACTATGTGACAATATTTTAAATTCTTCCTCCCTCTAGCCAATTAAAGGAAAAAAAAAATAAATACTAAGACAGCAAACTATTTAAGAACGTTTGTTGAGCACCTGCTGTCTATGGAGGTATTCCATGTTGGGCTATGAGGATTCGTTGCTACCACCAATGAACTCACATTGAAGACTTTGCTTCTTATCATTATTAAGATATGGATCACAGAGCAAATCAGAAACAGTAAGGGGGTCAGAACCTCTGTCTGGAATTCCCAGTTTGGTACTATCACACAGGAACTTTTCTCTAAACGGCCTTGAAGTATTCCATGAACTCATAATTATCTCTATTTTCTGTCATTGGGACAACTAAATGAAAAAATTTTAAAGGCAAATGAAGAACACTTTTTTAAAAGATTTATGTATTTATGAGAGAGAGAGTGCATGAGGGGAGGGTCAAAGGGAAAGGGAAAGAGAGAATCTCAAGCAAACTCCCCCATGAGCGCAGATCCTGAGCCAACGTGTGGCTCCATCTCAGGACCTTGAGATCATGACCTGAGCCGAGATCAAGAGTTGGATGCTCAACTGACTGAGCCATCCAGGCGCCCAAAGAACACTTTCATAAATTTCCTTTCTCAAAATATATACTAACTATGTCCTGATTAGCTGAGGCAAACACTTTTAAAAATCAATTGTAAGACAGCAGCTCCATAAGAATAGAAGTGTCAATCTAGTGGTACATAGTACCTCTGATCGAAAAGTCACATGCATGATAATCACCTGATAACAAAGGAAATAAAGTCTTTGAGAGATCTCCTTTCCCATCCTCCCCAGATCACATCTCTTCCAAAATGAAAGGACACTCATTTTTGTCTCTTAGTTTATTTTGCACATTGAGCTCTAAAGTGTTAAAAATCTCAAGGTTGCCATTCCTACTAGCTTCTCTTTGGGATCCTGGCTTCCATGTAGAGTGACTTACTAGCCTGGTAATGCAACAAAAATTTATTTAACAAAGCAAGGCACTGTTGGGAGTTTCTAGTAGGGTTGACAAGCAAAAGAGACTGATGGATAAAATTATAAATTATCAAGGTGATATATAATGAAAATCAACGAGGTGTAAAAAAGACAGGACTGGGCCAGTGTGGTAAGAGCAGGTGATGTTAGAAAACTCAGCAATGTCCCCTGCCCTCTATGCATCTTATCATGACTTTGGACTTGAAATGATTTGGAAGAAATGGTAATAATAGATATCCTCCCATGGGGGGAAACACAAATAAGATTCAATTGGAAAAGCTACAGATAGGAGATAAAATTCTGAGAGGTTCCTACTCTTCCATTGCCCAAATCCCTAAGCTCATTAAAAGTGTTCTCTCCTTAAAGCTGGTGGTTTGTCCTTTCTGGCACCCAGTGGTGTAGGTGGGTACAGAACCATTACTGAAGAACTAGTCACTAAATACTGTTTTTGAATCAATTTCAAATTTAACAAATGCCTGTGTACTTCTTGGCCAACGAAGGAGATTTACTAAAGAAGGAAATAAGTTTGTCTAAGTGGCATTTGCCTTATAAATCTATGGTCTGGTCACCAAGGACACCTGTTTTAAAACTAGAGCCCAAGGCAGAAAGACAAAGAATCTTATGTGCAGCTATTCACAGATATAAAATCTTTGTGTAATATAGCACTATTTAATTATACCTAATTATATTTAATTGATGATTAATAAAAATTGCCGAACAAAACTAAAAACACAAATGGGGCTAATAGAGTAATACCTGATTAGTTGTCTAACTATACGGAAACAAACAGTTCCCATTTCTACTACACATCAGATATTGTACAGATATTCTCTTAATTCTTACAATTATTTGAAGCAAATACTATAGGAAGGAAGACCAGGGAAATGGCTCCTTCATTGGGACAGAAAGAACACCCATAGCATCATGTGAGCTCCATGCTCCAAGGACTACCAACTAAGTGGTTCTTTCTGACTTAGCATCTTCAGTCTTATCCTCTCACTTCTGTGTAGAAACTTGGTGTTGACAAATAATATTGGGGGTACTGAAATCCTATTGTATATCTCTCTGCACTGTACTCAGGACTGCTGATTATCAGCTAATGAACAAACTACAGCCTTGCCTTTTCTCATGTGAATGCAAGTATAGGTTAGTTAACAATATGGCATTTAGAAATTGAGCCTGGCTATTTCCTAGCATCACATTCCAAACTCAGTTTCTAGTTTCTTGGCCCAACTGGTGCCTTTGGTGAAGACGCATTTTCACTGTGGTGGAAATAACAGGGAGCTAGTAGAGTGTAGTGATTAATGATGAAAAATATTGACTTCGAATAACCTGGAATCAGCTCCTGGCTCTTCAACTTCCTACCTGTGTGAACTTTGTCAAGTCATACAACTTTTTGTCTCAGTTCCCTCATTTGTGAAATGGGAATATCAAGAATATACATGTCTAGAGCTGAGGTAAGGATTGTAAGAGAGAATTTTTATTTCAATGCTTGGCATATGCAAAACAAGTATGAACTGTTAGCAGTGTTGTTATTACAGGTGGTTGGCTGAAGACGTGTGAACTGATGATTGCATTTATAGAAAGCCTCCAGTGCATTGAACACCATGTAGAATTCAAAACACTGAGTGTGTTTTACAGGAGTATATGAGAATTTTCCTAATCCTCAGCCAGTAAAGTAACATACTTAAGTATAGTGACCCCAGGAAATCTTGAAGTAAAAATGCAGAACAAATAAATAATCTCTTTTCTGATTCCCTACCACCATCTTCTACTCTGTTGCATTCACTTCACTGCTCTGTGCACTTCAGCCACACTGGCAGGTCTGCTTTGATTTCCCTATAAGTGCCATGTACTATTCTACCACAGTGCCTTTGCACATACTATGTTTTCTGTCTGAGGCATGCTTCCCCTTTAATCTTTACTTATCCTTTGGATTTCAATTATAGTCATTTCCTCAGGGAAGTTTTTCTCAATTCCCTTTGTCTATGTTTCTCAATACCCTTTGTTACAAATGTCATAGCACCACCTGACCATTTTCTCAGCATTCATCTCAATTGGTTATTGTGTATTTCTTGCAATATTATTCAAAGAACATTTTCCTCTCCCACTAGAAAGCAAACTCTGTAAGATGAGGGACTAGGTCTTGTTTTCTTTACCTGCCCAATACAGAATGTCCACTCAGAAAAAAACAGAATGAATGAATGCTATATACAGTCTGTGTTTTCCTCTTCTAAAATGTCTTGCTTTTTTCTCTGTGCCCCTTCACTTTTTACCTCCTTGAACATCTTCCCAATCAACTACCTTACACAAAAGACTACTTTCAGACCATCTCCATCTGCTCCTGCTTATTCTGTCTTTTGTTCCTTAGAATTCAAGACCTTCAATCTTCTGAACACTCACCACACTTGAGGTTACTTGTTCAATATTTGTCTTTCCTGCTGGATATAAACTTCTTATTTGTCTAGTTCACTGATGTATCCTCCTCATCTAACACAGTGTTTTCTATCTAGTTGGTATACATTAACTATTTATGGGAAAAAGGAAAAACAAGTATACAAAGGAAATCTCCACACTGAGTATTGATAATTGAATTTTTCACAACACATTTACTTGGATGATATGGTGGTATTTTCCAAAGGTCCTTAATTTTTCAAATATGTAGGAGAATTAACAGTACTTGACAGTAGATGTAATTACTTAGTAGAAATCTTAGGCTATGATTACTGACATTGAATTATATGTAGGATAAATGGCTGGCTAGAGTAAAATGAAGCTTGGTACCTTAGAGCAATTGATAACTGTTTGAAATCTTGGAACATCTGCTAGGTACAAAGAACCATGTTTAATGTTGAGTAAAATATAGACACATGGATCCAGTTCTCTGGTTATATATGGACTAGTCAGAGAGCCAGACAAAACCATATGCTCAGTTCTAGTACCTCATAATAAATATTGGAGAACTCGTAGGCAAAAGAGATAAGAAAGCATAGCATTCACATATTAATGTACAGTCTATGCATGAACAGGAGAAGGCATGTTCATAAACATACATGTGACATTTCCCTGACATATTAAATCCTCGTAATTTTAAAATACCATCATTGGGGCGCTTGGGTGGCTCAGTGGGTTAGGCCTCTGCCTTCGGCTTGGGTCATGATCCCAGGGTCCTGGGATTGAGCCCCGCATCGGGCTCTCTGCTCAGCTGGGAGCCTGCTTCCCCCTCTCTCTCTGCCTGGCTCTCTGCCTACTTGTGATCCCTGTCTGTCAAATAAATAAATAAATAAAATCTTAAAAAAAAAATACCATCATTATTCCCATTCTATAAATGAGGATACTAGGATTGAGTGGAATGTAGAATTTTCTTAAAGTCATACAGAGTTTAGGTGGTACTTACCAGAGAACAGCAGCCACAAATCCAAGGAGAAGATTGAAAGGGCTAAACAAATTTAGAAGAAATGACTTATTATAAAGTACTCTGGAGGAGATAGGATAATTAACATTTTAAAATAAACCTTGGGTAAAGAGTATTCTTTGTTCTGAGAAAACCCAGTAAGGGATATTTAGTTTTGCAAATGTACAGTTATATCCCTAAGGTTTTTGGAAGAGTTAGAGAAGGAGATGTGCTGACCAGTGTTAAGTGGTCTGGTTGCTAATTGAATAGTTCTTATAGAACTTCACCACCTTAGAGAATAACATTTCTCCTCTATGGATTTAGACAGTGTCTGGCTGGTAAAATAGTGACTGCTCTTAAGAAATCACAAGCATTTATTGGGGCACTTGGGTGGCTTAGTTGATTAAGCATCTCACTCTCGCTTTAGACCCAGGCCCTGATTTCATGGCTCCTGGGATTGAGCCCTGTGCCAGGCTCTGCACTCAGCAGGGATCTGCTTGGATATTCTCCCCCTCTGCCCCTTCCCCTACTTGTATTTGATTTCTCTCTCTCAAATAAATGAATAAATCTTTAAAAAAAAAAAAAGGAAAAAAGGAAATCACAATCATTCTTGAGTGGTTGTGTGAGGAAAACAGAACTGAGACCCTGACAAGAGGAATAAGGATAAATGAGTTCCATCTCAAATGTGAGGAAAACAGTGGATTAGATTGTCAAGGCTCAAAGTGTGATGTCATTTAAGATTAAACAACTCAGAATTCGATACTGATTTTTACACTACATGTTCAAAAGCATATGCTTAGTTGTAGGGAAAGCATAATGGAGTCTAGAGTTTATGTGCTATATGCATATTTTTATGATTAAGATGCTATTAATAGACACTTGCTGATTTCAGAACTTATTACAAAGCTAAATTAATTAACAAAGTGTGGTATAAGGCAGATATACTGATCAACAGAATAAAATTGAGAGCTCTGAAATAAATCCTTGTATTTATGGTCAACTGATTTTTGACAAAAGTGCAAAATCATTCAATGGGGAAAGAACTACATTTTCACAAATGGTGTTGGAACAACTGTATACCCACATACAAAAGAATTTGTCTCTGATTTCAAACTATATTACCAAGCTATCATAATCAAAACAGTATGGTACTGAAATAAAAACAGACCCATAGAACAATGAAACACAACATAGAGCACAGAAATAAACCCACCAATATATGGCTAATTAGTTCATGACAAAGTAGCCAAGAATATACAATCAGGAAAGGACAGTCTTTTCAATAAATGATGTTGAGAAAACTGGACAGCCACATGCAAAAGAATGAAACTGGGCCACTATCTTACACCATACACAAAAATTAGCTCAAAATGGATTAAAAACTTGAATGCATGACCTGAAACCATAAAAATCCTAGAAGAAAACATAGGAAATAAGCTCCTTGACATGGGTCAAGGTGATGATTTTTTGTATTTGACAACAAAAGATAACAAAAGCAAAAATGAACAAGTAGGATTTCCATCAAACTATAAAGCTGCTGTACTGCAAAGGAAAACATCAACAAAATAAAAAGGCAACCCACTGAATGAGAAAAAAATATTTGCAAATCATGTATATAGTAAGGGTTTAGTATCTAAAATAAACTCAATAGCAAAAGGGCAGATCATCTGATATTAAAAATGGGAAGAAGATCTGAATAGATATTTTTCCAAAGAAGAAATACAGATGGCCAACAGGTACATGAAAAAATGCTCACCATCACTCACCATCAGGAAAATGCAAATCAAAACCACAATGAGATATCACCTTACACCTGGTGGAATGACTATAATCAAAAAGACAAGAAATAACAAGTGTTGACAAAGATGGGGAGAGAAGGGAAAATAAACTGGTGGAAATGTAAATTGGTGCAGCCACTTTGGGAAATGGTATGGAGATTCTTCCAAAAATTAAAAAAATGGAACTACCACATGATCCAAAAATTCCACTTCTGGGCATTTATCTAAAGGAAACAAAAACACTAATTCAAAAAAACATATGTACTCTATGTTCTTTGCAGTATTATTTGTAATAGTTCATATATGGAAATAACCTACATGTCCAGTGAGAGACGAGATGACAAAGAAAATACGGTATAAATTCAATGGAGTATTTTTCAGTCATAAAAAAAGGATGAAATCTTGCCATTTGTGACAACATGTATGAACCTTGAGGGCATTACGCTAAGTGAAATAAGTTAGACAGAGAAAGGTAAATATCATATGATTTCACTTATATGTGGAATCTAAAAAAACAAAACAAACAACAAAACAAATAACAAAATAACCAAGCTTACAGATACAGAAAACTTACTGGCAGCTGCCAGAGGCAGGGCTAAGGGAGGATGGGGGGGTGGGCAAACTGAGTGAAGGGCATCAAAGAGAACAAACTTTCAGTTCAAAATTAAAAAGTCATAGGGGTTTAATGGACAGCAAGGCAACTACCGTTAATAATACCATATTGCTTGTCTTAAAGTTGTTAAGTATATCTTAAAAGTCCTCATCATAAGAAAAAAATTTTCTACAACTATGGATGGTGATGGATGTTAACTAGACTTACTGTAGTCATCATTTTGCAATATATAGAAATAGTGAATCATTACCTTGAGCACATGAAACTGATCCATTGTTGAATGGCAATTATACCTCAATTTAAAAAAAATGAAAGAAAGGGAAAAGAAAAAGAAAGAGAATGAAGTTGGGCCCCTACATCAACATATATAATGACATACCGTTTGGCCATAAAGAAAAATAAAATAATGATACATGCTGCAATATAGATCAACCTTGATAATATTATGCTAAGTGAAAGAAAACAGGCTGTAAAAGGCCACATAATGTACGATGCCATTTATATGAAATGTCCAGAATGGACAAATTCATAAAGACAGAAAATAGGTTAGTGGCTGTCAGGGGATGGGAGAAATGGGGAGTAATTGTTAATGAGTACAGAGATCCTTTTATTTAAAGATTTTATTTATTTTTGAGAGTGAGGGAGTGCACATGCGCCCGAGTGGGGGAGAGGCAGAAGAGAGAGAGAATCCCAAGTGGAATCCTTGCTAAGCACAGACCCTGACTCTGAGCTGGATTGAAGGACCCTATGATCATAACCCAAGCCATAACCAAGAGGTAATCACTCAACTGACTGAGCTACCCAGGTACCCCCAGGGTTCTTTTTTTAAGCTGATAACAGTGTTCTGAAATTAGACAGTGGTGATGGTAGCAAAAGAAAACCTGGGATGAGAAGTAAGAGATAATACTTCTTCAATGAACTTTTTTTTTAAAAAATGAGAAACACCATATTTAATATACAACTTTATGGAGTACAACTTCCAGTTTTAGAAATTTAAAAATGTACTTCCCAATTAAAGGAATAGAGTATTTAGGAGGAAGTATTAACTCATAAATAGAGTATTAAATACTCCTAAATAGAGTATTTAGGAGGAAGTATTACCTGATAAACTGGTAAAAGCCAAGGCATTTCTGTTTCTCTTGTGTTCTTTCACTGGTTGATTAATATATTCATTCAGCCTCACTTATTCCACAAATATTTATTCAGCACCTGTCCATATATACCTGCCCTCATCTCATGGTGGTAACATTTGAAAAGTAGAACAAGGTAATCACTGAGATTAAAAATAAGGAAATCCATTTGTTGACTCCCTCACATTGTCCCATCACTGCTTTTTAACATAATTGTGGGCTACTTAAAGAAAGATCTTTAAGGTATAATTAATCTATATTTTATGAGGCCAAGTTAAGAGATTGCTCATAGCACAACAAAGGCACTGAATTTGGTGGAAGGAGGTGGCAGACAGTAAATGCTATGAAAAAATTAACAAAATCTGAAATGCTAATGATAAACAATAATGCAAATGTTTGGCAGCAAATTAATACTTTGATCATAACTGGATAGCCTAAATACGTATATCAGGGATAAATTACTGATCTTCAGTACCATCCAGTGAGGGTTTAGTGCTTAGTACAGAATTTAATCTCCGGTATAATATCTAACACATAATTTAGTTCTTGGAAAACACACACATGCACACACACACACCCTTTCATGATGCCCCTGAATTTGAGATTTAACCTCTGAAGCCTAAAGCAAACTTTGCTCTGTAAAGGGATCACTACTATAGCTGTGAAGTAAAAAACTAGCTAGTGTGGTGCATAAAATACATGTCAGCTAGGAGGTAAATGGCTTGTGCAGATTAGAGCCTGCTCAGTGCAAGGTGCTGCTTGGGCAGACAATGGAATCTGGCCCTCACTAGCACAGGGGATTTCTGCAGAGAAATATCATAACACGAAAGGTAACAATGCATGAGAGACCATGGTTGAACTGTTACAGCCACAGGTAGGTCAGACACTCTAAATGTGATAATTACCAGCTTCTAGGGCTTTAGTGTACCAGACAAGGGGTCAAATTCTGGGAAAATGACCTAGAAAAAAGAAGTCCAGAGAGAGGGATTTGGGGCCAACAAACTACCCTGAATCACTTCAAATCACTGCCCTATGAAGAAAGGGCCAATCCCGCCTATTTTAGAGAAGGCCTAGAGAGGGCTATTTCAAGTGAGAGGAGGAAGTGCTGAAGAAAAGAAAAGGTAACGTTTTGAATTTCTGTAGCTACCTTTTTTCCATTATTTCATCAAATCACCCTATGTAATGTTCGAAACTCTATTATGCTTACCAGAGGCAAATGCATGGCAGGACTCAAAACTTGCACAGATAATCCCACATTTAATCAAGGCTATTCCTCTCAATACTTGGTTCCCTAATACAGTAAAGTTACAAGGACATCTGATTTCGGCCTGATTCCCTAGATGGTTATATTTTTCCTCGATGAAAATGGTCAGCAAAGAATAGGAAAGGAACTGCACATATGCTGGTCTACTAGTTTCTTAGGGTGGCTGTAGACAAGTTACTGCAAATTTGGTGGCTTAAAACAACACTAATTTATTTTTTCACATTCAGAAGGCTAGAGGTCTAAAATCAAGGTATTAGCAAGGCTGCGCTCACTGTGAAGGCTCTAGAGGAGAATCTGTCCTTGTCTTTTCCAGCTCTCGATAGCTGTTGGCAATCCTTAGTATTCCTTGGCTACATCACTACAATCTCTGCCTCTATGGTCACATTGCCTTCTCCACCTTGTGTCTCCTCCTCCGTCTCTTAGGAGGACCCTTGTCATTGGATTAAGGGTCCAACTGCATACTCTGGATGATCTCACCTTGAGATCCTTAATTTACACCAAAAATGACCCTTTTCCCAAAGAAGGTCACATCTACAGGTTCTAGGTGGGGATGTCTTTGTGTAAGTTACCATTCGACCATTAGAGGTAGTCTATTAGATTTTGAATTCTGAAACATAACCGAATATGTATCCGCTCTATAACATCATAACCTCTCAAACAAAAACTCTTGAGAAAGAATGGACAGTGACATGATTAGAGTGATTCCTTATAGTTAACATTTTCTGCCAGTCAGCAACTGCTCCCTTTTTCAACAGAATGAGGACACCTAACTGATTGTTCACCAAAACTTCAGTCAAACATAAAACACAGTTAAGACTGGGTAAGGAGGTAAGACCGGATCCTTGTTCTCTAAAAATTAAGCTAGAAAAACAGTCAAAATTATTTTAATATTTGTTGACTGAATTACAACAATGAAACAAAAAGGGATGATATTTTAGTAACTTGTTATTTTTTAGTTAAAATACAAAGTGTTAATTTTTAACTTTACTGACTTTTTAAAAGTACTGTCTGATTAAGCTTCTTTGGACCCCCATCTGGTCTGGGTCGCCAATGTTCACGTGAACTGTATTCTTAGAATGCTCTTGATTTTTTAAAAATCTGCACACTTCATTCATTTAGTCATAAACTCTGTTAGTCATGTAGACCCCAAATTGGACTGTGGGATGAGTGGAAGGAGAAATACCTAACAAAGTAATAGCCATAATTAACTAGTATCTATACAATAATAGGTTTCATAGAAGGGACAGAAAAAAATACAAGGACAATTATGTTGTATACCTGTGAATTTCAATTATTAATTACACCACAACTCACAACTACACACATCACTAAAAACCCACATAGCATGACCATACCTGCCTAGTTCTTAAGGTTTACATTATAAGATCTTCTAGAGACATTGATTATCACCAGTAATGTCTTTCTAATACTTTAGTAGGTGACAGATAGTACCTACTAAAAGCATTATTTCAGAAACTTAGCAAGTTTCGGTTTAAATGCTTCTAACTATTCAAATGAGAAAAATGTACTCCTTCATTGAGAATCAAAGCCCTGCCTTGATAAATGTTTTCAGTTTTACTGTCCAAATATTTTTTAGTTGATTAAGTTTTAATTGATCTAAATATTCACAAATTATTTATCCAAACAATCATCCATCAACATTTTATTGCTCAGAAACAAAAGTTTGCTTATTTAAGCAGACTTCTTAATTAAAAATAAGTCAAGCCAGTCATGGGTTTGGCCATCTATCAAACCCCCAGCTATTGTCTGGTTGACTGCACATTTCATCTTTGGCTATGAAAGATACACTAATTATTGAATATTAAAAGCAATGAACATTTGAAATTTACTGCGATGTCAAGCAATAATCAAGGCTAAAAAACCAGGTTGCCAAAAACCCCAGTTTGAACATGGTGCAACATTCTAAATTTAATACATTTTTCTAGTTTTTATTACCATCAGCACTGCAGTCATCGGAGGGTGTCCAAGTTAAGAAGAAGTCAGACAAAGCTCACTGTGGCAGCAATAAGAAAGATCTATTTCAATGAGAACATCTAATCAGCTTCTGTTCATCAGTGAAATATTTTCACCATAAAAAATGTTGGCTGCTGCATAATTGCTAAAGCTAAATGAAATTAACCTTAGAATGGATTGGTTTATTGAGTTACTTTACCCTTAAAGATACACTGCTTGAGGTCATAGGAAGGCCAAAACGGAGTAACTTCTGCACCTAAGGGACCCCTTCACTTATCATCTTCATCCTTCTTCTTTTATCATCTTTTCCCTCTTCTGTCTCCTTCTCCTTAATGCAAGCTCAGGAGGTAGATATGGAGGGTAGCAAAGGAGTCTAGTTTCTTTTCCCACCTCAGGCAAAGTATCAACAGCGATCAGCATAGGTAACACTCAAGGGCTTCCTTCAAGGAGCACCACCTCACCCGTGGCCAAGACAACACCAGTTTCCCTACAGCAGGCAGGCGACTGGATTTTTGCTACATGATTTAATTTTACCATGAGCAATTTGGAGATACTTATGTATGAATTTTTGTCATCCATGACCTGAGATGATGAAGAGTGTTAAGTCTTTTGTTCCGAAGATCTGAATTGTTATAAAACAGCTGAACTTCCAAGATGAAGGCCCTAAACAATTTTAAGAAGCAATCAAGTTTGATGGGCTAAAATCTGGAGTTATTGTATTATTCTCTTGGAAGCTCTTCATAATAATCTTTATTTAAAGTGCATCTTTTTTACGTGTAGGGGAGGAATGATATGGGAGTAAGAAAGCTTATAATAATATGTCATTTACTGCTTGGGGATATACAGTTTACCAACCCGGAGTTATTTACCATAAAATACCAATATTCAGAATGTTTTATAACCTACTTACAATAAATTGAGAATTTGCATATTAACTTTTAGAGCAGAAATATTGTTATTAATTATTCTCATTATGGAACCTGAAACCAATTATATTAAAATTAAAGTCACAAATGTATGCATAATTGCATTATACAACATTATGCTTTTAGATGTTAACAGTAAATAAACATCATGATGACATCAAGGAAGCTTATAACTAAAAAATTAAAAACAAAAAAAATTAATGATGGAGATATTAGAGGTTGTAAAACACATTAAAAACTCCAAGTTTGTGTCTCTAAAGGAAACATATTGCCACCTACCCAAATTATGATTTGAACATGAATTCCACTAGGAAAGTTTAGTTTTAGATGTCATGGGGGAACCATACATGGCAAATTCCATGTAATGGGTATCTGCTCAGGAATTAGGTGGTCAGGTCCCTATGGGTTCTCTTTCTCCCACAGCATCCTCAGTGAAAGTTATCTCATTTCACTAATTCTCAGATTCTTCACCTATGAAATAAAAATACCCAGCCTCAGTTCCTAGTTCAGTGTACCCTTGCTCGCCTCTGCTTTAGACTCACCTTGATTTATAAGAAAACATCCCTTCAACTTTATCTAACACTTCATAGTTTCAAGTCTATTTTTATACTTCATATAAATTCATCTATAGGACAATCTTGGGTTATATTAAGAACTAAATGGGACAATGTTTTCAAAATCCTTAGCATAATATCCGATCGAGTAATAAAATTATAATAAATACTATAATAATAGCTAACGTTTATTAAACCCTTAGTGTGTGGTAGACAATGATGTAGGAATTTTAATAGGATTAATTTATTTGACCTTTACAACAAAGGAGGTATGGTTATTAACCCCATTTTATGGAGAAAGAAACCGAGGCAGAGAGAAATATCTTGTCCAGGGTCCCAGGGTTATTGAAGGGACTGAATTTCAAATTAGAGAATATAACTCCAGAGCTTGTGATCTTATCCATTATACCTAAGCTCTTAATAAATGTTAGTTATAAACTGATGGTTACCAGAGGGGAGATAGACAGAGGGATGCGTGAAATAGGAATTAAGATTTAAAAAATTTCTCTCTGTCTCTCAATCTTTCTATATACATATATACACACACACATATATATGGCTTTTGCATTACATATTACTTTAGAAATATAAAAAAATTCAACTTTCCAATGTAAACTAAATGTCAAATTATATTTTTTAAAAGTTGAAAAAAAAGAATGCAGAAAAATAAATGTTGATTATTATTTTTATTTTAAAAAGATAGAAAAGGAAGGGAAAGAAAAGGACAAGGAAGAGAAGAGAGAAAGCAAAGTAGAGAAGCAGTTATTACATAGTTTTCCCAAGCAAGGAAATATTCTGGGACTTTGCATATGCTGCATAATTTAATCTTCATAACAACCCTAAGAGCTAACTATGGTTATCTTCACAATGTTGATGAGATGTCTGAATTTTAGAAACCTTATGGACACCTAAAGTGAAACGAAACAATGAACAGCATTTCATTCCACCTAAACTTAGGCAATATAATATTTTGGCTTCTCAAACCTACATAATCAATTTTTAAAAATAGTTATTTGACTATTTTCTAAGTATATATGTGTGTATTGTAATTTACTTTAAAAAATATATGCCCATATGTCTGAGAAAAAAAATGCCCTGCTGAATTACCATGCACAATGACTCTCAAACAGATTTAACTTGGGATACTTGTCTGGCGGTGTGGGTGGCTAAGATGATGAGGCTGTAGCCCTTCATTCTGCATAGACAAAGCCTCTTGAAATAGCCCCGCCATTAAGGGGTGGAAATAATATACTGAAATTCCCTCCACTCCTGGCCTTATCTTCTGGTTCAACTGCCTATGTAATAATGAAAGATCATTCAACTTGCTTTTCCCCTTAGATGGAGGGGAGATTAAAGCAAGGCTATTCCTAAAACATTGTACTGAAGCTAAGTATACTCTGAGGCCAAGTTTTCAGGAGTTGGATGGCATGTTTGATGCATTCCATACATGAACCACTTTTTATTAGGCTAAACCTCCTGCCCCAACATATACCCTTATCTGGAATAAGATGTCAACTGTCTTCCACATAACCTCATGTGGAAATGCTTGCACCTACTTCCAAAGCACTCCCAAAGGATTATCAGAAAGTCTTTGAACTCAGTGGTTCAAATAATGACCCATATATGGCCTGACGACTTTAACATCCACTCTTAGTATTTATTCACTTGTTTAACAACTACTATTGCAAGTTCTCTAAGGGATGGGTACTGAGTAGACTCTCGTAAAAAAAAAAAAAATTTTTTTTTTTTCAAAGATCTTATTCATTTATTTGAGAGAGAGAGTGAGAGTGTGCAGGCACACATGAGTAGCGGGAGGGACAGAGGGGGAGGGGGAGAGGAAGAAAGAGGATTCCAAGCAGACACCTGATGCGGGACTTGATCCCACAACCCTGACATCATGACCTGGGCCGAAATCAAGAGTCTGACACTTAACTGACTAAGCCACGCAGGTGTTCCAACCCTGGTAAATTAATCATTGAGGTTCTGTGGCCCTAGATATAACAGAAGGAGTAAACGGTAAAAGGGGTATTGGTAGTCTTGTGACAGCAAGAAAAATGAATGCTAATGGCTTAATATTGCAGGGGGACTGAAAAACAAAATGTGATCCAAATTGCATTACAATAATGTATGCTCATGAAAATGTCCACATCTCATCAAGAGTGACTTAAATTATGCTATGCCTTTTTAATAAGGAAGGATTTCTAGCCTAATGATATTGAATGAAAAAAATGGTGGGGAGGAGTAAGTTCTTAAAGGGATCATCTCCATTAACGAGATTTTTTGCTTATGTGAATTAATTCATTCTTAAAAAAATGCTAAATACAAGAGATTATCAAATTCTGTCTACAAAGCAGCATTATAAGATTTAAAAATCATCCATAAACAATGTCTACTTATAAGATTGTCCTATAGATAAATTTATATAAAGTATAAAAATGAGACTTGAAGCTATGACACATTAGATAAAGATGAAGGGATGTTTTCTTATCAATCAAGGGTGCACTGAACTAGGAGCAGAGACTGGTTTGCCTTGCGTATCACTTATTCACTGTAAATAACCATGAGTAATTCAGTTACTCTAATCTTCATTTTCATTTTTAAAATGATACAGGCCAGGAATCTTTTAAGGTCTGTTTCAGCCATAAAATCATATGATTAAAAATGAATAAGTATTTTCACTTGCATATTATGGTGCAGTAAGTATGGTCAAAAGACAACATTTTTTCCTCTCACTCATTATGAAAATGTTTGGGTGAAAGCAATTAGTAACATTCAGGAGATGTCGTTGTCATGCTTCGCCTTATATCACTGAAGAAAAGTATTTTATTCTAAACAATTAAAATAGGTTTTTGAATAAAGGCATCATCTTTTTATAAAATTTATTTAAAAAGGATAAGAAGAAAAAAGCCTAGAAACTGCAGAGTCAAGATCAATAGGCTGGATTCTAGAAAATGACTAAAATATAAAGGGTATGGGCTTATAAAAATACATCACCCCCAAAATAATTTTGTACATAGATTTTCTTTTTTGTGTCACTAAAAAGGAAACGAATTAAGGAAATCCTTTATTCATACATATAACGTGTTCTAGACTTTGCAGACAAGATAGTCTCAGTTCTCTTAAAACTTAGATTCTATCATAGCGATTAAATAATGAGAGAAAATAAATATACAAAATCATGCTAGGTTGTATTAAGTCCTAATGAATGAAACAGAGGATGCTGTTATATAGAAGTAGAGGGCTGGAAGAAGGTAAGCAGAAGAGAAAAACAGAAATGATAGGAATCACTCCTTAGGTTAGACAGGGTGATGTGAAAACTTTCTCTTAGGACCTCATACCTAAACTTAGAAGGAAGGATCATGAAAAGTGAGCATGTCAAGTATCATGAGAAAAGCATGTAAGGCAGAGGGAATGAAAGTATCAAGGCTCGAGTGCAAAAGATAGATTCTCATTTTCAAGAAATTAAAATAAGCCCATGGTAATGAATTTGAGATTTATTCTAAGTGCAGTAGAACACATAAAACAGCAAAGTAGAATGATCTCATTTACATGTTTAAAAGATTAATCTGCCTGCTTTATGATAAATGGTTAAAGAAGATGTAGAGAAGTTGCATAGAGACCAGGTAGGAAGGGTGCTGAAGAAAAAATACATCTTGATTTTACCAAGGCATTTGGCAAAGATTCTCACTACTTTAAGAATACATCGGAGAAACTGGGGTTCAACTACAGTATGTTTGGGAAAATCTGTAGCTTTTTGAACAAGAATATGCAAAGAATATTGATTTAAAAGTTCAATCTCATCTCGTCTCAGTGGAAGTTCTGTGTTGGCACGCTGCCCTGTCCTGGTCAACAGGTTGTATCAATTATTTGAATGTACACATGCTTATCAAATTTTCTACTGACATTAAAGTAGGAGGACAATCAATATGTCAGATTAAAAAAAAAGATATAAAACAATTTAAACTGTGAGGGAACAAAGGGTCACCACTCAGAAGGTGAATTTAATAGGGGTAAATATAATATTCTGAATTTAGGTTAATAAAATAACATGGTTGGGTAGCTTGGGATTAAGAGACATTCATAAAAAATCAATCCTCAGATTTTATAGGACTGTATGTTCAAAATAAGGTTACGATGTGAGACTGGGGCTTTAAAAAAAGATGAATATCAATGTCAGCTGCATTCATTGAAAAAGAAGTTCACATTGTGGGCTACTGCTCTTCCAATTGTCCTCTGCAAAGGTCAAGGCAAATGCATAGAATTGGGTGCATTTTGATATGGTCACAATTTAATAGATAAAGTAACATAACTATGTGTGTCAAGAAGAAGATGGTTGTAGATTAACTACTTGGAGACAACAATTAAACATGATCATGTTTTCACATATTTGAAGCCTAACCAGAATCCTAGAGTAAGCATTAGGAGTTAGAATGATGGAAATTCAGATATTTAGCTCAATTTTAAGAAAGTGATGTTGGGTTTGTTTTTGTACTTTCGAAAAACTAGAGTAATCTACCATGGGTCAGGATGCTTTGTGATGAATAGGTGAGCTCTCTGTTTTTAGAATTTTTAGGGCTGAACACCTATCAGCCATGGATTCTTTTTTTTTTTTTTTTTTTCCCCAGCCACGGATCCTTAAGGTGCCAGGATGCCTATATTACCCATTAAGTGGGATAAGCAAGGTGGGCTCCAAACACTGGTCCTCAGGCCAACTCAGCCACAAAATGAGTGGTAGAGTTTTTCCTTAGGCTAACATAATATAATTAAATGACGACCCTCAAATATGATATTCTGTCTTTTGGATAGTTTTGGTAGTAGAAATGCCTGGACTCTTACAAAAGGATAGTCTTAACAGTTGGTAATTAGTTTCTTAAAATGTCGTAAATTAGAAAGATAGGCTTGGTAATGCTATGCCAACCTTCAGTTTTTGTTGTTACTATTGCTATCTTAAAAATTTTCCTATACTAGGAAATCTAAATATCAAAGAAGTAGTCTCACTGAATGCAGAGATCTCCCTACTTTGAGAATCAAAGAGTCTATGATTATTTTTCAAAATGAAACCAACAAAATTCACTTGTCATTTCTAAAAAATAAGTATAGGTATCAGATTGCATTAAACCAAGAGAAATAGTTTGGTTCTGTAGCACTCAATTGGACATATTATCCTTCTATTATTCTGCACACCTAAGAATATTTGGAAGATTCTATTAGGAAATATTCACAAACAAAATGATCTTGGAATTCTATATATACCTAATACTCAGAAACCTCATTTCTCAACTAGTAAAAACGCCACCTGATGGCAATAATAGATTAAGCACTGGATATTAGATATATTTGATGTTGAGCTCCCAGAGAGGATTTTGTTAATGAGAATATTCTACAGTGTTACTGCCAACAGACTTTGTAATTATGAAACCTCTGACATTAATGCACTGCTGTATGAATTGGGATTTTACACAAGGAAATATATAATTATATGCAAATACATAAGCCCTTAAAAAGGTAGCTGAACATCAATTCTCAAAAGCATCTATACTCAAATGTGTACTCACTGTTCTTGCCTGTGGATTTAATTTTCAACTTGCTATTTCTAAATTCCACTTTCTTTGATATGCTCATGAACTTTTATTAGATGATGGTCTTAAGAAATGGCGATTTATTTTTTAAATGTTCTAAACTGGAAGTACAAAAGGTATAATGTAGAAGTTAACACTTTGTCTCTACTTTTTGTTGTTATTGGAGTGGTTTTAAAAATTTTCCTAATCTATAAAATAAGAAAAAAACCTGGAGAATTATAGGATTAGTAGACTACCAACATTTCTTTGCAACTCTGAGCTTTATGGTTAAATACTTCTCAAACTCTTACTGGCAGTTCAATTGCTTGCTTATACACACTCTATAATGTGTGTGTGTTTATGTGTGAAACTTCTTGATATGTAAATTTGTGTATAAATTTGAGTACATGTGAATTTATACATATATAGAGAGTCCCATAACAAACTATCATATAATCCAACTGTCTTCAACCTTATAAAAGCAGAATACATCTTTCCACTTAGATTTACAATTTATCCTATAAACAAGATATTTCCCAAATATGAAAAAAAGGCAAAGATCATATAACAAATTAAAATCTGTTCGATTTTTAAAAAGATACTGTTTTAAAGGCTTAACGGTACCAAAACTCAAAGTAACATTTGCAGCATGATGTAATTGCTACTTACAGGCAAACTGAAGCTTTGCTTCTCTGCTAACAATTGTTCCAAATGAGTTTGTTGCTATGCACTGGTACGTTCCAGTATCTTGGGTTTTATTGGGGTTATTGATCAACAAGCTGCCTTCAACAACACTGTAGCGGAAATCCACACCAATGTCAACATCTGTTCCATTTAATTTCCACCTGTAGTATAGAAATGCCAGTAGGTAAAGCCTTATAATATTAATCAATATTTCTGAATCACCTAAAATATATAAAAACTATAAATAGCAGGAAATATTATCTGTGACTTTTTCAACCATGGCAAAAAAAACAAAAAAAACAAAACAGAAATGCTCTACCCAGCAATGGTGACAATTTAACTGCTACGGAAAGAATATGTCTTTTACAGTAAACAATGATATTAAAATTTTAACACCTCCTTTTGTGGCTAATTTGATACTACACACACTTCACTTTTTTTTTTTTTAATCCCCATTGCATCTTGTACAACTTTCTTCAAATAGGGCTTTTCAGCAAAAGTCCTTTTTCTAGTTTGAAGTTAATCTTTTTATTTTTTTTTCTTCTCCAAGTTTATAGTAATTCTTTAAATGGGTCTATACAGATGACAGAATACACCACTTTCAGGTAGATTGCTGAGTATTTGATGAAATTGCAGCAGAGTTGCTTTGATTTGGTCCTAAATATGACTGAAATGGCTGACTGCAAAGCAAAGGAACTCTATTGATCTAGAGCTGTCTTAGTGACCAAACTAGTCTTAACCATGGATCACTTTGAAGATCTTCTTAGCCAATGGCACTCAAACATCAATCAACCATCCCAGTAAACTGCAGATCAGGTCATTAGGTAACAAGCAAAGAGAGTTTTGTTGTTCTTCTCTTTGTTTACTTGAACCATCTATTGTATCTGACTCTAGTGTTTGGCCCTATAAATAAATTTTACCGGGACTCACACATTTAAACAGCAAAGCTTTACTAACAAGATCTACTTCTTTTTCTTTTCTTTTCTTTTTCTTCTTCTTTTCTTTCTTTCTTTCTTTTTTTTTTTTTTGCAGCCAATAACATTCTAAAAAAGAGCTTATTTTAACCAAATTGCCTTCCTTTGAATACTTAGGAACTTTTAAGCTAATACAATTCAATGACTATGTATCTCATTTTTTTTCTCCCCTTGCCTCCCAAATTCTACACAAATATCAGGTAATGAAAATATCATAGTTGAAACTTCTGAAATGTCAACAGTCTCATATAGCATTTACATTGGGAGACCAAAAAATAAGGAAACACTGAAGCACAAAGGAAATTGATAAGAAACAATAACGGGACTAAAGAATGAGAGACTTTCATTTTTATCTCCTTCAATCAGTAAAAAACAAACAAAAGCCATTTAAAATGTATATGTGTACATACACGTTCATAATGTGTGCATCCTCTCATAATATTCTTGAGTATTATGGATGGTGTGTACAGTGTAAAAGGATTTAAATGAAAAAAATGCAATCTAGTTTGTTTCAAGATTTTGGGTATTTGGTATCCCCAAAAGCAGAAGTTTAAGGATGATCCTTTTCTCTCTGTCAAGATCTCTCTCACACTTCAAGGTCAACTTTAAATCATACCTCTTCCAATGAAGTCTTTTTCAATATTCTTAGTCAAAATTAATCAAAGTTTTCCACATTCTCCTACAGGATTCTCTCTGCTCTATTATGTAGGAATTCTGTCTTCACTATAGATAATTTGCCTAGATCACTTTGGCATTGTTCCTTTAGCAATCTAGACCTTGACACTTTCCTTGTGCTCAATAAGCGTCTGTGGAACCTGACTAAATATTTTACTTCTCTGCTGTGTATTTTAGCTTTGAGCATGTACAGTTTATGAAGCATTCTAGCCCGCCACAGCATGGTGGTGTGTGTTTGTTCACATCTATGTCTTTGAAATGTAAAAATTTAGAAACATGAGGGGCAGGAAAGGTAGGTCAAAATCACAAAATGGGACACAGCTCTTTATGAGTTTGTTTATAAGAAGATGGGTAGTAGAAAGAGACATTGTTTTTAAGCTTGACAGTAATTCTTCCTGTGTTCTGACACGAGCATGAAAGTAATAAGCAATAAAAAGAGAAAGCTGGGTTATATTTTAGCAGGTCTATATGCACATGAATCTCTAGAAATGACTGCCTGCCCTACACATTTTTTTTTTTTGAGTCAGCTGATCACGTCTTGGCTATAACTCTCACTTCAAATGATAGTCGAGCAATTTAATATGACAAATCTAAGAACTCAAAGAGGAAATTGCAATATAATGTGAGCTGCAAGCAGAATGTGGAATTTAGAAATGGACCATGTGAGCCTTTTTAGAAAAGTGGTTATGGGGATAATGAGAACACCTCTGTAGGTTTGTCTATACTAGTCATCTCAACCTAAATGCTCTGCAGAAAGTCCTTTAATCTACTTTATTGCCTGCTTTTACATACAAATAGCAAAGGAAAGGGATTATTTAGAAAATAAAGTGCTTGCTGTGAAATGCAGTTGAGACTAGATTACAAAGCACTAGACCTAGTTTTATTGCAATGCAGTCAATGTTCATTTCCACTGAATGTGGATTGCACTGGATTCCTTATCTTATCCCATACTGGAACACTCTGAAAAATCACAGTTTATTTTCAATGTTTGAGTCATCTTTTAAGTACTGGTAATAGAGATAATGCCCATGTGGAACAAAGAGACTTTTTCCCTAGGGTCAGGAGAAATTAGTGAGTCTCATAAGCTGATTTCTCAACGACCTCAGGAATCATAACTCAACTCTTTCCAGAGAGTCAGGTTGAGCCCAACTAAAAGCTGACACTATGAAGTGCTAGGAGGTACAATTTTCCAGACTTTGCTGGGAAGCTATCTGTGGAATTTGTTGTAATAAAACCCTCTTTCTTTGTTCACGGTCTCTACTTTGGCCTGGAAGAAGGGGCAAGACCTTTGTGACTTGGAATCTGTTGTTTATAAACGAAGTTGAACACAAACTTCACAGCAAAAGTACTCCAGTCAAGTACTTGAACACCCCTTCTGTCTGGAAAGGGAAGCTGAGTGCAATAAGTAATATCACAAGTCCTTAAGAAACTTTAACACAAGGAAAGTTGGCAAAAGTCAACACTTCTTAAATTTTTCTGGGTCTGGTTCAATCCTTTCAAAGTTGAGGGGCAGGAAACAAAGAAAAGAGAAGGTTCAGGTGAGGGAATAAACACAAAGAAGAGAGGTCAGTTGTGGTGTTTGCGGAAAAACCTAATACTGAATATCCCCATGGAGAGTTCACCTTGAATTTCTCCTACTTGTTTGTCCCCCTCAAAGTCAGCTTGAGCACTGAAAAAGTGTAGCCAGACAGTTGTTTGAAAATACCTGATTCTATCCCTTGCTCTTTCCTTCAACAAGAGGGAGTTTTTAGCTTGCAAGTAGCACCTGGCTATTATGTTACAGAGAAACTGCCAAAGGTATAAAGGAAAACACAGTACCCTGCAAACAATTGCTGGTGCATTTGATTAAAAGTTTTCTTCTCAGCTTTTCCTGGCAATCTTTAAAAACATAATAGGTTTCTGTTCCACTGCTTGTTTTAAATAACAAAGCAGGCCCCTGTATCTTGAAACACAATGTTACAAAAGCAATGTTAATTAAAGGTCACAGCTTGGGGAAAAAACGAAGCAGCAACTTGCCAAATTCTGCTGCGAAATTTGTTTTCATTTATGGCTAACATTTGAACTTACACTTGGCTCTGTCCTAAAAAATAGGCCCATTTAATTCATCGTTTATGTATGTAGAAACCTTTGCCTCTTGCATTTAATTTTTACTATATAACACATCTTAAACTATCTGATTTAACCTTGAATTCAACATATTCTGGGGAGAATAAGTGCCCATCCTGGTTTGCCCAGGACAGCGCTGGTTTTACACCTGCTGTCCTAGAATAATTATTAACAGTGGCCTTTTACTCTCAGAACTGTCCTGGTTTGAATGATAAATTATATATCCATTAGAGAGTTTTCGTGTTTTTTTTTTTTTTTCTTTTAGTAATGCACTTCCTTTGGCAAAATATCCATATAGCAAAACGTCATTTGCCCTCCAGATTCCGTTAAATACCTCCTTTTCTATGAAACTTTCCCTGTTATCTTCCCCTTGCATCCTGAAGTAGACGTTCCTCCAGGATGCCCTAGAACTTGGACATCCTTTACAGCACGGATAGCACAATACTTGTCGCATAACGCTGCAGCGACCTTCACCACTTCTCCACAGTGCTCCAAAAAGCACACTCCTCGAACATGCAGTCTATTAATCTTTGAGTACCTAAAACCTAGGGTGGTGTCCGGTAATATAGCGGTTTAAGACAGTAGCTTACTAGAGTGGTTTAAATACCTTTCCTGGACCACATATTTTCAGAATCCTAATCTATACCCCAATTCAAAGGAGAAGGGCTATAGTGAACTCTTGGGTAGAAGCTCTACAATTACTCACCCCGGGTAATTGCTGAGTCAGGTCCATGAACCCAGAATTCAGAATTTGAGAAACACTGGGTGGTGTAATGAATGATGATATAGTTGATGAATGAATGAGTGAATGAATGGGCATGCAAATTAAATTCTAAAATAATTTCCACTACACTAACAATACCATCTTTTAACTTATATAAGATATCCTTTGCCTTCTGCCAATTTGCAAACTAAGTATCTCAGTTCATACCCCACTTCTGTGGATCCTTAATGATCCAATCTCTTCCTCCCCTAAACTATGACATATGTTATCTATTATTTTGGTTTCTACACACTATTATATATTGATTATTAGCTTAAAGTTTTATCATTAAATGTGAATAGAGGCAAAATCATACTTATAATGTATGTGAAGTCATGTCTCTGTGTGGCCCAACAAACATTTATTCACCAAACATTTACTTTTTTATCTTTCTGTGAATTTCACTCTTTCCCTCTGAAGTTCCAAGACCCCTACCCCGCCCTTCTCCTTCGTTCAGAATGACATATATACCACATCTTTGCCTGTCTTTGGAATTTCATGTCTGTGTGGGCTCCTCATAATATGAATTTAAATTTGATTTTCTTCTGTTAATCTGCCTTGTGTAAATTTAATTCTTAGTCCAGATAGAAGAATCTCAGACAGAAGAAAACTTCATCCTCCCCAAGATTATAAAGAATCACAAAACAATAAGATCTGTCTCAAAAAAGTTATATTACTCTTAAAGTCTCCATTTCCATTTCAATTCTAATGACTCCCTTCTCAATGGTGAATTATAACCTCTAATTTTGCCTTTTTCTTTCCCTTGTTTTTATGATTTTATCAAGTATGTTGGTATCCTTAAACAACTGCCCATCTTACATGCTCTTGAACTTTATAAATATGGAATTATACCATTCTTTTATGACTTGCTTTGTTTGCTGAAAATTATGTTCCTGTGATCCATCATACCGTAGCTGTAATTCATCATTTTCACTACAGCATGGGGTTACCTTGTATGAACACACTAGGTTATATTTACTTATATTATGTTGAATTTAGTTTTCTAAACTTCTGCTAAGCTGGTAGGCATGCAAGAATGTGACATTTTAGTTTTAATCTGTATATATTTTTGCTAATGGCACTGACAATCTTTCTATTTAATGGCTATGTGATATTTCTTTTCTTAGAAGTACCTAATCAAGTCTTTTGGTAATGTTTCTACTAGGCTACTAAAAAAAAGTTTTTTACTTTTTGATTTGTGGGGATTTTAAAAATATTTTTGGATATTATTTCTTTGCCAATGACATGTATTAAAAATATCTTTTCCAGTTGGAAGCCTGAAATTTTACTCATCTCAGTATTTCTGTTGAACAGAAGTTCTTAACGTTAATGAAGTTAAATATTTTCTTCTATGATTTGTGCTTTTCCTGTCATATTTGAGAAATATTTTCTTCCCTTCAAAGTCATAGATATGTATGCCTATCTTCTTTTAAAAGCATGTATGTCCCATGTAGGTCTTCTAGTCACCTGAAATTGGTCTTTGTGTATGTGGTCAGGTAGGGGTCAAATTTTATTTCACTATTTTTAACCATGTGCGTAAATCCATTGTGTAGTATATATTTTTAAAATTCATTTCTATTATTGTCATGGCTTTTAATTTTTATATCCACAAGACAGTATATTGTTATTATTTTTATTGGTTAGTGTAATTGCAATTGGTTTTAATGTGGAAATGTTAACACTCACCACCTGCATTACTATCATTGGTTCTTTTATCTCAGATACTCTACATGGGATCATTTTTATTTTGTTTCAATTATATCTTTTAGAATTTTTTTAGTGAATATATCTGTTGAAGTCAAACTTTCTTTTTAAAAAGACTTTATTTATTAATCTGAGAGACAGTGAGAGAGAGAGAGAGAGAAAAGGAACAGGCAGAGGGATAAACAGGCTCCCTGCTGAGGAGGTAGCCCCATGTGGGGCTTGATCTCAGGACCCTGGCAAGAGCTCAGTGTGGGACTTGACCCCAGGACCTAGGATCACAAACAGAGCCAAAGGCAGACACTTAACTGACTGAGCCACCCAGGTGAACTTGCTGGAGTCAAACTTTAGTTTCTGAATGCCTGAGAACACATTTATTTTGTTTTCCTTTTTAAAAAATATTTCTGCTATATAGAAATTTGACAGTAAATCTCTCTTAGCATATGGACGATTCTGTCTTCCATCTCGATTTTTTGTTACTATTGAGAAGTCGGTTGCTTATCTGCCTTCTATTTGAAGGTTATCTATGTTATAAGCTTAACTATTTTTATGATTGTATCTTCAATTTGGGTGTTCTGCTATTTCATTATAATAATTCTAGATGAGGCTTTATTTTTATTTGTACTCCTTGAAATTCATTTGGTTATCTAAATACATAGCTTGGAATTTATTTTTTTTAACTTTTTTTAAAAAAATACTTTATTTTTAGGTAAACTGTATGTAGATTCAACGTGGGGCTGGAACTCACAACCCCGAGATAAAATGTTGCATGTTCCACTGACTGAGCCAGCAACACCCTTATAGCATGGAATTTTATTTAGCTTTGGAAAATTCTTAGCCTTCTCATAAAATATTGCCTCTGCCTCATTCTCCCTTGACTTTCCTTACGGAACTTTGATTAAATATATACAAACATTTTCTATTAATCTCCTTTTTTTGGCTTTCCCTTTCTCTGTATCTCTCTCTCTTTCCCTCCTCCTTCTTTCTCTCTCTCTCCCTTTACTTCTCTTTATCCATTTCTGATGCTTTTGAATGATTTCTTTAGATATACCTTGCAATTTACTAATTCTCCTTTCAGCTGTGTCTCATCTCCTATTAAAACCACTTAGCACCAAAGTTTGAAAAAGGCAATTACTTTTGCTTTACAGTTCTTTGGGGAGGCAAGCTTATTTCTTGTTACAGGCACTCTAAGTACGTAGCCTTTAGGTCCCAGGCCTATTCTAGGAGGTATTCTCATGTTAGACTCTCCTCTTGGTTGACTCTAGGCTTTGTCTTGTAATCACTGTATGAAGCTGCAAAATCTAAAATTCCAGTTCACATAGTTCATCAAGGTGAAAACTGCTTTTAGGGGTCAGTTTTCTTCTCTGGGTTCCAAATCCAATTATTTTTTTTTGACTTCTGAGTACTTCTTACTTTGATAGCAGTTTGTTGATGCATGTCTTAAAAATGTTTTAAAAAAAATATGTTAAGAAATATTGAGGCTTTCAGTGAGGGTGTCAAATAGGATATTTAATTCTCAGTACAGCCAGAAACAGAAGTTGGGCCCTAAACTTTTCATGAATACAATGATCTCTTTAGTGTCTCAGGGTATTCTATGATGCCTGTCTAAAAGTACTTTATGTAATTAGTACTCTGTAAGTACTTGTCAATTTTAATAATAGAACTTGTACGCACGGAAACACATGATTTAAATTAACGAACCTGATATGCGGTTTTGGATTCCCTTTAACTTCACAGTTGAGCTTCACCTTTTTCTCTTCAGAATTCAAAGGGAACATTACATGACTTGGTTCTTGAATAAAAACAGGGCCATGCAGTGTGTAGTCATCTGAAATGAGAGGAGAAAAGGCCCAAAAATGAAGAACATCTTCCAAATATAAACAATAACAGGAAACAATTACAAAATGAAAATAAGAGCAGTAAAATAACAAAAAAATAATAATACACAACAGATTTAATTTCAACCTTTTAGATGAAATTTCCCACTGAAGACTAATCCTTTGTAGATTATAATGAAGTGGAGACACAGACTCTCCTATTTCATATTGACAACTTATTTTTACTAACAACTTCCAGAATGCTTGACATTCCCTGTCCTCTCCTCTTACTTATTATTCTATCTGCCTTTTGCTTACTCTTTTACTTTTTTTACATTTTGTGCCTTCTACAGCTCTTTTGTGCTGCTGTCTGCCATCCTGGGAGACTGTCTAACGTCACAAAGTTAAAAATTTCTCTGCTCTGTAATGGGGTAATAGAAATGGAAGCAAGCAATGATGATTTCATAAATACATTAATAATGAGAAACATCTCTATACTGCTAAAATATGTAGAAAAGTTTCTTAAATTGTCTAGGTAAAAGAACAACCTAGAGTCATGATTCTGAATTATCTGGTAAATGACCAGCTTGTTTTTTTTTTTCCCCCAACCTACTAGAGATACATACATGGGGATGTTTGTGTAAATATACAGCTGGAACCATATGTGACTCAGCCCACAAATTTAGTAACACCCAAACTAGTTTATAACTAGCTCAATAATACTTGAGTACACAATGATGTATGAGTTTCTAAATGCTTTCTCTCAATTAACACTGACTAGATGTATGAAACTTTCTTTATCACAAAACAGCAATAAAGTTTAAAGACTGGAATAATCCACAAACCAAACTTTAAGTAGCAGTGTAGAGTACATGTTTTTAGAGTACACACATAATAAAGATTAGTCAAAATGCATCTCACCACCCATACCCATGAAAGTGATTTTGATTCTTCAAAATCTAGTTCAAGTTCATTTTTTTATCCTAGAAAGCTTTTGTAGACCTTCATCTTTTTCATTTAACCACATGATGCTTCAATTATATCTCCCTGCAGCCACTTTTCTTTTTCTGTCCAGTGTATTTGTACCTTGCTTTGTCCTGCTTTGCACTGTAAGCTCCTTGAGAGCATGACGTATTGTACACATTTTGGTATGTTCTGATATCAAGTACAGCAGCTTATACAGAGAAGATCATTAATAAGGATTTGTTCTATTTGTGTGTAATTTTTTTTTCACTTTTTAATGTATTCGATCAGCTGACTTAGGCATTGCCTGATGAATTTCCAGATAGAAGGGCCAGTGGCTATGATATAAAGTAATACTGAATATCACCCTGGAGCTGACAATCCACTCCCCACTTAGGTGTGATTATTTTGAAGAGTGTGAACTGCAACTGCTATCCTGGAAAACCTTTACAACCTGCCTTTGTTGATAGGTGATAAGATGAGAGTAAATTCATGCAGATGTATCAGGACTGAGGAAAAAGAATAAAGCTGGCTTGGAAATATTGGTGGAGGACAAGAAGTAAGGTAATTTCTTGGAAAGTTTATAACCCAGGCTTAAAAAAATCCGTATGTTGAGGTTGGGATAGAAGAAAACGTAAGGAGACAAGATGACAAAACAGAATTCTATTTTATTATACAGGAGTAAGGACAGCCAATGACCTCATGGTAAGAAAAAGCAGGATATGAATTCAGAAAAAACATGAACTGAGATTCAATGCCTTGGGTCAACTACTAAATCCACAACCTATCTCTCCATCACTTAGTCTCTCTAGCCCTCAATTTTCTCCTCTTTAAAATAGTAGGACTGGACTTGGTCAGTGATTCTATACCAGTTAAGAATGGGAAAGAATCCCTAAGTATTTGCCCATGAACTTACATGCACATACATGTGAAATACGCATTCAAAGATGACATGAATTATATTGCTACCACCATCCTCTCTCCTTACTCCATGTATAAAATCTCCCATTAATGAGACTTAAACAAAGAAAACAGGATCTGCCAAATAACTCAAAAGCATAGAATGTAAGTATATAAACATGTACTTTTTTTTAAACACTCATGGTTTGTATATGTGCTGCCGAAGCGAGCACTAAACACTCATGGTTTGAAGCCAGATACTTCAAAATCCAGATATTTACATTTCAGATTTTCAACAATTACATAGATAGTTTCAAAACAAATTTAAACACTGGTCAAGGATTAGTTCAATTCAAATTGTGAAGAATTATGTGAATCTTTGGCATATCTATTTAAGTAACGAATGGTACTTCTCAAGATCACTAACATAGCTGCATACTTGGTGGATTTTTCTCTAAGAGAGAAATATTTCTATTGTTGTCCCAATTCCAAAATTATGTGTGTATACATATATATATATATATAATATCAATCATCTCAATTCATTGGTGTTCCCTGATTTGAATTTATACAGAAATACACAGTCTATTACTAGTAATTCCAAGTAAGAATAAAACATAATAATGATTATCCAGGATGCAGCTGAGAGACTGTGGATTAACATCTGTACTATTTCTCAATGTATCCATGCCATATTTAAATAACAAAAATGGTATTTTTTCTGTGTATTTTGTAACAAGAATTGATAATAACGATGCTTTGAATTCGCTATAAATAACACATTCCATCCAAAGTTTTTATTTTTTCTTGGTTAACCAAGCTTGCTGCCTGTAAATTAACATTAGCATAAAAGGAATGGTATTTCAGTTTTCATCTAAGGAAATCCATAGCCTTTCAAACATGAGCTGTTTGGTTTCAAAAAGATGGAGGGAGAGATTTTAGAAAGCTTAGCAGCAATGCAGATGTAGAAAACAGATAACCTAACTTTAAAAACTTTAGCCTAGAGTTACTATATGAACATTTTGACAAAAAGGAGTTAAAGGGTTGCTTTGTTTCTCTTAAACCTTGGGGTTGCTGCGTGAAACATAGTCCTCAGAATGACATTCTGAGATGAAACATGGAGGGAGGCATCAGTAAGTTTGTTCTATCTTTGTGTAGAAGTGACAAAGTGACTTTCAGGTGTCTTGAAGGTTTGAAGGTACATATGAAACACTTTGCATTTGCCATTTGTAAAGTCTAGGAGATAAAGTTCACCCTTTTCTCTGTCACAGTGACTACTTGTATGTAATCAGAGGGGTAGCCATGATTTCCAACCTAGAGAAGTAAAGGAGCATCTCAGAAAATGACAGAGGACAGGTTTTAATAAGTCAATATGTTTCAAAGTTAGACCGTGGACCACCTGCATTGTAATCATGTTATGCAAGGACTGAGCAAGTACAGAGCTTGTTTTTCTAAATCCTAGTCCAGACTGACTGCACCAGAAAAATCCAGGGACCAGGAATTTGCCTTTAACCTAGTTGAATCTGGGCGATTCTTTTGCACACTAAAATTTTAAAACTACTAACACAGAACCTTTTATTCCTAGCTCTCCATTTCCTAACAGCGGAACATCAATCAACACTGGCTTTAGACACACTCCTAAACTTTCCCTGTTGGGTAAAGTCAAACCAACAGATCTTTCCTTGATAACATTTAGAGAAGGACTTTTTAGCACATGTTTGGACTAACAGTTGAGAGGCAAGCAGCCAGGAACAGAAAACAATAAAACTAACCCACACAAAGAAAACGGATGGATTTGTCAAGGTACAGGATTCGTGTTGAAACTAAACCAACGTTTCCTTAGAACACTCACAGTTGAATGCCAGAAGCTAATTGTGAGAACCCCCCATGGGTTCTATGTGACAAAGAAGAGGTACTGATGTGACAAAGTAAAAGTATCCCCAGGGCGACACAATAATCCATTGACCTATAGTGAACTTATCCTCACTTGATACACATTACATTCCTGCTGTAACCACTACCCTTTGTTTATAAGAAATGAACCTCATTTAAGTGACAGGATGTTCAGAATGATGTTTTAACTTGTGGATTCCCAAAAGGGAGAAAAATCAGTGACTCACTCAGCTTGGAGATTTAGGGCAACGGACTCACATTATTATCAGGGATCTCTCAGGGGAGCAGCAGGCAATTATTTTTCATTCTCCTGGACATTCTTGAAAATCATGTTAAGAAAAAGAAAGAGGAGCCAGATTGCCAATAGCCCAAATACAGTCTTTCAAATTCCAGATCATTGATCCCAGCCCCAGGCTGGGGGATTTAGTGCAGATGCCAATACTGGTACATCATGATTTCCTGGGTTCTCCTCTGCTTGGAGACTATCTGCCAGTTGGTCACTAGGCTACTTCTACAATACTTCCTGCATTCCCTGAAGTTCCATATCACAGATATTCTCATAGTTTCTGAGTAAAGCATGTATTTGTAAAAACAAGAGAGAACACCTAAACTTAGGAAAACCCCTTTCATGTTTCAACAAAGACTGGGAAACCTTTGGTTTTTTTTTCATGACCAGAAATTTATTTAGGTTAAAGGTCAGACTACCCTTAAACTTTCTCCCTCTTTGTTCATCAAATACTGAAAGTTATTGGAAAACACTGTTCTCAACAAATGACTCTCAAACTCCTTTCCCCATTTGATTCTTATCTTTTTAAAATCTATTTTTGGGGGGAGACAAAAATTGATGTTTGTCAGCCAATTTCTTCTTGCTTCCTCCTGTTAATGTTCCAGAAACAAAATGTAGCGTGCCAGGGCTACTCTTAAAATGTTTAGAGTACTGAAAGAGATGCATGGAATTGTAGAATTTTAGATTTAAAGAGATTATTTAATCCTGAATGTATTTTCCTGGTCACAGACTAAAAATATACTGTATCTATCATAGAAACAAAAATGATTTTTACCTAAAAATAAAATAATCTTCCAAGAAATATAGTTATAAAACACCTTTCCACAGTTAGGTGTCACTTATTTTATCTGCAGCTTTAGGAAATCAATGATCTTACTCTTTTTTTTTTTTTTTTTTTTAATTAATTTGGCCCATTTTGGCATGTCCCTAGACTTCTCCCATGGACAAGGAAAATGCTGCTCAGTTAGGCTACCAGAAACCAGACTGGGAAAAGAAAGAAATGGGAATGGATGGGGGCAGCCTGAATTTTTCTGAAACTGATCAGAGAAAACTATGACTGAATCTCAGGTGATGATGTACTCAAGGAAGCAAGGCAGAGGCCCATGTATCAAGTACAGTGGAGTAAGTGTATAGCGTAATCTCTATTCCAAGTGTAAGGTCAGCAAAAAACAACATGCATAAAGAAGCAAGCTAGTGGGTAGGTATGGCTTGGAAAAGTCCACTATGCTAAATGTAGATCTTTTTTTAATAGGATATCTGTACACAATCCTAAAAGGTAGCCAGTAAAGGAAGGAAAGGCATTAAAGGGCTGAGCTGTATCAAAGAGCAAGTAGGATCTCAAGATAAATATTTCATAGAAAGGAACTTAGCAAAAAAAAAAAAAAAAATAAATAAATCAAGATATGCTGCTTAAACTTATTCCTCAAAGTGTGGTCTAGAAACCTCCTGCATTAATATCACCCGACCTGGTGGTGCTTGATGAAAGGCAGATTTTTGAGCCCCTGCCAGACCTATTAGATATTTATTACCAGAGCTCAGCACCGCTGTTCATTATTGTACAATTTAGAGTTTGAAAACTAGTACCTTAAGTTATGAATTGAGCACAGATGACTTTCAGCCCTAAACCAATTAAGGATGCCAGTGAAGAAAAACAGCCCTGCAGAGTATTGTTCTATGTGCTAGATCACTCTGTAGCTACCATGTGGGATAGGGTAAAAGGCCACATGTCTCCAGCAAAGCCCTTGGGTCATTGCACTTCTCTTCTCCTGGAAATATTTTTCATCTCTTGCAAACTCAGTGACTCATCTCTGCTGAGAAAGGACAAAAATGCAATACTATGATTTCATCTTAGAAAACTAAAAATACCAGATTCAATTCTACTTGTAATTGCTGTGGAGTTCCCAGATGTTGCACCTGAGGATTGTTCAGGCCCTTAATCCTAATGGCAGGTATGAAGTGCTGCCACAACAGTCAAGAATCTAGGACTGTGATATATAGTCAATCTTCCTATGACATCAAATAGGGTTTTGATTAAACACCTGGTCTTGGGCAGGAACACTTAAATGGCAACAATCTAAATACGGGAAGTAAACTCTAGGACACCTAATGGGGAACACAAGGGTTTGAGTGTGAACTCAGAACATGAGCTTGTGGGTTTAGATGAGAGTTACATCTGGGTCATATCTGGCAGCTAGATAGTTTGTTACATTATGCATGCACAGAGCATCCTCATGCAAACCAAAGTGGCTTTATCATGCTGTATTTTTTTACTCTGCATCCTGTGAAGCCTTACACCATTCAAGAGCATCAATGCTATGTGTGTAATCAGTGGGAACATGTTGCCTTCTTGGATTGCAGACCAAAGCCACTTCACTAGGGACAAGGAAGGGGTAGTTCTTCTGCTAAGCTGGTTTGCTTGGGTGTGCTCCCAGCGTCATGTTCATATTTTAATTTCTCCCTCTCAGCACTTGCAACAATGGGGAAGCCCAATGGAGAGAAACATTCATTCTGCCACCAGAGTGTTCCAAGAAAGGCACACACAAGGTCCACTACTCTATCCTGCTGACTGGGAGTCTTCTCCTCCAGCTTTTCTCACAATCATTGAAATTCATTCTGGTTAAGAAACTGTAAGATCGCAGCATCTCAGTGGATCAAAATTACTCATAAAATATATGGACAATCACCCAAGGTCATTCAGAAACAAATGAAATCCTCTTTAACTGTTTTTCTGGAATATGAGTATTCCTTTAAAATGGAATCATTGATTGCAAAAATGATGACTGGACAGCTTGTCAAACTATCATTACAAATACAATTTAGTGTTGTTAGTCTTTATAACATAAATAGCATGGGATGTTCGAAGGCCCCACACAACTGCCTATGTGTGACATGAACCAATACACAGCATTTTTACTGGATAAGGATCTGCTTCATTCTATTTGCTTGTTCAGTTGAATAGAGCAGGGGCAAAACAAACACCGGAGGACACAGACATGCCTGCTTAAAGGACAAGGTGTTTCTTTCATCTGTCCTTGCTTCCATGTTCCTTCTTTTGAGCCCCTTACATGCGCATTTTAAACAAGAAGGAATAGAGAAGTGTGCAGACAGCCGGTATATGTTTGAAGGCAGAAAGTGAAAGAAAGTCCAAATGAGAAGTGAACTCTTCTACTACTTTTTGTTTCCTGCTGAACAGAATAGTGCTGCTGTCATCATACATTGTGTCACACATAATGAGGATCTAATCGTATGCATTGCCAGATCTTAGAAATGGTGGTGAGGTGTGGGAAGTGAGGAGATAAAAGTGGTCTCTGTTGGGGGAAAAAAAATGAACGTGCATTCCTGAAGGAGGCATTCATAGGGGTAGCAAAGAACAATAAGGGGAAATGGGTCAGCACATCCTACTCTGACCCTGACTCCAAATCCTGACACATTTCAGGAACAATGGATTCATTACTCCTTTAAATATAAGTACATGGGTGATTCTGACGTCAAGTTCCAGTTATGAAAATAACGACAAATTTCAACAAATGCAAATATTCTGTAACTCATTTGGAGGCAGAAACTGACCTAAAGGGATGTGAGGCTATATATAGCCTTAGTGTGAATATTGCTAGAGAATTATAAATGTGTTTGATTATGGAGTACTGACCCAGTCTCAGCTGGGGATGTTATGTAACACTGGGTATATTTTATGGACCATGTTTTGTTTCTAAACTCAGAAAAACTCTTAATTTTCAAACATTTCTGACCCAAACAGTTTCTGATCAGAGTGTATGGGCTTATACTATGTGCCAATATTGGTAGTGTAGGTAGAGCACATACAGTGTGCAAGGTAGACACCATCCTGTCCTCGCGGGGTGTTTTTTCCAGGGGGACTGCCAGATGATTTTCAGACAAGTATAGCTAACTTTATCTTTTTACTTAATAAACTTTATTTTTTCGACCAATTTTAGGTTTATGGAAAAACTGAGCAGAAAGTACATAAAGTTCCCCTATATCCCTTCTCTCCTGCTCACAGTGACCTACTGCGCAGTTAGCTAGATATGAGCAGGGAAACCTACAACAACCCCAAGAACACAAACAGCTGGAAGAGTCCCCAGGGAGCATGCATGCACCCTTCCCCATAATTGCTGCCCTAAAGTAACTTATAGCTTCATTATAATACATTTACATTGCAGATTTTACTCCTCCCTCTGCCCCTGCCCCAACTCAGGGGAAGGCTGCTATGGCAGTTCTAATAAGGACCATATAAGGCCAAACTCCCCCTCCCCCAGCTACCACCCCAGACCAATAGGAGGAGTTCCTTAGGTGACTGATTGGCGGCAATCTCAATCAGACCTTCCTAGCTTTATCCTATAAACCATGCCAAGCATAAAAAGAAAAGACACCCTTAACCCCTAGCCCTGGGTGCAGCTGCCGCCTCTGAGCCTGCTTGAGTGTGCATTTTCTCTTTAATTGCTATTAAATTCCTCCTTACTTAAGAGTTTGGCTCTGAATTCTTTCTTGGCCAAACTCAAGAATCAAGGTGTGCACAGAGGCAAGGAAGGGACCTGATGTTGACAACAATTTCTCCTGTTATTAACATCTTGCATTAGTTGAGGTACATTTGTTATAACTGATGAGCCAGTTGATACATTATTACTAAATCCATAGTTTACATTAGGGTTCACTCTCTGTGTTGCATAATTCTATGGGTCTCAGCAAATGCTTTATATCATGTATTCACTATTATAATATCCAGAGAGTAGTTTACTGCCTCCAGTATAGTTAACTCTTTAATTTATATTTAAATATATTACTATTCACTCCTGATAGCTACCTACTATACTCATAAATAGGAATATAGAAAAGTATATGTATGTAACTGATCAGTTTTGGCTAAAGAAATTGGAATTAACTGGACACTAATTCACTAAATATTATTTCCCTAGTGACGTAAGTATATAGTAGTTATCTATGGTTATTGCCTTCTTAGAATCCATCACTTCTCTTTAAGGTAAGAGCGTTTCACTTTTTCTTTGGTGAACCAAGTGCCCTAGTTTCTTAAACCTAAGTGGTTTGGATAGACTAAAATCCTCTATCTAAGTCAGGAGAAGCAGGTAACACAGGCCGCGCCAATTAATATGTCATTTTCCTGGAAAATTGATTCCCAAGCATATGATGCACGTTTGGATAAGATTCTATTTCAGGGCTTTTCATAAAACTACTAGAAAAAAATTCCTTTTATAGTCTGGGATTGCTTGGAGGGAGAAAGCTTGGAGCTTCCAAAGGCCTCCACATAGAGAATCTAAAAAAAGAGAGTGAACTAACACAATGAAGGGAGCCAATAGGAAACTAAAGAATGGAGGCTGAGTTTCGATGACATCACGAGCTGTGGAACCCCGTCTGTTCCAAGCAAGGTTTATCTCTAAGATTCCCAGATACGTGAACTAGTGATTGTTTTTATTTAGGCAAATTGAAATTAACTTATACCGGCTGTAGCTAAGTGACTCCTAACTGAAACTATATTCATAGAAAATATACTTCCATTTATTCCATGTCTTAATTCACGTCAGTGGTCTTCCTCCTTTTCTTTCAATTTCCTTTTGGCTATTCTCCAAATGTTCTTATGTGTACAAATGCACACAAATAGGCCCTCAGCAAAATGGCAGGCAAAGATCTTCCTCTGGAGCTACTGTTCATTTTTATGCTTCTGCCTCAACGTGGTCACTCTTATGATCAACTGCTCCCTAAAAGTCTGCTCCTTTTAACTGTTCCACTGTCTGATTTCTGGATACTTATGACAAGCCTCATAAAACATGTCTTCCCCATGCCCTTCCCTATCACAGGACACTATTTCCTGTTGGAAAAAAATATATAACTGTATATTAATCCATTCCCCAGACTCTAAGCTTCTAGCTGAAATTCATACACTTTAATGGTGGCCTTTTGAAGAGATAATTAACCTACAACAGTGGTAATGATCATAATGTGCTTTTATGTATTCTTCATGTGCAAAAAGACTCTCTTCAGGAGCCAGTTAAAAATGAATACAGGACTAAATTCCCCTTCCCCACAAAATTCTGATTAGATAGATAAATTTGGAGGTAGGGCACAGACATATGCATTTGAATTGTGCATCCCAGGCTATTTAGATGCAGATGATCCATAATCCTGAGCCACCTTTTAAGAAAGAAAAATTGAGAGAATGTCAGCAACCACAGTAGGCTCTTTCAAGTACATGGCATCTACCAGAACTTTCAACCAAGGAAAAGAGCATTTGTTTAGCTCTTAAATCAAATACTGGAAATGCCTCTCCTCTTTGCCTTGGCTGAGCATGGTGTTTCCCATCATACCTGTTCATGGGGATAAATTCTTCTTTGCAATGGGAGGTATAAGTGATTCTAACAGACATGCTTTGGCTCCTGATGTTTTGCTTATTATGTCTTAAGAACATTATAATACAGATTTGTTTAGGTTTCTGTGTGATTGGAAAAACAATGAATTCTTTCCCAGGCTATGACTCTGAGCCTCCCAGAATCAAAGTACATTCATTCTCAACTAAACAAAAGTATGACCAAGGTTGCCTCTTCCATATTCAGTCATATTTTCATACTTCTTTGGAGACCCTGTGTTTTAAGGCCTTCTGGGGTGAATTGCTGGTGTTCTTATCTCCTCAATGACACCGTATGTTCCTCATTGCCTTCCCTGACATTAAACTGCCTGAACATGGAACACTTGTAGGTGGCACTTTCATGTTAAGTGCATTATGCCTCCTCAAGCAATAGTCATGAACTTTTGCACCTGTCTCTTTGGTAGCTGAAATACCCCTTGTCTGTCTTTCATTAAATGTTTCAGGTTTTCAATCTGGCACATAGTGAATGCGCCAAAAAAAAAAAAAAAAAAAAAAATATATATATACACACACACACACACACACACACACACACACTACATACATACACACACACACACACACACACCAGGAAGCATGAAAGGGAGTAATCTGGGGGCTGTTCAAGCAAAACTCTAACAACATATTTCTAAGAGGAAAGATTCACTAAATTTGAATTTAGTATGCTTCTCTTTCTGGTGTGTAAATAATTTTAGTTATTTTGCATATGTTGCTTAGGATACATGGCTGTCATGATGTCCCTGATGAAGTTGGGGAGGAGATAAAATTGAGACAAAGTTCATGGCAGGCAGTTGGCTTCAGGGTATGAGCCTACTTGGTGGGATACCAGCATTTCAATTGAAATTTGGTAAGGACACCCAAGCCAGACTATGTTCTACATCATTCTCTGACCAAATCCAGCAGTCCTGCTAGAGATGGACAAACAACCACAATCACTTAGGCAGTGATGTGCTCGGCTGTGGAAAAAAGAGATGCTTTGGAGACTACAATCAACTTCTACTTTCCCTTTCTCTAAACATAACCCCTGTGTCTTCTGTTTAGAGACATGGGAAATAATGGCAATAAAAACTACCCCTTATTGAGCATAAGAAGGCAAGGCTGTGTACAAAGTAAAAACACTTGCCAAGCCTTATCTCACTCCACCAACAACCCTACTGACTGGTCCTATATTCCTTTTCACTTGAGGATGGAGAAAGAGAAGATTAGAGACAATTCACTTACCATAGGTTGCAAATAGCTGGCATATTCTAAGATTAGAGGCAAGTATTTAGTGGTACCACGATATGCAGTGGCAATTGCTCTCTATGTATTACCACCCAAGAAGTAACAAACAGGATTCTGATATGTTGAGTAAGAATGGTATCATCAAGGTGTCCCTGGGTGGCTTCGTTGGTTAAGCCTCTGACTCTTGGTTTCAGCTCAGGTTGTGATCTCAGGCTCTTGAGATTGAGCCCTATGTCAGGCTCTGCACTCTGTACTCAGGGTAGAGTCTGCTTAATCCTTCTCCCTTCCCCTCCCACTTGTTCTCTCTTTCTCTCTCTCTCAAATAAATAAATCTTAAAAAAAAAAAGAATGGTATCATCAAATGTAACTTCAGATTTTTAAAAAGATTTTATTTATTTATTTTAGAGAGAGAGAGAGAGGGAGTGTGAGCAGGGGGAGGGGTAATGGGGGAGGGAGAGAACCTCAAGCAGACTCCACGCTGAGTACAGAGCCCCAACACAGGGCTTGATCTCACAACTCTGAGGTCATGACCTGAGCTGAAATCCAGAGTTAGATGCTTAACCAACTGAACCAACCAGGCCCCCCTCTTAACTTCAGATTTTTAATCCAATCTAATTTTTGAGGTGAGGAACCAAAGATTTTCAGAGGTTAAATGGTTTACAAAATGTCACATAGATCCACTCAGTGATGGAGCCTTAACCAGAATCCTGATTTTCTGATTACCAGTTGAATGTTTTTCATAGTACCATCAGTTCCCTCTAGTTTACTTTTTGGTTAACAGTAGAATTGGTCCACTTTTACCTAGAAATATACTGGAGGAGAATAATGGGGTCATCCCTTAGGAAGTGGGAAAAATCTATTTTGTCAATATTTGTGTCTTGAAACTTCGGTTCAGGAGAAAATAAGTGAAAACCTATTTCCTTTCAATAGAGAGCAGAAGGGATAAATGTATTCATTATATGCTGTACTTGTTACTAATTCTTTCAAATTACAAAGTTGTTCTTTTTTAGAATTACCAGCATATTGATGTACAGAAAGGATATTTTGTCCTAAAGTATCCTCTATAGAAAACTTTATAAAAGGGGGATTCATAACCTTTCAAAACGACAAGCATAAAATTTGCATCTAATTATTGGGCATTCTGCCTTTTCTATGTCATTCTGTCATAAGGCAAAGTGGCATGCACACTGATTTGGGCAAACACAAAGCGAAAATTCTTTCTGTGAAGGGATAAATGGCAGCAGAAAATGCCATTGACTTGAATTCACAGGCTTATCAAAAGAGGAGGAAAAAACATTTTCTTGGCTTTCCTAAGACAAGATAAGAAGCATGTCCATTAAGTTGTTGAGCCCCTTGAGTAAGTCATCCACCTGTCCTCCTCATTTCACTAGCAAATGAAACTCAGATCCCTTACCACAGATCTCCAGAGAAGAGATGGATGACCATGAGCATCTACCTTTATAACAAAAATATCTATTTGTCTGAGCAAAACACCAACTAAGCAGAAAGTAACTGACCGGAGATACTGGGTTAACGTCTTTCATTCACTCAACAAGTTTTTATGGAGTTCCCACCATGTGTCAGACCATATTCAACACATGGAGGGTAGATAGAAAAGTAACTAAACACTCTGCCCTAAGAGTGATCATATCTTAGGTTGGGGAGGCAGACTTGAAGCAATTTATATAGTGTGTTGAAAGGTGACAGATGCTGTAAAGTAAAAAAAAGGGCACAGGAGTCCAGGGAGGATAGTGCAATTTTAAATAGGGTTGCCAGTGATGACTTTATGAGATGATGATATTTTATCCAAGACTTGAAAGAGGTGAGGGAACAAACCCTGAAGATATCTGGGAGGTAATCATTGCAGGCAAAGGCAAGGATGACTGTAAAAACCCCTGAGCAGTGGGAAAATGTTTAGTTTAGCAGAAACCCTTTTCTGCTTTACCTCTTTCTTCCTCTCCCCCGCCCAACACACTACAGTAGCCAGTGTGCCTGGAGCCTAGTGCACAGGGGGAACATTCAGAGGAGTTAAGGAGTAGTGGTAGCATCTATACCACTTATCAGTGGTTAGTCACACATTCATGGTAGAGTTCTTCAACCCATATTCATATAAACAAAAGTAGGTATTATTGCTGTATTGTTATTTTACAGACAAAGTGAGGCATACAAAATCCACTTGAGGGGGCCTGAGATGCCCTGATTTTTTTCTTTTTCACTCTCAAAGGATGCAAATAGAATTAGAAAACTATAATTTTTGACCATTTTTCTTATAGAATTTTTTTTCTATAGACTATGTCAAGATCCATAAGTTGTTTATACTACAGGAATGAAAAGGAAAGACCCTTGACAGTAGTGCCTGGGTTCAAATCTTTACCTCTGGGTGACCTTGAACAAGTTGCTTAGACTTTGTGCCCCAGCTTCCCCATTTGTGAAATGAAGCTTAGAGCAGCACTAATCTTGCAGGGTTATCTTGAGTGTTAAACATCTTAACTTTTTTTTAAAGTAAATTCTGTGTCCAACATGGGGCTTGAACCCATCCATGATTTTGAGATTAAGAGTCACATACTATACCAACTGAGCCAGCCAGGTGCTCCAAACACCTTAATATTTTTAAAGTGCTAAGAATACTTCCTGGCACCCAGTAAGTCCTACACCAGGAAGGAAACAAAATGTCTACAAATTCCCTCTTTAAAGTCTCTGATTTGGGGAATGGGGGCAATGGGAATAGGGAAGAGAATAAGCCCTTGTTACTTTTTAATGTTTCTCTAGTAGGTAGGAAGACACACCTTCCCTCAACGGCCTAGATACGATAAAATTTGAATGTAAATCACCATGGTGACAAAATTTTTGCCTCAAGGAAAGTAAGAAATTGGGTCTGTACATCATTATCCCCTTACCTCCACCCTCCATAATTAGTAGCCTGGTTGGGTCTTATACACAATTAGAAGTTGCACACAACCTATCATCAATTTTCCCCCAGGTCTCTGAATGAGTGATACCAAGATACAGGCTCAGAATATTTGTCTAAAGGAAAGACAAGGTAACCTTGAGACACGAATGTAGGTAATGTCTCCATTTAAAATGGAATAAAGGGAATAGAATTCCTTTTGATTGTTTCTGTCTATTGATGTCAGGACATTTCTATCTCCATGACATCAAAAAAAGCAAAGTGTGAATCAGAAGAAAAACAGGAGATGTCTCTATTTTGGCAAGCAATAAAACATCCTCTTCAATAAAATGTCCTTTGGGGTGCCTGGGTGGCTCAGTCCATTTATCATCCGACTCTTCATTTCGGCTCAGGTCATAATCTCAGAGTCCTGAGATCAAGCACCATGTTGGGCTTTGCACTCAGCAGGGAGTCTGATTGAGATTCTTTTTCTTCCCCTCCCTCTGCCCTTCCCCACCCCACACGCATGCTCTCTCTCAAATAAATAATCTTGAAAAATAAATAATCAAAAAAATATAATGGCTTTCCCTTCTGCTCCCAAAACATTTTGTACACTATGATACTTACCTACCCAGATTATGATAATATGTTATTTACTTGTCTATAGCTTGTAAGCTCTTTGAAGATAGGAACCTGAGTCAATGTGGTCATATTCTCGTCTTTATCATTCTGACACACTGTCAATGTCTGATCCAACTTAGTGTGTAGCAAAAACAGGGCAAAAATTTAAGTATCCTAATTGCTTATCAAGTACTATTTATAAGAGAATTTGGTGCTTCTGGAAGACCTTCTAAGAGAACTAACTGGGGTTTATGCCAACAAGGAAATCAATTTTGGGGGGCGCCTGGGTGGCTCAGTCAGTTGAGCATCTGACTCTTGATTTTGGCTCTGGTCATGATCTCTAGATCATGGGATTGAGCCCCACATTGGCTCTCCACTCAGTGGGGAGTTTCTTTGAGAGTCTCTCTCTTCCTCTCCCTCTGCCCCTCCCCTGACTTGTATTCCCTCTCTCTCTCTCTAGAATGAATGGGTAAATGTTTAAAAAGAAAAGGAAATCAATTTTTGAATTTTTTAATGAAAAGTAACATTTCATTCTATTTTACAATGGACTGTTGCTTTTAGAGGTCTGTTTCTAATGTTAGGTTACTCTGTAGAAGAATTCTTTCTCATTCATTCATTCATCCATACAGTTTTCTGAGCACCTGCTCTGTTCCACATGCTTAAGATATGAAAATAAACAAAGACAGACAATGCTTCCTTCATTGAGCATCTATTCACTGACAAGTTGATGCTTAGTAACTGAATTCAAAGGAAAAAAACAAACAAACATGATCTCGACCGGTTTATAATATCATTTAGTTTCGTGAGTGGGTTTTATCATTTATTTTAGTTAGAGACACATTGAGAGGAAGTTGGAGAGGAATTAATACACACACAAAATTTTACATAAAATTTCAGAAGTTTTACAGACCTCCCTGAAGATGTTTCATAGATTTCAGGTTAAAAAAAAAATTTTTTTTTTTTCAGGTTAAAATTTTCTGATCAGATCTGGAGCTATCATTGTGTGTGTGTGTGTGTGTGTGTGTGTGTGTGTGTGTACATTTACTTTAAAACACAAGTTAAAAAAACCAGAAAACATTTAACAAAAGGGCAAGAAATACATAACTATAATAATTACTTTAAATATAAATGGACTAAATGCTCCAATAGAAAGACAAATGGTAGTTAAATGGATTAAAAAAACCCAAGATCCATTTATATGCTGCCTAAAGAGAGTCACATCAGATCTAAAGACACAAGCAGACAGAAAGTGAAGAGATGGAGAAAGATATTCCATGTAAATGGAAATGAAAAGAAGCTGGTATATGAAGACTCCTATCAGAAAAAAATGGACTAAAACAAAGATTGTTAACAAGAGACAGAGAAGAACACTTTCTCACAATAAAGAAGTCAATCCAAGGAGAGGATATAACATTCATAAATATTTATGCAATGAACATAGGGGCACCTAAATATAAAACAAATATTAACAGACAAAAAGGGAGAAATTGAGAGTACTACAATAATAGTAAGGGATTTTAATTCTCCTATACACCAATGCACAGATAATGTAGATAGAAAACCAATAAGGAAACCCTAGCCTAAAATGACATATTAGACAATCTGGACTTAATGGATATATACAGAAAATTCCATCCCAAAGCAGCAGAAAACTCATCCTTCTCAAGTGCACATGAAAAATTCTCCAGGACAGATCATGTTAGCCACAAAATAAGTCTTAATAAACTCATTATGACTGAAACCATATCAAGCATCTTTTCTGACGACAATGGTATAAAACTAGAAAGCAATTATAAAAAGAAAACTGCCCCCCCCCAAAAAAAAAAAGAAAACTGCCCAAACACATGGTTACTAAACAAACAATGTGTCAACAAAAACATCAAGGAGGAAATTTTAATTTATTTTATTTTTTATTTTTTTTTAGATTTTTATTTATTTATCTGACAGAGAGAGATCCCAAGTAGGCAGAGAGGCAGGCAGAGAGAGAGGGGGAAGCAGGCTCCCCACCGAGGAGAGAGCCGGATGCGGGGCTCAATCCCAGGATCCTGAGATCATGACCTGAGCCGAAGGCAGAGGCTTTAACCCACTGAACCACCCAGGCGCCCCAAGGAAGAAATTTTAAAAATACCCTGAGACAAATGAAAATGGATACACAACTTTCCAAAATTCATGGGATGCAGCAAAAGCAGTTTTAAGAGGAAAAATCAGTTATACAGACTTACTTCAAGAAACAAGAAAAATACCAAATAAATCTTACTTTATATCTAAAGACTAGAAAAAGGAGAACAGAGCCTCAAGTTAGTAGAAGGAAGGAAATAATAAAGATCAGAATGGAAAATAATAAAATAGACACCAAAAAAGAAGCAGATCAGTGAAACTAAAAGATAATTCTTTAAAAAGATAAATAAAAGTGATAAACCTCTAGCCAAACTCATCAAGAAAAAAAGAGAGCTCATAGAAATAAAATCAGAGATGAAAGAAGAGAAATTACAACTGACACCACAGAAATATAAAGAATTATAAGCGATTACTACAAATAATTTTAGGCAGGCAAATTAGAAAACCGAGAGGAAATGTAATATTTCTTGAAACACACAACCTTCTAAGAATGATGCATGAAGAAACAAAAAATATGAATAGACCAATTACAAATAATGAAGCTGTCAATTTTAAAAACTTCCCCCCCAAAAAAGTCCACCCAGACGGCTTCACATGAGAATTTTACTGAACATTTAATGAAGTTAGTACCTATCCTTTTTGGATAATTCCATAAATTTAAAGAAGGAATGCTTTCAAACTCATTTTATGAGGTTAGCATTACTCTAATATCAAAACCATAGATGCCACAAAAAAGAAAATTGTGGGCCAATATCCTTGATGAACATAGATTAAAAAAATCCTTAAAACAAAATTTTAGCAAACCCAATTCAAGAATACATGAAAAGGATCATACACTGCAGTCAAGTGTAACTTATTCCAGGCATGCAAGCATGGTTCAACATCCGCAAATCAATCTCTGTGATATATCACATTAAAAAAAAAAGGATAAAAGTCATATGATTATCACAAAAGACGTAGAAAACATGTATGATCAAATTCAACATCCACTTATGGTAAATAAATTATCTCAACAATTGGTTATAGAAGGAACATACCTTGACATAATAACAACCACATATGACAAACTCACAGTTAATATAGTACTCACAGTTAGTATAGTACTTAGGTGAAAAGTTGAAAGCTTTTCTTCTAATATCAAAAACAGGTCAAGGATGCCCATTCTCACTGCTTTTATTCAATATTCATTCACTTTAGATCTAAGCATTGGAAATCTAGCCACAGCAATTAGAAAAGAAAAATAAATAAAAGGCAACCTAATTATTAAGGAAGAAGTAAAACTGTCATTATTTGCAGATGATACTATATATAGAAAAACCTAAAGTTTCCACCAAAACACTATCAAAATCAATCAATAAATTCAGTAATAAAGTCACAGGATACAAATTAACACACAGAAATTAGTTGACTTTCTATACACTAATAACAAACTATCAAAAAAATTAAGAAAAAAAATCCCATTTATAATTTCGTCAGAAAGAATAAAGCACCTAGTAATAAATTTAATCAAGAGGTAGAAGATCTGCACTTTGACAATTATAAGACACTGATGAAAGAAACTGAAGATGACTAAAATAAATGGAAATATATTCTATGTTCATGGAATGGAAGAATTAATATTTTTTAAATGTCCATACTACCCAGAGAATCTACAGATACAATGCAATCTCTATCAAAATTCCAATGGCATCTTTCACAGAAGCAGAAGAATTCCAAAATTTTGATAAAACCCACAAAAGACCATGACCAGCTAAAAGAAACCTTGAGAAAGAACAAGCTAGAGGTATGCTGCCTGATTTTACACTGTACTACAAAGTTAAAGTAATCAAAGCAGTATGGTACTGGCAAGAAAACAGACATATAGATCAATGGGAGAGAATAGAGAGCCCAGATATAAACTACTTATATATGGTCAATTAATCTATGAAAAAGGAGGAAAGAATGTATAAAGGGGAAAAGAGTCTCTTCAGTAAATAATACTGGAAAACTAGACAGCTAAAGAATAAAACTAGATCACTTTTTTAGACTACAAAAATAAATTTTAGATTAAAGCCTTGAATGTAAGAAGTGAAACCATAAAACTCCTGGAAGAAAACATAGGTAAGCTTTTTTACATCAGTCTTAGCAATATTTTTTTGGACTAGTCTGTTCAGGCAAGGGTAACAAAAGCTAATATTAATAAATGAGATTACACTAAACTCAAAAGCATTTGCACAGTGAAGACCATCCACAAAACAAAAAGGAAACTTACTAAATGATAGAAGATATTTGTCAATCATGTATCCAACAAGGGGCTAATATCCAAAATATATAAAGAACATACACGAATTAATATTAAAAAAACAAATACCTAATTAAAAATGGGCAGAGAACATGAGTGACATTTTTCCAAAGAAGACACAGAGATGGCCAAGAGGCACATGGAAAGATATTCAACACCACCAGTCATCAGGGAGCTACAAATCAAAACTACAATTAGATATTATCCTGTACTAGTCAGATTGGCTATTATCAAAAAGATAACAAAAAATTACAAGTGTTGTCAAGGATGTGGAGAAAAGGGAACTCTCATACACTGTTGGTAGGAATGTAAATTGGTGCAGCCAGTGTGGAAAACAATATGGATCCTCAAAAAATTAAAAACAGAACCACCATATGATGCAGCAATTTCACTTCTGAGTATTTATCCAAAGAAAACAAAAACACTAATTTGGAAAGATATCTGCACATCTATGTTCACTGCAGCATTATTTACAATAGCCAAGATATGGAAGTAACTTAAGTGTCCATTGATAGGTTAATGGGTAAATGTGATTATGTATGTATGTATGTATGTGTACATGTATTTATAAATATAAACACACACACACACACACACACACACACACAATTGACTATTACTCAGCCATAAAAAAGAATAAAATCTTGCCATTTTTGACAACATGGTGGACCTAGAGGATAATATGGTAAGTAAAGTAAGTTAGAGAAAGACAAATAAATTTCATTTATATGTGGAATCTAAAAACCAAAATAACTGAACAAAACAAAACAAAATGGAAACAGACTCATAGATACAAGGAACAAACTCATTGTTATCAGAAGGGAAGGAGATGAGGAGGGGCAGCAAAATAGTTGAGGGGGATTAAGAGATGCCAACTTCCAGTTATAAAGTAAGTAAGTCATGGGGATATAGTGTACAGCATAGGGAATATAGTCAATTATATTGTAATAACTTTGCATGGTGACAGATGGTAACTAGACTCACCATGTGGATCATTGCATAATGTATAAAAATGTTAAATCACTATGATGTATACCTGAATCTAATAGGATATTGTATATCAATTATGCTTCAATAAAAAAAAAAAACAACCCACAAAGTAATGTTTGGCTTATATTTGAAACTTCAAAAGATTACCTATAGCAGCAAAGTTAATCAAAAGATTATAGTTATTCGGGAGTATTTCAGGAGCTTGAGAAGTTGCAAAAGTGAAAGTAAAATTTTTAAAGTGACGAGGAGAAAAACTGGTAATTAGGGAGAATTTGTTCTCTTTTAGTAGCAAAGTTACATTTTGAATGTAACAAATATTCTTAACTCTTATGTACCCTCAAAAAAATCAAGAGAAAAGTATTGGTTATAGTGTTAGAAGCTAATTTCTATAAAAAGATTAAGTGAAATAAAACTATTTTGCTGGGTAATGACTACCCTCAAATGAGAAGGAACTATTTGCTACCAAACTTTTGGATCTTGCCCAAAAGGCATTTTGAAGTAGTATTTGAACAACTGTTAACATTTTTCAAAGGGAATTCAGGAGTTAGCATCTGACAGTTGATATGCTTCTACTCTAGGCAAAATTTCCAGCATGTAACTGAGGCATTTACGATCTTTTCATAGATGATTACTGAGATATGTAAAGTATTTGGTCAACATACATAGGGAATTAGGTATGCTATCAACATAGCAAAAGTCAGAGTTAGAAAAAATAACCATGAAAATAGGTGCATATGGAAATAATATAAATGAGGCCATTTTTGTCAACTGAAAAAGGCTACTGGATGATTTAAAAATATGATTCAAACATAGTAATTATAGGCAATCTTTATAAAGCACTTAAAATATCATGGGCCACAGAATGGAGAAAGCATTTTCAAGTCATATATCTAGTAAGGATCTGGTATCCAGAATATGTAAAGAATTCTTACAACTCAACAATGATAAGACAACACAATTTTTAAAATTTGGCAAAGGATTTGAATAGATACTTCTCAAAAAAACCATATATAAATGCAGATAATCACACTAAAATATGTTCCACATCATTAGACACTAGGGAAATGCAAATCAAATAAGATACCATTTCACACCCACCAGATAGACTACATATAAGCAAGCAAACAAACAAACAAACAAAACCAGAAAACACCCAGTGTTGACAAGAGTGCGGAGAAAGTGGAACCCTCAAATACTGCTGGTGGATATATAAAATGATACAGCTGTCGTGAGAAACAGTTTGCAGATGTACAAAATGTTAAGTGATCTACAAGTTCCTCTCCTAGGCATATATATAGTCTTCGAAGCTATCCCAGTTTCAATAATTTGCTAGGAGGACTCACAGGACTCAGTATACAGCAGTATTCACAGATATGATTCATTGCATCACAATGTGAAAGGATACATAGCAAAATCAGCAAGTGGAAAAGGTGCACAGGGAGTAAAGACCTGCGGAAGCCAGGGACAAGTTTCCAAATTCTTTCCCAGTGGACTTACACAAAAGCAAGATATTTTAAAAGCACCGGTTAACTGCTGTCTACCAGGGAAATTCACTAGAGATTCAGTACCCAGGGTTTTTAATGGGCATTGGTCACTCAGGCAGCCTCTGCTTAGCACACACCAAATTTCCAGATTCCCAGAAGGAAAGCAGGTATTCACTATGAACCATATCGTTTACATAAGCAGTTTAGGAACAGTGAGGTATTCTTTGAGTAATGGGAAACATACAGAAATCTAAGTTTCCAGATGCTAGACAATGATCAACCTTTCAAGCAGTCTTTCAACTACAGCAGCCAGGCCTGCTAAATTACCTCTTTTCTGAAGAATACCCAAGAGAATGGTGGTGATAGCCACATAACCTTGTCAATATATTAAAATCCAGTGAAGTGTATACTTCAAAATCATTAAATGGTGAATATGATCTCAATTAAAAAAAAATCCTCGGGGATGTTAAGAGAAGATGTAACTTTGAGTTAAATTTAAACATGTATATATTTGGTGTATTAAAGTTAATGGTATATTTAAAAATGTTGTGGGGACTGCTATAGATGGAACTGTAAACCCCTATAACTTCTACACTGTAGCCCTTATTCCCAGTGTGGATGCATTTGGAGTACAAAAATAAATTAAGATTAAATGAGGTCATAAGGATAGAGCCCTTATCTGAGAGTCAGTGCCCTTCTAAGAGGAGACACCAGAAGGCTCATACTCTCTCTCTGCCATGTGAGGACAGAACAAGCTATCTGCAAACTAGAAAGAGAGCCCTCACCAGAAAATCAATCAGCCAGCACCTTGATCTTGGAATTCTCAGAACCCAGAACTGTGAGAAAATAAATTTGTGTTATTTAAACCACTCACTTATTGCATTTTGTTAAAGTAGTCCTAGGTAAGACAGGGAGTATACAATATGCTTTACATAAAGTATCTCATTTAATCCTTAACATAATCTTGTGAGATATAGTCTATTGATGTTTCCTTTCTACATAAAGCCTTAAGAAAATTAATTAAGATACAAAATAGGATTTGAACTAAGGATGTCTCATATTAGAAATCCAAGTTCAACCACATTCTATACTGCCTCAAGTGATGGTACTGTGATGAAATTTCCAAATTATAAAGCTATATAATATAAACTAGGCTTGCTTCAGAAATTTCTTTTGGATACATATATTGCCCCTTTGTGCATGTTTTTGCACAATTCTTTTTCCTTTATTATGCTGCTTTTCAATAATTGCTTCCTTTAGAAGGTCTTCAGAAACACTTAGTTTTAAGTTGATACATAAAGGCAGTGCTTCCTTCTTTTCTTGTTGGAAATCACCACAAAGCAAGAATGTAAAAAGGAAGTGCAAGGTATATCATAGACAAAAAAAGGAGATATATATGGAAATCTATGAAATATAATATATGAAGAAAGCTGCTAGAGACTGTTAAAGTCAAACAGGAGTTCATAAAGATCCAGGAAAAAAACTGGATGATTTCAGACAAAGCAATAGAGGATAGCTATCCAAAGTAAGTTCTCCAACCAATAATATCCTATTTGAAATGAAGATAATGGTTTTTATGAACTAAAACTAAGGACACTATGAAATTGGTTTTATAGAAAATCTAAAGAAACAGGAAATATAAGAATGAATATGGAGGAAGGAGGAGCAAGATGGCAGAGGAGTAGGAGACTGAGATATCATCACGTCCCAGAAGTTCAGCTAGATAGTTATCAAGCCATTCTGAACACCTACAAACTCAACAAGAGATAGAAGAGAAGAACAGCAATTCTAGGAACAGAAAATCGACCACTTTCGGGAAGGTAGGACGTGCAGAGAAGTGAATCCAAAGTGACAGGAAGATAGACCGCGGGGGGGAGGGGCCGGCTCCCGGCAAGCCGCAGAGCAGCGGAGCACAAAATGGGAACTTTTAGAAGTCTGTGCCACTGAGGGACGTCGCTCCAGAGGCTAAGCAGTGGGTAGAGCACTCACGGGGACAGTGTGGTCTCGGGACCCGTGGGGTCACAGAAAGACCGGGGGTGTATGAGTGCAGCAGAGCTCCCAAGTATCACTGTGGGGAAACCAGTTGCAAAGATGGAGCTGAGCAGTGGGCTCCCAGTTTGGGATTAACTTAAACCGTGATCCAAGGCACGGTCGGCCACTGCTCTTCAAGCAGAGACCCCACATGTGGCAGATTGGGAGAGACCCCCTCCTTCCTCCTCCGGGAGGAGCGGCACAGGAGTGCGCTGCAGGAATCGGCTGGGTTTGGAGTCTCCAAACAGAGCTGAGCGCCAGAGATAGAAACACTCGGTCACAGGCCGGGTGAGCTCGGAGTGCAGCCAGAGACCAGGGGACTGGGAGTGACTGACAGCTTTTCTCTGAGGGCGCACTGAGGAGTGGGGCCCTGAGCTCTCAGCTCCTCCAGGCTGGAGATTGAGAGGCCGCCATTTTCATTCCCATCCTCCAAAGCTGTACGGAAAGCGATCAGGGAACAAAAGCTACGAGAGCGAACGTGAGCAGATTACTTAGCTGGGCCCCTGGAAAGGGTGGTGCAATTCCGTCTCGGGCAAAGACATTGTAGAATCACTGCAACAGGCCCCTCCCCCAGAAGATCAGGAAGAATATCCAGCCAAGACCAAATTCATCGATCAATGAGAACTGCAGAACTCCAGAGTTAGGAAAAAGCAACACATAGAATTCATGGCTTTTTTCCCATGATCCTTTATTATTTCAAAGTTAAATTTTTTAAATTTTTTTTCTTATTCTATTTTTTTATTTTTCCTTTTTCTTATTTTAATGTTTTTAAACTAGTATCCTATGAATACCTATTAAAAATCTTTTCTAATGTTCACTGTTATATTCATATTTTATCCCCTCATTGTATTTAACCTTATTTTTTGTATACATATAGGGTTTTTTTTCTTTAAAATTTTGGGATACGATTTCTTCTAATAGATCAAAATATACCCTAAATCTAGCACATGGCTTTGTTCTAGTCTCCAGCCTGATCACATTCTTTCCTCTTTCTTTTTTTTCTTTTTTCAACCAACTTATTATCAATCTTTTTTAAAATCTTGTTAAATTTTCATCTTTAACTCATATTCCATCCCTTCATAGTGTTTACCCTTATTTTTGTATATTTATAAGTTTTCCTTTCTTTAAATTTTGGGACGTAGTTTCTTCCAACAGCCCAAAATACACCCAAAATCAAGTGTGGGGCTCTGTTCTATTCACCAGTCTAAAAAATATATATACACTTTTTTTGTTTCGCTTTTTTTCCTCTTCTCCTCCCCCTCTTTCTTCAATCCCCAGTTTTGGGTCTCTTTTGATTTGGTTAGTGTATATTTTTTCTGGGGTCATTACTACACTTTTAGTATTTTGTTCTCTCATTCATCTATTCTTATCTGGATACAACGACAAGGCAGAAAAACTCACCACAAAAAAAGAACAAAAGGCAGTACCAATGGCTAGGGACCAAATCAATATGGACATTAGTAATATGTCAGAACTAGAGTTCAAAATGACAATTATCAAGGTGCTAGCTGGGATTGAAAAAAGCACGTAAGATATTAGAGAATCCCTTTCTGGAGAAATAAAAGAACTAAAATCTAACCAAGTTGAAATCAAAAAAGCTAGTAATGAGGTGCAATCAAACATAGAGGCTCTTAGTACTAGGATAAATGAGGCAGAAGAGAGAATTAGTGATATAGAAGACAAAATGATGGAGAACAAAGAAGCTGAGAAAAGACAAACAACTACTGGACCATTCAAGAGATAAGTAATACCATAAGATGAAACAATTTTAGAAAAATTGGGATCCCAGAAGAAGAAGAAAGAGAGAGGGGGCAGAAGGTATATTGGAGCAAATTATTGTAGAGAATTTCCCTAATTTGGTGAAGGGAACAAGCATCAAAATCCAAGAGGAACAGAGAACCCCCCTCAAAATCAATAAAAATAGGTCAACTAACAAGAGGAATGTTGAAAAAGAAAACTAAAGTTGGCGGCATCACAATTCCAGACTTCAAGCTGTATTACAAAGCTGTAAGCATAAAGACAGTATGGTATTGGCACAAAAACAGACACATAGATCAATGGAACAGAATAGAGAGCCTAGAAATGGACCCTCAACTCCATGGTCAAGTAATCTTCAACAAAGCATACAAGAATGTCCAATGGAAAAAAGACAGTCTTGGGAGGAGCAAGATGGTGGAGGAGTAAGAGGCACAGATAGTGTCTGATCCCAGAAGTTCAGCTAGATAGTTATCAAACCACTCTAAACAACTACAAATTTAGCAGGAAATAGAAGAGAAGACAAACAGCACCTCTAAGAACAGAAAATCGACCACTTTCCGGAAGGTAGGACGTGCGGAAAAGCGAATCCAAAGCGACGGGAAGATAGAC
>CM052898.1:38148742-38189679 GCA_028534135.1 Potos flavus | reverse complement strand
AGGGTGGCTGGGGGGTAGGGGCGGGTAGGGATAGGGTGGCTGGGTTATGGACATTGAGGAGGGTATGTGCTATGGTAAGTGCTGTGAAATGTGTAAGCCTGAGAATCCACAGACATGTACCCTGGGGCAAATAATACATTATGTGTTAATTAAAAAAATAAAAGAAAAGAAAAAAAAAAGAAAAAAGACAGTCTCTTCAACAAATGGTGTTGGGAAAATTGGACAGCCACATGCAGAAGAATGAAACTGGACCATTTTCTTACACCACACACAAAAACAGACTCAAAATGGATGAAAGACCTCAATGTGAGACAGAAATCCATCAAAATCCTTGAGGAGAACACAGGAAGCAACCTCTTCGACCTCAGCTGCAGCAACAGGAACTTCTTTCTAGAAACATCGGCAAAGGCAAGGGAAGCAATGGCAAAAATGAACTACTGGGACTTCATCAAGATCAAAAGCTTTTGCACAGGAAAGGAAACAGTTAACGAAACCAAAAGGCAACCAACAGAATGGGAAAAAATATTTGCAAATGACATATCACATAAAGGGCTATATCCAAAATCTATAAAGAACTTATCAAACTCAACACCCAAAGAATAAATAATCCAATCAAGAAATAGGCAGAAGACATGAACAGACATTTTTGCAAAGAAGACATCCAAATGGCCAACAGACACATGAAAAAGTGCTCAACATCACTTGGATGTATTCCTCATCAGGGAAATACAAATGAAAACCACAGTGAGATACCACTTCACACCAGTCGGAATGCCTAAAATTAACCAGTCAGGAAATGACAGATGTTGGCAAGGATGAGGAGAAAGGGGAACCCTCCTACATTGTTGGTGGGAATGCAAACTGGTAAAGCTACTTTGGAAAACAGTATGGAAGTTCCTCAAAAAGTTGAAAATAGAGCTACCCTATGACCCAGCAATCACACTACTGGGTATTTACCCTAAAGATACAAATTTAGTGATCCGAAAAGGCACGTGCACCTGAATGTTTATAGCAGCAATGTCCAAAATAGTCAAACTGTGGAAAGATCCTACATGTCCATCAACATATGAATGGATAAAGAAGATGTGGCATATATCTACAATGGAATACTATGCAGCCATCAAAAAACCTGAAATCTTGCCATTTGCAATGATGTGGATGGAACTAGAGGGTATTATGATAAGCAATATACATCCGTCAGAGAAAGTCAATTATCATATGATCTCTGATATGAGAAATTTGAGAGGCAGAGTGGGGGGTCGTGGGGGAAGGGAGGGAAAAAATGAAACAAGATGGTACCGGGGAGGGAGACAAACCATAAGATACTCTTAATCTCAGGAAACAAATGAGGGTTGCTGGGGGGTGGGGGGGGAGTGATAGGGTGCCTGGGTTATGGACATTGGGGAGGGTATGTGCTATGGTGAGTGTTGTGAATTGTGTAAGACTGATGATTCACAGACCTGTACCCATGAAGCAAATAATACATTATATGTTAATAAAAAAAAAAAGATAATTAGTAGGACCAAAAGTAAAAGTTTCTAAATTTAAAAAAAAATTACATCTACCAAAAAAATAACCCCAATCTACATGTGGAAATATATATATTTAAAGATTTTATTTATTTATTTGACAGAAAGAGAGAGATCACAAGCAGGCAGAGAGGTAGGCAGAGAGAGAGGGGAAGCAGGCTCCCTGCTGAGCAGAGAGCCCGACTTGGGGCTCGAACACGACCTAAACCGAAGGCAGAGGCTTTAACCCACTGAGCCACCCAGGTGTCCCTACATATCAAAATATTTTTAAAAACAATAAAAATGGGCACTGTATCCAAAATGATAAAACAGTTACTTTATATTAATGAAATATGGAAAAACTATTAAAGGAAATATACTCCCAGTTTTAATCACAACACAAATTCTAGTTAATTCGTAAATAAGAGTCATAAAATAGATTCTTAAATAAGAGTCATAAAATAATAATATTTTTTAAAAAATATTTTTTTTAAATAAAGGTACAGATAAATGTATACACAAGAAAAGCAAATATAAAGAAATGAGGAGTCACCATATTAGTATTAGATAATGGAAAAATAATGAAAGAACTGAAAAATCTTTATAATGTTAAGAGTTCTAATCCATAAAGAAGGTATGCTATTAGTATGTGTGAAAACAACATAGCAGCAATATTCACAATGCAAATACTAAAGGCGATATGACAAGAAATATGCTGAAAATATTACAAAATATTAGAATTAGAAAACATTGATATGTCTCTTTCACGGTATGAGAGTTCAACTATGGAAAGTAATTGCATAAGATTCTTCAATAACATAATTCTAGCACTATTTACTTGATATATGTATATATATATAAATAGGTGATATCTATAAACATAGATTTATATCTGTATGTAACACTAGGCTCAAGAGAGAAATAAACTTCTCTCCATATGCCTGTGTAACAGTCACAGTTGACCATATTAGTCACATACAATAAATTTTCAAATAAAAGAATAGACTAATTACAAACTAGGAATAAAAAAAAAAAAACACTTGGCAATTAAAAGCAAGTCAAAGATCAAGGAGAAAACAAAAATGAAAACGACAGAATACTTTCAGAATAACATAGTAAAAACATCACATAAAACTTACACGAGCCAAAAAAAAACACCCCAAAACAGTGCTTCAAGGAACATCCATACTCTTTAATATAATGAAATAAATACCTAAGTAAAGAACAAACGAAAAACACAACAATAACCAAAAATGAAGGGAAGGAAATAAACACAGAAGAAAAAAAAACCAATTAGTAGAAAGACTAATGATTTAATACACCTAATTTAAAGAAACAATAAAAATGTTAAAGGGTTCAGTAATATTACATAAAAAAGGAATAAAAAGCCTGCCACACAAAAGAAAAAATAAATAGCCACAAACACTGAGGAAATTAAAAGAATCTAAAGAGATGATTTGTCTCAATTTTATGTAAATGGATGATCACTAGTAAAATATTAATGTCCTAAACTAACCCCAGAGGAAACAGAAAAACTAATTAGGTCAGTTAGCAGACTAGAGAGAAAGTTGTCTAAAAACTACCAAAGAATCAGACACAGATGGATCCACAAATTCTATAAACATTTAAGGAATCCCATGCTATTTGACAGTTCTCAAGCTAAGAAAATGAAAAAAAGTTTCCAAATTATTTTTCTACATATTGAGAAACATATATACCATAATTCAACAAAAACAGCTCTCTCTCTGTGTCAGCCCATCTCCTCCCTCTTTCTCTGCCCCTCCCCACACCAATCTCTTTTTGAGAATCTACTAAATTCCAGCAAAATAAAAAATTTGCAGATAAGAAAAATACATAGTCCAGTTTCTTTAGTTTCTAGTTTACTTTTGAACTAATTTAAAAATAAATTAATTTGAACTTGTATTTGGAACATTAAGTTTTACATATGACATGTATAAAATACTTCATAAAATCCAGAATGCAAAGCAGACTAATGTCAACATTTAACAACAAACTGGGGTCTAAAATGCTGTTTCTCTCAAGCTGAATTTTGTATAAGCAAAACCATTGGGTCTCCAACCCAAACCTCCATGAAATCTGATACATAAAAAAGGTCTAAAAAATGTTTACTTGAATTTGATTCTTAATGTAACTAATCCTTTTATTCTAAGGTCACGACTGTGTAATTTAAGAGCCATATTTCCTTTGTAAGGGGCCTCATAATTATTTGGTTATGTTATTTCATTGTGTGATACTAATTTCATTTAATTGACTAGTCATAAATTGAATAGATCAAAGCTCCTCAGAACTACTGCTAGCAGTTTTCTTCCTGACTAAGCAATTTATCATTGACAAACAAAAGAAAATTATGAGGTAAATTCACATTGTTATTTCTGCAATTAGATCTCTGTTTTCTTCTACATAGAAACAAGGAGCTGATTCTGTCACTGGGATGTGGATACAAGGAAGTGGTCAGCTCCAGAAAGGAATGGAGGAAATAACATATATGTATCGTGTAATGAAGTCAGGTGAATATTTTGATGTGGGTTCATATCCTATGATAATGTTGATTTGAATACATTATCTTTGTCTCTAAGTACCAGAAACCTTTATGAAGGTCTGGGAAAATTTCTATGTAGAGTTTATGAGGACTCAGAATCTTTGTGTTGAAGGATGAATGTTGGAAATTTTGATTTCTGTGAATGATCCCAAAGTTCTGCTTGACATCTTGTGATTTTGCTGAGGCACCATTTTAAACTGCAGCCCCTGAGAGGGTGGGATGAAGAGGTCAGTGAGGAGTATCAACATCAACTCAGCATCACCATGTAGCTTTGCTATCACCTATTCTTCATCATGGACAGAATGAATATGGGGTTGAGAGTAAACTTCACCTCTCTGTGGAAAAAAAATGGCACCCCTAATAGTCATGCTACAGGGTATTTGTGAATTTAGTTATTTACATGACAATATCTCCTAAAATGTAATAACATATTCTAATATTACAATTTAAGGAGCATATTTTATAAAAGACCACAGTTTCCCCAATAATCTGATTACTATTCATTTTCTTTCCATGCCTTTGAACTATTTAACTTCTCTACACAATCCTCAACCTTAACACTGAAACTAAGCACAAGGTCAAATATGTTTTCATGATCCTCTCTGTAATTAGCCTGGCCTGATCTTTCACTGCATATCGATTCCTAGAATACCTTTGTCTTAAGGGGCAAATACTTGTTCAACTTAACTTTGTCTTTGGATTGCATGTCTTATGGTTCTGGCAACCTGGCCTTAATCCAGAGCTGCAGCTTAAAAGATGTTATCTTTCTCATAAACGCTCACGTTCCTTTTTGGCATAGTATCTAATTCCCTGGCAGTCCAACTAGTGAAAAAATCTCTCTAGTCTCAATACTTCCTCACTTGGCCATTCACTATGTAGAGCCATGCCATTTTCTAAGGCTACACATAGATTTGTCTGTAGAACAGAGAGAACAACTCAGTTTTAGAATCATAAATGTCTAGGTTTAAATCCTAACTCCTTGATTTTTAGTTATAAGTTCTTGGAAATGTTACTTAAACTCTATAAGCCTCACATTCTTTATAATAGTATTATTAAAATACTATCTTATGTAATATATAATGACATTATAATACCACATTATTTTTTTTCTTCCTATTCTATGTCTTTATAAAAGCATTATCACAATACTTTTTAATGGATTGTGTGAAATTTTGGAACCGATGGAGTCAAGTCCTAGCACTCTATCTGGTATTTAGTGGGCACTCATTTGGATAATGAGTGATCACTACTAGAATTACTAGAGTCTTGGCGCCATTGTTATTACTAGTTCTATAATGAGGGTAAGGTCCATAACAGTAGTGATAATAGCTAACATTTGTAGAGCATGTCTCCCTGACAGGCTCCTTGCTAAGTGCTTTACATGCACTATCTCAATTCAACCACGAGAAAGGCATTATTATCCTTTGGATTTTACAGATGATAAATCTGAGACTTTGAGAAAGGTTAAGTTCCTTTCCCAAGGCAATATCATGAAATGAAAGAGCTGAGAGTAAAATCCATGTCTGGTGAAATCCAATGCACACTTTTTCTATATTTATGCCATACTTCTTTCAATATTTATTTCATTTTTTCTCAGCATTCCTAGTTTATAGATGAGGCTAATAAAATTTTATCTCCCTATAACAAACTAGCACATTGCTTGATTTTCAGTAGATGTTAAAACAATTTATTCTAGTGTCTGTACATTTATTTTTTATTAAAAGTATAGAGAGATGTAACAATTCAGAAAAAAAAGAATTTTTTAAATGATATGTAATTCTGTCTCCTTAACAGCTACTTTTGGTATATTTCCTTCCAATTTTTTTTAATTCAACTATAATAACAGTAGTAATAAAAAAACCATGTACAATTTTATATCAAGCTTTTGCACTAATGATAAGCACTTCCAACACTTCTACAGAGCCTCCACAAACTGCATTTTTAATGGTTGTATAATTCAGTAAATGCTGCATAATGATTCATCTGTCATTAACAGCCAGAGCAGATCAACCATGAAGCTTTCTGATGAAATATACCATGAATAACACTTTTTAAAATTGTAATACATTGAAAGGAGAGTGAAAAAAACTGGTTGAACACTCATATGCTTGAAAAAATTTGTACCAAATACAACTGGGAGATAAGCTCTGTCACTAGTGATGGGATTTGGGCAAGTTCTTTGTTATCCTTGGTAGTCTTTGGACCCTTATCATAGAATGAGCTGGAATTTATATTCTCTCAAAGATTTCTAGCAGTTTTATAATCTTTTTACGATCAGTGCCGGGTTGCAAATGTGACACTCAGAAGCTGGATGATCGGACCAGTTCCCTTAACCCTCTGTGGTTAGCACTTCTAATCTGGAGGGTAGTGTTGATGGAAACTCCCTTCCCTTAACTTCAGGGATTTTGCCATCATCCTAAACTTCCTCCAGTTCTAAGTGTTCTTTCTTTCTTTTCCTTCCTTCTTTCTTTCTTTCCTTTCTTCCTTCCTTCCTTCCTTCCTTCCTTCCTTTTGTGATTTATTTATTTATTTGAGAAAGAGGGAGAGGAGGGGGAGGGGCAAAAAGAGAGGGAGAGAGAATCCTCAAGCAGACTCTCAGCTGAGCATGAGCCTCCTGCAGGTCTCAATCCCAGGACCCCGAGATCATGACCTGAGCCAAAATCAAGAGTCAGTCACTTAACTGACTGAGCTACCTAGGTGCCCCCTAGATCTTCTCTTTCTTCCTTCTTATAGAAAGTTAAGGGATCTTGAATATATTAAGCCTAAAGTCCCTTGCTGAATCTGGGCCAAATATATCTATTATGTTGCTGGTATGGTGTTTTAATCCCTTTTAGGTTAGTTTCCAACATTTAAAATAAAAATCCAGACTTATAGCTCCTCCGAAAAGATCGAAAGCTCTTCTAACACTTTGCCCGCATGTCTCTGAAGTAGAAACTGGATGGTACCAGTAAATGCCAACTGCCTTACATGAGCCACACATTTGACAAAGTCCAGGCCACAGCCTCCAGAACCACCTATTATCACCTACCTGAGGAGTTTCACTTCTTTCTTTCCTTACCTGGCCTCTGTAGATATCTAGATTAGTGACCCCATGTTCTGTATGATACTTCTCTGGCTGAGGGAATTATCAAACACCATGGATGACTTTGAAGGCCAGTGCTTCCAACAGTTTATTCAGAAAATATCAGATCTCTTTGGGCTGACTAACTCTCACTAGAATCCAATTTGAAATTCCACTGGTTTCATAGTTTGCCATTTTATTGATTTAATACACAGTGTACCTGTTAAGTAAAGCGGACTCTTCTGCTTTGAAGCTTGGGGTCAAGCACATTTTCATACTGTAAGTAAAAAAAGGGAGAGACTGACCTTCTTCAAGAGGGAATGCCTCCCGGTGGAGTGTCTGGAAGGCCTCTCTCACAAGCGAAGGGTGAAATACAGCTGTTCTGTGTGTTTACTCTGCATAAACAGTCACTCCCAAAGCATTTTCCTTTGTAACAAACTTTGTGAAATTATTCATCAGAGGTAGAAATGGCCTCAATTAGATAAAAGAAACGGAGCATTTAATTAATTTGTGACAAACCCACGGGTGGCCGGAAAAATAAAATCCTATCTAAAATTAGTTGAAGACAGACCACAAGATTGGATGCTTTCTCCATATTAAAAAATGAATGCAATTGACACCTTTTAACATTTGTCTTTTATCCATTTAGTAACAAAAAAAAATTAATTTCCTTAGTCAAAGCAGGAAAACAAAAGACCAGGTTACAACTACACAGAGCTTTCAGGAAAAGGAAATTGCACTAGTTACGAAAACAAGAAATTCTGGGTGCAGCTGTCACCATTAAAATACAACAAAAGCCAGAATAAGATTGCCACAACAAAGCACAATTAAAATTGTTCTTCACTGTTTTCTCTTTTCCCTCTCCAATCACTATTTGTGTCTGGCTAAGAGAAAAGATCTTTATATGGCTTTACCCATACCCCACACAAAATGGATGTCATTAAATAAAGCATTATGTAGAGTTTTCTGAGGTCTGCACAACACTGAAAGTGTTGTGTAATGAAAGTCGCCAAACCAAAGTCACTCTTATGTGGTGCATAACTAAGAACCCAAACCCTTCATATGAAAAAATACATGATTGTGATGCATTAAAACACAAGCATTTTTACTAGTGTATTAGTGTATTACTAACTGTGGTTCTAATTATAACATGGGCCAAATATTACAGCTAGTGCTAGAAATGAAATTTTTATCAATGACTTCTCCAGAGGAATGGTAACAATATTTATAGAGTGATGATTAAATGTGTTAACAAAGAGGGTGATTAGCAATAAGTAATAGCTGGGGAAACAGGCCTTTTTCAATTTCAGTAATTATGTAATTATTGAAAACAATTTTTTAATATGTGAAGTAGTTCATCTTATACAACTGGGAAGAGGGCTGGTCTGGAAAACTAGTCTAAGTCTTTCTTTGGCTTTAGGCTAACTAGGCTTCCTCACTATAGTTCTGGGGATTGGGTCCCAGTTGTTCCCATCCTCAACAGCACAATGCAGTAACTGAAGTAACTGAAGAAAGCTTTAAAAATCCCTGGTGCACAGGTTGTACTTAACCAAACAAATCCTAATCTGGGAGTGGGACACAAGCATCAGGGTTTTTCAAAGCCCCATAGAAGATTCTAGTAGGCAGCCAAGGTTGAGAAGCACACTACTCTGACTGTAAATACATTTCAAGAGTAAAAGAAAAAAAACCAAAAAAACAGAAAAAACTATAAATACATTCCATATTCTAAAAGGCCCGGTTGTCTCTACCAATAAAATTAGGTTTGTCTGTTATAAATGCAATATGCATTTTTTTTTTCTGGATTGTCATCAATCGTTAAGTCTGTATTTGTGATGTTCTGGTATACAACACACCCTCTAAGGCCTACGCAGAGCAAAATTCACTGGGTGGAGGAATGGATTATGTGGGACATCTAAAAGAGATATGCCTACATTGTATTCTGAAGATGTGAATAGTAACAGCCAATAAAATGTATACATGCATTTCTGCAATGCAGTATCAAACCTGAGAGTTTTTACTTAAAGTTCTCCTATTAGAACATTATACATGAGGAATGCAGAGGTTCTTTATATATACATTTCCAATAATAAGACTTAGTTTGTTTACTCATTATATATAGTAATGTCGGGGCGCCTGGGTGGCTCAGTGGGTTAAAGCCTCTGCCTTCAGCTCAGGTTATGATCTCAGGGTCCAGGGATCGAGCCCCGCATCGGGCTCTCTGCTTGGCAGGGAACCTGCTTCCCCCTCTCCCTCTGCCGGCCTCTCTGCCTACTTGTGATCTCTCCCTCTGTCAAATAAATAAATAAATTGATTAATTAAAAAAAAAAGTAATGTGTTTGCACTAGGAAAAAAGTCTATCCTTTTCTTCTGGAGAGAGAGAGAGAGAGAGAGAGAGAGAGAGAGAGAGAGAGAGTGTGTGTGTGTGTGTGTGTGTGCGCGCGCGCGTGCGCGTGCCTGCGTGCACTGACTGGGAATGAGGGAATGGACTGCCTTTCCAGGAGGTACATGAAGGTCTCCAGATTTCAGGTTTTGAGTATTCATGGAGTGGGACAACAAGCCACAGTGCTAGAGCCTCAGGCCCATACCAGTAGGCTCCTTTATTAAAACTTCACAGTTTTGTCACTGAAGGTGATTGCTCATCTCCCAGAGCTTCTGCACAGATGAAGATAACCTAATTCTCAAAAATCTGGAGAATGTATCTCCTCCAACAATAGACAGAATCTCTTAAGAAATCCCTTATTATCACCCCTCTCAATAATTGTTATTTCTTGCAAATAATAGGGGTTATTTTTTCTGTATTATTTGAAGACAAATGATTACGTTCTGCTGGATGCTCCTTTTTCCTTCTTATAAATATCACTGTATTAACAAATGAAGACGTTTTGTCATCATTATTGTTGGTTTTAAGATATGTAATGAAGACCATAATTATTATATATTTTGATTTTTTGTCACTAGCTTTCATTTTTAAGTGAATGGTAACCATGAGATAAACCCACTATAAATTTGAAATAGAAAATGATATGGGACAGTCTTAAGAATAATGTACTTAAACAGCTTTCTAGCCTGAAGCCAATTTGTTAAATTCTCACTTTGTTTTCTCAGCACCCAAAAGAATTAAGAGAAAAATGGACTGGCATTATACAAAACAAGCATTTTTTTTTAAAGTTCTGCTCTATCTCAATACAACAGTGAAGTAAATAAAATAAGAATATTATAATTTGTTGGATTATTCCCATACTTGTTAGCTTAAATTATAGCTCAGGTACAAATATTTGAGCACATGAAATACAGTTAGATTTGTGAAAATTCAAATATACTTTAATTTACTTCAAAGAATCAAGTAATATTAAATTAAACGAAAAAGGACGTAATAACAAAAATGTTCGCTTTTCTTCTCTGCCACAGCCAAAGGAGAAATTCTGGTGTGCTACCAATAATACGGGTTTTACAGTTGGAAAACTGGATTTACAGACCTGACTGCTATTAACTAGCCAAGAATTCTCACACACTAACTTGTGTTATCCTTTTGGAATTAAGAGGGTTGAATTAAATTATTCCAGAAGTTTTTTTTTTTTTTTAAATTTTAAGGATTGTTATTTATTTATTTGACAGAGGGAGAGAGAGAAAGGGAGAGAGAGTGCATAAGCAGGGAGAGCTGCAGAAGGAGAGGGAGAAGCAGGCTCCCCACAGAGCGGTGAGCCCAAAGCATGGTTCAGGGCTAGATCCCAGGACCCTGAGATCATGACCTGAGCTGAAGACGGATGCTTAACTGACTGAGCCACCCAAACACACCCCTAAAGTTTTTTTTGAATTTAACTTTCTATGATTTAAGTAAAAACACACATGCATACCCACAATCTTTTGTTTCCCTGTGCCAATTACACTTCTAGGCACTTTGGAAATATTGACTCACTTAAATTTTATCACAACCCAGTAAGATATTTTACAGTTGAGGAAACTGAGGCACAGAGAGGTAAAGGAACTTGCCCAAGGTCATATCAAGAAAGCTGGGATTTGAATCTAGGAAGTTTGGCTCCAGAGACTGAAGATCTTTTATTTCCTCTTCTAACATTTTGTGAAAAATTTCAAACATGCAGAAAAATGGAAAGAATGAACATGAACAGCCATCTACCTACTCCCTTAGGCTGTAAAAGTACTACTTTGCTATGGTGGGTGAAATTAAATAACTACAAGTAGATCACCTAAGAAATGGCCACAATTTCATGTACAATGAAATTTTCCACCCTGCCTCCTTGTTACCATGTAAACTGGGAGAGGCACAGGCTCTGATGTGATCACCCAGGAGGCCTACTCATCAGTTGTAAAAAGTGAATTACAAACATGACTTCAGAGTCAAACAATAATAATACTAAAAATCAATACAACCCTTCCACTATGCTGATTCATATTTTATAGCACCTTATAATTAATGAAACATCTGTAGGTGTCATTCCTTCCCATGAAATCACGCTACCATTTTCTCAAAAATGACAATGGAGTATTGTCTGAGTGGACAAATATCAAGCAGATTTCATGGATCACAGTGGTGGGAATAAGCCAGAGATTGTATTAGCACAACAGTGATACACATACAATATGCATTATGTCAGTGGGTTTTCCCTATTTTATAAAGCATATTTTAAAAGTAGACTTCTATAGTCATATATTATTTTATGATTTTACTAGATTAATAGATGTTTCACCTCCAATAAGGTATATGGGAACTTTTACACTCAATGCTTTATAAAGCCATATAATATCTGAAATCAGAACACTTTCTTTAGAACTCTGATTTAATATATGCCTAATATAGTGCGCCAGTGATCTTTGATCCTATCATAACTCACACAGTCTTTAGGATACAACTTGAGGTAGTTAAGGAAAATGTACATTAATGTCCCTTAAGGAACATAGTCTTCTTAAGACTTATATTTCAATAATCATTATCTATAGCCAACTTTTCAACATCTATTTCATTTTCTCTAAACCTTCCTGACTTATAAAAATATGAACCCATTAATGCATTACTTTATTAACATATAATGTATTATTTGCTTCAGGGATACAGGTCTCTGAATCATCAATCTTACACAATTCACAGCACTCACCATAGCACATACTCTCCCCAATGTCCATAATCCAGCCACCCATTAATGCATTTTTAAAGTCAATCTGATAGTCCATATCCAAATCTATATTTTAGTAATCTGGACACACACACACATACACACACACACACAATGTAAAGTCCAAACAGGAAGCTATTCATGCTTTCTCTAAGTGTACATAATGCTCATTTCTATTCTAAAGAATAAACCCCAGACATCACTGGAATAGTGAGAGATCTAGCTTTATTTCCATGAGTCTTTGATGGGAAGCTCCCAGTATTCTGGCATAGTACTTCTGAATATTGTTCTCACACCAGCAGCAGCATCTGGAAACCCAGAAATGCAAAATTTTAGGCCCTACCCCATAGGCACTAAACAGAAGCTCTGAGAATAGGGATAGTAATCTGCACTTTAACAAGCCCTCCAGGTGATTCTGATGTCTGCTAAAGAGAAGCACTATTCTTGCCTGCACCAAATAACATTCTTCCCATCAAAGAATGACATTTTTGTCATTGTACTGGTTAGCCAAATTTATCCATTGCACCCTTTTTTTAAGTCATTAGAGATCACTTGGTCTATATTTTTAAAATTGATATTAATTTTAGAGTTGATCCTATTTTCTATCTCTATGATTTTATCTTTCAAATCATCACTTACTTTAAAGAGGTCATGAAGTAGCAGTGTATATGCGAGGAAGTGTGTTAGATCGACTTTCAGTTGGAGAGAATGGTTAGTTTATTCTCTCCCACCTCTTCTCCTCTTACCCAGTGTGTACAGGCATAGCTTAGGTATATTGCAGGTTTAATTCTAGTAAAGTGAATATCACAGTAGAGTCAAATGAATTGTCTGGCTTCCCAGTGTATATAAAAGTTATGTTTACATTATAATGTCATCTCTCAAGTTTGCAATAGCATTATGTCTAAAAACCAATGTACCCACCTTAACTAAAAAATAGTTCATTATAGGGGCACCTGGGTGGCTCAGTCAGTGAAGCTTAATATCGGCTCAGGTCATGATCTCAGGGTTGTGAGATCAAGCCCTGCATTGGGCTCCATGCTGGGTACGGAGCCTACCTAAGAGTCTCTCTCTACCTCTCCCCCTGCCCACCCCCACTCTCTCTTTAAAAAAAAAAAAAAAGTTTATTACTAAAAAATGCTAACCATCATCTGAGCTTTCAATAAGTTATAATCTTTTTGATGGAGGGTCTTGCCTTGATGTTCATGGCTGCTGAATGATCAAGGTGGTGGTTGCTGAAGGTCAGGTGATTGTGGCAATTTCTTTATTTCTTTTTTTTAAAGAGAAGTTTCTTTTCTTTTTTTTTTTTTTTAGATGTATTTATTTGACAGAGAGAGAGAGAGAGAGAGTGAGCACAAGCAAGGGGAGCAGCAGGCGGATAGGGAGAAGCAGGCTCCCCAAGGAGCAGGGAGCCCCATGTGGGGCTTGATCCCAGGACTCCGGGATCATGACCTGAGCCGAAGGCAGTCACCTAACCAACTGAGCCACCCAGGCACCCCATCTTTCTTTAAAAAAAAAAAAAAAAAATTATTTATTTGAGAGAGAAAGAGAGAAAGGGAGCATGTGGGGTGGGGGTGCGGACGGGGAGGGAGAGAGAGAGAGAATCTCAGGCAGATTCTCTGCTGAGCATGGAGCCTCATGTGGGGCTTAATCTCAAGACTCTGAGATCATGACATGAAATGAAGAGTTGGACGTTTAACTGACTGACCTACCCAGGCACCCGGCTGTGGCAATTTCTTAAAACAACAATGAAGTTCACCATATCAGTCAACTTGTCCTTTCATGAACAATTTCTCTCTAGCATGTGATACTGTTTGATAGCATTCTACCCACAGTAGAAATTATTTCAAAATTACAGTCAAGCCTCTCAAACTCTGCTGCTGCTTTATCAACTAAGTTTATGTAGTATTCTAAATCTTTTGTTGTCATTTCAATAATCTTCACAGCATCTTCACTAGTAGATTCTATCTCAAGAAACCACTTTCTTTGCTTATCTATAAGAAGCAAGTCCTCATCCATTCAGGTTTTATTATGATATTCCAGAAATTCAGTCACTTCTAGTTCTAATTCTCTTGCTATTTCCACCACATCTGCAATTACTTCCTCTACTGAAGTCCTGAATCTCTCATAGTCATCCATGAGGGTTGTGATCAACTTCTTCCAAATTCCTGTTAGTGTAGCTATTTTGACCCCTTCCCATGTATCACAAATGTTCTTAATGGTATCTAGGATGGTGAATCCTTTCCAGAAGGTTTGTAATGGACTTTGCCCAGATCCATTATAAGAATCACTATCTCTGGCAGCTGTGGCCTTATGAAATGTATTTCTTAAATAATAAGACCTGAAAGTAGATATCGTTGTTTGATCTGTGGACTACAGAATGGATGCTGTGTTAGCAGGCATAAAAACAACATTAATCTCATTGTCTATCTCCATTAGAGCTCTTTGGTGACCAGATGCATTGTCAATGATCAGTAATATCTGAAAAAAAATGGAAAGTGAATCTTTTTCTCTGAATTATAGCTCTCAACCATGGACTTAAAATATTCAGTAAACCATGTTGTAAACAAATGTGCTGTCATCCAGGCTGTGTTGTTCCACTTACAGATTATAGGTAGAGTAGATTTAACATAAGTCTTAAGGATCCTAAGATTTTGGGAATGGTAAATGAGCACTGGCTTCAACTTCATGTCACCAGTTATATTAGCCCCTAACAAGAAAATCAACCTGTCTTTCAAAGCTTTGAAGCCAAGCACTGACTTCTTCTCTCCAGCTATGAAAGTCCTAGATGGCATCTTCTTTTAATAGAAGGCTGTTCTGTCTACATCAAAAATCTATCATTTAGTGTAGCTAGCTTTATTAATTACCTTAGTTAGATCCTCTGGATGACTTGCTGCAGCTTCTTGCATCAGCACTTGCTGCCTCACCTTGCACTTTTATGTTATGGAGAAAGCTTCTTTCCTTAAACTTCATGAACCAACCCCTGCTACCTTCCAGCTGTTCTTCTGAAGCTTCCTTATCTCTCTGAGCCTTCAAAGAATTGAAGAGAGTTAGGACTTTGTTCTGGATTAGGCTTTGGCTTTAGGGAATGTTGTGGCTGATTTCATCTTCTATTTAGACCACTCAGACTTTCCCCATCAGCAATAAGGCTGTTTCCCTTTCTTACCATGTATGTGTTCACTGGAGTAGCACTTTTAATTTCCTGCAAGAACTTTTCCTTAGAATTCACAACTTGGGTGGTTGGTGCAGGAGGCCCAGCTTTTGGCCCATCTTCGCTTTCAACATGCCTTTCCCCGTAAGCCTGATCATTTCTGCTACCTTTGATTTAAAGTGAGAGACATGTAACTCTTCCTTTCACCTGCTTGAACACTTAGAGACCATTGTAAGGTTATTAATTGATCTAATTTCAAAATTGGTGTATCTTGGAAATAGGGAAGTCCAAGGATAAAGAGACAGGGAAGGAACCAGTAGCTGGAGCAGTGTGAACATGCAGAACATTTATTGATTAAGTTTGCCATCTTATATGGTTCATGGTGCCCCAGAACAATTATAGTAGGAACATCAAAAGATCACCAAACGCAGATCATCATAATATAATAATGAAATAGGTCTGAAATATTGCAGATCATCATATATAATGAAATAGGTCTGAAATATTGCAGATCATCATAATATAATAATGAAAAGGTCTGAAATATTGCAAGAATTAAGAAAATGTGACAAAGAGACATGAAGTGAGCAAATGCTACTGGAAAATGGTGATGATTTTGCTTGATGCAGGGTTGCCACAAACCTTCAATTTATAAAAAGCACAATAAAGTGAAAAACAATGGCTGGTATATGAAGATTGTTTAAATTCAAGTTTCCTTCTTCTGGCTCTTTTTATGTTATGATCCTTTAAAAAAATTATTTGTAGTGGTGCCAGGGTGGCTCAGTCAGTTGAGCATCCAACTCTTGATTCAGCTCAGGTCATGATCTCAGGGTCCTGAGATTGAGCTCCCATGTCAGGTTCCATGCTGACTGTGGAGCCTGCCTAGGGTTCTCTCTCTCCCTCTGCCCCACCCAAACCCTCTCACACAGAAGCACGCATGCTCTCTCTCACTTTAAAAAAATAAAAAATTAAAAAAGAAATAAAAAAATTTAAAAATTATCTGTGGTGAAATATCTACCTTTAATTTTTATTTTATTTATTTTATTCTATTTATTTTAACTTTTCATATTTGGTCTAATAAACACATGTAAATTTATAATTTTTTCCTCTCAGAATGACTGTCATAGTGGTATATAAACCAAGATGCCGAGCCTTCCCCTAGCAAAATGGTGGGCACTGGCATCATGTCATTCAAACTAAGTCAATCGGACATGTTCTCTCTAACATTTTGAATTGTGAGCGATAATTAACACAGAGATAGAAAAGATAGCAACAAAGCTTCGAGCCCATTCATTCCAATAGCTATTGAGAAAACTGTCCACACTGTTGTTACTTGCCCCTTTCATTCTACTCTGACTCCTGTCCTCTGCATCTGGCTTCCTGAGCTCTCTATAGTTTCTGGGAATTCCTGCTAACTTTTCAATACATTCCGCTTCTGTGTATATTATCTATTGCCAGCTGCCATTACTTGTATCCTAAGAATCCTAACTAATCAAGGAATACTGAAAAGAGGAGTTTTATTTCAGAACAAGGAAAAGAACTATGAAAGAGGAATCACAAGATCAGCAGTGAAATTTCAGTTTTTATAACTCACTGGGTAAGTTGCTAACCTTGCTAAGCCCCAGTTGTCTCATTCGTAAACAGTGAGGTTGGACTAAGGATGCTATTATTCATGTCTAGCTCTATAAGACCTTTTGTCAGAATGCTCTGGGTGGTCTCTTCCCACCCCCACCTCCCTGTATAGCTCCAGGGGCAAATCATTCACAGAGATAGCAGAACAAAAGGTGGATAAAGTAGGTCTCCAGAACATTTTGAATTGCAGCTCAAAGGCTCTTTCATCCATATTTTTTTCAGGCAAGGGTGGTGAACATCACTGTATTTTCATTAGCAATACTCATGACTTTCTGCCATAGTTCCTTACTTATGTCCTCCCTCATTTCTGCCTTATTTCCCGCATTTGACCACTAGTTACACTGAAGTACCATCCATATCTGATTTCTCTTTTTCCAGAATCTAGATCAGTGCCAAGGATCACTCCCTACTCAATAAATACCACATGAATTTTTCAGAGTGCGTTATATCTACCTATATCTACCCCATGGATGCTCAGTAAGTATATGTAGCTACAAGGAAGGCCCCAAAAGAAGATTATGAGAAATGTATATGCTTTAGGGAGAAGGAGAGAATCGGGATCAAACATGACTTGTTTCTCCGTAACAGAGTTCTCCTTAACAGAGAATGATGCAGGTACAGTATAAGATTTTATCAGAGACCCACCAAATCAGTGGTGAAAACTGTTGTATTCTTTTGTGTTTTAAACAATTCCACCTGATCTCACCTTCCAAACACTTTGGGCATGCTACACTGAACAGGGGTAAGGGGGCGAGGATCAAAGAAACAAACAAAAAAACCCCAAAGCAAAACCAAAGGAAAAACCAACCAAACCAAGCAAAAACCAGACCAAACATTCTCATTCAGGTGCACAGGTGAAAATTATTCTTATTGCATCCCTTATTAGATTCTTTGACAGAAATTGTTTGCTAAATGGAACTTCTTTCATTTTCATCGAAACTTATGGCCAATTTGAGGGAAGGTTTAATTGAATATCACATACTGTAGGGAAAACTAATAACTAAACCGAAGCATACTTTGGAATTGATCCATATAGATGATAAAATCCTTTCTCCCTGTTTTTTTTTTTTTTTTTTTTTAACTTTCTTTTTCTTTTCCAAGGAAATTCATTTTAACACTATCTCAGTGAATCAGATGACAGGCTAATTTCAAACCAACTTACAAATGAGTATTTCTACAAGTTAGAAATCTATCAAGAGTCCCTCTTTCCAGGAATAAAAAAAGAGAAGCAGAATAAATCCAGGAAGAGTTCAAAGAGCATCTAAGAGTCAACATTTTTATACAGTTGGAAAGGATGAAAAACTTCATGTTTCACAGTCCCTTGCAATTCAAATAACGCATTCATCGGTCACTCTCTTTTATAAGGATAACACTGTGACTCAAAATGATCTATAACTCTTGCTGCCTCTCTGCCACCCATGTAACCGTAGGCAAGGGTCTTAACCCTTGCAGATATCAATTTTATTATCTTTACGATGAGAAAATTAGGTATGTTGATTTTATAGCTATTTCATCTCTAATTTTATCTTTGAGAATAAAATCTCATAAGGGCTTTGTAACTATGATGAATTTCACATAGACACTAAATGTCCAGTTCAAGTGTTGCATGGGCTTAAGGCACCATATCTATTTCCTGTGTTATCCTTCTATGGCTTAGTAGCATACCTCATGTAGGAGGAATGGCTGGGGTAGGCAGAAGGACAGGTTCATACTCAGAGATACTCAGAGGCATCCAGACAGCTTGCCATCCCATCTGTGTGGTGGAGCGTTATGAGAGTAGGCATCATCTGCTTCATCCACTCACCCAGTGGCAGAAGCCTGTGTGAATGCTCTGAATTTGTGCACAGATTCAGCTGTGTTACCCCAACAATCTCTAAAATGCCAATAATCAACATATTACTGGTAAAGAATCAAGCCCATTAGGCCAAGCCATATAATCATTAATATTTTTAGGCAACAAATGTGATTCAGAGTCCAACTCTAACCCAAGAAAAGCCACATTGGTGAAATTACCAAATGCAGATATTGCTGAATTCCATGCCAAACTGGCCCCAACTCAGTAAGTAAGAATGCCTGAAATTCACCTGAAACATTCTGTATTAGCCATTTGGACACTTGTCCCCATCTCCCTCACATCTTGGAATGAGGAGGGGACCAATTCCAAGGGCAACTGAGTTATTCTCCAAATGTCAGTTGCAAATAAATACCAAAATCAACCAAAAAGGCTTCGGTGTAAATCCATTCTCAATTTATACCTGACTTTTACGAGTTCAAGTGAGTTGCACTTGAAAATGTCAGGTAGAATTCTTTTATGAAGTTGCATATGACTTTTGGGGACACAGATCTAGTCTGAAGTGGCATTTGACAATCCCAGTGCAACATTTAGAGAGGAGCTGAGTGAAGAATAGTCAGGTGTATAGGAGACAGAGTGGAACATGTGAAACCATCGCAAAACACACCAGAGTTGTCTTTCTGCAAATTATCAGTGATGGAAATCTCCATTCCAAAGCCATCTCAAAAAGTCTTAGACACTGTAACCTGAATTTATTACCCAAAAAGGTTTATTTAAAGATCAAGTGATTAGATTTGGTGAGATTTAAAAAGATCATCATTAGATTCATCTAAGCATTAAGTCATTCCCTCAACTGCAATTTAAATAACTTGGGCAAGTATGTTAATGTTCCAAACTCCTAAAACTATATAGCAATGGCTATGTTTACATATTTTGCTTTTTTATATCTTAAATGAATGCAAAAATACCATTATAAATAGATATGAGACCATAAGTAAGTAACATCAACTTCGTGAATATTATTGGAAACATATATTCTAGCTGCACTGACTTAAAAATATATGTAGACATCTGATTGGTAAAGCATATTGCCGTCAAATCTCATTATTTAAAAAAGTCATCACCAAAGAGAACAGTTTCCTATGTAAAAAATGAGTGGAAGGCTAAATGCTCTCTCAGTGATCACTTCTAGCTCTAGTCTCTTGGAATGCTGTATGGTCAATAGGAAAACAGTTAATCTCTAAAACAGAAACTCTCAACATAAACTATTTTTCAAAATTCCAGATTTAGGTACAGCCACAGGCTTACTCTGAGCCGCAAATGAAGAAGAAGGAAAAAAACATAATTGAATATTTAGATGTCTCTATGTCCTGGCCTTCTATGTTAGCATATTCAATTCTCCCAAATCCATGAAAGACAACCCCACCTTATAAATACAAAATAGTGGAGTATGAATTTTCTAACTCAACACAAAGTAGTACACCCCTTAACAGCCTCTCCTGACTGTCTCCATCCACGATAATTCCTGACACATCTGAGCTTTTATACCAGTTACTGTGTGGATTAGCCATGGTTTTTTCATTTACAAGTGTGATGGTTAATTCTATGTGTCAACTTGGCTAAGCTTTGGTGTCTAGTTGTTTAGTCACACATCAATCTAGATAGATGTTAAGTTTTTAGATGTGATCAACATTTAAATTAGTAGACTCCGACTAAAGCAGATTATCCCTCACAAAATGGATGGGTTTCATCCAATCATTTGAAGGCTTTAAAAGGAATAAGACTGCAATCCCCTGAGAAGGAAGGAATTCTTCCTTCAGACCGTTTTTGGATACAGGACTGCAATACCATCTCTTCTCTGTGACTCTAGCCTGGTGGCTGGCCCTTGTAGAACTCAGATTAGCCTGTTCCCATAATTGCGTATGCCATTACCTTAACATAAATATCTTTCTCCCTGTAAATACTTGCATCTTTCTAGTTCTGTACTTCTGAGGAATCCTGACTGATGCAACAAATGACAAAGAACTCAACTCAAACTGGTTTAAGAAAAAAAAAAATCTGTTGTCTGACAGAACTGCGAAGTCTAAGCTCTACTTTGTTGTTTGTATTTTTAGGTGGGCTCTACTTTGTAGTCACAAAGATGGTCATTGGCAACACGAGCTTACATTACAATGAGTAGGCACTTTTTCCACAGAGATTCAGCAAGAGTTTGAGGAAGGACTTTGAGAGTCAAACCTAGGTATCTTTAAGTGTTCAGGGTAGAAGGGGATGCTCAGAGGAACACCAATGGATTAAAAATAGGAGAGGGAATAATTCTCCAAAAGAAAAATGAAATGCTATCACAAAAGCAGAGGAAATAGACACTGGACAGGCACACTACAGATGTCCCCCACACAGTACAGAACACTTAGCTATTACTTAATATTATAGGCTACCTTTTTATGAGCATATATATTATCTCCTTGAATAAACTATGAAATTATTGAAAAGACAAGTTCTTAACAGCTTGTTGTATTTCCTGTGGTAAGTAGTACAATGAGTTCTACATTTCCCATCCCTCTTCTTACCACAAATCTCAAAGTATGAACTCAAACATCATTCATAGACTGTACACAGTGAGCTTTGAGGTAAGTGATATATAAAATCGAGTGAACAGTACAGGAATTTATATTTTAATTCACAAAACACCCTTGCTAAGTATTCACAGAGATTATACAATATTGCTCAGTCTACTTAAAGCAATTTTTTAACTAAAGAGCTATCTTAAGTTGGAAAACATCAAATAAAATTTGGTTTCTGGAATGCAAATAATCCATGGGGTACAACTCTTCTGAAATAAAATTATAACCTTCCCCTAATATCAATAGTATAACAAGAATCAAATATGTTACTTTATTCAGGTAAAAGTAATGAAGCATCCCGAAATGACAAACCTCCATACTACAGTACCTGAAACGACTTCCCACTGATTTATAACTGTATCTTTTACAACATGCAGTACTTAAAACTCTGCTTTGCAGAAATTATTTATTATAATATTTCAGGTCATTATGATCAGGTCATTACAACCATAAGTGCTAATTTTTTATGATCCCCTGAAAAGCTAATACATTAGCTGAAGTCCTTGGCCATAGAGAAAGAATTCTAATTTCCAACAAGAAGACTGTGGCAAAATTTATTAATTAAAATATCAGAATATAGCTTCATACACAAATATATAGTTATAAAACATACACACACCACGAGCCCTACATTCTGCCACATTTCCTCAAAAACAACTATAATGTCTCAATATTATAATGTTCCACCTGCTATACTCATCTTACTTCAATGCCTTAACTCCTGTAGTCTTGCTTCCTCTTTCTTTTCTTGGCAAGTATTTTGATCATTTCAGATTCAATTCTGGTGACATTTTCTCCAAAAATATTTCCCTAAAATTCAGATTGGACTAAACTGTCCTCCTGAGTGCTTCCACAACACATCTTCCCTTATCTCTGACATAATTTGCAATATCATATTGAAATAATCTGATGAAATGATGGTCTCCATTCCACCATACACATATTTTCGGATAGGTTTATGCCCTGTTTATTTTCTCGGCAACACCCTCCCACCAGTATCCTCCTATCATATGCCTATCACCAGACTTGTACAGAATAAACTGAGGAGGAAAGTTAATGGAATTGACAACAAATGTTTAAAAAGAAGAAAGCAGCAAATATGGAAACCAATTCCTTTGGAAAAACAATTATTTTGAAGTTTGTATGCTTGCTCTGAAAAAGATAAGACTTAGAAGGTAGAGAATCCTCAATACTGAAAAAGGTGTTGTGCAAAAGAGTAGTTTATTTGATTCTGGAGGCTACATAGGCAGAAACAGGGGTGAATGGAAAAAGGTGGACAGAAGTGGTATAAAACTTAGTATACAGAAGAACTTTCTAATAACTGGGGCTGTCTGTAGACAGAAGGCCTTGATTCACTAGAGAGTAAGTTTCTCATATTTAATGGTTGAGACAGAAAATGACTAAGTCTTTCTCTGAGGTCTACTCTGATGTATTTCAGAAGTAGACAGATTTCTACACCAGAACAGTACTGTTACTGCCTGGTGTCTGCCACAGAGTAAGTAGCTGATAGATGAACAAATGACACAGATACTCCAAAACTAAGCATTTGTTCCTTATTTCCTTTCCTTACATCACTTAGAGGAATTTCTTTTAAAACTTAACAAATGGTCCACTTAGAAGCCATTATGAGTAGTAAGGAAGAAGTTGAAATATACTGATACAAAACTGAACACTTTTGTGTGGTTCAATGCTGAAACATCTTACCTGGATTTGTATTATGTATAAATAGAATTAATTGCAAAACCATAGCTCTGATAGAATACATGGTAGGTTCATGTGGATGTTTGTTCAAGCTCTTTATGACTTCTGGGAATACAAAAATGCACAGAATATAGACCCTACCTTAGAGAAACTCTAGGTCTAGAAGTACACACTGATATAAGGTAGAAATCATTATCTTATTCAACAAATACTTAATAACTTCCTACTTTGTGCCAAGAGCTGTGCTAGATTTAGCTAAGGCAGAACAAAAGAACAGAGTTTGACTTTAAAAGGAGAAAAGAGCTATAGAAATTTTTCTAAAAGATGGCTTCTCATGGGGAAAAGGAGAAAAAAAATGGACAGACAGATGGAATTTTGAAATGTAGACCTTGAGAGAGAATTCCAGGGATGAGGGAAGGCTTGAGCAGAGGCGTATTGGCAGCAAAGTGTGAAAATTGGAGAGTTACAGAGTTGGGTACAATATGAATATAGATGTGAGTGAAAGAGTAAGGATTAGAAAGTTAGATAAGGAAGAGCTTATGAAGATCCTTGATGAAAGGCACCCAGAAACCATAAGATGAGTAAAATGTATTTATTGCCAGAGGTAATAGGAAGCCAATGAAGCAAGGTTTGAGAGGTGCCCCTTTCATAAGTTGGGGTCCAGCAACTCAGCAAGTGGAGAGGAAACTGAGCAGTGCAGAAGGAGAATTCCCTGTGAATTGTTTCCTAGAGTTCTTGAGAGGATGATATACATTCTTCTGGGTCTCTGATTCACAGATTCTCCCTAAAACTAGAAGAGCAGACATAGTTTCAAAATAAATCTTCCATTTCTTCGAACAATTTCTTACCATTTTTTTCTCATGGCTAACATTTATTCATTTTTCCAGACTTCAGCTGATTTCTCCTCCAAAGTCCTTGCCTAAGAGCCCAGATGGATTAACAGACACTCCTAGGTACTCTTAGAGCACCCACCACATGTTACTATTTAAAACACACTGAAAATTGAAATTTTGTTTGGGTGTTTTTGGCCACCATACATACGTTTTTAGAGGGTAAGGATTGGGTTTTATTCACTTTTTTGTATCCCACCTGCACTTAACACAGATCTGGCAATCAATCAATCAATCAATCAATATTTTTTAAAAAAAGAATCAGACAGGTATTTAGAGCACTCGCCTTCAAAGTTTAGGTGTGATACTTCTGAGATGTGCAGTCTTGGGAAAACCACTTGCCTGTTTGGGATTTTTGGTTCTTCAAAATAAATTCAGAGGATAGGATCCGTGAACTCTTCCATAGAGTAATTACAGTGGTGGGCACACATTATTAATAGCAGATCACCTACTAGTTAGATTGAAGGATCCATTAGCATCACAAAATTTCTAGCCAAAAGTTAGGAAATTGGAAAAATATATCATAATTAGGACATATCCATTAGATGGTCACGAGAACAAAGATAATAATCCACTGGCACAAGCCTAAGAGCAAAGATAATAATTCCCATCATAGGTAAGCAGGCTCTGCCTAATGTCACTAAAATAGTCAAGAGAAAACCAAGGTAAGGATATTCATAAAGTCATGTTAAAGGCAACTCTACCCTGGATTAATCTGCGAATTTAACTGATGTTTTCTCCTGGCTCTAAAGAGTTTTAAAGAAAATCTTATAAAATCAATCTTTTGATATTTTGTTTAAAATTCATCTCAGACTTGGAAGGGACAAGAAGGAGCTTTCTTTCTATCTTGATAGGGGTTTGGTTTACACAGGTGTACACATGTCTTGAGTATCAAGAAATGGTCACTGAAGATCTGTATATTTCAATAAATTACATTTCAGCTGAAAGAGGAAAAAAGCCTAAACAAATGTTTAACACTAATTAATGATAAGCTAGCTAGGTGTTTAGGAAGAAATGTATGGAGGTCTGTAATTTACTTTGAGAAATATAAGGAAGAAAAATGAACAGATGGATGAATATGGGGATGGATAGATAGATGGATGGATACTATAAATGTTAAAGGTAAAATCTAGCTGGTGGGCATACCAGTGCTTACTACGGTATTACTTCAAATTTAATGTACTTTTGAGAATTTGCATAAGAAGACTATGAAAAGATTTTGATTAAAAAAAAAAAAATCAGGAGGGGTGCCTGGGAGACTCAGTTGGTTAAGTGTCTGCCTTCGGCTCCGGTCATGATCTCAGGGTCCTGGGATCAAGCCCAGGTGCTGGGTTTCCTGTCAGTGAGGAGTTGGCTTCTCCCTCTCCTTCTGCCCCTCCCCTGCTTGCTCGCACGTGCGCACTCTCTCTCTCTCTCTCTCAAAAAAAAAAAAAAAATAAATCTTTAAAAACAATTCAGGAACAGACATGCACTGAAGAAGTACTAAGTTAGTCTTTTGAAACCACTATATTTTTAACTACTCTAATCTACAGTAAAGAAATGCAAGGTGGTTAAAATTAGAGCATCTTTTGACTAATGGTTTTTACATATTTAAATTCAGACTTTTCTCTAAGGATATTTCCCTTTCTTGACAGAGTTATCACAAGATTAAATAAATAAAATCAAGTTTGTATGTGTCAATGTGTGTATGACAAAAAATATTTACAAAAGAGTATTAAAAAAGAAATCTCAGGATTTATGGTTGCAGGATGTTTCAGTCAAAGAAATAGACAGCAATAAACTTCAGAGAGATAAATTTAATCTTAAATTTTCTGCTATACTAAGAAAGAGAGAAGAGGAAAAAGAGAAAATATCAAGTATTCCAAAACAACTGATGGAACCAGCGTTCTATCCCTTCAGCCCTAATCCTCAAGGCATAGTTATTCACTGAATGACGTAGATGAGAAAGGAGGCAGGAGGAAAAGAGAAATTAATGGAACCATCTACAGGGATGTCACAGGTAGTAGAGGGAAAGCACTGGGCTCTATAGGTTTTCATCGTTTTTTTCCAAAAGAGGAATATCAAACTCTCTTTGAAGCAAAGCTGTTTCTTGCCAACTTATCCTCCTGCTATTTGCAGAAATACTTAGTCAAGGGATTGCATCTTCAAATATTTGTGAATAAGCAGAAGGAATTGCCAGTTGCCCACTAAGAAACCTAATACTTCTCCTGGGTCCAAGTGTGCCACCTAACTTTAAGAATGTGAGATGTAATTTATGCAACACATTAAATGAAAATCAACTTGATTACATTCTGCTCCCTAGCAGTAACAAGGGTGCAGGACATTGGCTCTCATCACCCCTGGACACTTTGCAAAATAGTAAGAACAAATGTCATCATCTCTAGCAGGTAGGTATCCACTTGTCTAATATGTTGACACACACTGGTGAGCTAACAAAGGCCATAAATATGTTTTCAATGGGAAACACATGGGTGTTAGCTTAGCTTACTTATAAACAACAGGGGAAAAAAAAGGTCTAATAATTGTTTATTCTAACTTGCACATTTTTCACAGCACTAAGTACATCTAACCCTCTTTGATTACTGTGACAATTTGTTATTCAAAATACATATGTTTTAACTTATGCATATGTACTACTGTTGTTGATAGCTATGCTAATTAGTGTATTCCCCTGAGGCAATGGCTTCAGGTAAAGAGCATGATGAAATATTACCGTGGAAAAACTAGACCCTGCAATTAATAGTTACTAATACTTTCTGGTGAGTTCCTCATTCTCAGGAGGCTGGTGGGGAGAGGTCCTACCTTGATTACACCCAGCTCGGCACAGTGATCATGTGATTCTTAAGTCCATCACCAACAACAGTGCTGGTGCCATCAGCCATCACTACGTTATCAGGGGGAACACTGAATCTTCTTCTTCTTTTTTTTTTTTTCTTCTCCTTCTCCTCTATCAAAACCACCACCACAACCATCATATATTATAAATAAAGTTATGTTTCTGCCTCTTTGTTACTATACCATTCTGAAAACTGTTGGGTAGATTTTTCAACCACTTTGAGGGCAATCTATGGGTATGTGATTTAAAATATGGTCAATGACGTGTATAAGGAATAAACTTTGAGAAGATCTTGAGGAATGTCTCAAATAAATGTCACATATTCTCTCAAAGAGCTGAAACTTACATAATATGATAGGTCAGGTTAATTGCCGACAGAGAGGGAAAAGCCAGACGCATGATGACATGGGATAGATAAAAAATAAACCCCGATTGTGAGTACAAGGCCTGCATCAAAGATAACAGGGGCCGAGGTGATTATTCTTGATGGAGCTATTTCTCACATGGTCTCCTCTGTAGATTATTCTCTAGGGCTGGGCTTGATAAATATTTTCTGTAAAGGAACAGATGGTAAATATTTTAAGTCCTGTGAACAAGGGTCTTTGTTACCACACTGATGCTACCTGGTGAAAGCAGTCAAAGGCAATACATAAAGGAATGAGGCTATCTGTGTTTTAAACAAATTGTACTGAGGCACATTGAAATCTGAATTTCATATAATTCTCATGTTATGAAATATTAATATTATTCCTCACTTATTTTTTCAACAGTTAAAAAATTGTAAAATCATTCTCAGCCTATGGATTGTATGAAAACAGGCAACTGTGAAGATTGTCCCATAGGTTATAGCTTGCTGACCCCTGCTCTAGGGAGAGCAGCAGTAGGGATTTATTACTTAAATGATGGCTAGTATCTTTTTCCCAAAAATGGTGAGGATATTTTTAAGACTGGTAAAAGCATCAACAATATCTCTCTTGGACTGAATATGATTAATGGCCTAAACTGTAATGCTGGTGGTATTACCCCTCTTGTGGATTAGAAAATAAGGCTTGGAGAGTTAAAAACCTATCCCAACCCTCATAGTTAGTACAGGTGTACATGTCTGGACTATCCTAAATATCAGGCTCAGTTCATTTTGCTGAATGGCTTTTCTGAGAACATAGCTGGGACTTCGCTCCAGGCTACTTTGTTTCATGGTGAGCATATTCATTGGAGAAGGATGTGTGTAACCAAAGTAGAGCTATTTTGTTTCTCATTCCCTCTGCCAGAGAACATAATTTAACTGAAGTGGTATGTGCCACAAAATATTCACAAGCCATAGGACAGGTTACCTGCTTACTGATGGAATAGAAACTTCATTTTGGAAACCTATTACTTTAGAAGCTCTCCAAAGGAACTGCAGATTATAAAGAAAAAATTGGAGGGATTAATAGCTTGTATGAACATCACAGGCTGGTATGACTTCTTTTCTAAGTTTAAATGTTCAGTTCGTTCCTGAGTAACAAAAATACAAAGGAATGAGAAGACATATAATATAATCTTAGCTCTTGGGCATAATGGCAACACACATACACACACACACACACACAGTCCTCACAGGACATGCCTGGCTTTTCATAAAGAATCCATATGAAATAGTGAACTGATAAAAACTTTTATGTATGTGCTGGGGGTAGAGAGGGAGTATGGATTGTTCAATGTCTCTGTAAAAAACCACTGAATTCTCATAGTGAAGAGGTAGAAGGAACTGGGCCTGGATCATTACATTTAACATGCAGACTTCGTACATCAGCCTCTCCACTGCTAATCCCAGAGTGGATTTCAGAGAGTTCACCCCATCCTGGCTCTCTGAATAACCACTCTCCCATAGATTTATTCCTCTCTAGTATCGTTTCCCCCCCCCCATCATTTTTTTCTCTTATAATCAGTTCCAAGTACCTCTAACCTGATCCTATTAAATAAGGCAGAGAGCCACGCTTCTCAACCTCAGCACTACTGACATTTAGGGGTGTGTAATCATGTAATTCTTTGTTGTATGGAACTGCCCTATATAGCACAATGTTTAGCAGCAGCCATTGCCAAATATCTCCTGAGGAAGGAGTAGGGGAGACACTTTCTGCTCCCCCCTTTCTGTCTTTCTCTCCTGAAAGGAGTAGTGAAGAGCTTGTAAAAGCAGATAGTCAGACAAATGGGCTGGAGCATGAGTCATAAACAAGGACAGCAAGATCGCTTTGGACTGAAGATAGGATGTGGTACTGCAGGAGTGGGGCCTCTGTGCCAAACCAGTGTTCCCCCCCACCACTGGGTTACTCCATGATGTGCCGAGGGAGGGGCTATCTAAGGTCCTCATGTTATAATCTTAGTAGACATTTCCATCCTAGAGGCAAAAAAGCTGACAGCTGCCATATTTCAATGAACCACCTGGGCTTTGACAATGAGAATGTCAGTGGCAACTTTAAGAGACCAGAATTTGGTATCCTTGCCCATCTCCTGTGTACGACTTCAGGGACTGGGTTGGTTCCGGTAAGATTGGAAATGTGATTTTTTTCACCAACTTGGCAAAGACTGGATGGAGCTCTGGAATCAAGAAATAAGTTGCTTTAGGAAAAAATATCCAGTGGAAAAAAGTTTCTTCAGTAAATGGTGCTGGGAAAATTAGACAGCTATGTAAAGAAGAATGAAACTTGACCATTCTCTTACACAATACACAAAGATAAACTCGAAATGGATAAAAGACCTCAATGTGAGGCAAGAATCTATCAAAATCCTAGAGGAGAACATAGGCAGTAACCTCTTTGACATCGGCCACAGAAACTTCTTTCAAGACATGTCTCCAAAGGCAAAGGAAACGAAAGCAAAAATGAACTTTTGGGACTTCCTCAAGATAAAAAGCTTCTGCACAGCAAAGGAAACAGTCAACAAAACAAACAGGTGACCCACGGAATGGGAGAAGATATTTGCAAATGACACTACAGAGAGAGGGCTGATATCCAAGATCTATAAAGAACTTCTCAAACTCAACACCCAAAAAACAGATAATCACGTCAAAAAATGGGCAGAAGACATGAACAGACACTTCCTCAAAGAAGACATACAAATGGCTAACAGACACATGAAAAAATGTTCATCATCATTAGCCATCAGGGAGATTCAAATCAAAACCACATTGAGATACCACCTTACACCAGTTAGAAAAGCCAAAATCAACAAGACAGTAAACAACAAGTGTTGGAGGGGATGTGGAGAAAGGGGAAACCTCTTACACTGTTGGTGGGGATGCAAGTTGGTGCAGCCACTTTGGAAAACAGTGTAGAGATTCCTCAAAAAATTAAAAATAGAGCTACCCTATGACCCTGCAATTGCACTACTGGGTATTTACCCCAAAGATAAAGCTGTAGTGAAAAGAAGGGCCATATGTACCCCAATGTTCATAGCAGCAATGGCCACAATTGCCAAACTGTGGAAAGAGCCAAGATGCCCTTCAACAGATGAATGGATAAAGAAGATATGGTGCATATATACAAGGGAATATTATGCCTCCATCAGAAAAGATGAATACCCAACTATTGTATCAACATGGATGGAACTGGAGGAGATTATGCTGAGTTAAATAAGTCAAGCAGAGAAAGTCAATTATCATATGGCTTCACTTACTTGTGGAGCGTAAGGAATAACATGGAGGACATTAGGAGAAGGAAAGGAAAAGTGAATTGGGGGAAATCGGAGGGGGAGAGGAAGCATGAGAGACTGTGGACTCTGAGAAACTGTGGACTCTGAGGTTTTTGGAACGGAGGGGGGTCGGGGAATGGGTGAGCCTGGTGGTGGGTATTAAGGAGGGCACATATTGCATGGAGCACTGGGCATGGTGCATAAACAATGAATCTTGGAACACTGAAAAAATAAAATTAAACTTAAAAAAAAGAAATAAGTTGCTTTAAAGGAAATGAAGAAATGAAGTTTTACACACTACCATTACTTGTTTAGGTCTGCAGGTTCCAGAACTCTCTATTGTTAAACTTCCAGTCTCAATGGTCAAAGATTTAGTATAGAGTTCTCAGGTACTACAATGGACTTCATAAGAACTCTATCTCCTCACCTTGGCCCTGCTCTTAATTTAACAGTTCCCAGATCGTCAGCTTTTACAATGCTTTCTCAATGCTTAACTCTGACTCAGGGGTGGGCCATGGAAATGCTTATCTCACTGCCCTGGGCTCAGATAAAGGCTCTAGACCCTCTGGTGGGGATTACAAAGACCTGGGGAGGGCAAGAAGTCTGATAAACACTAGGTGAAAAGTGTGTTTTCTGAAAATCTTTCAGCAGCTAATGGGATGAGACTATTCACACCTGTAACCTTGCTGAAGAGTTAACCTTGCTGGATGGTTCCTCATTATCAAGCTGCCTGCTCTCATCTGCTGTTTTAGTAAATGCAGGCTCAACTTAAGCGCCTTCTTCAATAACAGGAATCACATACCACTCCACAGCAAATACCCCTGGTCCTCCCACCAACAGAGAACTGTGTGCATATGATATATTTCTCTCTGTGTGTATATACACATTTGCAATTATTTTAATTCCATGTATTTGGGATGATAAAATACAGCTTGGGTAATCAGTAATTGGCTGGTGCTGTGCCTGGCACGACTCATACTTTCACACCAAATGATTCCTTTGATTCTTGGGTGGAAGGCGGTATCTGTGGGCCTTTTAATTTGGCTGCATTGCGAGCTGTGTTGGGAAAAAACCCAATGTGGTCCAAAGGAAAGCACTGAGGAAATAGCTATTTCTCTCTCAATAGGTAGAAATAAGTAGATTATTTTTTTAAAAGGCACTGTTTAAAGCACAACTGCAAAAAATAAATTTACAATCCCCTCAAAATCTGTGTAATATTTTCATATTTTAGTAAGCTATCATATTACTTACGGGTTTTAAATTCATTTTTGGCGTCTCTTTATTCCTATCCAGGTGCAAGTACTAAATTTTCTGTTCAATTAAGAGCAAATATGTCAGTATATGTAATAGCTAAAGATTCCAAGCTTTAAGAAGAGCCATGTGACCTGAGTTCTATCATTTGTTATGATGTGAACTTATGGAAACTCTGAGCAAGTCACTGCCCCGGACTCTTTGGGCTTTTTATTCTCTATCTGTAGAATAAACTGCTGACTAAATAATTGCTGAGATTTCTTCCGACTCTAACATTTGATGGGTCCATCTCTCTAATGATTTGATGCAAACAACCCTACAAAAAAGCCACACTTTTAATCCCCATTCAATTGTAAAAAATTGCCCATTCAACTAATAAGTGAATGAAACCAAAGGCAGAGATATGTATTTACTATTGTCTATCAGAAATTGCAAATTCAAATGTTTACAAGTGACAGGCTTGCATGTAAATGGATGAAATCAGTCAAGAGTAAGTGGTGGGAACTTTTGAGAACCAAAGAGCTTATGTCCTGCCTACAGAAGGCAACTTCTCAGCTCCAATCTAATGCTGCTATGGAGCAATGCAAGTCTTCGTATCATTAAAAGAAGTCAGATATCCAGACATTTCTGCTAGATCTCCTGATATTCAAATGATTGAAACTCTGTAGGCTGAAGAAAAATCATGGTTCTCTACTGAAAGCATATCCTCTTCCCCAATGACGTCATACCCACAATGGCATCGATTAACACCACAAAGATAAGGACTGTCAGGTTTAAATCTCTAGCTTGGCTCCTATTCTTAAGCCTCGATCATATGTTTAGTGGACTACCAGTCATCTCCACTTGGACCCCATAAAATTTTAGTAGCACCAATTTTTTTCTCCACAGCATTCAAGAATTCAAATGCGGACACACTTAAAGTGGGCCAAAAAGTATAAGTTACAAGGAAGTATGTCTGGATTGATATAAGGATTAAACCCTGCTAGATAAGTGGGGCATCTGGATGGCTCAGTTGAGTAAGCAGCTGCCTTCGGCTCAGGTCATGATCCCAGGGTTCTGGGATAGAGTCCCGCATCCAGCTCCCTGGTCAGCGGGGAGCCTGCTTCTCCCTCTCCCTCTACTTGCTGCTCCCCCTACTTGGGCTCTCTCTCTCTCTGTCATAAATAAATAAATAAAATCTTTAAAAAAATAGTTTCATTATCAGGTTGCATGCATAATGCATATGACTAGCTTCCCCTACAGCACTTATCTTCTATTTTAATAAATGTGTTCTCAAGTTAAGGGCCTAGTTTAATAACAGCAGTCGCATATCACTCCAGAGCAAATGCCTTTGTCCTCCTACAAAAAACTAAGAAGCTAGTTTTCCATCCAGAATTTAGTTCTCTTTGTGTGTATTCCCATTTGCAATTATTTTAATTCCATGCACTTTGGGATTAAAATACAGTCAGGGTTATCAGGAATTGGCTGGTTCCTTTCCTCCAAACAAAAATCAGGTTAGTCTATACTTTTTTAGTATTTTTAGTATTTTAGTATTTTTAGTGTTTAGGTTTTCTACTGCTGCAAGTCACAGAGTATAATATTGCTAACTGAGGTTGGAATTTGGAATAGAAAACCATTGTGAAGTGTCCAGATTTAAACCAAAACCACCACCATCCACTTTGAGACTCTAATTCCTCTGATTCTCTTTAAATTCTAATTCAAATAACAAAGGGCTCAAACAGGGGGAAAACAAGGCTTTAATCTAATAAGGAAAACACAGATAAGTTTCATGCTTTAACCAAATAAACACACAAAAAGCAGCTGGCTTTCCTCCTTTTAATCACTACTATGGCCCATGAAGCTTATCTCTTGAGTTCTAAACCTTTAAACTGTTAGAATAATTGTCCAAGGAGCCACATTTTTGGAAGGACCCTTTCATAGGTCTTGTCTCAGTATAAAACCAAATGCTACTGAATTGTACGGGATAATGCTACCTCTCATAATAAAATAAAAGTAGATGAAGAAAATGTAGTGGGGGAAATTATACTATTTCCATTGGTTTCTTCAGGAGTTTATACGAACTCTTATATTTCAGGATAATGTTTAACATTTTTGTCCTAAATTAAAGGAATGCGAAGGATGTTAGGACACCTAAAATATTCACCATCTCACTACTTCCCAGGCTGTGATGCCTAAGTTACTTCTCTTCAGATGTCCTCATTCAGTTCTGCAATAAGTCACCATGAATTTTTATTCCCATTATCTGACCCTGACAAAGATGATTCATGGTGTGGACATTTTAAGGTTAGAGACCGGATGGTAGATAATGTACATACAAGGAAACTATGGAGATTAATAACAGTAATGTTTATGTATATCTCAATGACCAAAGCTAACAGCTATGTAAAGAGCTCATCACTAAATGAATGTAGTTTCCATTTCCCAAGAATGTATGGCTAATCTTTCTTTTCCACAAGTTCAGAGAAGTACAAATTATTATACTGATCCTTGAACAAGGCAGTGGCCTGGCTAATTACATTTCTAAATGTATTCTCTTCTCTGCTCCTCCCAATTCATCTTGCTTGAGCTTTCCTGGCCCTTCTTTTATCACTTCAATCTGTACAATGGTATGTTCATATAGATAATGAGAAAGTCACATGGATATAAACTTTTGTTAAATTATCTTATTTATAACCATTGGAAAAAAAGTTGAAAATTTTTAAAGAAATTTAAAAAATAACTTAGGGAAAGAGTAATCATAACTAAAAGCTTTTACTGACAAAACAAAATGAACTGATTACTATTATTTGGATAAATCTGGCTTTACATTTTGTTTGACTTGTTCAGAGACCATGCTTATTAGTCCCATGATTTATGCTAGGATGTCAGCACTTGGCTTAGACCTTTAAATACATGGGTCAGGCATCACATTCTATCATAGGTCATGCTGGGAGGAAAACAGGGAGACTTGGTCCTTGGGGTCCACCTTTACTAACAACATATCTTAAACCTGTTTATGTAACTTTCTACAATTTGCCCTTTTTGTTTTCCAGCAGCTGGCTATAAGATCCATTGTTTTCATATTCTTGTGGCTGTCCAGAATTCTCAGTTGCAATACTTCCGTTAGGTTGATCTATTCTGTTCTTTGCCTCCTCTCTTCATTGTCCTCAGTGGGTTTCATTCAACTTCCTCTCCCTTGAAGCCTTGCTAAATGATTGACTCTCAAATCCCTAAATCACACAGAGTGCTAATGGATGTTAATGGTTTCCCCAAGTATTTAAATTTTAAATGGAAACTCCTATAGGTACACTGGGAACCAAAAGAATAAATATTTAATATTGTGAATGGCAGGAAGCATGGTAAAAGACATTTTAGAGCTGGTGTTGTCCATCGGTTTTCATCAAATGAAAGCCCTCCTAAAGGCAGAACCTATATATGATATGTAATTTTGAGTTATTTCCAAGTTTGAATAGAACAATGATTCTTAAATTTAAGTGTGCCTAAGAATCATGTTGGGGAGTTGCTTAAAAATGCAGGCTTGGGGGACCCATCCTCAGAGACCCTATTTTAGGAGGTTTAAGGAAAAGCCCAGGAATCTAAAGCAAATAGCACAAGCAATTCTAAGGCAAGTGGTCCTCAAAGAAATCTAAGAAATTCCTGTCACCCAAAAGACCATTGTAACATTCCCGGTAAAGAATCAGAATACAATACCTAGACTTGGCGCTTAGGTACATCTCTCAGTGTATCTTTGCTCAGTTATCAGAAGGGTTAAAAAGAATAACTATTGCTAAGGAATAAGCAAGTTAATATTATACCATCGCCAGCCATCATCATCATCAACATCATTATTAACCTCAATAATAATGGAGAATCACTTGGAAGTTTGCTCACATGTACCAGGCACTGGTCCTAGTGTTTACAGGTATTAACCCATTTAATCACCAGGTGGACATATGCTAAATGGGACTTAATGAATTATGTTCAAGAATGACCACATAATTATATTCTTATCATTGAAAATATTAGGAAGATCACATCATCAACAAAACTCTGTAGAAGTCACTGACTGAGACTGTGTGTGTGTGTGTGTGTGTACACATGAGAAAGATAAGTGTGTTTGTACAGGGTCTATCAATCTGGCCTTGACTATTTTTTCAAGTCAGCAGCCTTATCTTTACTTTTACTCCACTCAATCTTTTCTTGTCATTTTCCCTTTCTGTTTGAAAATAACTATACCCAAGTCTGCAAAACATTGTCTTTCTATTCCATTTCTTGTTGTAAAGAGTTTCTGACATTCTGGGAGATGGACATTCTATAACAATAATGGTGCTGGATTGTTTTGACTTATAGGGAATCTAAGGAGAGAAAATGTCCTTACACAGGAAAGTGATAAGACAGAACTCAATGGTTCTGAATGATGGGTCAGTGATTGGTGCAGTCTGTCCCCACTCTCTCCTGTGGTTTCACAGCATGTAAAACACACACCTGGATGCTGGCACCAGAAGGAAAACCATCTTATGAAAGATAAGAACAAAATTTGCTGTTTTGTAAAACCGTAACTCTGAAATGAAACTGGGAAAACTGAGCACTTCCTTTGAACTAAGTGAAGATTAACTACTGCTTAATTGCTCTTGAAAATGGACTCACGATATGATACAGGTGCAATTTTTAGTACTTAGGGATGTGATCCCCTCACCTATCGACCCAGATCCTTCATTATGTATTTCCACATATTCAAATACAGCTATAGTCCATTTTCTATAACATACTTCATGTACTTCACCTTTAATTACCTTTGCCTGCTTCTAGCCTAGTACATGTGCAAATGCTAACTACTCATTAAAATAGGGGGTTTGTAAACTAAATGCAGATAGATTGATTTAGAATCTATAAATTTGTTTAATTGAATAACAACTTGTTTGTGAATTTTGGATGTGAGAAATATTTTCATCAGATTTGTCATCTTTGAGAGATGTCTGACTTCACCTACTGCAAAAAACTTAAGAACTATAGCAATCTGGAACCTAAACCATGGACCTCCTTTTCCAAAAAGATGTTCCCAATCACAAGCCCATAAGTGAAGGTCAACAGCTAGAATTGCCTTGAGGGCAAAATCAAAACCTTTAATCTCCTAACTCCTCCAAGAAAACAATGAATGTTTCACAAAGAATACATTTTATTTATTCTAGAATTCTCAGTTATCTGTAGACTGTCAGTATTCTTGTTCCTTGATTTGTACTTTATTTTCCTGTAACGCTTACCAGTGGCTTTACACCTAGGAATTTATTTATAAATATCTGTGAATGAGTGAAAATTCATATTTTCACAAATAACAAAAAATATTAAATAAACATCTAAGAACTATCTCATTCTCCTAATATTTTTAATTTGGTATGATACTCTCAAAAGAGAATTTGTTTGTTCTCTTAGGTCTCTGTAAAAAAATATTCTTCTTGTTCTTTTCCAAAATATTAGGCATTTTCAGTTGCAACAATGTACATTTTTTTAACTATTCAAGTAATTCGACAACAAATGAGAATGAGCAATTTGGTGCCAAGAAGGAAAAAAAATTGCAATTCCACTTAAGTGCATTTATATAATCACCTGCCACTGAAACTGGGTGATTCCTAAAATACACACACACACACACACACATAGATATATGGCATGTGTGTATGTATACACACATATACAGAATATACACACATATGTATACACATATAGGTTTTTGTGTGTAATTAATGTTTATCATGTATGGGATATAATATAACCTACATATTTTAGATAGTTAGGGTGGGGTCCTTTGGAAAGATACATAATTGAGGAAGGAAAGCCAATGAATAGCATCTACCTATTTCTGGATCCCTAGTAATATAAGGTCTAGCATCTCTTCACCCGCCTCCTCCCCACCTTCTCAGTCAGCCTATATGTATTTAGCATTAGTCCCTGACTCTGCTGCCATGGTAGATGATTGCAGAGCCCATTTGTCCTTGCACAGCTGGTGAGACCACTTGTATCCCAAAGACGCTGGGAGATGACAAAAAGCACTAAAAATTCTATGTAAATATTCAATAAGCCAATCTCTCACTGAACTTCTAGCCAATAACTTATATACCACACTTTTGGCACTTTATAGAATCCTGCCCCATGGTATATCTACAACTAACCAACTATATCTAACATTGTTATTAAATTACATGTCTTACTTTTCCAGAATTTTCCCAAAGATTATAAAATCTTTGAGTTGAGAGTCATATCATACACTTTTTCCTATTATGCTGAATACCTAATACTAGGTTTTACCCACTTCAGGTTCTAAATAACCTGTAAAACTCTAGCTTCATTTTCTAAAACTCTTCTTAGTTCATTTTATCATTTAGCCATTAGTTATCCTATCGAATTTCCTTTACGAAATATACAATTTCAAATATATTTGTTTCCCTTGTTATAAAAGCAATATATCCAGTGTAGAAATTCTAGAAAACAATACATACATATATACATATATATATATATGCAGAAGAAAATGGAACGCCTCTGTAAACCTATGACCCAAAGGTAACTAATGTTAGTAAATTAGCATACAGTTATTTCCCTTTTTCCTCCATACATATTTTAACTTTTATAAAACTGGTATCCAGATTTATATTACGATTTTCATCATATTATATACATATTGCATTCCAAGCACCTTCCCGTGTCATTAAATGTTCTTTAAAAACATGGTTTTTTGATGGATGCATAGTTCATCCCACACAGATTTTATAATTTATTTAATCAGTGACCTACAACTGATTGTTTAGGCTGTCAATGATATTATTAATTATACTGTGATAAAAAAATTCTGAACATAAAGACTATACATATCTCTGATCAGTAAATGGATTCCTAGAAGAAGAAATATTGAGGCTTCTGATATGTATACCCAAATTGCTTTCCAGAAAGTGCATTCCCATTTGCAGTCCAGAGTGCAAGAGTGCTTGTCTCACTGGATCCTTGCTAGGATTGAGGGCCATTACATCTTCTAATCTTTGACAATTTGCTAACATCATATTCATTTTATGCACCTGATCTTTGTTCATCTTGTTACCTCTTCCCAGCATGTCTTTTCCCTAATTCTCCATTTACTCAAAACCATCTTCACGGCAGATTTCAAATAATCTCTGCATTTTTAAAGCTTTGCCCATCTTGGAAGTTCTGCTTTCTATATGTTCTCACAGAGATGTTTTTGTATGTTTTATTTAGAGTTTGTATTATAGTCTGTCTTATATGATATTTAATTGCATAAGCCTCTCCTCTACTGTAATATAAATATTTGAAGGCAGGGATTAGCTTTTACTCATCCATCCTTTGTTCCCGGAATCTAAGAATAGAGAGGCACCAAACATAATGGACACTTATTACTTAAAAAAAGGTCAAATAACTTAGTTTCTAGAAAAGATATTTTAAAATGTATTCATTCATTCATTAAAATTTTTATTTAGTCTACTCTGTGTTAATTATTAAACAAATGGCAAATAAATGATAAGGAAAAGTAAACATTATCTCTGTCCTTGAAGAGACTTCATTTATTGAATGAGGCAGACAATCAAGGCATCAGCTAAATACATTTGAATTATAATAAGGATGAGTGATGTCAAGGAAAGGTATATAATTAAGTTGTGGACGGTTTCTCTGAGAAAGTGACATTGGAGACAAAATCTGAGAATGTAGGAGGGGAAAAGATGGGAAGAAGGAACTAAGATCCAATGCATCCTTTTTCTCATCTGCTCCCTGAATCTTTCCTTCCTCCAACCAGGTGACCTGCTCAGGGTGACCTCAGTATAATCCCACACATACAAACAGTGGAAAATCCATTCTAACAAGTATCCACGGACCCTTACAGAATAGATTCACTCTGGCTATTCTTTTCAAGACTGAATTTTATCCATAATCATCACACTTCCTTGCCCCTCAGAGACTCCACATAATGCACTGAATTACCAGAGAGCATTTGTTCACTGTCCTTTATCAGTTGAGAAAAAAATGTTTCCTACTTCTTTGTCTGGTCGATGGCCTGAGTCTCTGTCCTATTCAGTATGAGCTGCCACATACCAGACACAAAACAAATCAATACTCTCTACTCCTCTCAGTCAAGGGATTCAAGGTATTCCAATAATTAAGCAACCATGTGTGCAGAAAAGGCAATATCCCCAACGATTAGTGTTAAATTTAATTAATTACTCTAAAATAAAATGACACATAAACTTCGTAATTAAGAATAATTCTTAATTAAGGAACATTTGACAGATAGGCAGGAAGAATGAAAGGGATGGAAAATGGCTGATTAAGATGGGGAATTAAGCACCTCACTGAAGATATTAGCAGGCCCTGTTGTGTGTTTATTTAATTTTCAGGGCATTCAGTGAACTGAAATTCAAAACAGATATAGACGGCATTTCAGTAAAAACATGTGTGCACTTTTTTTCAGGTTAATGTAAAACTGTACCTTTGCAGCTAAAACAGCAGCTGTACTTTTACTCCCCTGATCACCCAACTAAGGAGAGGAAACCAGTTGGTTGGGAGTTTTCACATCTGTTGACTTTCTAAGGCATGAGAAAAGCCATATAGTCTAATGTGGGTCTGTTTTGTAAGACATACAGTTCTTTTCCTATTATTGGCATTTGATGAAGTTTGTTAGCTATTTCATGTGCCTGACATTTGGAGAGGCTGTGTTGTATCTTGAGCTATTCCATTTCATGCTGATAAACCAACCGTGCAAAAATGGCCTGGAGAATTTTGGATACAGAAGATACAGCAGAGCAAATAAAAACAGAAAGGTTATCTGCAAACATTGTCTATCTGCGCTAAGAATAATTCTGGTGGTTCTGGTCACTTACTTCAAATATACCCTTACGCCCTTCCCCCCACAACTACCACTTCTACCAGAGAGCAGAAACCAGACAGAAAGACAAGTAAAAAACATAACTAAAGGGGAAAAGTGACATATAATCTTGGTTTAGTTTTTATTATGCAGCTATCTAGTAAGATAAAGGTGAACAATCTGTAAAATTTCTATTGATACAAGAAGTTATACTCAATATTTTTAAGGGCAAGGCAAGCAAAAATGTGACCAAAGGTAAGATTATTTTTAACCAGGTTAAAATTTGGTTAAAACTTT
>CM052898.1:38129275-38148242 GCA_028534135.1 Potos flavus | reverse complement strand
ATTTCTTTTTTTTTTTTTAAAGATTTTATTTATTTATTTATTTGACACAGAGAGAGAGATCACAAGTAGGCAGAGAGGCCGGCAGAGAGAGAGGGGGAAGCAGGCTCCCTGCTGAGCAGAGAGCCCGATGCGGGGCTCGATCCCAGGACCCTGAGATCATGACCTGAGCCGAAGGCAGAGGCTTTAACCCACTGAGCCACCAGGCACCCCAAGAATTTCTTCACAAATAAAATTTTATCCTTTGAAGCACTCAGAAATCTATAGAAAGTAGTTTAATGATTAATAAAAAAGTCATTTATTTTCCCAAAATTGTATTAAAAGCATAATCACTAGTAATAGGAATAGTAAGTATAGTAAGATAATCATCACTATACTTGGGAATGAGACTAAGAGAAAATATACCATTATTTTTTTTTTCCACTTTAAATCATTAATAGAAAAACCACAATCTTTTTGAAAACACCTCTGGTAAGCTGTGTTGGAAAAAAACACATTGGGTCTGCATTTCTTAAGTTATTATTTACTAAAAAGATTTAGTGACAGCTAATATTCAAGTTCTCTCCTAAAAGACTGATTAAATGCTTTATATTTCCATAATGTAAAATACACATTCTTGTGTGCATTGCAAATTCTACAGTTTCTCAATTTTTTGATTTGCACATAATAAGATGCATCGTAGAAAACCTGTTATTTTTTTTTCTAACATTCACTCCTTTTTGTTCCAAGTTTAAGAATCAGCTCTTTTAAAAGTTCACTTTGATTTCTCATTGACTAAAGTGCCTGCCTGCTGCCACCACCATCTGCTGGGAATTTGAAGTCAACTGCTTAAAATGCTTAAAACAAAAATTCACAATAAACCATGCTGTTTGATGATGTTCAACCTATCTTCATAAAGACTATATTACTTCCCAGACATCCTAAGGATCTTGTTAAGATAAACCAGTCATAAGTTTATATATATATATATAAATTAATATAACTAACCTCAAATTCAATGTGTGGGATACTATGACTTGCTTTTCTCACACAGTATCTGCCCAACCAACAAGGTATTTAAGCCTCACAATTGAATCTGGTGTGTTAATCCCTAAACAGTCATCATCTGTTACTGGACTCAAATTATTTGAAGTGCACGTATTCTTCAGATAGAAGTTTAGTCTAAAAAATCCAGAGTGCTGCAGACTCTGAAGAGTTTATTTGCTAGTGACTGAAAAATCTATTTAGATTCCTTTGGTCCTCAAACATCTTTCAACTAAGGGCAAACACCACTATTAAGAATACTGTCCACTTAGCGTGTATGCAACATTCGGGCTAAGTACTTCAATTATCTATTGCTGTGTCACAAACTACCCGAAACCATTATTGTGGTTAATAACAATAATGATTTATTATTTCTCACCATTCTTTCAATTGGGCTTACTTATTCTACATTCAGGTGCAGAGTTAGCTGGGTTGTAAAGTCTGAGATGACTTCACTCCAATGTCTGGCACTTGGTGCAGGCAGCTGGCTGGTTTGCTTTCACATGGTGTCTTCCATACGGTGTCTCATCCTCCAGTAAGCTAGACTGGATTCCTCTCATGATGATCACAAGGCAACGTTTCAAGAGGGCAAAAGCAGAAGGTGTAAGGCCTCTTAAAGCCTAACCTCGTAAGTATCATTTCTGCTATATTCTACTGGTCAAAGCAGGTTACAAGTAGAGCTTAGAAAAACGGGATAGAGAAATAATGGTCCATTTCTTGATGGGAGGGGAAACACTGTTCACATTGCAAACAACTGTGCACATCTGGATGGGAAGAATTTGTGGTGATATTCTCTAGTCTATCTCAGCAAAAGTGGTCCAGGCAAGGGATGATGGTGGCTTAGAGCTGGGTGTGGTATGGCAGCAAAGATGGAAACACTGTACTTAACTATCTGAGAGGGCTCTATTTAATGCCTATTTTGCTATCTCTGGAATAAAGCTTGTACAAATTAAATGACTTCCCAGTGTTACCTACTTACTGAAGCCAAAAATTTAGATCCAGGTCATCTGACCACAGATTGTGCATTTTTAATTAAAATACAGTACTCTCGTCATCTATGGGTTATATGTTCCAAGACCCCAACCCTGGGGATGCCTCAAACTGTGGAGAGTATTGAGCTCAATGTATAGTATGAATTAACCCATACATGTATATCTATGACAAAGTTTAATTTATAAACGAAGCACAGTAACAGATTAATAATAAAATAGAACAGTTATATAACAATATACTGTAATTAGGGTTTATGAATATGGTCTCTCTCTCAAAATATCTTTTTTTTTTTAAAGATTTATTTATTTATTTGAGAGAGAGAGAGACAGAGAGAGTACAAGCAGGGGGAGAGGCAGAGGGTGAGGAAGAAGCAGACTTCCAGCTGAGCTGGGAGTTCAACGTGCGGCTCAATCCCAGGACCTGGAGATCATGACCGGAGCTGAAGGCAGATGCTTAACCATCTGAGCTACCCAGGTGCCCCTCAAAATATCTTATCGTACTGTCCTTACCCTTCTTCTTGTGATGTTGTGAGATGATAAAATGCCTAAGTGATGACATGAAGTGAAGTGAATGATGTACTGACCTTCTGAACATGCATCAGAAGCAGGACCATCTGCTCTGGACTGCAGTTGACAAACGTGAAACAGGTAACTAAAACTGCAAAAAGTGAAACTGTGGATAAAGGGGGACTACTCTATCCTACCATTTCCTACCACAATGTATTGACAGGTGAGAGAAATCTCGGAAAGACAGCGTGATATTTACCATAACCAAAGTACAAAAGTATTTTGGAAACCAGTATGTCTGTATTCCCACTGTACTTTGCGTATGTACTATTGCAATTATCAAATTGCATTGTGGTTAGCTATTTATGTGTTTCTTTGGGCCACTAGAATGAAAGCTTCTACAGGGCAAGGACCAGGTCTTAAACATTTATAAAAGCCCCAGGGCCTATAACAAGTAGCTGGCTGGTTCATAGTAGACTTCTTATAACGATTACTGAATTAATGGCTTTTAAGTATTACAAAGCTAATTAAGGGTATTTTCTGCCACCAACAGTAGGAAGCTACAAGTTTTAAAAATTTTATTCCTTGTAATAAAATTGCCTCAAGGAATATTTTTAAAGAAGAAATGGAAACATAAAGTGAATCAGAAATTACTTACTTTGGAAAAATCAATAATGATCATAAAAGGGCCACTTACTATACTATGATCTAGAAAGGAAAATGGCTATTCCTTAAAACATAGTTTGTTTTGTTTTGATGTACATTTTCTTAATACCAGTTCAAAAATCAAGTCTTACTTACAAGGACCTACTTGTAGAATCATAAACAATGGCTATAAAGATTCTAGCTATTCTGCAAAAACAAGACTCTGAAAGTAAATTAAAACCCCAAAGACATGAAACCTGTTATTCAAATACCAAAAATAGCCTGTAAACAGAATTGAAAAATCTAAAGAGGAAGAATACTAATTGGCCTGGATAATAAGATATATCGTCTTTATTCCTCTTTTAGGAAGTCATGAAATAGTCATGTACATTTGTTCTGATGTTAGTCACAGTGTGTTATTAGTGCAGGTTCAAGCAAATGCTGTATAGACACCTCAAGGGGTCTGAACTTCATTAGGGTCAGTCATCTTTGCCTTTTCATAATTACAGGCTATATTCTAACTTCAAAGGGCACCTACCTAAATGGAGATTAAAGCTTCAAAGAATCAAAGCAATGCCACAACTGACCTTCATGAAAAGGCAGATGAAGGTATTCATTCTACTGATGCCTCATGTCATTTGTGTAAGCATAGGACAGTGTTACAATTTTAGGATGTGGACAGATACATGTCCTCCACACGCTATACAAACATCCAGCTAGAGAAGCATGTGGGAGATTGTTCCATTTTGTTCCACGGGGATTAACTGAGAACCCAGCTTGAGTCTGTGCCACCAGAGCTACCCTCACATTCTTTCCTGAGAAGGCTAAAATTGGTTACCAAATCAGGCTGAGGCTCCTATCACTGGAATTTCTCCTATCAGAAACAAAAACTGAGACTTTCAATTTTTTCACCTAGGTTCTCCCAAGTGACCGGGAAATAAAAATCACCAACTTACATGAAAGAGGTTCAAGCTTTGCTGCAGAGATGCCAAGCTCAATTTCTCTATGTCAATCTCCAGATATATTAATTATAGGTTCCTATTTGTAGCTTTATTGCTATATATGATCATATTGAAAATTCAGAGGGTTGTATATAATTTTATTCCCTATTCTGATGTATTTTATTAGGAGTTTGAAAATGCTTTTATTTTTTTTATTTTATTTTTTTTGAAAATGCTTTTAAATCCTTAAAACACATCAATGGTTAAGACACTGTTCCCTAAACTACTAAAGCTCATGAAAACATCTTGAAAAAATCAAATAGCACAACTTTCAAGGCCTGAATACCATGCAAAAAAAAAAAAAAAAAAAAAAAAGAAGTAGAGCTTGTACATAGCTTGGTTAAGAACAGGCAATTCACAAGAATGATGCAAGACCATCTGAATTAATATTTACAACACTAACACATCGGATTATTCTTTTGGAATACAAAGCCCTGCAAGAAGGGTGTCCTACATCATCAGCCCCTTGAGAAACTGTGGATAAACACAAAATAATATATCCCTAGAGATGAAATACAACTGACTGTCCCCCCGAGAGAGCCCTCGTTTTGATGTTAGAGTGAAGGATGGGTGTTACTGGTATTTCAAAGGAAACCCCCCCAGAAGCAGGACTCAATAAAAACTGACATACAGATTAAAAAGATGATTAAATATTAATGAGGCCAAACCCACTTATAAACCAAATGCTGAAGAAAGGAGATATCTTTCTTCCAGAGAAAGTTAGTTTCACTCATCACATTCTATTACTTTAAAACAACAAATCTGTTTTTGTTATTGCATACCAAGCATTCAGTTTTGGGTAACATGGACTTGACCTTTGCGAAGCAAGCTGGTTACTAAATAATGTATAACTATGATATTTGCGTTGTCCCAAAAAAAACCTGGAGAATATCATGACTGAGAATTTCAATGTAGAACGACAAATGTTTTCCTCTGATAAGTGTCAGCTAGGTTCACTTTGGGTCCCAGGTATTGCTGCGGTATGGTTTTTGACTATCCAACCCTGGATAATAGGAGGCTACGTGTTTATAGCTAACTGCAACATTTTCTGAGATAATTTTGCTATTAAAATCTTTTGTTAGGGGTGCCTGAGTGGCTCAGTGGGTTAAAGCCTCTGCCTTTGGCTCAGGTCATGATCTCAGGGTCCTGGGATCGAGCCTCTGCATCGGGCTCTCTGCTCGGCGGGGAGCCTGCTTCCCCTCTCCCTCTGCCTACCTCTCTGCCTACTTGTGATCTCTCTCTCTCTGTCAAATAAATAAATAAAATCTTTAAAAAAAAAATCTTTTGTTATAAATAAAATGTCCCCAACCTACTTATCATAAATCCCAATGCCAATTCACCATATCTAGACTTATTTAAGAAGGAAAAGGCAGAGGTAGTGATCTCAGTGCCTTAAGAATGTGCCCAGTTTTAAATAAAATGAACATCTTTTCTAAAGAGAAATTTAAATATATTTTGGACCAAAAAAATACATGGTTGGTTTAGAAATCATAGAATTTTACTTCTTGCTTAGAAGACCTATGGCATTTACTGTATTCAAGACTTTGCTAGTCCCCTCCCCTTTACTTTAAATGACAGCTATATTGAGATGTAATTTATATATCGTATGATTCACCTATTTTAAATCTAAAATTCAATCATTTTTAATATATTCACAAAGTTGTGCAAGTATTACCACAATCGGTTTTAGACCACTTTCATCATTTTCCCCCAAAAGCCCATTAACATTTTCCTTCTCCTCCCACTATCCAACTTCCCTACCCTGCCTCCCCCTTGGGAACAACTAGTCTACTTTCTAACTCTGTGGATTTGCTATTCTGGACATTTCACATAAACAGAACCACTTAATACGTGGTCTTTTTTGACAGGAGTCTTTTCCTTAAAAGTAACATTTTTCAATGTGTTTTCAAGGTTCATCCAGGATGTACCATGAATCAGTACTTTGTTCCTTTTTTTTTTTTTTTTTTTTAAGTAAGCTCCATGCCCAACATGGGACTTGAACTCAAGACCATGAGATCGAGAGTCATATGTTCTACTGACTGAGCCAGCCAGGCGCTCCTTCATTCCTTTTTTATTGCTGAATGATATTATTGTATAGATAGATATACTACATTTTAATAACGCATTTACTAGCTGGAATTAACATTTGTATTGTTTCCTACCTTACTTTCACAAATTCTTTCTTCTCTTGATTCCCTTTTTTATCATTTTAGTCTTTTCGTGGACAAATTTCTTCCACTCCTTTAACTTCTGTCTTGCAGATTTGTCATATGCCCTCTGTATGCCTTTACTTTCTCTTTGTGATTGCATTCATTCTATATGCCTCAATGAATCCTACATGCTGACAAGCCTCAAATCTCAATGTCTAAAGACCTCCTTGCTATAGGTCAGACCCCATATAGCTTCCTCCCTGCCTATTACCTTTCCTTGCTACTTACTATCTTTCCAAATATCTAACTACCTCAGCAGACATCACTAAAGATCTTGACTCTTGCTTTTTCTTCCTCACTTCTTCCACATTAAGTGGATCCCTATGTCATATATATTTTCCCTGCAGCTATTTCTTGAATCCATCCCTATTCTATGCCATTAATTACTAGCTAGGACTCACCATTTATCCTTATTATACATACTTCACCTCTTAACTCATTTTTTGGATTCTAGTGTAACACTTCTTGGTTACACTTGAAGAACTTCTTGGGTTCTTCAATAACTCACCTCCATTAAAGAAATAAAATCTAAGTTCCTTAGCATAGGATAAGAAGCCTGCATGAGCTTGCCTCAGTTTATCCAATCAATCTTGCTCTGCTGTTCCACAAGTGACCTTGACTCTAGTCATATCATATATTTGGTGCTTATGAACAGTGCCATGACTGGCTTCCCTTTATGTCATTGGATAGTTTATTTTCTCTGCCTGGAATTCAATTCCTCTTCTTCTATTGCCTAGTTTCATATTGTCCATTGAGCTAGAGACTAGTTAGCTGCTTACTAAACACTTTTTTCTTTTTTCCTGGATCCAGGACTAGACCATGCGTCTCTGCAATTAAGTGTAGCCTGGGAATGAACTGCAGCCATTAGCTCATGGGTGAAAGTGAAGTATCTGTTCAGGTTTAGATCATAAAAGCCTCTTGCATAATGACCCTTTCTCTTTTCCTGTCAAGTAGCTCAATGTGACATCTAAAGATATCTTGAAAATCCCATGTTGAAGATAAGCCTGGGTCCCCAAATGACTACACAAGGCCACAGCTGTTCTAGCCACCCTCCTCCACTGAATCTTATGTAAGTGAGAACTACATTTCTAGGATATTACACTTCAGACTTTAGGGATAATCTAGTATAGTGGTCAGCACTACTCTTCAACAACCAAGTGACTGGAAAGGTCTTAACTTCTACTTCCACATCCCTCCTTTTGTGCATCACACTACTTGTCAAGCTGTATAGTAACAGCAATTGGCAAGCCTATCTCCTCCACTACATCATGCACTAAATGAAGTCATGGACTGGACCTCTGATCTTTATAACCAGCATCAACTGTAATAGCCACTATATATGTATTTGTTAAGTATTTGTTGAATGAATTAAAGTTCCCTTCACATATCTTTACCTATGTCTGTAGGAATACTAGGAATTTTACAACAAAAATGTGTGTGTGTGTGTGTGCGTGTGTGTTGGGGGTTATTTATTTCTGTGTTTATCTAAATTTGGAAAATGATAGGTTAAACAAAAAAAAACATTTTTTTTTTTTTTTATTGCAGGCATTCTCAAATGATGAGCATTATCAAGATGGTAGTTTTTTTTTTTTTCCAAAAATTATTTGATCACAGGCTTTTTTTCCTTATAGAACATTTGAGAGATAAGTAATCCACAAAGCATACTTTGGGGAAAAAAAAAGCAACCTTGACTAACACAAATATTGCAAAATCTTACATAAAAACTCTGAAATGACAAAAAAAAAAAAAAAAAAAAACTCTGAAATGTTTATTTCAGTCCTAGATGCATAAATCACACAGTCAACTTAAATATTCAGGGGCTGATGAGTTTCTGGAATATTCATGCCAGAGGCTCTATTCATTTGGGGTTGCCTAGCTTTGGGATATTTCTCTGCCATGAGAACACATTCAGAACAAGAACTAGGGAGGTAAGGATAAAATAAATCATGCTTAGTGCATTTCTTTTGTTGTCTTAGTCTGGCTAAGAATGAGCTGAAAAGAAATAGCTATTGGCTCGTCTAAAGAGAAATAGTTTTGTAATCAGTATGATATAGTAGGAAAGTTATTTAACTGGCCCTGCATCTCAGTGCCTTCAACTATAAAAAGCAAAATATGTAAAGAACTTGGTAGAGTGCTCGGCACAGGTAAATGTTCAGCAAATGTTCCTTACTGTAGTTATTAACAAAAAGAGCACTGGTAGCAAGCCTCCTTGTGGTGATCTTGGGCAAGTCACCTGACCACTCCCGGCTTCAGTTCCCCTGTCTTTCAAAAACAAATAGTAGGATTAAATTGCCTCTGACTTTTACTTCTGCTCTGACATGCTGGGATTCGGTCTTGTTTAACTTCAGTTTTATATCTGTCGTTCTGGCTTTGAGCAAGTCATGCTCCTGTGTTTTCTCCTTTTGAAGATGCTAAAAGGAGGCAATGAAGTCTAGATTGTCATCATTAGTGATGACAAAACAGAAGCAGGAATAATCCCCTAAAGAAGATAATTCAATGTCATTTCAATTTGACCTTGGAATTTCCAATGACTTTGGGGTTCGAAATTCACCTTCCTAATTTGCCAGATACTACAGTTTTAATTACCTGGGCATATACCAATTATCGACAGGGTTAAAACAGGCCTTGAAGCAAACCAAATACAGAACTTGTCTAACACACAATATAGTCTTGGATTCTTAAAAGCAGTATGCTCTTTTGCAGGAAGCAAATGTATTCAAAGTAAAATGTCCTGGCTATCTAAGGTGAACACATGCTGTTTATTTTATACAGTTTGCTGCTTTATCTCCTCACACATGAAATACCTGTTTGATGTAACAGTGTAGCTGAATCCAACGCCCATGACATTAGTACATCTTTCTTAAATAAGCCCTTACAGACTTATAACTTTATTTCTTTTTAAAAGTGTTTGAGTATACTACTGTAGTTTTATCATCATTTATAAAGTATCTCTTAGACCTTGGAAAATCCGTAAGTGCTGTGGCTTTACAGTTTTCAGGATGTTGGATGCTTTCAACTGAACTGGGGTCACTCCTTAGATAGATTGTTCAGTCAGAGGAGCTTGGGAAGAAATGTAAATTTCTCTGGCCACGAGGAAATAGAGATTTGTCGAAGCCCCGTGATTTTGTAGCAAACTGCCATGCTATTTTAAAAGCCAATAAAATACAAACACAAATAGGATTTCATATACAAGGTAGAGCCTAGAAAATGAAGCTGTTCAAACAATTCTTCATGAGGTTTCCAGTTCTACACATAAAAACAAAAGCAACATTTTGAGAAACTCACACGTGGTTATGTTTAATATAATATCTCTCAAATAGATTATGTACATTGAAGATGACTTCGAGCCATTGCCATATCAAAGGAAAAAGGATCCCATAAATACTTGTGCATGTCAAATACATACCAGATATTATGAAAAGTCTTAAAAGATAAAGAAGAAAGAATAAGCCCTTGGTCTCAGGCTGACTGTCTTATATTTAGGAAGCCAAATTAAATGAGTGAAAAGGTAAATAATAATAATTAAGGAACATTAATTGGAACATTAATGTAAGAGGTATTGCATTTCATTAATCGTTATGGCAGATAACAGAACTGAAACCTCATGGCAGACTAGGGTTTTGCCTGCAAGATACTACAGATTTATCTGTTCCTACTCCCAAGAAAGTTTTTATGGTATTTTATTCTGCAATAGAGTGTTATTTTCTAATAAAGACATTTTCTCTGTTATCATTGAACAGTTCAGCCTTGAACAATCACATGGGTTTAAACTGTGTGGTTCTATACAGAGATCCTTGAGAAATATAGTACAGTGCTGTAAATGTATTTTCTCTCCCTTATGATTTTCTTAATATTTTCTGTTCTCCAACTTACTTTATTGTAAGGATACAGTATACAATACATGTAAGATATAAAATATATGTCAATTGACTGTTTACACTATCAGTAAAAGTTATGGTCAACAGTTGTCTAAAAGTAGTTAAATTTGGGGGGGAATCAAAAATTGCACAAAGATTTATGACTGCGTAGGGGGTTGGCACCCCTAACCCTTGTTTGTTCAAGGGCCAACTGTATTGTAAAATCAAATGCAATTCATGAAAACTTAAGTATTGGCTATGTGTGTGCGTCGACATAATTAAAAAAAAAATTATGACTTGCAACTGATCTTCTTCTGGGTTCAAATCTTAGAAACTTCAGTATGCTCTTTTGGAGAAAGTGTGGACTTTTTTATTTAAAAAAAAAATGAAAGTAAGAAAAGTTACCTTCTCTCAGCAACTGACTCCATCTTTCTTAGTCTCAGATCCCTCAGATGAAATAATTATAATACTACTCACTTCTTAGATTATGAATTAAGATTGAATGAATAGATATTTTACTGGAAATGTTTATAAGACATAAAGGATAGTGCAAATGCTCATGGCTCCAGGGATTTAAGAAAATGGAAGGATGCTACTTTTCAAATAGGAAGATAACAAAATGACATTCCAACATAGATAGATGGAACCAACTTAATTTATTTGTTGAACTTCAGTAAGTTACTTTACTTCTCTGAGGCTTACTTTTCCTCATCTGTAAAATGAGAGTATCAGTAACACCTGCTTTCCTAATCGCCTGATACAAATATTAAATCACCTGAATTAAATATTAAATAGTATTAAATGCTAAGTAACCTGTATTAAGTATAATACAGGTTACTTAACACTGTATCTGGCCACTAGTACGTAAGTCACAGCTATTTACTACAAGGATCGTTTCTCCGGCAAGGCATTCTTGTGGTTTGAGTTATCCCCGACAGACTCTACTTGACTATCAGGACAGGTTGGAATAATATCCATTTTATGGTAAGTATAGTGTAGCCGGATGACCCATGAGGGTTTTATTTATTCACATGCTCCCCTGAAATTAATAAAGTCTGGTCAATGAGGTTAAGAATTTCCCTTGTAGGGGGCTTGCGTGGTTCAGTTGGTTAAGGAACTGCCTTCAGCTCAGGTCATGATCTTAGGGTCCTGGGATGGCGCCAGCATCAGACTCCTTGGTCAGGGGGAGCCTGATTCTTCCCTTCCCTCTGCCTGCTACTCCACCTGTTTGTGCCCTCTCTCTCTGTATCAAATAAATTAATAATCTTAAAAAAAAAGAATTTCCCTTGTAAAAGTACTTCATTATTATTATTTTATATCTTTTTTCACCCTAGAACTCTTTGTATCAGAAACATTGGCTACAACATATTATTTTGAAAGTATCTCTCTATCCAAACCACAGAGCCATAAACATACACATCCGATGTATGACTCACCCATCCGAGAAACCACACACATGCGTCCCATGCTAACTAAATACTTAGGTTTACAGAAGCATATTTACAAAAAACTAATTTACTTCCTGTGCTCCCTGCAGTCCCATCTTGTTTCCATGCAGCTGATCCAACTTTCAATTCACAAAAGCAAAACCTCCTTAGAACCAAAATAAATACTAATCTTAAATTCAATGTACCCTGACAGCAAATAAGTCTGCTGTGCTTACTTCAGCATGAATAAAACGCCCGCAAGGAGACTCCTACATAAGAGTATATTTACAAGTTCCATTACCCACTGGAGAGATTGATGTAATAAACCTATAATAAAAAGCCTCATGTTATAGATTTCTCTAATGTTTCTTATCAAACCGCCTGTATTATCTTGGCTTGTGTATTCAATTTAAAATAGGTTTTCAATAAGTGCCTCAAAGCTAGAGGTCATTTTCACTTGGTTTTTTGACATGCTGTAATGTGTACAGACACTTTCTACCCCCAGAATTGGAAAAATATGCCTGTCTGGTCAAGCACTTCATGGCATTAACCTATATAGTTATTTTTAGTCTCTAACAGTTTTCCAAGTTGTAACAGCCGGCTATCCCATTATATAATTTATTTTTATTGCCAAGTAGGAGTAGGTGAAATGTTCCAGATCACATCAGCTGACCACTGTAATCTTAAATTATTTTGCATTATGTATAGATTTTTCAGAGAGCTTGCTTATTTGAATTTGAAAGTACTGACCAGAACTCCCAATGAGTTATTCTCCTGAACTGCGAGGAAAACCACTTACTTAAAACTGGCAGTCCTTCTACCCCAGAAAAAGGAAGATAGCTGGTAAGGCATGAATAGAATACTTGAATCCCTATCCACATTTGCGCCTTTATATCCCCACTGAGTTCCAGTTACTGCTCCTCTAGCCACATCTTCCAAATTGAAATGAAAATACTGATAGAATTTTTCAAATATCTGTAGGCTATTTGAAAGGATCACAGGATAGAGGCATTCCAAAATAGTGTAAATGATATTAAAATAACTTGCAGATGATGGTTCCAAATGCAAAGTAGTATTTTGACAGAAAAAAAAAATCTAAAGAGCATTTGTAATCTACAGTTGTTGTATATACTCAGTGATGACTGGAAAGTATATAAATCGAAAATACTAGTTAGTTAGACTTCCCTTTTGAGACCTGCTTTCCCAATAAATTAATGTCACATTAAAATTGTCGAAATGTATCCACTCATTTATTCATCCAACAAATATTTACTTCGTCCCTATTGTGTTCCAGGCACTGTACTAGAGTTTGGGATTCAAAAGGGGAACAGACACAGCTGATGTCTTCATGAAATTAGGGGGCTTAGAAGAAAGTGAATTTTAATTAGTCGTTATTACGAACCCTTGCTTGATTACCATTGGTGAAATATGCACTTAAGACAGAAGCACACAAGGAATCTGATGATGCTTCTGGGCAATTCAATCTGAGATTAGGTCACACTCATTTTCACACAGGAAAAATAGCATTACCCTTAGGTTACGTTTTACATCCATTCGTAATTATCTTCAATTTCTTGGACATTTTTCTGTCTCGAGATATTTGTGTATCCTCACCTATCACCAAGTGAAATAAGAGGCTGTCTGCCCTTTTCTAATAACTTAAGTCATAATTATTCTGCTTTTAAAATTCCACAGGATGCCTGCTCATACTCTTCAACATTCTTGCCTGATAAGTCGACAATTCCCGCTACAATCCTAACATCTTCACCACAACATAACACTCTCCTTTTCATTCCATTTTTTAGATGTTTTTTGGGTATCTCAAATTATGAGAAAGCATATCCTAAATCTGAGGTAGAATGTGGCTTCAGTTTTCACCAGGTGTCTAAGGTCTTGGGCTATTGCAAACAAGTCAGTTTCCTCCTCTATCTGACAGTCCTTCAAATATTTGAAAGTTAACAACCCAAATGGAATTGCCCTGAAAGCAAGAGTCAAAAGAAACTTGGGAACACTGTGATGATTTGCATATTCATTTCGCCAGTGTCCTCTGGCAAAGAGGTACTAGGCTATTACATGTCAAAATATTCATGTCCCATCTCTTCTAATTGCTCTGGCAATGCACAACCCTCTGTTTCAGTTCCTTAGACTTCTCTTCCTGTCTGTAGTATAGAGAAGTCAGGCATCTCAATATGGTGGTGTGCTTTTACTGAGCTGCCCTACATGTCAGAATACAGAAGGAACAGGAAATAGAAACAGAGGGAGACCACCACAGGAATAGGAGGTAATGTGCCACAGTGCTTTCAAGTGAAATCAAGACCCTTAATTCAACTTTTATGAGAACAGTAGAGAAACTTTCACTATCAATCTCATTCCGAGAAGGGTGAAGGGCAGACAGAACCAAAGAGACAGCTCGTCATTAAAAAATGTTAAAAATAGAAAGCAAGGCACACACACCCTGGGTGACGCCATAGTGCACACACATTCTTTAGCAGACAAGATTTCACTTTGCAGGTACAGCTATGAATCTCTCAAGTCTTACATCCCTGAACTCTCTTCAGAGTTAATGATTCAAAAGGCAGGGTGAGCTTCTCATTAAGATTCTGTATCATACCGAAGGGAGGAGGCATAAAACAAAAATTTTCTAAATTCTTTGAAATTTCAGGATTCCTGTCAATTAGAGGTTGTGACATTTTAGAGAGAAAGTGACCATGTGCGACTTTAAACCTCAGGAAGACCACGGATTTCATCCAAAATACTTATGTAAATAAATTTTTTTTTTTAAAGCCATCTGAGTTTTAGGGTGAGCTGCTACCCTGATTCACAAAGTTCTATATGTTCCAGAATGAATGTAGGTTGCATGTAAGATGTGAATAGATCAAATTCTTCCCCAGTGTTAACTGGGGCATAGTATCTGGCTCCATGAAGTAGATAATAGGAGAAGCAAAAAGTTATGACCCAGACCTCCCAGAAAGTACTGTAGATTTTTATTTATTCTTACAAAGGTAAATCCAGATCTCTTACCTAAATTAACTGGGATTAGAAAGGATTTTTTTGGGGTGGGGATGGCGAATAAAGCAGCGTATAATAAAACCTCAACACTCTTCTCAAACATTTCTTCTCTTTTCTACACAAAATACTGTTCGCCAAATACATATTGCAAGGAAGGGCTCTTTCTCTTCCTTTTCAATTGACTAAGCTCTGAGAAAGAATAACACCATTTTGTTCATTCTCAGAATTAATACCCTTGGGCTGGCCTCATTATGTTTTCTGGAAAAGGGAGATGCAAGGTAGAAAAACACATGGGGGAAAAGGAGTATATCCTGTGATTCTAAACCACATAATTTTTTAATATTCAAAATTTCAAACTTTATACACAAGTACAAAATAAGACACAAACAGCAGGATCCCTAAGAATCCATTTGTATATACTTCATAAAAGTTGGTGGGAATTATTGCAACAATAGGCTGAAGTATGTTTGAGGTATGTTTGAAATTAGACAATAAGCTTCCATTATTCTTAACAGAAGTTGTGAGCCTAATTCCCTATGCATGGCAGCTGTTTTAACCCATGATAACTAATTGTAAATACAATATGACACTAGCTAGAACCTTATTTACACCTGCCAATTTGCTACCCTTCGGCACTAAAACAAAAACAAAATTGTAGCGAAAGAACTAAACAAGCAAAAAACAACTTGCCCCTCAAGTACACACTCCTTTCTATTTCCACAAACAGAACCTTTTGCTTAGTGTCAAGGATTCTATCAACAAATTCAACTTTGGAATTTAAAATAAATGAACGAAAAAAGATATCTGCGTGCGTGACATGACAAAATGAAACTAATTGTTAAGGTGGCCATCTCCTGCAAACATGTGTCCCTCTAACACACTGTAAGTACTGTAGTGGCTCGCTGCATGTTTAAGGGAGAAGTAATGTATGATGTATAAAACATATACTTAAACCCAAAATTTTATGCTCTTTCCACATCATGATTACCAACAATATAATGTTGAAAGTATGCGTGAAAATTAAAATTTCCTTCCAGAGCCTTGCAATCTATATATTTTTAGAGGCTTCCAACCTTGGGGTTTTCTTAGACAATGTGCTCTATAAAGAACGAAGAGGTTGGCAATGGCAACCAAACCAACTGCCAACACAATGAAGAACTCTTTTTCAATGGCCTTTCCAGGTCCCTCTTGAATCCTGTAGCTCAGCTTTGGGGCAGAGTGAGTAGAAAAAGCTCAACGCCTGAGTAGAAATTCAGCAATTAATTGCTTTCAGGAAAGAAAGCAAGGCCTTGGGGAAATTAGCAAACCTCATCTGATGATCAGGTTAGTTTCATCGACCAAGGACGATAAGAGAAAAGGAAACAAAGCAAAAACAAAATAAACAACAATAAAACGACAACAACCAAACTCCGCTTTTCTATAGTATCTATACTGTCAAACTTGTTTTGCAACTGCTACTGGCTCTACATAGCCACTCATAACTCAATCAAAAACACACCCTGGGTTTGGCACAGAGAACTGGTCAGCTAATTCTCACAGAAGAGAAAACTGCTAACATTTAGAAGTTCATATATCTAGTGCCCATTATGGGCACCATTTTAAACTAGTAAGTGAAGGAATATAAAGGAAATGAACAAGCAAGAAAACGATCTTCTTGTTATTCAGACCCTAAAACAGATGGAAGGAATATAAGCAAAAAGGGGCATCGATCTGGTGTAGGCTAATGGAGGTTGAAGGCAGAGGTTTAGGAGAGAAAATAAGAGAAAGAGGAATATTTTAGGATAAATCATTTAACCTACTGAATGGAAGGAGCAAAAATTAGTGGACTTAGGGTCAAGAAATTTGAATTATATTCTCTGGCCCACCAGTTACTACCCTTGTGACCTTACAGAAGTTACCTATTCCCTTTTCCTAAGCCTCAGTTTCCTCATTTGACAGTACTCTTTTCTAACATTTCATTTTATTTTTTAATTTTTATTATTTTTTAAAGATTTTATTTATTTGTCAGAGAGAGAGAGGGAGCGAGCACAAGTAGTGGGAACGGTAGGCAGAGGGAGAAGCAGGCTCCCTACTGAGCAAGGAGATCCGATGCAGGACTCAATCCCCCGACCCTGGGATTATGACCTGAGCCAAAGGCAGATGCTTAACCAACTTAGCCACCCGGTATCCCAACCATACTCTTTTATAAAAATGATTTATTTATTTATCTGAGAGAGAGAGAGGGAGAGAATCCTCAAACAGACTCCCTTCTCAGTGCTGGGTGCTGCACAGGCTCGATCCCATGTCCCTAAGATCATGAGCTGAGCTGAAATTAAGAGCAGATGCACAATCAACTGAGCCACCCAGGGTCCTCTCATTTGACAATACTCTTAACATATTTCCTATAAATTCAAGATATGAAATTGAAATGAGCTCAATCTACAGATTAAATGGTAGAAACGACCAAATGAACAATTTTTAAAGAAACTAATTTAGTGGTTAAGATGTTAATCTAAAACATTTATTGAATTTTAAAGCAGTGTGTTGAAATATAATTTAATAATTAACACAAATAAAGGCCTTATTTTTACAGAGTGATCTACAATTAAAAAAAGGCTTTCAAATATATCATCTCATGTGAGTTTTCACACTCCTCTTTTAAACTGTACAGAGAACTGATTTATAGGCCATGTAAGAAAATTAGCTTTACTAATTTACAGTCACAATTCATTTTCTGACCAAAAACGGTGTTACCCAGCTTGATCACTGACGTTTACTGTGACTTGGCTCCGAATAAGTTTCTAAAAATAGAAAGCTAGCTATTGCCAAAAATGAAATACGACTCTAAAGGACAAGGATTTACCAAAGTTTAAATATTTAGAGGAATAAAACATAAACCATAAAGAAAATTCCCTAAGAGAAGATCCATAATAAATGTTTCTAACAATAACCAGAGTGTGATAATAAGGGTGTAGTTTGGGAAGCATACTTTGATGGACAACAGATTCACACATAAGAAATCCATCTATACTATAAACAACTACCTACCATATTGAGGTGTGGGTTCCCTTGGAACCAAGTACAACTACTCCTTTGCTTCACAGTCGTCGGGCATGTTCCTCTACACGTTGGGCCCGTGCCCAGGTTTCTTTCTTAAGGCTCCTATGTCTAGAAATAGCAGCATGTCCTCTGGGAAGTCCATCTTTTCACTCCATCCCACATCCTACCATGGCCCCAGTAGGGTTGAATTTGGGTTGGATGGTGTGCCTCACTGTAGCTACATTGCTGTCAGGACCCATTTTCTGTCCAGCACTTACCATATTTCAGTTTGGGGGGGGCAGGGCGGTAGCATCTGTTTAGATTAGCAGATCCCCAGGGAAAGAACTGCATTTTTAAACAGAATTCTTGGTATTTAGTACAGGCACATACAAAATATTCATTTTGTGAATAAATGAATGATTGGGTGAAGTTTTTCTCCTTTCTACTCTCATTTTTCTTGGTGGTTCCAACGTTACCCAACCAGAGGAAGACAGTTTTTCTTTCAGCGTAACATCCACAGTATAGGAGAGAGGAGGTCATTCTTGGTAAAGTAAAAAGGGTGGGTCTACATGGATCTGAGAGAATGGGACCACTGACAAATACACAGGTGGTGAGCTCGGACTGCAGCCGGAGACCAGGGAGATGGGAGGGACAGACTGCTTTTCTCTGAGGGCGCACTGAGGAGTGGGGCCCCGAGCTCTCGGCTCCTACGGGCCGGAGACTGGGAGGCCGCCATTTTCATTCCCCTCCTCCAAAGATGTATGGAAAGCGTTCAGGTAACAAAAGGTACAAGAGTGAACCCAAGCAGATTACCTAGCCCGGCCCCTGGAAAGGGTGGTGCAATTCTGCCTCGGGCAAAGACAATTGAGAATCTCTGCGACAGGCCCCTCCCCCAGAAGATCAGCAAGAATATCCAGCCAAGACCAAGTTCACCGATCAAAGAAAATGGTGGAACTACTGAGATAGGAAAAAGCAACACATAGAATTCATGGCTTTTTCTTCCCATGACCCTTTAGTCTTTCAGAGTTAAATACTTTAAATTATATTTTTTTCTTACTGTATTTTTTAATTTTATTTTGTTTAGATTTTTATTTTTCCTCTTTCTTATTTTAACATTTTTTAACTAGTATCTAATCAACACCTTTTTAAAAATCTTTTCTAATTTTCACTGTTACATATTTTATCCCCTCATTGTATTTAACCTTAATTTTTTGCATACATATAGGTTTTTTTTCTTTTCTCTTTAAAATTTTGGGATACACTTTCTTCAAATAGATCAAA
>CM052898.1:38079378-38128775 GCA_028534135.1 Potos flavus | reverse complement strand
GATCCACATACATGTACCCTGGGGCAAATAATACATTATGCTTTAATTAGAAAATAAAAAAAAATTAAAAAAAAAGAAAAGAAAAAGAAAAAAGGAAAAGACTGAAACGGTTTTGCTGATTTGTACACTTGGTCAGTCAATCTCTGTTAATAAAAGATTCTGATATCCTTTTCCGACGTAAAGGGTCTAGTAGTGACATTAGATGTTGTTTAAGATCACTCCAACCTATAGAATTCTAAGCCTTTCTAGTCTTATAAAAAAAGTTGCTCATCTTCCAAATTGAAATGAAGGAACTGGTACAGTTTTTCAAATATCTGTAAGTTATTTGAAAGTTACACACAAGGGGCGCCTGGGTGGCTCAGTGGGTTAAAGTCTCTGCCTTCGGCTCAGCTCATGATCTCAGGGTCCTGGGATCGAGCCCCGCATCGGGCTATCTGCTCAGTGGGGAGCCTGCTTCCCCCTCTCTCTCTGCCTGCCTCTCTGCCTACTTGTGATCTCTCTCTCTGTCAAATAAATAAATAAAATCTTTAAAAAAAAAAAAAAAAGAAAGTTACATACAAGATCACAGGATACAGGCATTCCAAATAGTATAAATGACATTAAAATAATATGTAGATGGTGGTTCAAAGGGAAAGTGGTATTTGACCAAAAAAAAAAGTCTTTAGAGCATTTGCTTTGTAGTTGTTATATATACGCAGTGACGAGTGGGAAAGATTTGTCTTTTAAAATGGGTATATGACAGAACATAGCAATTTGCTTCAGTGTCAACTGCAAATTACAGTTTTCTTAGAATCCAGAAAGAAACCTGCATTTAATTGTAGACTTAGTGCTTTAGCAATGAAGTAAATGTCTTTCCTAAAATGACCGTTAACGCCATTTAATATTAGTAGCTGTAAACTAACAACTATTATTAAAAAGACAATAGAATTAATACTGCGGTCTCAGTAAGCAGACAGCTGGCATCTGGCAATTTAGAAGCTGCAAAGTTCTTTCCTCAACTCTGTCTTAGTTTACATCTTTTTGTGAGGTTATGTGTCCCCTTCTGCAAATAAGTAAAAGAAAGTCTCACAGAGGTTAAATGACTTGCCTGAGTTCACATAATCCCTGTATATATATGTGTATAATATGTTTATGTGTATACTAAATAGCAAACCTGCACGTGAACCTAGGTCTCTGGACCATCAATATTATGATCTTTCTACTACATGAATTTGACACACAAGCTAAGGATCAGAACAGAGAAAATAAACATGTGGCTTTGAAAGAATGACTGCAACCACAGAAACAGAGCAGAGATTTTTTTTTTTTTAGATAAGGCATAGATTACATATGCTTTTTAAATACCCTATAAAAATAGGTATGCTTTCACTATGGTATGCGTTCTGAAGGCAGAGCTTCAGGATATCTCCTACACATAAAGAAAGTTCAACCTTGGTATGATGCACTAAACTACGTTCCCTCAAATTCAAAGGATTGGAGCGATCCTCATCATCTCAGACTGTGAGTGATTTGGAGACAGAGCCTTCAAAGTGGTGATTAAATGAAAATGTAGGTCCAAATCCAATTTAACTGATGTCCTTTTAAGAAGAAATTTGGACACACACAGAAGAAATGTCTGAAAGCACAGCAAGAAGGCAGCTCTTTGCAAGCCAAGTAGAGAGGACTCAGCAGAAACAGAAACCTGCCAACACCCACCCTGATCCTGGACTTTTATTCTCCATAATGGAGACAATAAACTTCTGTTGTGCAAGCTCTCTACTATGTAGTGCCTTGTTCAAAAAACCTCTGATATAGGTGCTTATTCTTTTAAGATGATAACCGCGACAGCAATGGTTAACATTTATTGACTGCTTAGTCTGTGCTGGGAAATATTTCAAGAGTTTAACATGCACCAACCTCTTTAGTTATCATCACATTTCTATGTGATTAAATGTAGGTACTTTTATTATTCCTAATTTACAAACGAGGAAACTGAGGCTTATAGACTAACTCACACAAAATGCTCAGCCAACATTTGACTTTAAGTGTCTGGCCATAAGAATGATCATTAATAAATGTTCACTGAGCTTAAGAAAAATATTATTGAGTCTTAGAAAATGAACGTATCTTTAGTACAGACCAGACACAATTACATACCGAGGATCTTCTATTGCCACGCTAGCAGATATTTTCATATGTTACACCATATTCTAAAAGGCACATTATATATGATTCCCTTTTCTACAGATGAGGACACTAACTCTCAGATAAAGTCAGTTGCCCAACATTAGTCAGCAAAAGCTAAAACACATATTAAGCCCTGGTATGTCTGAATCTCAATGCCATACATTTTCTATTTTAGTTATAAGCCACACAATAGTTGAAGTGATACAACTAAAGAATAAGTATAAATCATTTAGGAAGAGACATCGTTTTTGTATGTGTGTGTTTTTGTGTTTAAACATACTCTGAAATGTGAAAATAGGTCAGAGGATAAAAACCTGGAAACTGACTTTCCCTTGTTTTGAAAAATACTGTGTACTGAGGCAGGAAGTGTCTTTATACCATCCATTTCCCTGTACATCATGAACAAAGGGCAAGCCTCAAGTTTGTGATTTTTGGCTAAGGGCATCTTTAAGTAAAGTCTTTCACATATTCCCCATAGATTCTGAAAAGAATGCTTGGGACCAATGTTTAAATGGAACATCTTGAACAAATTACAGCAAAGGAAAATTTGAGTCCTTGATAATTTAAGTGTTATTTTTACTACTAATGTGAATTCAACCCTAGCAAATTAAAATAGGAAGAATTAATTGGATATGCAAATGAGATTATTCAGTATATAAATCTAATTACATACCAATTTGCTTTAACAGCATGAAAAAAGAATAAATTGTTCTATGTAAATTGATTGTCTTAAATAACCACCTGTAGCCCAACAAAAATTGTCTTGAAAAAGCTATGTTGGTAAGTGCAGACGTCTAAGTTAATAACATAATGTTCTTCACAGATCTTGTCACAAGAACCTCTTTACAATGAAATCTGCTTATACTCCTGATGTACAAAAAGGTATTATCAGGTTTCTAGAACATAAGGAAATAATGTCACAAGTTGGCTTTTTTTTCCCCCTGAGGACAATAGATTGATAAGAACATGTTGATTTCTGAAACACTTAATGCTTTCACACAGACTAGACTTGAAGTCTGAGCAATTTTCATGTCTGAAAAATAAGAAAGAAAGGTGGGTGACGTGTGCCAGTTTTTATTAATTTAGCTGTGGCTCTCAAATCTGTTTAATCAAATGCTTTCAATATAACTCAGCAACCCCCTTCCACCACCCATCTTTAAAATTATTTTCTTTGCCACTTAGTTAAGCAAGTAAGTTTTAAATATTTAACTGTCAAAGAGGCATTAATTCATGAAGCTTGTGCCTTGGGAAAAAGCAGAGTAATACTAGATGTTTGCAAAATACAAGATGAGGGATTAGTTGCGTTTCTCCACATGGAAAAGTGACTGTGTCCGCCTCTTTAGACAGCACTGATATGTGGCCCAAACAGAAATGTCAAGCCAGTGTTCTCAGAGGTAGCCACACTAAGACTGGATCCATTTTCAATGACTTTAGCTCAGGCAGCCCAAATGTTCCTGTGACTTTCCTGTAGACAGACCCTAGGGGCAATGTTGAGTCAAATCCCTGGATTCAACCAAGGAAATCCAATTTCACCTTAGCCTTCTTTATCTTCTTAGGTTTAGACATGGGTTTTTTCCAGAACAGTGGGTACATAAAAAACATATCTTGAGAGAGAGACAGACAGATGGACAGATGAACTGACAAGGGACAGGTGGACAGATAGAATGAGCATGTTAATAATCTATAATCTCCCTTTGTCATCAGCATTCATCCTGGGCTCTGAGTCTCAGGAGTGGTTCTGAAAAGAGCTCTTGAAATAAGAGTACCAGAAACCAAACTCTCTGCAGCTTGTGATAAAGAAGGCTGTGGAATGATTTATCCAAAGGAAATTTTTCTTCTACTTCATTTTAAGGACGAGTGTTGTGAATCCCTTTTCAATCTCTAAAGTAAAAATTGGCAATGACAGCTGGTACTGTTGTTGAGTCTCTCTGCCCAAGTTCTTTTCTTCAGGGAGATAATTAGAACTTACCCTTAGGGGATTCCTTATCTGCTTTTCCATCCCTGGCAAGGAGGAACACCAAGTGTAGAGATAGGGCATAGAACAGATGTCTTGGCTCTGTGCTTCTGCTGTCCAGCTATAGTACGTGGCATCATAAAGAGGGATCTAAGCTAGTGATGTTGTCTTGGGATGAACCCGAAATCAATGCCAGGCAGACAATAGCTGCAATCTGAGTAGAATGGAAGAGACAATGAGTGATCAGATATAAGGAGAAGATGGGTTTAAATCTGATAAGAGCAAATTAATTCATGAATGAGAGGGAGGAAGCAGCTCCCCTAGAAGTTCCCTGAGCTCGAAAGTAGAGCTGCAGCAGCTTTTTATAGGATGCCTAGGACTTCAGCCAGGGAGAGTTAGGGAGCGTCAAGAGACACTCAAGCAATAGTGTGGTCTCACTCTACTCTTAGTAATGTAGCTCCACACATACAAACAAAAACAGCAACCTTCATATCACCTCTTTTACTTCTATCCTAGCCCTTATTACCATCTCAAATTATGCCACTTATCTATAAACTCTTTCATTACCTGTCTTCTCCAGGTGGAAGGTAAGCAGGAATACATGCCTATATTTTTACTACCTCATCCTGAGCATCGAACACACTGTCTGCATTGTAGGAGTCTGCAATTGCTCAGTGACACAGAAGCCAGGCGTGTGTGCAAGTCACTGCACTAGAGAACACAATTCAATAAGAGCTTTCTAAGAGCAAAGCACTATGAGGTCACTTGAGGGGAAGAGATTAACATGTGAGGATAGAAAATGCTCCATGGAGAGGATACAGCTCAGCTCCCATTGTTTAAGCACTTCCTATGTGACAGGTATTGTGTGCAGTGCTCTAAAGGGATTATTTCAATATAATCACATCTACTCTCGGAGTTTCGGAGGTACGTACTATTGCCCTCACTCTTTTCCAGAAGAGGACACAGGTTTAGACTGGTTAGGTCACTTGCCCCAAATCACAGAGCAGTCTGTTAGTGGATTCTGAATAGGGATCTAAGCAGTCAGAACACAGAGTGCCTCTTGGGCAGAGCTTTAACAAACAGGTGAGGAAGAAAGAGCAGAAACAAAGACAGAAAGATGGAAAAATACAAAGTTTTTGTCTTCTAATTGCAGAAATGAATATGTGTGCTCACTGAACAAGAGGAGAGAAGCTGGGGAGAAAGTTAGTGAGAGGCAGGAAATTAAATATTTTAGATTTGGTCATAATATAAATATGCACAGAAAACTCACATGCATACCTGTTTCTAAGTATACACACCTATATAAAATATGGTCAGAATGGAAGCTATTGGCACTGAAGAGAGGCAATATACTTTATATAATTTATGTAGTTTACTTGAGAAATGAGATTGTCTTCTTCCTCAAGTTTTCATGAAATATTTTGGGATCCACTGAAGTTAAGGTGTGAAAGAAGTACTGATATAATTAAATATATTATTTAACATAATACAAATATGGCTTGCAATCTGACTGGCTTTTAAAGTGCCATCTGTTGATACAGGCTATGATATAATCCTAGCTTCTAAACAATTTTCCTTGCTGGTATCAAATAAGCTCTGGCAAACCAACAAAGAAAAAATATTTTAAAATTCACCTCCAGGGTATCAAATTGCGTTGTAAACTTTGCTACATTCTGAAGGACTATGCAGAGTAACAATATATCACCAGGAATGTGAACTAGGGGCATCCTGAAGAGGAAGTGTGAAAATAATTGGAAGGACAATGTGGACCAACGTTAATATTAAGACTGAAATGTTGGAGATGCATTAGGTGGGTGGGACTAAAGTTGATGAATTTAATGTTCTCCATGGGAGAATTTATTGATGTGACCTATATCAAGATTATTTTAATCATCTATTTCCTGCAGTCATGGGGAATAAAATAACCTAGATTTTTATTTGTTTTTTTTTTTTTAATTTTATTTATTTATTTGAGAGAGAGAGAGAGAGAGAGAGAGCAAGCGAGCGCACACGCAGGGGGAACAGCAGGGAGAGGGAGAAGCAGGCTCCCACTGAGCAGAGAGCCCGACCTGGGGCTCAATCCTAGGACCTCGGAATCATGACCTGAGCTGAAGGCAGATGCTTAACTGAGCCACCAAGGCTCCCCAATAACCTAGATTTTTTTAAAGTGAAGGCTGACTTCTGGACAATCTAAGTGTTTTCTCCTTTCCTATCTCTGTGAAATATGTGAATAATATGTACTCCTTGGGAAATACCAACAGAATATACAAATCATTTCCAGTCTATATATAAATGCAATAGGGATTTTAATACTCACATGCTACAGAGGAACTACCTATCAAAATTAATGGAATGATTTGGCAGTGGCCAAGCACATAGCATTTAAAATTGGTTGCACTTGTGGCATTTTCTTTTAAACAAATACTTGAAGTAGCGTATCACATTTATTTGAGGTAACAGTGAGTACACTAAGTTGTAATGAACAATCTAGCAGAACTCTTCTTAGTGCTGTGACAATGCAGAATTGAGAAAATAAGAAAAGTCTGCATGACCACCTTTTATTTTTCTTTCTTACCGTTAATCACTCTTATTCTCTTCCTGTCTTACCCCCTACCCAGCACTCTAATGCTACCTGCAGTCAGTGAAAAAAGCGACCTAACAAATGTGACACATTTAAAAACAGGTCTTGATAGGACATAGAATCCTAGGAATAGTTCTGTCATCAGAAGGGCCTCTCTGCTTCCAAAATTCAGCAATAAAGGAATTATCCATTAGTACTGGAAAATCTGAGATCAAGAGCTGAATAGTGATGCTAACATTTTTGATCAAGGATCTTCCTAGTGTATCTCACATACACACACACTGTGTGTTATAAGCTTACGTGTGCATATGTATTTTATACACACACACACACACACACACACACACGCACACACATTTATACTTACATATAAGCTGCCCTTGGACATTCAAGAGCTGTCCTTGAATCTAGTTTTTTTTTTTTTTTAATCTAGTTTTTAATACGGCAGTCCCTGTTTAGCTTTGCAAGTGTTTTCAAGTAATATTTGCCATCACCTGATGTGTCTTCCCCTAAGAACCGTATAAAGTAACCTCTGATTCTTTACATTTTTTTCCTCTTTCACATCCTATTCTTTCCACAAACCCATCACTTCCTGATTATATAATCCATGCTAGACATATTTCTGTATTAAAATTGCTTATCTCTTTTAGGTGGAAGATCTTATTCTTTCCAGGCTAACCTCTAAATGACCTTACAAAATCTTTGAAAATAGAGAATGCAGTTTTCTAAAAAGTACAGCATTTTTACAGACTTCAGCTTTTGCTCTGTTGTTTCTAAAGTAGTTCTCACGTATGACATGTTAGTATTTGCTTCTGTTACTCAACTTAAACTTTTCAACTTTGCACTCTTTGCCATCAGGTAATGAATTTCCAAATACTGTCACTTCAGAGTTTAGAAAGTGTGCATGGAAAACAAAAACAAAAACAAAAACAACTATGTCAGATTATTCTCTTGTTTGTAATCCTTTAGCCCCCAGCTACATCCTCTTTAAGTCAGACAAAAACAGATTTTGTTTTACATATAAATGTTGATGATTTTCACTGTGAGTATTTTTGGTTCAATGAATTCAATTAACTAAGTTCTTTAAAAACCAAGTGTGTATTATGTGCCATTTTGACAATTCTAGCTCTAGTAAGGGGAGACGGGGTGGAAGTCAAATAGCTTAGTTTTCCTTAAGCTATTATAAAAAAAAAAAAAAAGTCTAAACAACCAGTCAACTCAGTCAAGCATTCAATCATTTGGCTTTATCTGTACAAAGGCAGATAACTGCTGAGATTTTATTTTCCCTTCTGTATTTCAACTTTATATAGAAATGGCAGTAGTAACAAACCTCCCACCCAACAAAGCCCTAATGTATTAAACTTTTAAAAATGAATTTATTTGACATAAAATCTCATTTATTTATTCATGTTTTCATTCACCAAGTATTTATTGCATGCCTGCTCTGTGCAAGGCATTATTTTTGCCGCTTGGGATACATGAGTGAATAAAACAAAGATGCTTATTTGTGAAGAGTTTATATTTCCGGGGGAAAAGGAGATACGAGAAACAAATATGATATATAAAATAGATAGCATGTGATAGCTTTACGAATGTTATAGAAAAAAGAGAACATGTAACAGGATAAAAGGACCCATCAGTGTGGACGGAACTGGATAGGAAACAGTATGATATGCAGTGTTTAGGATAGGGTGCACAGAGAAGGTGGGATCTGAACAAAGCTTGAAGCAAGAGATGAAGTCAGCCAATAATTTATCTAAAGAATAGATCATGCAGAAGATAGAAAGAGCCAGAGCCTGAAGGCAGGTACAAGGCTGGCATGTTTCCAGGCAGGACAGAATAGAATCAGGAGGTAGTTATGGGAGGGAAGGTGGTACGGGTACAGGTGCAGATTACACAGTGCAGGCCATTGGGCGGACTATGATGTTGCTTGGAGTAAAACGGGGAGTTAAGGAAAGTTTTCAAATAGAGGAATGACATGTTCTGGCGTGTGTGTGTGTGTGTGTGTGTGTTTTAATTTTAATTTTATTCATTTATTTGAGAGAGAGGAAGAGTGAGAGAACATCAGCCAGGTGAGGGGCTGAGGGAGAAGCAGACTCCCCGCTGTGCAGGGAGCCTGATGCAGGGCTTGATCCCAGGACTCTAGGATCAAGACCTAAGATAAAGGCAGATGCTTAACCGACTGAGCCACCCAGGTGCCCCTGGTTTTCATTTTAAAATAACTACTCAGATAGCTGTGTTGAAAATGAACTATATAGAGTAGACAGTAGAAGCAGGAAAACCAGACTGTAGAAGAGAATATAGAAAGCAAAAAGGAGACCAGTTAGGACAGTGTTTTAGTATTGGAGGAGAGAGATACTTGCTGGTTCCTCAGATCAGGATGTAGCACAGAAGGTGGGAAGAAGCAGCTGGATTCAAATATATATTTAAAGATAAAGCCACAGACTAACCAAAAAATGTGACAGAAAGCAAGGAACCCAAGAGGGATATCAGTTTTTTGGTCTGCCCAATGGAAAGGATAAAGTTACCATCATGTGAGAAGGGGAAGGCTATAAGTAAAACAGTTTTAGGGGAGAAAATGGGTGATCAGGTCTACATGCTGGGTGTGAAATGCCTATTAAGATATCAAACTGTATGTCTAGCTAAATGGCTTCATCAACTATATTTGTTTTTATACACAGAAATTCACTCTGCTATGGTTTTGGAATTGTATATACAGTTAAAAATAATGAATAAGTATCAGAGTTTATTGATTTTGCAAGTTTTTTTTATATAATGACATGTGTGAATGCATGACCAAAAGTGAAAAAAGAAACAAATATTTATTCCCTCCAGAAATCTTCAATTTGTTCACCTTGCTCTTACTTGATACAAATAAAATTCCATTATAAATTTGAAGGGCTTAAAAATGTTTAAGGCATATCTAGATTTTACAGTAATGAAAAGTTTTTCTTGGTACAGCTATGTTGGGGGACAGAGGCACAGCACTGAACCACATGAAGCCAAAAGTATGAAGGTGAACTCAGGAACAAAGAGAAAGGCCTTTACTGATTGTGTACCCAGTTCCAATGTGTGTGGGGTTTCTCTTACACTACCAAGCAATTAACTCAATTCTCCATGGACACTGACCAAGGGTCCTACAATTCAATTCAATTCTGATATTATCTATTTGGAGATAGTTTCAGATTCTACATGTTAAGGGATCAGTCCCACAGGTGTCCCCTTTTGGTTGCCAAAGCAAGTTCAGGTTGTCACTTGTGTTTCTGACTGCCCAGCTATAGATCATAGGTTCCAATGACCCCCTCCTCAGGTTTCAGATTTGCTAGAATGGCCCACAAAACTCAGAAAAACATTTTACTTACTAGATTTCCAGTTCAGTATAAAAGGATATAACCCAAGAACAGCTAGATGAAAGAGATGCACAGGGATGGGAAAGGGCACAGAGTTCACCACTCTTCACCTGTCAATCATCCATAGGCAACCAATTCAATCTCCAGCTCCTCTCAGCTCCCTAGAGGTCAGGAGGTGGACTGAAACTTCCAGCCCTCCAATCACATGGTCAGTTCCCCTGGCAATCAATCCCAACCTTAGGTGCTTTTCAAAAGTCATCTCATTAATGTAAACTCAAGTGTGGTTGAAAGGGGTTTGCTATGAATATTAAAACACCATTATCACTCCTACCACTTAGGCACTTCCTAGGGGTTTTGGAGCTTTGTGCCAGAAACAAGAATGAAGACCTTCTGTAAGATCCATCTATTTCTTATTATATATTGCTGCATCATACTATGATCAAGGGACCCAAAGAGAGATGAAAGATTTCAAGAATCTACATAGAGTCATGAATTGGAAGCCAAATGAGATGGACACCACATGGCAGAAGCAAATGGAGAAATTTATCCAGTGAACTGGAATTGAAAGTCAAGCAACAAGTGGTTGAAACAATCGTTGAAAGTCAAGTTCCTATGATACGTGTTGCCCTGTGCTTGAAAGTTCACACATATAACTCATTAAAGAACTATCATTTATCTGCCTCTATTGAAGAAGAATTCATAGATGGCGGGATTAGTAATCTGTCCAAGCTCATACAGTTGAAAAGTGCCATGGGTTTTGATTCCAAGTATGATTTCCAAATTCTGGCCTTTTCTATTCCAACATGTAGGTTAGTGATCAAATTCAGATCAGGTGTTAGATAAAGAATCATTAAGGACAACTTCTGTAACTGGGGACTAAATGTTTAGGAAATATATTTAGGCATGGCATTAAATGACAGGTCTAGAAGGACATCAGAGGTCAGGCAGAGAGCCCTTTTACCACAAGAACCAGGGATTTTTAGGAGTTGAAGGAGCAGGATGGCAAGAGACAGGAGGAAGAATGCAAATCCCAAGGGAGTTTAATAGCTGAGGCAGCTTCAAAGGTTCGTGATGTCTCCCATTGAGGTAGGGACCAAACCTGAGATGATACCCTAGGGCCACAGGGCCCTTGTGTTGTACAATCTGAATAATAAACAATATCCAAAATGTGTATATTCTGCTTGTTTTAGAAGTAGGGCGAATGAAGACACTAGTGTATGAACAGCTTTTTTTAAAAAATATCCTGTGTACGTAAAGAAAATGGAAATTATATCCTGCATTTAAATAATTAAAATAATTAAAAGCCAATGTAGAGATACATATGGGGAAGCATTATTAATTCTAAAGCAAATGCCCTTGAGAGAGTAAATACTGTTTTGTCCTTCAGCAGCAAATGCATTTGAATGAAACAGAAAATAGTCTTCATAAAATTTGATGCTTAAAAACCTAGTACTTGTGATTCCATTAGGATCTTATAAGCTTATTTGGATTTCCATTGTTGATATAAGAAGTATGGGGCAGCTATAAAATAATAAACAGGTATGAGTTTAGGTTTGGGAGTTTGGAAGCTGTCCAATAACAAAATGCTTTACAAAAGACTTTTCTTCGTTTTGTGAAACACTTGATTTCCACGTTAACACAGATAATTTAAGGCATAGAGATAAGCAATTCCTGGTTTTTCTCCTCTTTTGAGGTTAGCTGATCTCTATCAGGTTGTGGGTCTCAGACTTCTGGAAAATGATTGTGCAATCTGTAACAATCTATCAATATCCTACTTTCTATGTCTAATTTAGATAGATACATTCAATGTTGTTCAGCCGGAACAGAGGAGACAGGGGAGAGGGGATTTGCGAGCTCTAAATATGGCCAGAAACCAGAGAAGGAAAAGACTAGGGCAGATGCTGGTTGGCCCTCCAGCTAACAAGTCTTTTGTGGGCACCTTCCAGCCACGAATGGAGAACAAAAGGACAGAGAATTGGGATCCAGTTATTCTTGGTGAAGGTGCAATATATTAGACACATGGGATGAAAGTTATGTGTGGATGCATAAATGTGTATGTAAATATACATGGCACCCCCTTTTTGCTCTTAAATTCATCATTTCCACGCTATAGTTTAGTGGGAGGTAAGTCATGACTATAATGTTAATGGAGAAAAATAAAAGTATAGAAATTAGAAAAATTAAAAGAACATATGTTGATTTCAAATTACATTTTGTTACCTCACACTCTCTTTGTAACTGTACTTTTATGTTTCATTGGAGATTATCAGATCAACCCATCAAATATAACAGGCTATTTTTCAAGGAGATGTGGATGGGAAGGCATTTTAAAAGTTATCCATAGTGCTGGTGCTGAATAGTTAGGTAGGAAATGTTCCATTTAAACTAAGTACAGCAACATGGTTTAAGAAAAAAGATAAAACTCATGAAAATTTTAAAAAAATTATCCAGATAATGCAGAGTGATATATCTTGCTGATGTATATATTTAGTTACTACATAAAGTGAATCCCTCCAATAACTGAGTGGCTCATGCCATGTCTTTCCACTAAAGAGAATATTTTCATCTCCCAATTCCAGATTTAAAAAAAAAAAAACCCAAATGATTAAAGTATGTAATAATTTATAGATTTTTAAAAATAATATCCTTATTTTGCATCTTACACAAAACAAGCAGTGAATATATTCTGAAACAGCATTTTCCTAGGAAGGAATGCTTATTTTCCATAATAAACAAATACCACTGTAGACACAAATATTTTTTGCTACTTAAGAGATTTTTTTTAAGTGCAATTCTCCACCATTGAGACTTTAAGCAGTGTTTGCATTAGAGACTAGTTCAAGTGCAGTAATGTCTGAGAGAAAAATGCCACAGAGTGAATGTTAATATATTTATATGTAGAGCTAATACATTTTTCATTTAACTACAGAGTGGAAGCTAATACATTTGTGTAGTGAAACTAATACATTTTTCATTACTTAAATGCATAGTAGATGGTTCCAGAGTTACCAATGAATTTACATGAGATCTTCCAAAGAACATGAAAATAATTTAAGTCATTTTCCAACAACTATGTCTACCTCCTCATGATGAGCAATGATTGTAAGGGACAGGATATAATTTGTACAGAGTAGGTAAGCATTTCTTTATCTACAATATCAACAATGTCTAAAGGTAATGGCCTTTTAGGACAAAAGTTTGTGTTTTCACTTTATTACCTTACTCTGAGTATATCCCATTTCTTTCTTTCATTTCCTCACAAGTGACAGAGCAGATGCTTTTTTCCTTCTTCTCCTTCCTTAGGAGATAGATTTTGAGGTCAAGAGCTAAAGATCAAATGACTCTGAATTAACCTCAGCAAGTTTAGAAACACAGTGCTTCTGTTTTCACGAAGACTTTTATAGGCAGCAGACTACTGTAATTACTTGGACAACATTTGGAATCTGCCATTTTTATGATTACATTATTAACACTATACAATAGAGACAATAGAAGTCTTTGGAAAAATCCCCACCTAATTAAAAAAAGATACACTGAATTTCCACAATGGGTTTGATCCTGAACTCAAGCTTGGCTTTCTGTCTAAACACGAGAAACAAACATATTTATGGGCACAAAGTTCACCAAGCTGAAATCCTCACGCTTACATTGGATATAACAAATGTGTCAACACATTTATTGACATCTCTGTGTATTAAATATGTACAAGGAACAGAATTTGGAGGTCGAGCACTGAATGTAACTAGTGTGTTAAAGACACATGGTTTTTGTTTGATAAAGACAACGTTTTTGATAAATCCAATGACTAGCAAGTAGGCCAGGGCACTGATGGCTCTGCAGAGCCCTGGAATGGGAGCACCACTCACATGGTGTTCTGTGTGAATAGCATTCCTGGATTAGTGTAATCCAGTAGTTGGCTACAGCTAAGGTTTGTATGACCAGACTCCTATGTACAAATGGCTGACGATTTCACTTTCTCTAATTGTTCTCTGGACTATGGAAAGAAAAAATGTAGAAATTAATAATTTTAAAAAAGCAACATGAAACAAAAGCCAGATAATGTACAGTGTTAAAGTAAATATAGTTCTTATCACTTGTAAGTTTCCAGTCATCAACACATACTGATTGTAAGATAGCGTCGGTTGGTGGTTAAGAGCATTTGTGATGTTTACATCCTGATTTTTGGCACTCATTGGCAGAGTGACCCCTGGTAATTTCCTCAACTGTTCTGTTCTTCAGCTTTCTCATCCTTAAAATAAAGATGATGATAATATACCTTGCTCAGTGTCATAAGAATTGTTACTCAGTAAGTGCATGCTGCCTGTTTGCTCCAGAGTAAGTGCTAAAAAAAAACCTTGAGAAGTTACTCTTATCACCACCTGGTAAAATGGTTTGTGATCACAGGTGAATTTAATTTACAGGAATTAAATTCCACCCCCACAGCACACAGGGTGATCTTGCTCAGAAGGTTCTCAATGATTTTGTACACTGTGGTGAGTGTAAGAGTGGCATAAAACTGAAGTTCTTTGAGTAAGCCTTGAGCTCTCCAGGCCATTCAATGCCATGCTGACTATGATTGGTGTGTGAAAGGGCATTTTAAGAAAAAATATTTTGTTTATTTATTTGAGAGAGAGAGAGAGAGAGCACACATGAGCAGGGGGTAGGGGCAGAGGGAGAAGCAGACTCCCCGCTAAGCATGGAACCCAACTCCATCCCAGGACCCCAGGATCATGAACTGAGCTCAAGGCAGACACTTAACCAACTGAGACACCCAGGCGCCCCCTAAAGGGGTATATTTTACATATAACATGGCCCCTGAGGATAAAAAAAATACTTCATTTAATGTTCAACAGCAATTTTTTTCCAGTGTTATGGGGAAATTTACAAGTGCTGGATTTAGTTAGAGGTAATACACCAGCCTCCAACATGGCCCTTTTCTAAGGTGAAAAGTAATTTTGTCTCTGTATTTTCTTTTCTTTTTTTTTTTTTAAGATTTTACTTATTTATTAGAGAGAGAGAGGCAGAGGGAGAAGCAGGCTCCCTACTAATCCTGATGTGGAGCTCGAGCCCAGGACCCTGGGATCATGACCTGAGCCGAATGCAGACGCTTAACGACTGAGCCACCCAGGCGCCCCCGTTTTTAAAAATGAAACTGTATGAGATCATAACTGCACTGTATAGGAAATGCACCTGATAACTACTAGGGGAATTAAACAATTAATGAAATATAGTCTCTGCTTTTATGAGATTACAGTTTATGAGAGAAGGTAAACATAATGCAGGTGAACAAGAATGAAGTGATTTTTAAATACTTCTAAATTTAAATACTTTTTAAATAAAAAGTGATTTTTAAATACTTTTAAATACAGCTATATAAAGTTTCGATTCTTGTACATTTGGTTTGAACTGTATTTTCTCTAGTGCATCGTAGTTAAGTTTCCTCAGATTAAAAAAAGTCTAAAAAGTGAAGTATTTATTTGTGACTCTCTTAATATAGTACCTGTAACATTATCAAAAATATGGTTAAGTCACCAAAACCAGTATAAGAACCAGATGGTGAAGATGAGTGACAAACCTCAGGCTCTGGAAGACTAACGGGTCTCTTATGTACAAGGTAACTCTTGGGTATTTTGTTTTTGCTGGATTATATTGTTTTTAGTGTCAAATTTGCTTCCTTCTTATAGTGCATAGGAATACCTAAGTAATCTCTGGAGGCTACAACATTTGTAAGGTTCACTGACAGAAGCATTCTGCTAACTGCATTTTGCTATTACATAATAAATGAAGTCTTTCAAAACTAAGTATTCATCACAATAACCCATCATACTGTATGGATTTTAAACTTAGAGTAACTGTTTCCCTTTTTTTTTCTTTCCCCTAAGTTAATTTCCTGACCTGGTAACATTGGCTTCCTAACAGTCAGTAATAGCAAATGTAGAAATAAAGCATCAAACACTGCACAAGAGCCATTACTCTCAGAAAATAATGCCAATACTTAATTAATTTCTGGAGAAGAAATTAAAAACATTACCTGATAATACTAGTACTCTCACATCAGCCAATATGAATGAGATCTGATGGGAATGCAAAAAAAAAAAAAAAAAAAGCAACAACAAAAAAACACCTTTTGTAACTTGGTTAATCCATAATAAACACACACATACACATGCATACACACACTCCTCGATAAATACAGATATATTAATTTAACAAAAAGATTTAACAATATTAAGGTACACTTTCTCAGCATTACTTGTGATCTATATACTAGTAAGGTATAGGAATGTGTTGGGGCTATCAGGCAAAGAGCTCAGTATACAGCATAGGTCAGCAGACATTTTTCTCAAAGTAAATATTTTATAGATAATAAATGTTTTAGTAACATACAAATATATAAGGAGCAAATATTTTAGGTTCATATGGTCATTTTTCTTCTGTAATGCCTCAATTCTGTTACTGTGTAGTATAATAGCAGCCATAGAAAACAAACTGATGAGTATAGTGCTGTTCCAATAAAACTTTATTGATAAAAATCTGGTGGTGAGCCAGATATTGCCCAAGGCTCTAGTTTGTCCATCCCAGGTAATCATAAAAGATAACTTACCAGAAGGCAAAAGTTATTTTAAAGAGAAACACAGGGGAAAATTTCATATTGAATATTTTAGGGGAATGGAGGTTGTACATAAATAACTAAGAGTTTATAGCATAATCTGGTCCCAGTGTATCATGGGTCTGTGTAACAATCTGTAAGTTCATGCTTTAGGAAGACGAAACAAAGAAACAAACAAAAAAACATAACATCAGCTCAAGCAGGCATCAAATACTATAGAGTTAATTGGTTTGGAGGATGACAAAAACCAAGAGGAATGTTTCAGGCCCAAAGGAAGTATGAACTGTATCAGACCAAGGAGGCTGATGTAATAATTTGGACCTCCTGCTTTCTTATTAAACTTAAAAAGTCTTGTGACCAGCCTTCCAGGCTGGAGTACCTACAGTGAGGACCAGAAGACAATCTGTGAACCTAGGATGGAAAGAACTAGGGCTAAAGGTCTTTATTAGAAAAAAGAGAATCTAATCCAGTGGTTAAGCAGTGATACCCTGGCCTGAGAAAATGGAGTACTTAAAAATTATTTGTTTTCAAATTAGATATTATATTAGTCTGCTAGAACTACCATTACAAACAATAGAAATGTATTTTCTCATAGTTTGGGAGGCTGGAAATTCAAGATAAAGGTGTGTACAGGGTTGGTTTCTGGTAAAAGCTTTCTCTTTGGGTTGTCAACAGCCATCACTCCCGATTTTGCTCCTCTTCTTATTAGGAAACCAGCCTTACTGGATTAGAGCTTTACCCTAATGACCTCATTGAACCTCAACTACCTTTCTAAAGACCCTATCTCGAAACACAGTCACATTAGGAGTTGAGACTTCAGTGTGAAGATGGGGGGCACAATTCAGTCTATAAAAGATACCTATTTCAGTTACATTTTTTCTTTTTTTTAAAACCTTATTAAGTAATCTCTACACTCAATGTGGGGCTCAAACTCACAACCCCAAGATCAAGAGTCACATACTCCACCAACTGAGCCAGCCAGGTGCCCCCAATTACATTTTCTTAAGACACAATTTCATTATTGCCAATGATAATCAATCAAATTAAATTATACTGAAGGTCTACCATATCAGTAGTTGGATTCTTACACTAACAGACACACAACTGGGAAAGATTTTCTCAGAAAAATTATATTTTGAGTTTTTAAACAAACATTTTTTATTTTGTCTAGTTCCAAATGATCACAACCTAGAAAAAATATTTTGTGATTTTTTTTTTAAATAAAACTTTTTGGTATGTCCAATTTTGAATTACCACAAGATTCGCTTCTCTTTAATAAGGCAGTTACCACTCTCTACAAATCAGACATGGAACTACAGGTTGAAGGAAGTTCAACTGATTTTTCAAGATTCAGATCTGTTTTCTTTCCAATTTGGAAGAATAGAGAGCCTTGTTCTCATTTCACTGACACTGATAAAGGCAACTAGGGGAAAAAAATCCCACTTCATCGTTGCCCACTGATGGCAATCAGAAGAATTTGGAAATCTCTCAATAGTCACTTACATCGGCACAAAACCACATCAGATATCCATTGCATCCTATCTGGAGTGGAAAATATTCTCACGAATCAAACCTTTTAAAGACTTTCTTCTTTTTTTTGGCCTAAGAGCAGAGCATTGCAGAATATCAAAGTAAGTCTGTGGAGCCATTTCTCTTAAAGTGCCCTACTCCCACTCCCAAATGTGCAGTGGTGGCCTGTCCTCTCTGCTTCTCTATGTTGATGACTGCGCTTCCTACCTGCTGTCTCACAATCTCATTTTTCTTTTCCAAATTCCCCTTCTCTCAGCTGTTACTTTAGAACGCAGCTGATAAGCTAATTCTTGCTAAAAGGAGTACTACTGATCCAAACCTTCTTAATATGCTGAGTTTCCTCAAAGCTCGTGCGCGCACACACACATTTTAACAGGGGTGCTGGGTAGAACAAGGGTTAACAAAAAAGTATGGACTAGATCAAAGGAAGAGATACTTCTAGCTACAAAAGCCATTTCAGCCAACTCTCAAATTACACTACAAAGCAAATCCCTAAAAAATGTAAATATAAAAGTGTCACCTCCAGGATAATTCAAGGACAGAAAACTTGACAGCTACAACTTTTATGATTCGAAGGAGAGATACTTGCTGATATAATAAAAACTAAATATCTTCAATTAAAGTCTGCAAGATGTTAATTAAGCTCTTAATCTTATGATTCATAATAAATTCATTTTAATTAGTAAACTGTGATGTATTTCTGAAAATGAAAAAAAAAAATAAATGATGGCTACAGGCAACACCACTCATATGGATGACAGACCCTGTTGGCAAACAAAACCTATGGCTACCCTAATGTCAACAGATTAAAGAAAAAAGATTGAACATACTTAAGAAAAATGACAGCCTAATGAAATCATATGCTAGGAAAGACACGTAACTTGTTAGACTTAGTAGAATCCAAGTCAGAACTGAATACCTCCCAATTTCATGCAAAACACATTTTTAAACTACTGACTATGCACAAACTCTGTGAGAAGAGTTGTGACAACATACAAAGATGCAATACATATAGTTCTTGCCCTTAAAGTAAGGTGATCAACTTGTTCTAGCTGCCTTGTGTTTAGTATGGCAAGTCCTGCAAACTCAGAAGCTCCCCAACCTCAGCCAAACCAGGATGGTTGGATCCCACCTCAATAGTATGTTCAGACTAGCCGGAAGATGAGGCACAAATCGCATTATAAAAGTAGATAACTAGAGTGGGGAGCGGGGACCAAGTATAAACTGATTAGGAACGTGTCAAATATTAAGATGATTAACAGAAACATAGGTACAGTTTAAGTATTATCTTTGAATCACTTCCTAGCGATGAGATAAATGTGAGAAGTGCAGAGTAAATGTGAAAAGTAGAATGCCAGACACCTTGCTTACTTCTTGTAACAATATTTATATCTCTATTATCTAGGACATTTGAATAAAAAGGTTAAATTGGAGGTGAACACCAAAGGAATATTAAAATTTTGTTTACTAAAGACTGTCTTAATAATCTGGGTAATCACACAGAATTTTGCAGTGTAGCCATACATGGAAAATGTAAAAAGAACCACTTTTAAGCCAAGACAACTCTTCCCTCTTCTTTTAGGCCCGCTTCAGTGATGCAATGGTTTTTGTTTGATCCATTTTATTGTTAGGGAGACTGGACTACAATTTTTTATATAACTATAATTTTTTATATAAGACAGAAAGCATAATCATAAGGGAAAAGCTAAAGAGGCACCAACATACTAAAATTAAGTACATCTGCTACTCAAAAGATTCCAAATAAGTAAAAAGGCAAGCAACCAACTGGGAAAAAAAAGAAAAGAAAAAATATATATATGAAGGATAGTGTACAGAATATATTGAATTTCTTCAAACTAAGAAGAGTATAAACAATCCTGATGAAAACTGTCAAATGATGTGAACAAGCAATTCACAGAAGAGAACTGGATGGTCAATAAAGACTTGAAAATAAAAATTACAAAATAAAATCAAATTGAGATAGCATTTCGCATTCGACAGATTGTCAACATGCAAAAGTCTGACAATATCAAATGTTGGCATGAATGTGAAGGAACTGATACAATTAGACACTGCTGGTAGAAATGTAAATTAGAATAGTTCTTTGAAAAACAACTTTGAATTATCTGGTGAAGCTGAGGATACTCACAACTCAATGATTCTTTTTTTTAGAGTCAAGGAACATGTATAACAATAGTCATAGCGGTATTATTGGTAGTAGCAAAAAAAGGCAATCAATAGTAAACGAATAATAAATTGTGGTATATACATTCAGTGAAAAATGATAGAAAGGGGAAAAATAAACTGAATGATAGCCACTTGTAACGACATGGATGAATCTCAGGAACTTAAATTGAGTAAAAAAAGCAAGTCATAAGTTTCAACAGGACGTTATATAAAGTTTATATTTATTAGGAGATATATGGGATAAAATTACAAAAGTAAGCAACAATAGAATAATGAACAAAATTCAGGACAGTGGTTACCTCTGAGGGGAGGAGAGCTTGGGATCATAGAGCATTCTGAGAATTTCAAAGTTAATAGCAATGATGTTACGGGTATATGTTATATTGTTATTCTCTATACCTTACACATACCTTATAAATATTCCTGTATGTTGACCCAGTTTTACTGAAACTATTCTAAAATAGAATGTAGTCTCATTATATGATAAGCCATGATATGGTACTATACCCTGGTACCATACCCTAGTACTCCAAATCCTAGAGTTTTGTTCTTATGGCATCCATCTATCCAGTTGAAGTGCATGGGTTTTTATGGGGCCTGCTACATCTTTGGAGACTGAAGATGGAGGTGGGCCAAAATTCTTATTAAACATAGAATTACAGTACTGAAAATAATATTGGTGATTGAGTTTTAAGTACTTAAACTGTGTTTATAACATTTATTTATTTATTTACTTTATCTAAATTCAATTAGCCAAGCTATACTACATCATTAGTTTTTGATATAACATTTAACAATTCTTTAGTTGAGTATAACACCCAGTGTTTTAATGCTCTATGTGCATTCTTTAATTTAGCCCTCTCTGGATCTCTGTAAGGTAGGTACTGCTATTCCCATTTTTATAGGTGAGAACACTGAGGCTCAGAAAGGTAAAATGATATACCTGGCATCACACATATAATGAAGTCGTGTAGCTAAAATTGATCCAAGAATTCCAATTTGAGAGCCAGGACTCTTAATCACAGTGTATAGGTAAAGGTACAGTAGGGGGATGGGTTAGCATGATTAGTCTGAAAATCATGCCTTGTTCCTGGGTTGGCATCCGGAGTGCAAAGTTTGACAAGTCAATGGTAAGGCATTACTCCACAAATTAATTTTTATTCATGGCAGATACTGACTTGTGGCAACATGTACATAATGAATATATCAAAGTACAACTTTTGCTTCCTCAAATAATTTTTAAGAGTTAAATCCTCAAGAATCCAGACCTTATCTACCATTAACAACAACATCTCCTGCAAGAGTTCATAGCTTTTTGTGCCACGGATCCTTTTGATACCCCAGTGAAAACGTAGATGCTTTCTCAGAATAATACATTTTAGGCAGAAAATAACATACGCAGAATTATAAATACTAAAATATGATTATAAAAACATTTTAGGGACACCTGTATCTCTCAGTTAGTTAAACGTCTGACTCTTGGTTTTGGCTCAGGTAATGATCTCAGGGTCATGAGATACAGCCCCATGTGCTGGGTGGGCTCCATGCTCAGCAGGGTATCTGCTTGAGATTCCCTTCCTCTCTCTCTGCTTCCCCCCTACTCCCGCACACATGCACACTCTCTCTCTCTCTCTCTAAAATAAATGAATACAATCTCTTAAAAAAACATTTTAAACTTTAATGGTAAAATAATATGTATATATATTTTTTTTTTGAAGATTTTATTTATTTGACAGAGAGAGAGAGAGAGAGAGAGATCACAAGTAGGCAGAGAGGTAGGCAGAGAGAGAGGGGGAAGCAGGCTCCCCGCCGAGCAGAGAGCCTGAGGCGGGACTCGATCCCAGGACCCTGAGATCATGACCTGAGCTGAAGGCAGAGGCTTTAACCCACTGAGCCACCGAGGCGCCCCAATATGTATATATTTCTAGTAGTGAGTAAAATAACTAGTGAAATTTCAAAGTAGTGAATGCATAAACAATGTTTTGAGATATTTGTAATTACTGTCAATACAATATAAATAAATCACTGATTTCTACTAGATGTAAAACCACAGTAAGAGATCATAGTTCCATTATTATTATCTATCCTTCATAATGAAAAGAACTGCTAAATTTCAGTTAAAGGTTAATGAACACAGACTTGAATATTTATCTTATTTTTTTTAAAACTTGTGGGTCATGGGTAAGAATCCTGGATGTCCTATTATGTGAGTTTGTTCTCCACGCTCATGTCCCTTTGACTGATCTGGTTTTCCCAGGCAGGGACATTGCTCTCCTCTCTTTGCTGCTTTATTCAGGCTGATACAGATACCATTGTTTTTCTTTCTGTATTCCCAAGCCCTATGATGTATCCAAGCTACCGTGTTACTGCAGTAGTTCCTAGGCTTGCTCTTTCACCAGGGAGCAGTTTTATGATTCATCATTCGAGCCACACAGCTCTCTCTCCCAATATATAAGTTTGACAAAAGGCAGAGCACTTTGGGAACTAGCATTCATCATGCTTGTTTGCACAAACCTGATTTATGTTTACCTATCCCCTGACCTCTCCCACCCCCCTTCTGTCTAGATTCCAGTAGGAAGCTCCATAGTAACAGCTAAATATCATCCCAAAGCCTTGGTAAAACGGCCGTATGGTCGGAGAAGGATTAATAGCACACCACCAGAATATCTGTGCAGTGATCCATAAAACTCAGAAATGACTACAGAGCTTCAGGACGAAAAGTTAAAATGACAAACATACATGGACCACGAGTGGGCAAAACAAGAGGGTAGAAAATCAGAAGAGAAAATATGAGGATAAAAATGAAAATAAAAGAGAATTAATCACAAAAAATAATCCTTCATGAAGCTAACATTCGGTATTTACAAGCCTACCAGAATATCCTTGACTAAGGTGAAAATGAAGGGATATTGTCCTATTTGGGTAAGCAGAGAAGTAGCTTTCTATAATGCTTTGCACCATTTTTTCAAGGTGAAAGAAAATTTGCCCTCCAAAACACAGCACGGATCTTTAATTTCACTCATTCCTTTGCAGGTAACTCTTTGATGGCTACAGAACTATTAGTTTACTATGTATAAATGTAGAAATGATATTTGCAGAATTAAAGAAAAAACAGTTACAACAACATGGATGGAGTAGTGGGTATTATGCTAAGTGAAATAAATTAGACTGAGGAAGACAAATATCGTATGATTTCATTCATACATGGAATCTAAAAAAACAAATCCATTAACAATCAAAAAGCAGAATCAGACCTATAAATACAGAGAACAAACTGATGGTTGCCAGAGGTGAGAGGTTTGGGGGATGGCCAAAATAGGTGAAGGGAAGTGGAAGGTATAGGTTTCCAGTCAGGGAATGAGTAAGTCACTTGAATAAAAGGTACAGCATAGGGAATATAGTCAATGATAACTGTAATCGCGTTGTATAGTGACAGATGGTAGCTATACTTGTGATGAGCATAGCGAAACATAGAGAAGTTGAATTACTACTATGTTGTTGAAATTAATTTAACATTGTACATCAACTATACTCAAATAAAAATTAAAAAAAAAAATACACATCTCCCTTATCCTCAGCTGACCTACTTTTCACACTAGGAAATCCAATCCTTAACAGCCCTGGTTTTGGAGTGAGAGTACACTGGGTTCAAAATTCTATCTTTCCCATTGCACCTCTGTAATCCTGGCTGAGATATTGAGTTTCTATTAGTTCATCCATAAATGGATATATCAAATTTCCTCCTTTATGTTTGCTTTGGAATGGACTATCTTAAGATAATGTGTAAAAGGGATTTCACATAGGGTCTGGCATACAAGAAAACATTCAATAAACAGTAATAATTATATTATTTGTCCATAATTGCTTACATGTTCTGGGTTTTATAGCCATCTCCTTTACTTCAAAATTTATTTGTCCTACATCTATACTATGTCTGTACTCTCAGAATCAGAACTAATAGGGGCGCCTGAGTGGCTCAGTTGGTTAAGCATCCGACTCTTGGTTCTGGCTCAGGTTGTGATCTCAGCTTTGTGGGAACAACACCCACATCAAGTCCCCCCATCGGGCTCCAGGTTCAGCGTAGATCTGCTTGAGATTCTCTCTCTCCCTCTGCCCCTTCTCTCACTTGTGCACTCTCTCTCTCTAAAATAAATAAATAAAATCTTAAAAAAACTTAGAATAAACGACTTTCCTAATACAGTAAGTCATACTAACAGAATGTCTTTCAAAAGAAAGATATGTTTTTGAGATTATCACCTTTCTGTGACACCCATGACAGGTCACTGAATATCTGCATAAAGACTCTTAGTTACGTGAAACTAATATCAACAGATCTTTATTGATCAGCAACTTTATTCACCATCAGTCCTGTAACTTCTGCGGTATTAATACAATAGGAACATTATGTTTATTGCAGCTAAGTGTCTCATTGTGCCACCCTGGCCGAATGAAGTCCTTATCTTCCGTCCAATGAGGTCTACCTTTTCCAGACTCCCATCTGGAAGTTACTCTTTTCTATCAAAAGGTAATAAGCATAAAACCCCCTCCTACAGCCACAGTGAGTAGACAACAGAGAGTAAAAAGCAGAACCTTGAAACAGCAAAGCAAAAGGCAAACAGAGCAAGAGCGGGTTTAGGGAAGGGATATTTTCTAATAATTAGGGCACAGATGAAACCCAAAGTGTCTCATTACTCTCTCTCACAAAGGATTCCTGAATGGAGACTTTGTGCATTTAAACACACAGCAAGTATGCGATTTTGCAGAGCACAAGATTATGGCTATCTAGAAGCAACAAGGCAGTCCACAATGGTCTGGATCAAATCTTATGCAGGACACATAAAGGGTGCCCAGGAAGACACTGACCTTCTGAGAAGTCATGTCCGAACAGGAATCGTTCCCTTGGCCATACCTGCTTCAGGTTCTCACAAACTCTTCTTTTATGAAAGGAGAGTTTGTCACAACTTAGTGAGAAACGTTGCTTATAACGATGCAAGTTAAGTGGATATAGACTGTATTTGGTTCTGCTCCATGAAGTTCATTAAGCCGTCTCCACTTAAAATTTGTGTGTTTTTAATAAAATTTAAGTTAAGAACTCCCCAGGTGTTTTTAAGTTACTGGAATAGGGTGAAACACATCTGAGAACGCCAGTAAGAATTCTAGTGAGGAGGACAGGCAGAATAGAACGTTCTCTTCCAGAATGTTCTTAGGCAGACTCAGTCCAGTTACCATTCCTCATGTTATACTCTAATATACGTTGGTGATGATGATGATGAGGAGGAGTGGAGGAGAACAGGGGACTGCTGACATTTACTAAAAACATTCTATGTGTCCAACAACATGCCAAAATTTTGCAGTTTTCTCATTTCCAAACAACCTTATACGTCAGATATCATCATTATTATCTCATTTTATAAATGTTAAACTTATGATTCATTAAGTTCCAGTATGAACCCAAGTTCAAATATATACTTTCTAGATTTCAAGTCATTCTTACTTCATGTTTAGATTTGTTTTCTTAAAACATATATCTCTTTTTGTTAAACATCCAGGAAAGGGGCCCAAAAAGATAAACACATGTCTAGCACTCTTAATTTTTAAGAGAGGTGTTTTGGAGTTGAAGTGCCTTCTTTCAAAGGAGGGATAATGATGTGGGGCCATTATGGAAGCTAGTGATATGTATATTTCTGTCAGTGAGGGTTTCAGATTTCCTAAATCCTATTTATCCTATGCACAAGGGCATTCTTGTGTAAACAGATTTTTCATTTAGAGCCAAGCAATTATAAATGATTATATTTAATCTGTAGCAATATTTATTTTATATAGGTGAATTTTTTATCAGTGGCATAAAAGGATAAGCTTATTATTTTAGCTCATGTGTTCGTAGCTTAGATTTCTAGGGATCTTCAATAAATCAATATCTATCTTAAATCCAAAACTACTTTCTGCATCATTGGAGGAGTTCAGCTAACGTTGTATTAAGTGAAAAGTAAAATTTGATTTCATATAGTATAGTGTTGCCCTGCTTTCAATTATTCGATGTTAATACAACCAAATGAGTGACTACCTCCAATTTTCAAAGCTCTCCAGGGACTGGGACAGACCACATATCACTACTTGGGTACACACTTGGAAGGACACTCATGCTAGGGACAAAAAGCACCAGGTACAGAAACAGGAGCATAGTCTCTATCACAGGAAAAACAGATTCCAAAACTGAAAGGGTTAAAGTCATAAGCTCTGAGTACGACTGAGAAAATAAATGTCTTTTGGACAGAAAAGATGTAAACAGTCGTATTCCTGGTAAACTATGTCTGATCAATACAAAAAACATTTCAAGGAAAAAGTGTATGCTGTCTTACATTCTTCATGAGGAAAATAAAAAGACTTCTCTGTAAGGATGTTAAAAAAAAAAAAAAAAAAAAGAAAGAAAGAGAAAACTGAAATGTGCTGTGTGAGACCCTAAAAATATTCAACAGGTCTTGCCCTTTCTTTCAATCCTTAACCAAGTAGTCCAACTGATGTCAATCATTTTACAACTGTGACCCAATGACCATCCTTTGTCTCTCATACACAGTTTTGAAAGATTTTAAGAAATAATAGAAACAGAAAACAAAGGTATACATGGATGATGCAAATGTTTTCCCCATAAGTGAATGGTGAATTGTTCTCTATCAATTCCTCAAGCTATTTATTTGAAAATATTTATTCCCAATGTTGTTTCTATGTTGTATCTGTGCATATGAATCAATATATATATTGCTAGCAGGGGAAGTCCCACGCTGGTGTTTTTATTCACCTATGGCTGATAGCAAGAGCCCAACGGAAGGTGACTCATCATATTTGATCCTGATGACAACTCTTTACTCTTTACTTTTGCACATATTTAAGGTATACTTTTGAGTTGACAGAAAGTATCTTAAATGATACAAAACAAAAAGATGTGGTCTCTGTCATTAAGGAGTTTACAGTTTATGAGGGAGATTCAGATGACAGAAACTCCTAGGCACTGTGGTAAGGGCTACCATCTTATTATTGTGAAGACATGAAAGAGATGCCAGGTCAGCCAAGAAAGGCCTTCCCTGTTTTATAGGTAACAGGTTCAGTAAGACTAAATAATTTGTCAAGGTACTATAATTATGTTAGAAGAGTTATTTCTATCCCAAGTCTTCAGATTCCAAATACATTAGTCTTCACACAATACTACATGGTCAATGTGTCTGAAAATATCTCCTAGTTTGTTTTTTTGTTTGTTTTTTGTTTTTAAGATTTTATCTATTTATTTGAGGGACAGAGAGACAGAGAGAGGGGGCAAAGGGAGAGGGAGAAGCAGACCTTCAGGCAAGCAGGGAGCCAGACACGGGGCTCGATCCCAGGACCCTGGGATCATGACCTGAGTTGAAGGCAGATGCTTAACTGACTGAACCACCCAGGCATCTCTATCTCTTACTTTTAAAAGAAGTATTTCAGAACATATTCTGATTTTTTCTTTTTATTAGATTGGGACTACCGCATGTAACTTTGTTAGGTCTTATGGGTGTCAAACAATTGAAGCTATATGATATAAGCAATGTTAATAATCAAAATTTCTAGTAGGAGATACTAAATAAGAGCAAGAATTCCAATCTCACTGCCTACATTCATCATTCCAGCTCTGCTGCTTACTATTTGGAGCACCTTGAAAAAACTACTTAATTTTACTGTGTCTTAGTTTCCAAGTTTGTTGAATGGGAGCATTATAAATGCCTATTCCATAAGTTGTTGTAAAAATTAAGGAAAAAATATATAGCTATGAAAAGTTTCTGGAAGACAAAGCGATGAGTGAGGGTATTATGATTATTACTTGATACTTTGAGGTAGCAAACCACTACCTATCTCTTTAAAATAAAAAATAATTTCATGTTATGTGTTCAATATGACACATATTTTTGATAGGCACACTTATCTAAATCAAAAATATAAATATTTGCCCATTTCCTAAGTAACTCTTTGAAAACGACATTATCTCAACAAAGAGATTATAAGTGAGAAGAAATGAGAACATTATCATTACGAAAAAATACTTGTATTTCCTGCAATAACCATGAGAGAATGATCTGTAGAAAGAACAAAAGCACCCTAAAGAACTGAGATTCCAATTTTTTGCCAAATAGTGTAATACAGAAAAACTTGTTAGCATTTAAATATTATGTAAAAAAGAATTAATCCTAATGTTTGAGTCATCCTGCCTAGATTCCCGTTTTAGATGTTGGCCTTAGCTGACTCATGGAAATATTTCAGAACTAGAAGCAAAAAAATACCTATTCTTTTATAGGCCATTCCTAAAGGTTAGATGTATCTCAGCTTCCCTGCAAGCTGATTTTGACACCATCATAGATAAATCTGCCGAACTTTAAAATTTCATTTATTCTAATTATATTTTGGTGATGATTATACAACTGTATACATTTACTAAAAATTTTTAAATTTCACACTCAAAAATAAGTGAATTTTGCATGTGTAAATTATGCTTCAATAAAAGTACTTTAAAAATTCACTTATTCTTTCAGCAGGCTTAAAAAATTTTGTAGATGGAATTTAGTCAGCCTTCTAAGTTTATTATTTTTGGGGTAAAATGGTTCATGAACTTCATTCCACTATCTTTATCTAAGAGAAATCTCAACAATTTAGAAAAGAGAGTTTTTAAAATGCCAAGTGTTTTTAAGACACTGAAGTCCCTCAGGGAGCCTGGGTGGCTCAGTCAGTTAAGCCTCTGCCTTCAACTCAGGTTAAGAGTTGAGGGAGTAGGCTTTTTTCTCTACCTCTGCTCTTCCCCCTGCTCATGCTCTCGCTCACTCTCTCGAATAAATAAAATCTTTTAAAAAATACACTGAAATCCCTCTACCTACCTTAAAATAAATAGAGGCTTTAAACATGTGCAGACCTAAAAATGATCTGGGGGAATTTAGACACAAACAGATTAAAGATTCTTTCATATGATCACTGACACCTGCAAGGTTTAATTAAGCTGAAAGTCACCAACTTCTGCTCAAAATGCTGACTAGTGGCTTGTTAATTAGTTGCTTTTTTCATTGATTAGCAAGTTATACAATACTGTGTTATAAATGGCTGTAATGCTTGCCTTGTTTCAGAGCTTAATTAATATGATATAGACTATTTAACAACTGTGTCCTTGTTTGATTTATGGAGCAAAAGCAGATAATTTTATTGCTAACCCAAAACAAGGATGTACAAAAACACATTTTCAAAGCAAGTTAAAGCTGATCATATAAAACTTTCTTTGTCTTTTAGTGAAACTTTGATGAAATGAGCCATCACTGCTTGTCATGAGCAATCAATTAATTTCTCAGAAATCATGTTGTCAACAAATTTTCAAGACAAATGTTTCAATATATAAGTACCCATCAATTTTCAGTTATCCAAATTATGCTTTAGAACGCTCTGTGGAATTAATTAAAATAATTGTGTGGGCACTTCTCTGCTTTTTTACTTGCATAAGACTCCTAAATCTATTATCTCCAGACTCTGTCTCTTCTTGGAACTTGAGGCTAATGTATCCAACTGCTTACCTGACATTTCTATGAGGATGCCCAACACCCATCTCTAACTTAATAGGGCTAAAACAGATCTCGTGTTTCTGCCTGCCTCCTTTCCCCAATAGTCCTACTACCTACCCATCTCGGATAATTCTTCCATCTATTCCGTGGCCTACGCCAAACATCTAGAAGTAATCCTTTTTCTCTCATTTTCCTGTTTCTCACATCTTCTCTCCAAAACATTTTGAATCTGTACATATTTTGTACATTTCACCACTACTATCTTGTTTTTACCACCATTTGTCACCTGAGCAACAGTCTCCTAATTGCACTTCAATTGCTTTCCTACAATGCTGTCCCCATACCACATCTAGTATGTTATGTTGTCACTTCTCCTATGGAGGTTTCCACTGGCTTCCAGTTATGTTTGAAATCAATACCAATCTTTCTACATTTGATTGCACAATTCCACATGATCTGGTCCCTGTAGACCTCTGATCTCATTCCTCTTTCTCCACTTTGCTTGCTTGTATCTTAAGCTCATTTTCACCTGAAGGTCTTTGTGCCAGCCATTCCCAACGCTCAGCCTATACTTCCCTGGCGTTCCATATGCTGGCTCCTTGTTTTCGTTTTCTTATCATTTAGATTCCAGATTAAATGCTGCTTCTTCAAAGAGGACTTCCTTGATCCCGGAGATAGAACTTGCTTGCTATCACAGTGCTTTTCACTATATCACTTTATATTGGTTTTTTTTGTTTAACATATCTGGTTATTTTTTCTTTCCATAATAGAATGTAAACTCTTTAAGAACAGGTACCTTATCAGGGTGCCTGGGCGGTTCATTCAGTTAAGCACCTGACTCTTGGTTTTGACTCCGGTCATGATCTGAAGGTAGTGGGATAGAGCCTCATGTACACTTTGCTTTCAGTGAGGAGTCTACTTCAGATTCTTTCTCCTCTTCCCTCTGCTCCTCCCCACTTGAACTCTCTCTTTCTCTCTCAAATAAATAAATAAAATGTTTAGAAGAAAAAAAAAAAGAACAGGTACCTTATCTATCCTATTCTTTGATCTATCCAAAATGGTTAGAACAGTGGCAAGCACATAGGAGGTACTCAGTATTTTTTTTGTTGAATGTGAATGTCTGCATAGATTTGGAGAGGTTTCTTCAATGTAGAGTTACCCTATATTGGTTTTCTTTAAAATAAATAAATAAATACATACATACATACATAAATAAAACTCCAAAACATGTAAGTTGTTGATTAAACTTTTATAACAGCAAACCAGATTCTCCATTTGCCTTTAAGAAAACTAAGGTGAATATTGGTGTTTTGGTTGAGTCTCACCTTGCATGCTAGGATTACATTCTAGCATGACTCCTACTGCCAAAGTATGAGTTTAAAATTACCCCTACAAAAAGTCTTTCTAAAAAAAAAAAAAAAAGTCTTTCTATTGCCTATTAAGTATAAGTCACATGGCCTTTTGTGTATAAAGTAATATAAATGTTAAATAGAAATAGTGTTTTCCACTATATTAATGAATATGCTGCAGATCTTATTTGCCTACTTGATCATTATTCACTCCATTTCCTTTTTTCTAACAGAATCCAATATTTTCCTGCGGTTGGCCCTATGCATCAGAGAATATGGGCTCATTCCCAAGCCAATGGTTATTACGGCTGATCTGACCAAGTCATCTTCCTTGCCAGGGACTGGTTTGGGTATGTGATAGAATTATGGTCAAAAAGAAGTGAAGAGAAATAGGCTGGGGAAAGACATCATCACTAATTAAAATATATAAGAAACATAACTTTTTCCACTGGACCTGGAATCTCCATGTGAGCTTAAAACTTTGCCATTCCTTTTCCTTTGTTTTCATCATCATCATTATTATTTTGAGTATAGGTGACACACAATGTTACATTAGTTTTAGGTGTACGACATAGTGATTCAACGTCTCTCTATGTTATGCTGTGCTCACCACAAGTGTAGGAACCATCTGTCACCACAGGATGCTATTATAATATCATTGGCTATACTCCTGATGCTGAGCCTTTTGTTCCCATGACTTACATGTTCACTAACTGGCAACTGTACCTTCCATTCCCCTTCACCCATATTGCCCATTCCCCACTCTTCTCCCCTCTGGAAACCACCAATTTGTTCTCTGTATTTTTATATGTCTGATTCTATGGCAGCTATCTTAAGGGAAACTAAGTTGACACTCACAGAATGATAAAGCAAAGTAACAGAGGAAAAGAAAAAAACTTCTATCACTGATGACACCATTGTACTACTGATCTGCAGCCATAGCCTTCAGTTACAATATGCAAAATACACTTTTATAATATCTTATCTTTAAACAATAATGCTCATGTGCATCACCCTAAGATTTTTCCTCTAGTCAGGCATGAAATGAAATGAGATTTACCGAGTGACCAGCTGATTCATTTATGTCTCAAGGTCACTCAGGTTAGCACTCTTTGGGTGAAATAGTGTGAGAAATTGCTCGTGGTATTTAAATTGATATTTCTCTCATCTTTCCTTTTAAGTTTGCATAGGTGAAAATGTGACTAAATTAAATGCTTTTATGTTGGCATACTACTCTATTTTCATCTTTAATAAAGACATCATAAAGTACATGCTGATTAAAGAATAAAGAAACATAGCTTATCACATGAAATCTCTAATTTGAATGATCTAGGATACATCAGTCTATCTGGCTTAAATGCACTATCTTCCTGACTGAATTCCCTTACCACTAATAATGTTCCCTACTTTGTGAAACTAATATTAGTATATATCATATCTCTACTTCAAAACTGTTGCAAAAGCAACTATGTGTGCTCTAACTCTTAAAAAAAAAAATAAAGTAGTAGCAAAATTCTGGTTACATTATGTTGAACTTCCAATGAAAATTCCAATGAAAAACATTATAGTATTTTTAGTCATTAAAATGTTATCATCTGGGCATATTTAATAAGAATCTTCATGGATGCAACTTCATACTATTCTATCTGCTATATAGCCTTAGTAAGACCAGGCTACCACCTAGTTCATCACACCATAGGTTTACTCAAAAGGAAAACTCTTCTGACACTAAAAAATGTGCTTAAAAATTTCGCAGCCATCTGTAAAAATGAAACACAGTCTGTCTACTGAACAAAAGAGAGTCAAAATATCTTAGTCTCTGTATCAACCTGTATTTCCTAAAAGTTCAAGATAGCTTGTTAAAAATTTGTTGTTCTTTTCCTGCTCTGTTCTCTGCCTTCACCCCTATTCACCACGTCTAGATTCCTTCTTTCATGAGTAACTTCCTGCCTTTTAAAAATATAAGTCCAGGGGCGCCTGAGTGGCTTGGTGGGTTAAAGCCTCTGCCTTCTGCTCAGGTCATGGTCTCAGGGTCCTGAGATCGAGCCCCACATCGGGCTCTCTGCTCAGCAGGGAGCCTGCTTCCCCCTCTCTCTCTGCCTGCCTCTCTGCTTACTTGTGATCTCTCTCTCTCTGTCAAAGATATATATATATATCCATTTGACTTTTCCAGGATCCTTCTCATGCTGTATTCTACCCATTAATTGGGTATTAACAACAAAGTCCACGCTGGGTGAGCACTAGGTAGCCCAAGAAAGAAGAAACAGAAAGAGCATGAAAGTATCCAATTCACATTTCTCTTTAGAGTTCACAAAGTAGATTCACGCAACAGTTGTCCCAAGTAGAACTACTACCCATTCTGGAGGTGAGGATATACAGACTCAGAAAAATACATCGACTTTTCCAAGACCACATACCACTAGTGACATTCATAGTTATGTTTGCATTCATTTCATTACATTCAAATCAATAGATACTGAAAATCTGTTATGAACCAAGGACTGTGATAGCCTACAGGACTCAGAGAATAATAGAATGTAATCTGGTTCTCCCTATTGTGGTTGTGGGATCTTCTCACTATTAGAGATGGACAGGGTCAGGTTCATCCTTGCCTCTAATTGTACCAACACAGTTTTTTGAAAAGCCAACAATCAAGGTATAGAGGCCACCTGGTTCTTCCCTACACTCCTAGAACTCAAATTGTGGAAGTGCTGTCAGTCTCACTGGCTGATCTTCTTTACTTTTTTTCACCTTTGTCCTATGGTTATCAGCATTCTTGAAAGAGTAGAGGAATTTTTAACAGGTCTCACTCTTTGTCCCAAGTGCTGTGTGGACTTTTGTTTCAAAACCTTCTCTTCTGCATGAGTTGAAATACATATGATTATTTAATAAATATTGCACTTAACAGATGTTAAGCATGTAAGCTATACCACCTTCCATCATTACGTGTCTACACACTGCTAAGTTTTACTTGCAATATCTGTAAAATGGGAGATAATAACAATATCTATCTGAAAAGATTATGATACGGAATAAATGAGATAAGACATATAGGGTATATCATAATTATTATAAGATTTAGATGAAAACAACTATTAGAAAAAAAAAACAAAACAATTATCTATTTAGTTATCCTTACGCTATTAACACAAATTTAAGCCCCCATTTCAGGTCAAGTAACTTATTGCATCATATACTTGAAAATGTATTTTCCTCAAGTTAGTGGAGGACTATGTCAATTACTTTTTGGCAATGGGAAATAACTGCTATATTCTCAAACAAAACACACTAAAATGTTCATAGTGGCTGTTCTCCCACTTGGCTGCATATTTAGAATTTTTAAACATCCTGGTATTAGTCTTCGAGATACTATGTTTCTCAGAACAGCAAACTAATAAAAAAGCAAAAGAAAACACAACAAAACATTTTCATGTTTTCCTCTCCACCTAAGATTTGCTGTTACATCAGAGAGTTGTACACTTACAGCACTTCAATCCACCCCCATAATGGCAAAATGCACAAAACATAAGGTTTTACTAGATGACAAGCTGTCATGAGTTTCCACAAGTGCTGAAAAATGACTCAGTGAAAATAGTTGCAAAGAAGGTGTGGAGAGCAAACACACATATGAAAAGCAGTACCACCACAGAGAGATGTTAGGACTGATTAACCGAATCATTTCAAAAGGCCAGATACTTAGTCTTTATCATGTACAGCAAGAGCAATTTAAAAATAGTCATAGGCTTCTAAAGACTTAGAAAAAGTACTTGCAGGATGGCAATCCAAGAAATAAAATTATCTCATTATGCAAATAAGAACTAACCTTTAACATTTTGGGTTTTTTTCTCTTTAGTAAGAGAAGATTATAATCACAAGAGTGGAAGTAAGAAAACGTCCCTAGACCACAGACCACTATGCAATTTCTTCATGGTCTAAGGAATCAAACTAATCACTTCTACATTTGGAAACAGCACCCTTGATAGGAACAGAGGCAGTGAATCCAAAATATTTTTATAGGAAATATTCAAAATACTCAATTCCATACTAAATTTTGGGAAAAGAAAATTAAAGGATCCCTATTCCTTGCATTTGACAATCTGCTTTGGACCAATGGAAATCAGTATTTGTTCATTGATTCAAGAACTGTAATATGCATGTTACATAACAGATAATATTCTAGGTGGATAAAGCAGTAGAGATAATGAAATCCCTGTCTTCTTGGAATGTACATCTTATGGAAGGAGAAAGACAGGTAAGGGTAGAGTATAAACATACTAGTACCAATGGAGAAAAACAAAGTAGGATGGGGTGGCAGACAATACTGTGCAAAGCTTAATATTCAATATTTATTTGTAATACAGATGCTTCCTTAACCAGTCAACAGACAATTAAGTACCTATCATGTGCCAGGCACTGTACTAGGTTGAGGAATTGAGAAATCAGTAATACATTGTTTCTAATCTCAAAAGCACAAGATAAACAGATTTTTTGTTTGTTGAACATATTCAAAATCAAGGTAAAGAAAATAGAGTTTTGTGAGTATAAAATCAGTGATGGAATTTAATGCCATATGTAAGGCTATACAAATCTAAAAATGCCATTTTATTGATTGAAAGGGGGAAATGTATTTGAAAACTGAAAAACAGATTTTTAAAAGGGAAAATACATGATTATTTACATATATGTATATAGTATAAAAATATATATACCTTTAGCACTTAATTTTTCAAGTCCCAAAGACCAGAGTACAAACTAAAACTCATTTGTAATCCTTAATTTTAAATTATTTAGAGATAAATTGGAGAGCTATCCTAGTGAACTTATTACTTTTGAAAACTACCTATATTTTATAAATGCAAGTAGCTGTTTCACTGTTTGGAATTCAGTATTGTGTCTGTTAGTACATGAAGCATACACATTTATTTTTTAAGAAAGCCTACTAGAAAAAACATTGTTTCCACAACAATGGCTTCAGTAACATGGCTGAAGCACTAGAAGGTTTCTTAAAGTTCCATCGCTGATTATTTTACCTAGGAGATGTTGAAAGGTGAGCAAGAGCAGATGGCATCACCAGGCATCCCCATCTCTAGAGAGATTATCGGCCTGTGAAATTCTCTCAAAGGAGGAAAAATAGGGAAATCGGACAGTTCATGGAACAACTTCCTTTTCTATCCATTGTACTCAAACTAATTGCTATATTTAAAAGTCTAACACTAACCATGCTCAAATCAAATGGTTAAATGAGTAGGCTAGGTCAACCTGTTTAACTTTTTCTCTGTCTTCAATTCCTCCAGCTTACTCAGAATACAGATATTCATCTGATGCTGACTTCAAAACTGCATCAGTATCTCATGTGATCATTATAGTGGCTGAAACAATACCGCAAATTTCACTATAGTCAAGTTATTTTAATCCCTTGATTCGATCTCATAATAAAACTGTGATTTGGGGTGCCTGGGTGGCTCAGTGGGTTAAAGCCTCTGCCTTCAGTTCAGGTTGCGATCTCAGGGTCCTGGGATCGAGTCCCGCATCAGGCTCTCTGCTCAGCAGGGAGCCTGCTTCCCCCTCTCTCTCTGCCTGTCTCTCTGCCTACTTGTGATCTCTTTCTCACTGTCAAATAAATAAATAAAATCTTTAAAAAAAACCTGATTTTATTGAAGACTCAACTTAAACATTAAAAGTGAAGCATCATGTCTAAAAAGGATTCAGTCACTCAAAAGAAGATTCTATTAGTTCCTAGATGATATGAAAAACAGAAAAAAAACACAGGAATGATCAAAATATGACTTGTGGGAAAAAATAACTGTAAAAAGACTTAAGGTATTTTTATTATTTAATATCTTTAATTATTAAATACTTCTATCACAGAAACGTTCATAAATTATTATTACACTCATGTACTCAAAAGCCGTATTTAACAGATGATCATATTTTACAGATTGGCTTAAGATATATTTCTTTTTTAAAATAGCATTTAAAAATTACAGTTCATCTAAGGCCTTCTCTAACTCTTTTACCTGCTTTTATTCTCAGAAGTTTTCTGAAATTTGTATGTATTATCATGAGTGTTCTTAAAGTTTTATTGGCCATGTATTAATGTGCGTGTACGCATACACAGTTTTGTATTTTTACATAGTTTTGTTTATACCTACGTATTTATACAGTTTTTGTATTGCTAAAATGTTTATTATCAGCACTTCATTTCTATTTACTTTCAAATTCTCTATTTTCACTTAGTACTATATTTTTGCAGGTATTTTCAGTGATACATATAGCTCTAACTTACTTTATTATGCAGCATTCCATGATATGCATAAACAAATTATCTATTCATTTCCCTTCTAATGGACAGTCAGGTTGCTTCTGTCTCTTTGCTCTTACCAATAGTGCTTTGGAGAACATCTATGTTCTTGCATATATGCACATGCTTCTCTAGGGCATATATCTAGAATAATCATTGCTGGATTGTAGGTATGCACATATTTCACTCCATAGAATGTTCAAATTGCTACAAAATGACTAACAATTTACTCTATTCCTCACTCATAAAATAGTTTTCGGAAAAAAGAGGTAAGTTTGAACCAGGTGCCAAAGGAAAAAGACCTTGGAAGAACAGGACAGTCTCAAAGTCCGTATAATTTACTCAGAAAGAGAGGCAGTAGTGCAATAGGAAAGGAGCTTTTAAAATTATTTAGAAAAGCTTGTGATGGGAACTTGTTGGAGGGCTGATGGAAGTCCGGCACAGGTGTCATCGCCAGGAGCCAAAGGAAAAAACACAGAGACAGCATCTGTAAGACTCACAGGTCTGGAGCTGTGAAGTCTCTGAGGTCATCACTTTTAATCAACACTAGCAACAGGAATGAGGCAGAGGAAAAGGATTCAGCACATTCACTATCCTTCATTTAAATTGTTTAATACTCAGAAAAACTTTCACTTAAATGGACTTTTTTTTTAAAAAAAAGATACAGCGCTTAAAAGGGAAACCCATAGCTATTTAGGAATTCTGTGACATTGCATTCACTAAGAAAGTTGAGTGGCAGGGGCATAAAGGGGCAAATATTTCACTTTAAAAACGAAGCGACTGGCTGCATAAAGCTAAGAAAAGAATGTGGAATTAGCCGGTAAACAATAGCCTCCAAAATGGTTTCACTGACAAAGTCCCTTTAAAGTCCATTATCCAGCAGCAAGGATCATTTTTCTAAAAAAAGTGAATCAGTTCATGTTCCTTCTCTGTTTGAAACCTTACTATGATTTCTTATTGCTACAGAATCATGATCATCTAAAATTCTTTTTTTTTAAATTAACATATAATGTATTATTTGTTTGAGGTACAGGTCTGTGATTCATCAGTCTTACACAATTCACAGCACTCACCATAGCACATACCCTCCCCAATGTCCATCACCCAGCCACCCCATCCCTCCCACACCCCTCCACTCCAGCAATCCTCAGTTTGTTTCCTGAGATTAAGAGTCACTTATGGTTTGTCTCCCTCTCTCATTTCATCTTGTTTCATTTTTCCCTCCCTTCCTCTATGATCCTCTGTCTTGTTTCTCAAATTCCTCATATCAGTGAGATCATATGATAATTGTCTTTCTCTGACTTATTTTGCTTACCCTCTAGTTCCATCCACATCATTGCAAATGGCAAGATTTCGATTTTAGATGGCTGCATAATATTCCTATATATATATGTATATATATACATATATATATATACCACATCTTCTTTATCCATTCAATCTATTGATGGACATCTAGGCTCTTCGCATAGTTTGGCTATTGTGGACATTGCTGCTATAAACACTGGGTTGCACACGCCCCTTTGGATCACTACATTTGTATCTTTGGGGTAAATACCCAGTAGTGCAATTGCTAGGTCGTAGGGGAGCTCTATTTTCAACTTTTTGAGGAACCTCCATATTGTTTTCCAGAGTGGCTACACCAGCTTGCATTCCCACCAACAGTGTAGGAGGGTTCCCCTTTCTCTGCATCCTCGCCAACACCTGTTGTTTCCTGATCACCTAAAATTCTCATCCTGGCCTACAAAGCCCAGTGTGACCTGGCCCATGCCTACCTCCCTATCGATGCTGAACCACCTTCCCACTTCTTGCTCTTCCTGCTATGCTTAACATACAGTGGCCATAAGGTCACTACTAAGCCTACAGATACTTGCATTGTCCTATGTCTGCTTGAGTACAGCCCTTCCAACCCACCAGTCTCTTTAGGTCTGACTCCTCTTTGCTTTGGCCTCAGCTCCCAAGGCCTTGAGTCATTACCTTGCCCAACAATGCCACTTAAGTCACTCATACCCCACGTTTAAATTTTCTTTCTAGCATTAGTTAACGTCTATTTTCTTATTAATCTTTTTTTCAAATTATTTACTATTTGCCTCCCTTCCCTTGATTAGAATTAAACCCCATGAAAATTTAACTGCTGCAACCTCAATTCTGGAACAGCACTAGCACTTGACAGATTACTGGGTTTTTGTGTGGAATAGATGAGTGGCATCTATACAGTCATAATTATCTCCCATCCAATCTATTAGCAAATCCGATGGCTGCAAGTTCAAAATACATCCAGAATCCAACTCTTTCCCAACTTTTGCCACTACTGCTCTGATTCAAGCCAACATTATCTTCTATGCATGAATTAGTGCAATAGCTGCCCAGCTGTGCTCCTTGCTTCCATTATCGCTGCCCTATAGATTATTCCCTGCAGAGAAGCCAGCGAAAATTCAAATCATATCATGGTACCTTTTTGCTCAAAGCCCCTGTAATCCTTTCACCTCATTCAGAATAAAGCACAAATTCCCTACCATGCCTACAGGGCCTTTCATGATCTGACACTTGGCTGTCTCTGATTGTGTCTTCTACATCCTATCCCAGTTCTTCTTACTCATTGCACTCCAGATACCCTAGGTTCCCTCTGTTCCTCAAATGCCTGGAAGCATCCTGCCTTAGGGCTCTGAATTTAATCTCCCATTTTTCAGAAGGCTTCTTCTATTAATAATCACATATTTCACTCTCCCTTTTCTTTCAGGTGTCCAAACAATTAATTCTTCTTAGAGAAGCTTTCCTTGAAAAATCCACCCTGCTTTATTCTTCTTAGAATGTTTTTTTTTTTTCTTCTTAGAATGTTTTATCACCTCAAATATTATATAGTTTGTTGTCTATTTGTTTATTGTCAGTGCTGTTAGCATATAAGATCCACACAATCAGGAATTTTGCCTGGTTTTGCTTTCTGCAGTGTTTCCAAAGCTCAGCCAATATAATACAAGCCATATTATAAATAAATAAATAAATATATATATATATATATATATATATCTCCATATAATACTTGTAATCTCTGGGTTATCTATGTTATCTATTAATAAGAATCCCATAAACTAAAACAGAGATGGAGTAGAATTCCAAAATCAATCTGACACATAGAAGCTCAAAAAATATTTGTTGAATGAATGGAAAAAATGACTTTACTCTGGCATACAGGATATACAAGGTCAGAGAAGGGCCATGGAAAAAGGGGTCAAGTCCGGGAAATCCTCTAAAATTCTTTATGGGATTAGAAAAATAAAGTTCAGATACAATACAAGAATTACAGAAATTCACACAGTGTGGTAGTCATTAGTAACCTCTTGTTGGGCACATGATAGGATCCTACTTTCATTTCTTTTAACCAGATGATTTGCTCTGGCAATAATTATGTCACTTCCAGGCAGAAATGTAAACAGCCTTTATGACTTGCCACCTTTCCCTTCCTGGTCTTGATGCATTTAAAGGAAGCCTCCACCAGCCCAGATCCCCTGAAAGACCCACCAGCAGAGGCCCCATGTCAAATCATCTTGGAAGACGTCATGTGAGTGAGATGGACACTTTTGCAGTTTTGTGATACTGAAATCTTGAAGTTTTTTTTTTTTTTTAATTGTATCATAGCTAGACTATGTTGTGTATCCCAAGTGATTTACTGATAGCTAGTAAGTGGAAGTGCTGGAACACAAATTTACGTCTCCTTTCTGTCATTCTAAGATGCTCTGTGTCAGTAGACAGAGCTTTGTAATGGAAGGAAAATACAAGCCCATAATGGGCTGTTTTTATTCAATTGGAAGTCTCATATATGCCTCATTTCATTTTCAAGGATAGGAAATAAAAAAAGAAATCTTTAAGCCATATGACATGAAATATAAGTCATTAATCAAAAGTTTCTGAATTAGATATTTAGAAACTACTATCTCTACTACTTATATGTTCATTCTTTCTATGTACCTAATCCATTTTATTTAGATACTTAAATCAACAGAGTGCCAGAATTATTTTCCGTAGGATTTTGTTTCTGTAAAGATTTGATTATCTTCTCCTCTCACCACAGAAAAATCTCTATAAAGAAGCACTTACATAATATTACAAGAGACTGACAATTTCTAATGAGTTTTCCACACTAGGAGATCCTAAAGTACCTTCTGAATCAAACAGAGAATTTCATGTTGTAAATTTTCAATATTAGGAAATACACTGTTTTTCAAATTTTATTAGTCTTCTATGTTTGGCATTTGGGGAAAAATCAGGTACTGTTTAATTAACCTACAATATCATTCCCTAATCAAATAGAATACCAATAAGTTTGTTCCATCCTAAATGAAAAAAAAAATCCCTGACAATTATAATTTGGCAGAGAAATGAGAAGCACAGAAAAATGGGAAGGGACTCAAAAATTCGAGAATACATCCTATCAGCAAATTATAGTCAATTAAGTGAAGAGAAAATTCCCCCATCCTCATATTCATATTCCTTAAGCTGCCTAAATCATCCTGCAATGTTAACTATCAAACAGTTCACTAAGTTGCCTTGACATTATAGTATGTATTTATGTGCTCACTGAAACCCCATTTACTGAAACCTTCCTTTTCCCTCACTCAAAATATAGGCTAGCATGTTCAGTGGGCAAATGTTGTGCTTTAGGAAGAAAGTAACTGGTGCATTATTCTTCTCTATTGCTTCTGTTATATTATCACCATATAATACTTGTAATCTGTGGGTTATCTATGTTATCTATTAATAAGAAGCCCATAAACTAAAATAGAGATGGAGTAGAATTCCAAAATCAAGATTCTGAATTTTTGTCACTTGAGGAACAGAGAGCTCCAAATCTCAATAAAAAAGGTATTTTAGACTCTTGCTAATAACTAACTTAGGCCTCAGGCAATGCAGAACCTCATCCAGTTCCTACCCAATGCTTCTTTCTCCATTTAATTCCCTCAGGATCTCTGCCAGAGAATTGACAAAAATACACTCTGTAATGCAATAATGAATAATGCTGATGTAATTTCCTCTAAGGAATGATTCTGACTTACCAGCTGAGGATTCTCTAGCATTACAAACTTTTAACCAAGAGAAGTTTGATAAATCCTACAAACCATTTTATAAAAGACGCTCATAACACAGAAACTGCTGTAAGCAAAGCTCTGAAGGGTTAGCAGGCTTTCTGGATGTCTTCTGACTCTTGCACTAAGACGAAACACTGAACTAGTAACTGATAACCGTCTTCGTAGTTCAAGAAAGGATTTAGTTTAAACTAACCAAAATGATGAAGAAAATGGCATCAGGATACATTTGGCCCCAAAGGAAAATAGATTGACAAAGGACTGGAGACGGCAGTGCTGCCTGTAGTTAACAGCTCAGGTAGTGTGTTCAGACAGACTAGCCTTGAATTCTTTCTCCATCATATATCAGCTGTATGACCTTGAAACATCATTTAAACTCTCAAAAGCCTTAATTTCATCATTTGTAAAAATGGGATAAAATGGAACCTACAATTAGTGACAGTGCCAAGGCAGTGGCATAGAAAAGCTGCAGTCAAACCCCAACCACGAGTTCATTGACAGCCACACATAGATACCCTCCTCTAGTCTCTAAAACAAATATGTTTCAAGTCTGATGTACAGTGTGAACGAGGTATTTTTAGGAAATGTTTATATTTATAAACATTTATATAAATTTATATAAATAAAATTTTATAACTAAAATTTATAAAAAATATAAATTATAAATTTATATTTATATATAACATATATACCAAGTAACAATAATGTACTTAAAATGAATATTCGACTTCAAAACAAGCTCCTTAATCCACTTTAAAACCGGATTTGTGAGTGTATAGAAAATCTGGAACTGCCGCTGACTAACCCATTTGGAAAATTAAAATAGGATATTGCATGCAAAACACTTAGCACAAAACACTTGGCTGGGTACATAGTAAATACTCAGTAGATACTAATTGTTATTATTAATAATGTATTCTATTTTATAGATTTAAGTGCATTTTCCTTAGACTAGAAATTGCTTTTAAAGTGAGGAAAGAAAAAAACAACCTTGTTGTCCCATTTGAAAATACTATTTGCACAGGAAAAGTTGTTACCATTAATAACAGCTTAAGGAAATTTGTTCAGCTACAAAACCAAGAAAGTAGACCTATATTTCCCCACCATGTATGTATTTTGGGACAACACTTATACATATGTCATGGCTCTACATGCACAATAATCACTTCAACTAACCAAAAGGGGTTGTAGGGCCTTAGCGGCTGGAAGATTTTATCTTTATTTTCCTTTAGTACCTAACTTCACTGAATTTTTACTAAAGCTACATAGGATTCCTGATATTTTTGAATTATGCAATAAAAGTGATACACACATAAAATCAAGGAAGGAGGGCTGGTCTCACTGCAGTTCAAATACCATATTTTAAACGATATGTGAATGTGTATACACATATGTGAGTGTGTGCACGCACACACACACACACATTAAATTCAATTTAAACTGGAAGCACTGAATTGCAGTTGATTCCTGAAAATTCCCATCTTTGCTGATTAGAATGTTGAGAGGCAAACAGAGTTTGCTTTGATTTTTTTTTCTTTTCTCTCCAAAGCATTTCCTCCCTTAAAATAAGCCAGAACACTTCCTGTATAATAAGGGTAAGATGATTCAGAGTGTGCAATTGTACTTGCTAATACCACTGCAGTTTCCAGAGTGGGTAACTACTCAGAGCTCCTAACATTGCCGACTGGGCTCAGTGATAGGACTAAAAAGGTTGTTCGGAGACACAGCAAGTAAAAATTAAAATCGGAGGAGCAATCATGTTTGATACTGGGAGTCACTAAAGGGAGCCGGAAGAGAAGCAATAAGAAGCTGCCAGGCTTGAAGCACCTGCTGAATTCGGAGTATGTCACAACCTCAAAATAGCCTGGTAAGGGAAGGCCGTAAAAGAGAATTACAAAAATCAATTCTTGAGGCAACCAAAGCATGAATAAAAATTTCAGCAGCTGCCTGATTAGAATGGATGGATGCAAAAAAGTTCATTAGGTAGGGGAAGGGGACAAAAAAGCAATAAACTGTAATGCCTTCCTCCCTCCTACATGTAGGTAGTTCAAGTGTGTTTACTTTCCACAGTGCTTTTTAAGTCATAGGATTAGATGGGGACAAATATTGGCTGTTTTAAGGGACTGGTGAACACTGACAAGTCATTCTCTGACCCCTCAGGCTTTATAAAGTCCGATTTTCTCATTTGTGATCCCTTGATATATGTGCCTCTTTACACTGGGGAATGGTTCAGAGTAAGTCCATACTCTGTGTTGACACCTTCCTAGGTACTCAGTGCCACTTCTCAGATGCTGTCTTTCATGTCTTCAGGCAGCGGATTCTTTTTTTTTTACACCTTTCCAGGGAAACAGCTGGGGTGCAGTCACCAGATGCACACGTTGCTATAGCTCTATGCTAAAGTTATGCAAAATTATGACTCATGAGCCCTGTGTCAGGACAGAAATGCCTTGGTATTTTTATGACCTTTTGCTATGGCTCTCTCACTCAAACGTAAGGTGCTCCCTGCCAAAGACTCTTTAAAGCTCCTAAGACTTCATTCAAAGTGTTAATGCTGAACCTAGAAGGCACATTACAGATTCAGAAGAAGCCCTGTCCCTTCCTTTGCAACACCGTACTATGGTCTTCTTAAAATTTATAACAAAGCACTAATTCACTGTAATTTTTATGACTATCTCTGAAATGTTAACTATGGAACTGGTAAGAAAGCGGATTAGTAGAGTACTATTAGCTGCAAAAGAATGTAGATTGCCTTGTAAATACTTTGGAAATGACAGTAGCTGTCAAAAACAGTTGCCAAAGCATTTGCAAACTAAGCTTGGGGGTGATCTGGTCTTTTATCTCTTTAACACTACAGTGTTCAAGATATTTTGTTCGGTGAGTTCCCTAAATAAACAATTTTTGAGTTCCTATTTGCTATGTGTGTAAGTCAGATAACCTCAAATAAGAAGATATTATCAGAAATGTTTTCACTTAACATTTAACTGTGTTCTGTACATAGTACCAAGAAAGGTATGACTGGAATTCAGATACAGAGGCAAGGCACTGTAGATTCACCACCCAATCTTTAAAAAAAACCTCAGCACATAACATTTATGAATTAAAATTATATCTACAAGATGTACGAGATGGTCTTTCAACTTTTGGAGGAGGATGTACTGAAATAGTGATGAAAAGCATGGGTTTTACAGTCAAAATGGCTCCATTCAAATCCTGCTTCTACTAGCAGAATGATGTAGGGTTAACTACTGAACTTTCTTATGTTTCCTTGCCAGGACATAACAAAATAATCTACCTCCCTAGGTTGGCGTGCAGACTGAATGAATATATATACACATAGGTGTATTATATATCTATATCTGTATCATCTATATCTCTATCTATATATATCTCTTGTTTCTTTATCACCACCAAAGAAAACACAGCATAAATGATTGCTGTTGCTATTATTATAATAATTAGGATTTTTATTGTCAACATTATCATCTTTATCTTCATGAAAATACAAAGAATTTGAAGGACAATGAATGTCCATTTTATGAGTCTATTAAAATTAAATAAATAAGCTCGATGTATAAACTGTAATTTTTTAGTAAATTAATTTGTATGTAAATCAATGTAGGAATCATATATAATTTAATAGGCTTCTCTCACCTGCTTCTCTCCAAGGAAATATGTAAATTAGGATGGTTATAAGGTCTATTTTAAACATTTAGTCCTATCTATAGCCAAACTGCAGATCCTTAAAATATTAGCACCAAGTTTTAGGTGTCTGTATATGTATTCATTTATTGCTTTTAATTATACCTTCACATGAAGGTATATACCATAGCGCAATTTTTTATTAAAAAAATGTAGACTCTGAGAATGATCATCTCATAAACTAGAAAACCATGACAGCTTCATTTTTTTAATCCAGTATTATTGCAATGCCACCCACCTAGAATAATGATAATTCTTATGGTTTTTACAGTCAGCCTTCCACTAACTGATGAGACTCTGTGTAAAAGGGTATTAGCTTTGAGAAAATGCTGTATCTGACTGCTTAAAGACCATGTAAATCAATTGTGGTAGTTTAAAAGAATGAAACTACCTGAAAATAGCCATGGAAGCTCACTTTGTGTCCATGGACCACATGCTAACTAGGATGGGAACCACCCTACTTTTTCCCAGTAGGAGAGGCTGTAGCTGAGATCATCTTATTATACAACTATGGGCTTCATACTCCATGCAAAGGACAGTATCACATCTCATGGGGCCTGAAGGACTCTACATGTTGGAGACAGTATCCTAGAACTCCTACAAATAGCCTGCCTAAGGTCAAGCAGTTAGCTTATTTCCTGACAAAGTAGATCATTGCAGAGAAGGAACCCTTGACAGGAACACAGAACCACATTGTAGGCTCAATACACTCAGGCTATGGCATATCTTTTGGTGGGATGTAGAGGATTGAGGGACTTTGTCTTCTCTTTACTTTGTTCCTCCTGACCTATGTAAGTTTTCCAATAAATCCTGTTCTGTAGTCCATGATGTGTGACCTTGTGTAATTTATTCTGACGTCTATAGGATAGATGTAGTTCAGATGGAATCTGCCATAGGAAATACGAACAATACAATCTTTAAAGTGCCAAAACTAAATTATTATAGTGTGATAAATATTATTTCTTTAAAAAATCCTGTAATTTTGGGGTGCCTGGGTGGTCAGTTAAGTGTCCAACCCTTGGTTTCTGCTCAGGTCCTGATCTCATGGTTCATGCGATCAAGCCCCGCATCAGGCTCTGCACTCACTGGGAGTCTGCTTGGATATTCTCTTCCTCTGACCTTTCCCCTGCTCTCTCCCCTTTCCTCTCTTCTTCTTGCTCTCTCTCCTTCAAATAAATAAACCTTTAAAAAAAGTAAAAATCCTATAATTTCTTCAAATTTCATCACATTTCAATTGTTTACACTAATAGACTGAGATCAGAGGCAAAAATAGGCAAAATTTATCACACTTTATTTTTTTACCACTAAATACCTTAATATGTATTTCTTTTTTTTATTATGTTTGGTTAGCCCCTGTATAGTACATAATTAGTTCTTGATGTTGTGTTCAATGATTCATTAGTTAAGTATAACACCCAGTGCTCATCACAGCATGTGCCCTCCTTAATACCCATTACCCTGTTACCCCTCCCCCACCGTCCTCCCCTCTGATCCCCTCAGATTGTTTCTCATGGTCCATGATGAACCATGAGAACATGGTTCATCACATTCATCTTTAAAAATGAGGAAGAAAAACTACTCTAAATACACAAATATACATTTACATGGCTACACAGAAACACACACATGTAGAGACATTCTTTGTCCAATTTAATAATAAAGAATTCTGAAAGCTGCATCCCACTATATCCTGATCCAGCAGATACTCCAAGGCAAATAATCCTCAACCAGATTATCTATTTATGAGGAACAAATCATTTGCATGTTTTCATGGCATTAATAAGTATGTATGTACCTTATGCACAGTACTGGCCTAAGGGATCTTGATCAGTAATGCTTTCAATTTAAAAAACAAAAAACAAACAAACAAACAAACAAAAAAACTCTGTTTTACATTACTCCAGTGAAGTGTAGCTCTCTAATAAAACACCAGATTAAGAAACATTAACTATATAAGCAATGTGATGTATTATGCTCCCCAAACAATCTCCCGCTTAAGAAAATTTACCTTGAATATTTGCCAATAGATTTTCAGGCAACCCAATTTGCATGCTCTTCTTAAGTAAGTCAAGGTCTTCAAGGTACTATATTCTTGAAATACACAGATAACAAGACTATCTGAAAACATCTATTTATGTAAAAATAATGTACTTCTTGCCAGGTTGCAATATTTCTTGAAATATGAGACTTTATTTAAAAACACTATAACTATTTGAACTGACTAGGGCATCAGAGGAAATCAAAATAAGGGATTACTTTAGATGATTATGATAATAATGACAGTTTTTATTTCTCTTCCTTATACCAAATGGTTAAGCTTTATCAGATACTTTAAGCTATAAATCAAAACTGGCTCTAATTACTCAATACAGAAGCAGATGAAAAAAATACAAAAGCCCACATATTCTTCTCCCTAAAATATTTTCAGCATATCTAGGTCTCAATGAAGTAGAACATTCTTATGGGATCTTCACCTGCTCATCTAAAATATTACATGTTCTTTTCTATCAAAAATAATCTAATCCAGACTAAGATAAAATAAAAATTTGCCATCAACCATTGCCTGTCAATAACCATTGCCTGATCATTTCATAGTCCACAAACTCAAATTTCAATTCAATTCTGCAACTTATAACCTAGGGTGAATTCTACCTAAGCCTCAGTATTCTCATCTGTTAAATAAGGATGATCTCAGTATATCTACCCATCAGGATAATTGTGAACATTAATGGAGGCAGATTCATTAGGTTGAGGTTGTGACATTTAGTAGGTACTGAATGAACAAATGATAGAGACTATTGAGAGTTTCATAGTCAAGAAATACTTGAATGCATATGGCATTCCACTATCATACCATTTACTTATTAGCCACCATTCTCATGCTATTAGTCAATAACCACCAAAACATAAAATTAAATCAAACAAAGTTGTGAATTCTACTGTGCTTGGTACATCAAATGGACGTTTCCATACATTTAGAAAGTGTATAGACTAAATATACATACAGGTATGTCCAACATGTGACCTCAGAGAGT
>CM052898.1:37984141-38078878 GCA_028534135.1 Potos flavus | reverse complement strand
TTAGCAGAGAGCCTGTTTCTCCCTTTCCCTCTTCCCTTACCCCCGCTCATGCTCTCTTTGTCTCTCTCTCAAATAAATACATAAAATTTGAAAAAAATTCAATTTATTTAAATTAAAAAAGGAAACAAAACCAAAAAATAGTTTACCCATTTCTCCTTTTCTGCCTTCCCTTTTTGTACCAAATCTATTTACAAAGCTTTGGCTTGGGATATAATCCTCAGAAAGGGGGAACATTTAATCATAAACTCAGTATGAATTTTTAATTTTAGCCACCAGGAGGTTTGGTACAGACAGGCAGGAAAAGAGACATTCTGCTTCCTAGAGATGCCAATATGGGACAAATTTGATAACAATGCTCATTCTGCTTCCTCAAGATCACCCTCATACACAGATGGTCACCTTTCCCCTACATTAGTACCCCCTATCTTGTTTTCATGGAGGAATCCAGTGTCGCACCTCAGGTGAATTAAAGTCAGAGAGTTCACTCCCACAAGGAGGTTTATACTTTTCTTTTTCCTCTTATTACAGGATCTGTATTTTGAGTGTGGGCTAGCAATGAAACCCCCGGTGTCCATAAAACACACACTAGGAGGTGCCTTAATGGAGCAGTGGAAGACAGATTGAGATTAGAGTTTGGAAACTTGGATTCTGATCATGCTACTAATTATCTGTGTGTCCTTGGCCAAACCAGTTAACTTGTCTAAAACATGGGAGTTGGGATAGGTCTACAGTCCTGTAATCCTGTTAATTATGTACAAGGGAAGTTGGCACTGAATAATGCTGACTTCCTGACAAGATACGCTCTATCAGGAAAATGTAATATTTAATAAGATTTCAAAAATGTTTAGTTTTTTTCTCACTTTTTAAAAAATTTTACTGAGATATAATTCACATGCAATATAATCCACTCTTTTATAATGTACAATTAAATCATACTATGGTATGTGTATTTGTTTTCCCCTCAAATTCCTATGTCAAAATCCTAGCCCTGTGATGATGGGTATATAGACAGAAGTTGGCAATCTGCCATCTGGAGGAAGGCCTTTTTCACCAGAACCTAACTGAGCTGGCAACTTGATTTTGGACTTCCAGCCCAAGGAATCTGTGAGCAACAAATTTCTGTTGTTTATAAGCCACCAAGTTTCTGCTAATCGTAGCCTTACTCCACTAAGACAAGTGGTTTATAGTATATTTATAAGGTTGTTCAGGCATCACTACATAATTCTAGAGTATTTTTTTTCTTCCGTCCTTCCTTCCTTCCTTCCTTCCTTCTTCCCTCCTTCCCTCCCTCTCTCCCTCCTTCCTTCCTCCTCCCTCCCTCCCTCCTTCCATCTTTCCTTCCTCCCTCCCTCCCTTCCTCTCTTCCTCCCTTCCTTCCTTCCAGATTCTATTTGTTTATTTGAGAGAGAGAGAGAGAGAGAGAGCTTGAATGAGACCATGAGCAGGGGGAAGGGACAGAGGGAGAAGCAGATTCCCCGCTGAACAGGAAGCCTGATGCAGGACTCCATCCCAGGACTCTGGGATCAGGACCTGAGCTGAAGGCAGATACTTAACTGACTGAGCCACTAGGCGCCCACTTCCAGAGTATTTTCATCATCCTAAAGAAACCTTACACTCAATAGTCACTCTAGTCTTCTCCTACACCCCCTTCTGGGCAACCGTAATCTACTTCCTGTCTCTATGGATTTCTGTGTTTTGTACATTTCATATAAATGAATTAACATATGGCCTTTTGTGTCTGGCTTCTTTCACTTAGAATATTTCAAAGGTTTATCCATGTTGTAGTATCAGTATGCCATTCCTTTTTATGGCTGAATAACACTCCACTGTATGGTATCATATTTTGTTTATCCATTCATCAACTAATGGACATTTGGTTATTCCCACTTTTTGACTATTATGAATAATACTGCTATGAACATTTTTGTACAAATTACTTCTATTCTGGTCAATGTGATTTGTAGGTTCTCTAAAAAAGCTTTTCAAAAAATCTTCTAGTCTTCAATGTTTCACTGTTTTTGCTGGATACAAGAAGACTTCAACATTCTTTCTTCTATAAAGCACCTTGGAGGGACTGTGATAAAGAACATTTACCTTACTCTTTGAGTCAAAAGTTTAAAAAATTTACATTTTGTACCTCTCCCCTCGATACCTGGCAAATTCCCTTCAGGCTTAGGGGTACCAGCTTGAGTTTCTACTTCTACAAAAACAAGAAAAAGAAGGGAATTATTCTCAGTTATAGTTATAAACTAAGGAATAATAGGTTAGTTCCTGCATCTTCTATGGCTTTGCTATTTAATACACCCACAATGTGAGGGATATACACAATTAGCATTTTTCTAGTACTTACATTAAAAGAAAAAATAAACTGGCAAAATTAATATTTTGTTTAGCCCAATGTATTCATTTCAACATGTAATTGGTATAAAAAATACTAGAGGTATTTTAAATGTTTTCTTTGTACTAGGTTTCCAACATCACAGGGCAGACACAAAAAGAAAGTGATGTGAAGGTAGAGACGGAGATTGAAGTGATTCATCCACAAGGCAAGGAATGCCAAGGACTGCCGCCATAACCAGGAGCTAGGAAGAGGCAAGAAGGGATTCTTCCCTAGAACCTTCAGAATGAGCATGGCCCTGTCAACATCTTGATTTCAGAAATCCAGCTTCAAGATCTGTTTCTGTTGTTTTGGGCCACTTATTTTGCAGTAATTTGTTACAGCTGCCCTAGGAAACTACTACAGATTTTGGGAAGTGTTTTAGCTAGCCACATTTCAAGTGCTCATAGCTAACTGTGGTTACTTTCAGCACAAATTAAAAGGCTTTGAGGGGTCTTCTGTGGCCTTTTGCCAAATATTACTATAGAAAAAGAGAACCTTGGACCTAAATCTCAGTTCAGATCTGAAAGGGCGAGCCATCTCCCCGGGAATTATTTCTTTCCAAAACAAAACAATCTGTTATCTACCTTAAGGGAAAGAATTCTTGATTACTCTGAGAACACAAAACAACCTGACAATCCACTAAGTGTTGTGCAAAATATCCCAACTTTTTTTCTTCTTTTATTTCTCTAAGCACAGAACTCACATCTAATGATTATATGTACATTATTATTTACCAAAAGGATTAGTCATTATACTGTATTTGTAGGCTCAAGGGACATTTTTCTTCTATTTTCCACTTTCCCAAGATTCTACCACATAGTTCTAGTTCCCTTTAAAATTAAAGAAAAACATCTTTTCTGCATTCATTACATCACAAAACAGATCAAAAGCACAGGCCAGTATCATACCTGTTAGTAGTTCACAGGCAGTGAAACAAGGGTTAGCAGAAAAATTAAATTATTTCATTACTCAGGACACCTCTTCAACATAAAAAGCCCTTACTTTGTATTATCAGGTATTCAGTAAGGTGCTCTGAAAGTTGCATAAGTAAAGGTGCAGCATATATACCAGGGGGAAAAGTAAATCCCTAGGTCATGAATCACAAAGCTTGGATTCCAGCTTTGACATTGATGCCAGACATACAACCTTGAGCAGGTCACTTACCACTCAGAATCTCATACGTAAAACTGGAATGACAATTCCTGCTTTACCTGCCTCCCACGAGCATTTAGTATGGTTCTCAAGCATCAGAATCTTATAGATGACTTATTAAAACACACACTGAGGGACTCATTTCCACAAATTCTGATTCTGTAGGTTTGGGCTGAGGCCTGGGAATCTGCATTTCTGATTACGTTACCAGGTGATGCTGATGCTGCTGGTCCATGGACTACATTTGAGAACTACTGTTTCAGGGGCGCCTGGGTGGCTCAGTGGGTTAAACCCTCTGCCTCCGGCTCAGGTCATAATCTCAGGGTCCTGGGATCGAGCCCCGCATCGGGCTCTCTGCTCAGCGGGGAGCCTGCTTTCCCCTCTTCTCTGCCTGCCTCTCTGCCTATTTGTGATCTCTCTCTCTCTCTCTCTGTCAAATAAATAAAATCTTGAAAAAAAAAAAAAGAACTACTGGTTCATAGTATTTTACAAGATGGCGAGCTCTATGAGGACAGGTACTAGGTGTCATTAGGTATCATACCATCACACTTAAAAGCTCAGGCTTTGGAGCTGTATAGACTCAAATTCAATACTGCTTTGATTCCTTAGTCAGGTCATAACCCCTCATCTAGGAAATGGGTTCTTGTCAGGTTAAGTGGGATAACTGCACTCAAGAATGTGATGTATCTGGCACAGATATGCTCAATAAATTTTCACACATTATTATTGTGGTTGTCTCTAGCCCCTAATAGCCTTGCTAAACAGACTGTTCAGCAAATATTTCATAGTTAACAAGTGCTAAACAAATTAAGGGTGTTATTACAGTAGTGTAAGACAACATCTCATCAAACTCTGTTTATCATATAGATGAAGTATCTGGTTGACATCACCAATGGGAGTGTAGCGGGGAGAGAAGAATAGAAGGATGTGGCTCACCACGGTCTTTACCCTAGTACATTCCATCGTAGTTCATTAGGGGCTGTTACGTGCACCTTTCTTTATCTCAGTTGGTTTTTGTTGTTGTTATTGTTTGTAAAATGTGTTTTGGAAATCTTTCATCATTTTGAGCCACCATATCCTTCTATCTTTAGAAACTTTATCTCTTTGCAACTTGATAAATTTCTGGAAGCCCCATCACAGAAACCTTCCCAGCTCTTTCCCAGTGCCAGTTCCCCAGACAGATGGCTCCAGCTGGCAACGGTCTTTGGTGTCTTCCTTCTAGGAAGCAGACCCTAAATGTTGTGGCTGCTATACAAGTAAACGGATGCCCACTTGTTTGTTGCTGCTGCTGTTGATAATAACGACACTAACTGCAACTAACACTTGGTCCATGTGACAAAGCCAGACACGTTCCTGAGTGCTCTACACATAGAAGTTTAATCAATTTGGGTACTTATTTTTCATCAATATTCTTCGTTATTATTATATCCCTATTTTAAAGATGAGGTCATATTGCAAAAAGGTGAGGGCAGGGTAATAAACGTGCTATAAACTTTGCTATACAATCTTCAACCACTGAAGAAGGGCAGACACCAGGGTGCTAAGAAGTGGATACTGGCGGCATCATCATCATCATTACCACGACCACCACCAGTGCCAAGACGACAGGGACTATGTTTCACTTAGAACTAAAATTCATTCTTAGAATGAGAGCAATGCAATGCTTAACACTGGGAGATCCTCAAATGTATGTTGATTGACTCAGTGAACAATAGCTCACATGAAATGGTGCTAAGTATCAGACACTGTGCTGAGTATGAAGAACATATACATGATTTCAATCCTCATAAACACCCAAATGAAGTAAATACACTTACTCTGTCCATTTTATAGATGGTGGGAAAAGTCACCTAAGAGAGGGAGATAAAATAGCTGGATCACACAGCCTTTAAGTGGCTGACCTATCTATTTCATTTCAAAGTCCCTGCTCTTAACTACCTGTGCTGCTGGGTCTCCAGGTCCCATTTTTGGCAATGTCTGAGATGCCACAAGCTATTCTTCCACCTACCATCCTTAAGCTCTACGGTTAATCCTGTATTTCAACAGACAACTATTACACGAGATGATATGAAACGCATGGTAACGTACAGATTTTCACTGTTTTTTCTCCCTTCCTCCTAATATGTTTCATTCAACAGAATTCAGGGTTTTCTTGGTAGATACAGGTCCTAGGCTCTATCAGTAAGGGAATTTTATTTATAGTTAAGACATCCAGCTTGGCTGAGCATATCTAATGAAGTCATTAATGATTTTGCTTCAGGAGAGGTCTTAAATTGAATATTTCTAATAACTTTTGGGTTGTATGGCTGCTACTATATGTCCATGCCTATGGGGATATAAAGCTGCTGCCAGTTTATTTACCTCAACATCTTCATTACTGATTATTATTTTCCCACCATGAAATGTACTTAAGTACTTAAATTGATATTCAAAAGGAGTTTCCCACTTGCTGTTTATTATTTTCTGGGCATACTTCTTCTCATTCTTTTCCTGAATTTTCATCACTGGTGTCACTGCTTTTTAATCTAGTTATGAGCTCTCTTCTTGCTAAATCTTTCTACTGCTTTGGCTTCATTTCATGGCCATGGTTAGAAGACAGCACAGAGGAAATAAGAAATCCATTCGTTGGCTTCAGTCAGCATGACTATAAATGCATTAGCAAGCCAGTTTCTTAGAAAGAGAAACAATAAAATAAGAGGTCACTAAAGGACTATGCTTTGCAGTAACTATATGAAAACTGACATTTATTCAAAACTTTTTTGATCTTAATATTATTCTTGTAACTTTTGCAAGAGCAGAGTCAGTACTAGGTTTAATATCTGTCTAGAACTGTTAATTATTTGAATGTTACCCATTCATTTGTTTATTCTGGAAAAAACATGAGAATGTTGAGAAATGAAATACTGTACTGGCTGTACTGTGAGGACAAACTGTGAAACTAACTTCAGTGTGCTCTCCATCCTGGTGGAGCTATATGGCATTATGAAGAAGGGAAGATGTTTTGGGGATGATCTTGAACTTTGCTAGAATATTCTGATTAAGTGGAAGATTATGCTCATTGAGTTCTATTTATCACAATCAATAAATACTGAAATTCCTAGTGTGTATTTGTGTTCTCCTATCCTGGAATAAGCTAAAACCATAGACAGCCTACTTTAGTCTTAGTGGTAAGAGATTTCCTGAGCAAAAAAATCCCTTCTGAAGACCACCAAATATTCTTTCCAAGTACTCTGATTGCAGGTATTGGCCTTTGGTTTGCATTTTTTTACTGTCATAGATTCAAGCTATATCCCTGTGATTAACCCAGGGCCCCTCCTTGCTCCATATTTTGTGCACACTCACCAATGCTAGAATATCTCTCTTGAATTATACAGGACCCTTACTCCACCATCTACTCCTAGATCCAGCTGTAACAATGGCATGGATTTCGTGAACAAGTCAACAAATGCTTGCATTTGGAGAGGATGCACTTTCTCAAAAGAGATAATTGCTGAAGTTGGTGAACTGCACCACAGAGATGGGAATAAGTTTAGCCTCCCCGAAACCAAGATCAACTGAGAATACATCATACATTTTTTTCACTCATTCACAGAGGGCATGTCTTGCCACTTCTTCCAATATCTGAACATATGGACCAGCCATTTTACTCTTTCTTTCAAATTCTGCCAACGTGAACAGAACCAGTAACACATGGTTATGCATAGGACCTACGTAAAACTTCACAGTAGTTGAACAAAATTTTAAGCTTAGCTCTAACATTCTCAGAATCTATCTATCTATTTCTCAAACTATGTATATAGTTAAGCCAAAGATTTCTGAGTTAAAAAAGGACTTTAGGAATAATCTGTTTAATAGCCTCATTGTACAGAGGTGTAAAGTGAATCCCAGAGGAGCAATTACGACTTGCCCTGTGTTTGGCTAATAACGCAACCAATAAACTATAAAAACAATAAGAGAGTTGCTTAATAGTAAAATATTATCTGGTTGCAAGACCTAGACAATATTCAAGATGTACTATATAAAGGCATGTATACATGCGCCCGTATAAGTAATTGCATACATATACCTATATGTATATACATCATAGTCAGTGCATCAATAATCTTTGTCAAAACTATGTTTCTTCTCTGGTTTCTTCCTAATTACTGACATGACTAATACTGGGCCACTGCCCTGCTATTAATCGGTGTGTATGTATTTTTGGTTTGGATTCCTCCAAAATCAGAGTGTGAGGGAAGGATTTGGAAATAGCTAGTTTATTTGGGGGAGGATCCCAGGAAGCAGGAGTGAAGCAGGGAAAGATAGAAGGAACTACTGTGGGCAACTGGGATTCAGTCTTTCCTGGGGATCTTTAAGGAACTGTGTAGAATGTGCCTAATAACTGTCCTCCTAAATGACAGGAGGCTGTGGTATTTACTACTATTCCTCATACCTCACCGGTTGAGGAATAGAGCAGAGGAGAATGACCTTCTCATAGCTCCCCTTGCTTGTAACTTTAGACAAAGACTGGAGGCAGAAAAACACACAGAGGGCACAGTGCACCCAGCAGTAGCTGAAGTAAGATATGGGCAAAGTGGTGTTATACCAAGAACCTCTCATATAAAGTTTAAGGCACATAAACCAATTCTCATACTTTATATATTTAAACCATATATATATATATATATACACACATACACACACACACACATATACATATGCATATATATACACACATATGTAAAATAAAAATTTGTATACATATAAATATATAAATATAAATATATATATATATATATATATATATATATATATATATATATATTCCATACAAATATAAAATTTGTATGGATTAGATTCACAGGTGGCTAGTTCCCTCCCTTAACATAAAGGTGACTACAGTCTGCCTTGGGTTCATAGTTGACCTTAAAATTGGAGACTGCTATCGTGCGCACATACTCTCTCTCTCGCTCTCTCTCATGTCCGGCCAGCATGCAGCATTCGTTCATTTGAAATATATTTATTTAATTATTGAATGGCACTGTTCACTAGGCATTTTGAAGATGCTAGGGATATAGCAGTGATCTAAAAAAAACAAAACAAAACAAAAAGCAGGGGCACCTGGGTGGCTCAGTGGGTTAAAGCCTCTGCCTTCGGCTCAGGTCATGGTCTCGGGGTCCGGGGATCAAGCCCCGCATCGGGCTCTCTGCTCAGCAGGGAGCCTGCTTCCCCCTCTCTCTCTGCCTGCCTCTCTGCCTGCTTGTGATCTCTCTGTCAAATAAATAAATAAAATCTTTAAAAAAAAAAAAGAAACCATTTGACTAAAAAATAAATAAATAAATAATAAAAAACATAAAAAAACCAGAAATATCTGAACAAATTAAAGGCTCAATCTAGTGGGGAAAGACATTTAGTATAAAGACAAATAAAATATACAGTTATTCATATATTGATAAGAAACCTAGAGAAAAATAAAATAATAAGACAGGTATAGAATGTTGCTGAAAGAAAATACTGCTATTTTCACTAATATTAATTTGTTTAATGTTGTCAAGAAAAGCCTCACCAACTAAGTGGCATTTAAGCAACAATTCAAATAAGGTTAGAGGGCAAGTGACAGGGACATTTAGTGGAAGAAAATTCTTGGAAAAAGGAAAACTTTGTACAGAGACCCCCAACATCCAGTGTGCTTGGCAATGTGTGTGTAACAACAAAGAAAAACTAAGCGCTTGAAATAAACTTTGCAAACTGGTAGACCAGGAACTGCATCTCTAGCCTGAAGACCATTTTGGTCTGTTTTGTGCAGCCTTTTAATTTTCACTTTTAAAATTAATTTGAATTGGTTGGCAATGTTAAAAAAAATAGAGGAGATTTTTGCATAAAAATGTTGAAGAACTGGAAGACCTAGCACAAAGGACTAGAGTTGGGACTAATTAGCTGGTTGCTAATTTAGCAGGACGTGTTTTCTCCACTTTTCCACAATTACCAGCATCCTATATTGCATTCAGGAGTCACTATTCCTTGAAGAATGTTTCACTCATTTGTTAGCTACCTTATTCATTCAGGTAGTGGAGTTTTGTGATCCCTGGTTTAAATTCACTAAGAGGCAGGATAATAAAACCAATTTTGTAGAGACTAGATTTCCAGACTCTCTCTCTTTTTTTTTAATTATCGTCAGAGACTAAGTCTAGTATTTGGCAAAAGAGAAGTACATTTCCATTGTACCATAAATTACTAATCAATACCTTTAAATAATTAGCAGACCTTCCAAGATCTATCTCTTACAGGAGCAGTCTGCTTATACATTTGGATCTTCTATCTTATTTAGGAAAAGGCCCATGTGAGATCCACTAATTATGGTAAACATAACTGACACAAATATTTTCCTTGCCAAAAACTTACCATGAAATCTACGACTAAGAAAATATAGGAAAGGAAAAAACTGAGAAGCTAAAGCAGTTAAAGACATCTATTCAAAATTCAGAGTGCTGAGTGCTATATAAATTAATTAAATCAAGACAAATAGCAAGAAAACAAAAACATTAATTAAAGCTCGACTTTACCTACACTGAAGGAGGCATATGGTAAGGGAATATTAATGTCATGTGAAACAGTTCACAAAAAAGTCTCGCAAAAAAAATCAATATACCGACCGATTTCCTACAAAAAGCTAACTGAATAAAAAAGATACAGGTACTCATCTTGAGTGAGAATTCCAAGTTTTTCAAAACACAACTGAGAAGATTAATGTCTTCCTTGATTTTCAACTCTTTATTTTCTTGACATCTACTCAGCACACTGGGTTAAATAAGCACATTGCTGTAGTCAAATACTGAGAAATCAATTCACTGCTTTAATCTTTGAAGAATATGTTCATCCCAGAGTAGGAGAAGTTAGAACCAGACTGACTCAGTTAAGGCCTTTTTTGGAGGGTCAATGTACATGAAAAGACTGGAGAAAAGCAAGTGAGGCACAAAGCCTAATATACATTGCTGGGGTCAGGGTGAGGAACGACAAGATTTACTCTCTGACCAGATGACGGAGAGAAGTGATAAAGCTAAAACAGGTGTCTAGATGCCAAAATGTCCATAATCAGGGAATGGTGAGGATATTTGTGAAGACAAAAGGTTCAGGATTTAAAGGTAGGTCACTATAAGGCTTATGAGTGAATAAGGGCTTACATTTAGAAAAACACAGTGAGAATGAAAACCAAAATTTCAAGAATAAATGTGTAAGCATAAACTGGACAAATCAACAATATAGCTAAAGGACTATATTCTAATGATCAAAATTACAGATTCTGGAGTTAGTCTGCTTGGGTCTGAAACTTAATGGTTTCCCAACTTACCGCCTTAGTGACCTTGGGTAAGTTTCTTAACTACGTCTTGACGCTTCAGTAATGTTAATGATAATGGTGTTGCAAATAAAAATAAATAGTTAATACTGACTTCTTAGTGGTCATGATATAATTAAACGAGCTAAAGTACAACAGCTGAGCATAGTGCCTGGCATGGAAAAAGTGATCTATATATGTTAGTATTACCATTGGTAGCTTTAATTATATAACAATTACAAATAATATGTTCTATCAAGCTTTCAATCTATATAGTTACAGAACTCAGCTAATAGAGCTTTAAGGGAGAGTAATTGTGTATGTCTTTCTCTGGATTATATTCCCAGATACTAGCACAAAGCTGGCTCTTTGCAAAGTACTCAGTAACATTATTCGAATGAAGTCATGGATCAAAGTAATGGTGACCCAAAAGTCATTTTTGTTTTATTTTATAAAAATGCAAATATATTCCAGGCGTCCCTCTTGGACTCAATACTCTCAACAACAAAGCAGGTCAACCAGACATTTCAAAAAGGCCTGGAAAGATGCCCACCATCCCAACCTTAAAACCAACTCTCAGCATGTGTGGGACTTAAGTTGCATCAACATGTGAATTATGTATGTCACCTGGTAGGCTCATATCCTCCAGAAAATTGAGAAAGTAATAAACGGCATGTCTGAACTTTTTAAAGCCCTTGTCTACTAGCTGACCATTGGTATATGGTAAAAATCTACTATCTTTTTACTTTCTGTCTTCTGCTAACTATAGGTGTATTGAAATGAAAAAGAAAGAGTCTTAGTATCAAAAGATGGAGCAATATTAACAATGACATTGAAAGAGATACCCAAATAAACTTCCATCCACTGACATCAAAGTAGGCAATACTCTAGACTATATTATCGGTTTTATTGCCCAATATCTCTGTGCAATTGAGCAGTGGGATGAGCAAAAATAACAACTTTGAAACTAAATAATGGCTTAAAGGACTCTAAAAGGACCAGATAGGCAGGTGAAACATCAATGTCTAGCTTTGGATACAACACCATGAAAAGAGCCACTAAAAGACCATCAGGAAAGTATATTCAACAGTGTCAGCAAATGCTACTCATAGTAACGTGCACTCTTACGATTTTATCATTGCCATCTAAAGTGAAGGCCCACTTTTGAATTAGTGTGAAATACAGTGGCATTTTTAAATCAAGAAGTTTTTAAATGACACTCTACCTGCAAGGCACAACATGAATGATTGCAGTACCAGCAGTTCCCATGGCAACCTCATCTTCAGTTTCCGAGGTCAAAGGAGTTTCAAGTCCAATAACAAGTGAATAGAATCGCTGCTTCTTTTAAGTTTTGTTCAACCTTTAATCTGTGGGAAAGAAGAGACATTGCAATGAGATTTGCAGATACTTCTTGTGGTCTCTGCAAATTTGTTTTTACCTGAATACAAATAAAACTTGTGGGAAAGTACTACTAAAGAAAAGTATGTTAAATTATGAATATGAAGCAAATAAGCTCCCTTTCCTCTCCTTCCAAATAATAGTTGGGCAGGGAATGGAGCTGGTGTGTCCCTGTGGCTACTGAGTGAAAGCAAGAACAGCTCTGAATAGATAAAAACCAACCCAAAGGCAGAGGAATGGACTATTGGAATGGACTATTTTTTTTTTTAAGAAGGTCCTACTCAATCCCTTAGTCTCCAGTCCCTGTTCTTATTTATTTTCCAGTTAATAATACACCAAAAAAGTCAACATGGAAAAGCTGCCACTGAACAAGATAGGGTTAAAATTGCTGGACCACAAGGAAAAAATTCCAAGGTTTAGAATGGAGTTACACGTGGGAAAAATTATAACTACTCTATCAATTTAAACATTTTTTCCTTACTCTGTGTTTCTTCTCCTGAATCCAATAAAATGCTCGCTCCAGTGCCTACTGGGAGAAATCCTACTATGAGTAGCTGACTACTAGGTTCTTTTGGACAAATGCAGAACATGATTTAAAAAAGTAACTCTTCCAATATCCAGAAATCTCAAAATATGAGAAATTTGTGGTAAAGAAAGGTCTGTATTCCAAAGGCTACGAAGCAAGTAAGTGAATGAGTGAAGCAGGCAGACAAACAGAGCACTCTGGAGAATACAATGTCCTGTCTGAAGGGGGTGGGTGCTCCTTAGCTCAAGTTGATGGCTAACATATGGGGCACAGATCCAGGACTGCAAGACCACTTACAACTTTTCAAAGAAAAATTTTAAATATTATTGTATTTTGAAAATCTCCCAAGTTTTAAATATTGAAAATCAGTTCAAAATATTTTCTTAAACATGTGGACCAAACAATGTCAAATTATTGTCAGGTGCCAAAGGTCTGCAACATGACCTTAGTAAAACAGAACTCTGACTGCATTTGCTCTCATCTAACCATCCCTTTTCCCCTCTGTACTGCCAGCAAGCAATGTATGTACATATGGGGCACCTTTTGCTTTCTAGACACTGGAGGAGGCACTGGACCTGCCAAAATGCAGACAACCAGGTCTAGCCTCAAGGATCCCCTACTCCAGTGGGGGCAGTTACCCACATTTCATAAAACTGCAATACAATATGACATTGTGAAGGAAGGAAGAGACTTTCTGGCCTGGGAGATGTCATAAAAGAGAAGATCTCCCACTGGGGTATGAAAGATGAGCAGGATACTAAAGGAGAAAGCTAGGAAACTGGGAGACCCAAATTCTCTTTACAATTCTGGCCATAACTACTTGCATGGTTCTGGGTATGCACCCGATCCTCTCTTCTTTTTTATTTATGTTTTATTTATTTTTTTATTAACATATAATGTATTATTTGCCCCAGGAGTACAGGTCTGTGAATCATCAGGCTTATACATTTCACAGCACTCACCATAGCACATACCCTCCCCAATGTTCATAACCCAGTCACCTTATCCCTACCCCCTACACACCAGCAACCCTGTTTGCTTCCTGAGATTAAGAGTCTCTTATGGTTTATCTCCCTCCCGATCCCATCTTGTTTCAAGGGTACCTTCTTGTTAAGTAAATGAAACCTCTTTGAAAACTATACAGTGCCATACAAATGCTAGATATTATTATTACTGTACATCCAATATTTTTATCCTGATAATAACCTGGGGCTTCTCATCTCACTCTCACTTATAAGGAAAATACTGCGACAGAACACAGGCTCACATAAAAACATGGAACAGGGGTGCCTGAGTGGCTCAGTGGGTTGAGCCTCTGCCTTCGGCTCAGGTCATGATCTCAGGGTCCTGGGATCGAGCCCCGCATCGGGCTCTCTGCTCAGCGGGGAGCCTGCTTCCCCCTCTCTCTGCCTGCCTCTCTGCCTACCTGTGATCTCTCTCTCTGTCAAATAAATAAATAAAATCTTTAAAAAAAAAAAAACCATGGAACAACACAAGCTCATTAATCAAGAGCTCTTAGCATTAATTTATACTGCGTGGTCACTGAGAAGCCTTTATGTTTACCAGGAAGCTAACAGAAAGTGGAGAACCATCATTAGAGAACTCGTCTTTCTTTTGTGCCCTTAAATAGCTCAGTTTCTGATAAAGCTAGACTAATATATTGTGAAGACAAAAGGGACTCTTAACTTCTGATCTGCTGATGTGGCTGAAAGCAGGCAGCATCTCTAATTGGATATGTTCAGATACTTTTCTGACATGCATGGTGATTAGGGCATTTTAGATAAACAGGATGTGCTGATCAATGAAAACTATTAATGTCTTAAGCAAATGATCAGGGTATTAAAAATTAATTTTGCGAGGGAAATGTCATCTCAGACCTGCGGATTGATCTACAATGTTAAGCAGTTTCTTGAAGCAATTAAAATTAGCTTAGGAAATGTATCCAATTTCATGATAAAGATTTAATTCATGATATGATGCTGTTTACAGTGTGTGTTAAGAGCTGTAGATTTTTAAGGATGAAGGAATTCAAGAACCCTACTGGTATTTATTTACATTCAGGTAAGGCAAGGTCGTTGACAGTAATTTGTCTAGTGGGCAGTTGTAGTCAGAGAACCAGGTTTTCTGTATGGAGCTGAAGATTCATGAATCTCAAGTGGGACTGTGGTATAGGATACAAAGTTTCATAATTTCAGTTTTTCTACTAAACCCAGAAAGAAAGCTGCAGGATGAGCCAAGAGTTATGGTGGTAATAGATCTCCCCTGCAGCTCAGAGCTCTCCCTGGTTTATCCTAAGGTGGCTATAGCAAAAGATAGTGTTCTCAGCACTAACTTTGAGACCTTGCCCAAGAATTAGACTCGTAAATTCTAGAGAGGAGGTCACACAATGAAAGAGGTCTTAGTTGCTTTCTCTGGCTGAGCCAGAAGATTAACTCAGAACTCACAGGATATTTTTACACAATGCTAAACAGAGCAAAACTCCTCCAGCCTTCAACCCTTCAAACAATTTTGAAATTCTGATAGTAATACCAAAGATCTCCCTATATAGTACTTAAGAAAAAGCAAGATTCATGGGACACCTGGGTGGCTCAGTCACTTAAGCTTCTGCCTTCAGCTCAGGTCAAGATCCCAGGGTTCTGGAATCTAGTCCCTTATCAGGCTCCTTGCTCATTGGTGAGCCTGCTTCTCCCTTTGCATGCTGCTCTCCCTCCTTGTGCTCTCTCTCTGGCAAATAAATAAATAAAATCTTAAAAAAAAAAAAAAAAGAATTAAGCAGGATTCAATTCCCCCTTAAGAGTCCTAGTTTCCAAGAACCTCCATGCAGGATCTGATCATACCATTTGATTTAGAACTCTGCTAAACTACAATGCTGCTGTTATCCAAGTAGCTCTAATTCAGCTTAACAAATAAGTACATTTATTTATTGTACAACAGAAACAGTAAAAGGTGCTGGGTGTGCAGAGGTAATAGGGTTAAGGGTCCTGTCCTCAAGAAGCTCACTGTTGGTTTGACACTGAGGAGACTAAAGCAGTCATTATAATTCAGTTCAAGGCGTATAAAAAAGTCTACTATGTACAAGGTGTTAAGGATGCGAAAGAACATCATCTAACTGAATTGGGGGTGGGGCGGTGGGGCAGAGGTTTCAAGAAAGCTCTCCAATGACCCTAAACAGTTCATCTGAGTTTAAAGGATAAATAGGAGAGAGAAAGGAAATTCTAAGCCAAGGGAATAAGGACAACACAGACAGGAAGCTGAGAACTTAGAGTGTTCAAGTTACAGCAACACAAGATAATGAAAGCAGCAAAGTCTGAAGAGTCAGACTTGTGTTCTAATCCTAGACTTCCCATTCCCTAGCTACATGGCTCATTTGTAAAATAATGGCAATCATACCTGTCTCCCAGGCTTAGTGAAAGAATTAGTGAGAATTTATGGAAGGCACTGAGGACAGGTCCTTGATACTTAGTTGCCATCTTTGTTAAAAAATAGCACAGCACAATTAAGTCAGGGGCCTGATATCCAAATTGCCTTGAATGTATATTAAAGAATTTAGACTTGAATCTGAAGGCTAAGATGACTAGGGGAATGACTTTAAATAGGGAAAGGACCAAAAAAAACAAAGTTGATTTACATGTATGGGGATCTACTTTAAATGCAATCCCAGAAGTACAGGATATCTGTTTTCCTTCTTTGCTTTTCTCCTCCGGTCAACAAATTAACTACATTTCTAATTATGAAGTATTCTTCCAATATATAGCAAAATTTTCAGGACCTCAAGGCAGGAAGGCAGAGTGGAAAAACACAGGATTTGGAATCAAGCACAGTGAGTTCTTTCTTCCTGGGTTTGCCCAAGACTTGGGAAAACCATTTGGTTTTTGTAAACATATTCGTCTATAGCCTGGGGACATAAGTGTGCTGTAAAGGTCAACTGACATTTTTTTGAAAGTGAATTATTAGTCATTATTACTGTTTAGATGGAGATTAAAATCTTTTCCCCAAATGGAATTTCAACCTTATGAAGGTAAGTAATCATTGCTTTATTCACTGATATTTAAGAGACACATGGATAGTGTATGGCACAGACTAGGCAGTCAATAGTTGGTATGTAAATGAAAGAACAAATGTAACTAACATCTTTCGTGGACACACCATGTGCTTTTACATTCCTTTCTTATTTAGTCTTCATAAGGACCCTGAAGGTCATGCATCATCACTATCCTCTATAAAATTATAGCTTTGGCAATCAGATTGTGAGAGGCTGTGGAAGTTGTCCAAGGGCAAATGTCTAGTCATCAACAGACCCAGTACTCAAATCTATGTCTTCGTACTTTAAGTCCTGTGCTCTTTTCTACCAGTGACAGAGAAGGCCTGTGCTCTTTTCTACCACAGTGACAGAAATGTAAATAAACCTGTGTCTCTTAAAGCATGACATAAAGTTCTGATGGTGATTCTTTTCTAAATCTGCTTTTCATATTGTTCTTTTGCAGAAATGAAGCCAGATACCAGCAAGTAATAGTGCAGAATCTGCATCATATTTATAATGCCGTTTCTGAGCTGAGATCTAGTCAGAAAGCTACCTATCGTGACTGTTAATTCACAAATCTTCTTGTGACAGTACAAATGCGAATAAGTTCCTCTCCCTCCCAGTGTAAGAGCAACACGAACATTTGTTTTCTTACTAATTATTATTTAGAGTGCAGCCATTCTTAAGGCAGGAATTTTAAAAAGGATCATCCACATTTCCCAGTTGTACAGTTGAGCATTTTTTAACTCCACAATTAGCTAATGAGGTGTGCAGTCAATCACAATGGTGGGGAAGTAGTGAACAAAACTGAAAGTAAGAGAGAAATCTGGCTTCCTCAGAAAGCAATCTGCCAATCATTTCAAGGGAAAATGGCATACAGTCAAATCTTAAATTTCAATCAGTTAACAGATATTTACTGAGTGCCCATTATTCAAATGGTAATATGCAGAATGAAAAGAGTCAAGGTCAAGGTCTCTGGCCACAAGGGCACAGCAACTTATCGGGTAGAAAAGATTGCAGACTATACAAGTTAGTTTATATGTCAAATGAGTAGAATATATAACGTATAATTTCTATGGTTATGGCAGCTAGCCTACAGGTTCTTTCTGAAGAGTAAAAATTCTTATCATAACAATCAATGTAATTAGCTTACTAGATTTTCGTCTGTACCAGCTTTTTACTCTATGTACTAGATGAAACACATTTCCATTTCTATTTCCCTGATGTCTTCCCTGCTTCTGTGGAGACTACAAGTCTTCTTTAGGAATGGTGAGAAAACTTGTTTTGCTTGGTTTCTTTCATTGGACTCCTTGTCCCAAGCATCTCAAAGTACAGAGAGAACAGTGTAAAGAAGAAAAGAGGGATGCCAGGGTGACTCAGTCAGTTAAAAGTCTGCAATTGGCCCAGGTCATGATCCCAGGGTCCTGGGATGGAGCCCTACATAGAGCACCTCACCACAATCACGTCAGGCTCCTTGCTCAGAAGGGAGCCTCCTTCTCTCTCCCACTCCCTCTGCTTGTGCTCTCTCTCTGTCAAATAAATAAATAAAATCTTAAAAATAAAGAAGGAAAGTTATAAGGAGTCTTGATAATACATTTGGAAAATGCCACCTATTTACCAAGAGATAGATAGCATAAGATGGAATCCCTTATTTAGACTGTACCAACCTACCCAATAGCTGATTTGGACTCTATTTCCATCATAAGACCTCATCAGAGAAAACACTGAAGAATTACAGAGGGTGGGATAAAGTGGACAATTTTCCCCATTTTTAAAAGCTTTTCTGGACAAAACAGCGTCTACCACTTGTGGGAATTCTAACCAAAAATATGATAATTTCATTAGGCAGACATCCTGAGGGATAAAAACCAAGGAAGCCAATATCTCACCATTTCAGTCACTGAAGGATATATTTATGCATTCTGAGAGCCAAGAAAGTTCTATACATTAATTTTCAAAAATTTTTCATTAAAGTTTCTTAGACTATATGCCCACTATCACTTTCTCAGTATACTTTCTCCCTGTAAAACCTTACACTGCTTTGATGTTGGACCTTTACACTTTGCTACTGGGGAGACAATTTTCAAAAAACTTAAGTAGTCCCAATAATTACACTGCAGTATTTCAAAAGATCCCTGGATTGAGATTCAGCATAACTAGGTTACTGGTTCAGTGCTGTTATTTAATTGCTGGCCAAGTTTCTCAACCAGTAAAAGAGGAGGGTGAACTAGAATGCTTCTAAGGAAGCATGAAGGCCTGACTTGCATCATCATATCTGAGAAGAGTTGTGTATTTGTAAGATAATTAGTCAAATGAATGGTAGTCACCATGGCTTTGTCATCACCAAAGCTATTTGATACACCTCACCATTTCTCAGATTACACCATGTTCCCATCCAGCAAAGTTGTATGAGATGTACTGCTTTTAAATGTTATGTATGCTGCTCAAAAATATTAAGATACTAAGGAATAAACCTAACCAAATAGGTAAAAGACCTGCACTCTGAAAACTACAAAATGTTGATGAAAGAAACTGAAGACAACACAAAGAAATGGAAAGATATTCCATGCTCATGGATTTAAAGAACAAATATTGTTAAAATGCCTATACCATCCAAAGCAGTCTACATGTTTAATGCAATCCTTATCAAAATACCAACAGCATTTTTCACAGAGCTAGAACAAACAATTCTAAAATTTATATGGAATGACAAAAGACCTAAATAGCCACAGCAATTTTTTTTTAAAGATTTCATTTATTTATTTGACAGAGAGGAGAGAGAAAGATATCACAAGTAGGCAGAGAGGCAGGCAGAGAGAGAGGGGGAAGCAGGCTCCCTGCTGAGCAAAGAGCCCGATGTGGGGCTCCATCCCAGGACCCTGAGATCATGACCCGAGCTGAAGGCAGAGGCTTTAACCCACTGAGCCACCCAGGCGCCCCTAGCCACAGCAATCTTGAAAAAGAAAAGAAAAGCTGGAGGCATCACAATTCCGGACTTAAAGTTATATTACCAAGTTGTAATAATCAATAGTATGGTACTGGCACAAAAATAAACACAAAGATCAAGAGAATAGAATAGAAAACCCAGAAATAAACCCACCATTATGTGGTCAATTAATCTTCAACAAAACAGTAAAGAATAACCAATGGAATAAGGACAGTCTCTTCAACAAACTGTATTGGGAAAACTGGACATGCAGAAGAATGAAACTGGACCACTCTCTTATGCCATACACAAAAATAAATTCAAAATGCATTAAAGACCTAAATGTGAGACTTGAAACCATAAAAGTTTCAGAAAAGGGCACAGTCAGTAACCTCTTTGACAACAGCCATAGCAACTTTTTTCTAGATATGTCTCCTGAGGCAAGGGAAACAAAATTATAAAAATAAACAAAAACAAACAAACTATTGGGACTTCATCAAAATAAAAAGCTTTTGCACAGCGAAGGAAACAATCAACAAAAGTAAAAGGCAACCTACAGAATGGGAGAAGATATTTCCAAATGACTTATCTGATAGAGCGTTAATATCCAAAATATATAAAACAATGTACACAAAACAACATCCAAAAAACAATGGGCTGAAGACCTGGATAGACATTTCTCCAAAGAAGACATCCAGATGGCCAACAGACACAAGAGAAGATGCTCAGCATCACTTACTCTCAGGGAGGTACACATTAAAACTACAATGAGTTATCACTTCACACCTATCAGAATGGCCAAAATCAACAACACGAGAAACAAGTATTGGCAAAAATGCAGAGAAAAAGGAACACTTGTGCAGTGTTGGTGGGAATTCAAACTGGTACAGTAACTACAGAAAACAGTATAGAGATGCCTCAACAGTTAAAAATAGAGAACAACCCTATAAACCAGCAAAAAATACGAAAATACTAATTCAATGTGATACAGGCAGCCCTATGGTTATAGCAGCATTTTTTACAATAGCCAAGATAAGGAAGTAGCCCACGTGTCCACCAATAGTTTATTTCTGGGCTTATTTCTTGGTTTTCTCTTCTATCGATCTATGTGTTTATTGTCTGTTTTTGTACCAGTAGGATATTGTATTGACTACTACAGCTTTGTAATATAATTTGAAGTCCAGAAGAGATAAACAGATAAAGAAGATGTGATACACACACACACACACACACACACACACACACACACACTAGAATATTATTCAGCCATAGAAACTGAAATCTTTCCATTTGCAACAGCATGGATGGAGAAAGAGACTGTAATGCTAAGCAAAATAAGTCAGTCAGAGAAAGATTAATATCGTATGATTTCACCCATACACGGAATTTAAGAAACAAAACAAATGGGCAAAGGGAAAAAAAGAGAGAGACAAACCAAGAAACAGACTTTTAATTATGAAGAACAAACTGATGGTTATCAAAGGGGAAGGTGATGGGGGTCTGGGTTAAATAGATGACGGAGATTAAGGAGGGCACTTATGATGAGCATCAGGTGATGTATGGAAGTGCTGAGTCACTATATTGTACACCTGAAACTAATATTACACTGTAAAAAAAATAAAGTTACCAAAAATAAACTAACAAAAATTAAATTCTATGTATGATGCTATTACTGGAAATTTAATCCTGTGCCACAAATGTATATTCACTGTTCATAACCTCCACTAAATAATCACTTATTATGCTACTGTTCAAGCTTTACTTAATCTTTACTTTTATTAAAGTAATACATAAACACAGCTTAAATACTTATTCCTACTCCCTGGAGAGAACTACTTCCCAGGGAAAACAAGTTATTTTTCTGGTATGTATCTTAATTTTGATTAAATATAAATGCTTAAACTAGTATTTCTTGATTTGGGGGTTTAATGTATTATTAGTTTATTTTATGGCTAATGATAATTCAGCTCTCTTATACAATCAGTCCCAACGATAGACACACATGCACAAACACACGCATACATGCCTGGTTCCACTGTTGTCTGAATTTAGTTGTATCACTTAATTTGGTTGATAATTTTTCAATTAAGTCCCAGAGTATACTGCTTTTATTTCCTTTTTGTATTAGTTGAGATTTTTTTAGGGTTAATAACTTCCTCTTTATTTCCTTAGGTTTCCAAGTACCTATCACAAATTCATCCTAAACATTCTACTGTATCTAACACTTTCAATATGTTTAAACATATCTTACAGTCCATTAATTTTAATAAGATTTTATTTACATTTAGATACTGATCACTTTTATGATTCAGTTGAAAAATAAGTGGAAATGGTGCCTATCTTCTATCATGAAAGCCATGTATTTGAAAATGTACTTATATATAATGTATGTTATGTAATTATCCATATATATATATACACACACACACAGTTTATATGTTTGTGAGTTTTCAGCACATGTGTAGTTAATGCAATATGTTGCTTGTTAACTACAACATGTGTAGTTAATGCAATATGTTGCTTATTAACTACAACATGTGTAGTTAAAGCAACATGTATGTTGCTTAACATAAAAGTATATGTGATTGGGGCACCTGAATGGCTCAATCTGTTAAGCACTGGACTCTTGATCTCAGCTCAGTTCATAAGATCAAGCCCACACTCCATGCTGAGTGTGGAGACTGTTTAAGATTCTCTCTCCCTCTCCCTCTGCCCCTTCCCCAACTCTTCTGTGCTTGTGTGCTCACACATACACACACTCTTTCTCTCTCTTAAAAAAAAAAAAAGCATATATGATTAAGCTATTAATGTTGGTGGCAGTGTAACGGTAGAATATAATACAAAATAATGGAGGAAATGTTAAACAACAGAGTACTTACGGTGTAGTAGTGTCTTATAAACATTAACTCATGTCATCTTTAAAAGAACCCTTAAAGCGGCACCTGGGTGGCTCAGTGAGTTCAGTGGCCAAATCTTGATTTCGGCTCAGGTCACGATCTCAGGGTTGTGAGATTGATTCCTGAGTTGGGCTCTGCACTGGGCATGAAGCCTGCTTAAGATCTCTCTCTCCCTCCCTCTTCCTCTGCTCCCTGCCCCACTTCGCTTGTGCCCACGGCATGCACATTTTCTCTCGCTCTCTTTCTCAAAAATAAATACACAAATACATAAATAAAATCTTTTTTTAAAAAAGGAACCCTTTAAGGTAGACGATATTATTTTCATTTTAAGGGATAAATAAATTGTCCTTTGTTAGAGCTGTTAAGTAATAGGGACAGGGCATGAACTCTAAATGCCACCCCCCCAAGTTTATCAAAGTATATTTTGCATACACTCATTTACAGTATTTTCAATATAAAGTTTGATGAGATTTCAAAAACTTATGCAGTCACAAAACTGCCATAACCATGGAGATGGAGAATATTTACATCACCCTTGAAATGAACCCTGAAAGTTTGACTTCAGGGTGTAGATATTTAAGCACTATGTGGAAATTCTCCCAGATAGTTACAATGTAGCCTTATTAAAACAGGCAATTGTAGCATGTAAAAAATCTACAGTGGTGTTTTCCCCTTATTTAGACTGATTCTCAGATACTTCATCCTTCCTTTAGAATGTCATTCCTGTATTAGTACACTCTCATTACAATAAAAACAAGAACAAAAGAAGGTCACAGTTGAAGATAGGAAAATACATGGTACCTCCACTCCTCCTTCCCATTCCTAGTGAAAGCAAGCTAATTGTGTATGGCACTTTTTCTTGCTTAGCCCAAGGGCAGTCCCAGAATCTTTTCAACATAACATTTCAAGTAGACACAACAAAATCAATATAGCTTGCAAGTAAAATTAAAAATTTCTTTGCCTTCCCCATGGTGGTTCAAACACTGGCTTTAGAATTATGAAAGCCAGGTTCAAATCCCAGTTCTACCATTTAGCCGTTGACCTTGGGCAAGTTATTTAACCTCCATTGGCCTCACTTTTCTCTTTGGTAAAGTGACAGGGATGATATAAGGTTGTTGAAAAGAATGTAAGAGAAAATATTTATAAGTGGATTCTGCCAGAAAAAGGTGAGCATGGCTTTTGAGTAAGTAAACTTGTTAGGAAAAGAAGATGAGCAAGGAGTGAAACATTTGGCTTCAGGAAACAATGAGTGCAGGAAACTACACTGTACCGATGGGGAAAACCCATGATTACACTGGATTCTTTCCCGAGCATTAGAGAAGAGTGTATGGAGCGGTTTAGGGGAAATGAATCTTCCCAGAGGCTCCCGTCTCAGTCTTGCTTTCTGGGTATTGGGAAGTCAACTTTGCAAACTTTTTAAAGGCTCTGACCATCCCAGCAGGATGGGTTTCTTAGCAACCATCTCACGTTTGTTTTCCTTCTGCCCACTGGTGTGCTGCAGAGTGCCAATTCTGCTAAACTCCCAAATAAATCACTGTTAATGAAGCATGCTGCACATACAGACAGCAACAGGCATTTTTTAATCACCTAAACTAAAGAAGAGCTAAAGGTAAGCACAAAACACTCTAATACCTAATATATTAGGTGTCAGATTTAAAGTGGCAAGAACCGTATGACTTTCAGAGCTTTTACTTGGATGCACTTAGTGGGAAAGTAAAGCTTACTAGTATATTCATCATTATGCACAGCTTGCCGATTGCTTGGACAGCCAAATCAGATATCCGGTAGCTTAAAAGTGAGTCTGTATCTACTTAATCAGAAACAGAAATAAGAGTGCAAACATGAACGTACAAATAACGATAGGCTATAAAAATAAAGGGACTAAAATCTTTTATACTCTCTCCTTTATTCAATTATTAATTATACTTCAAGTATCTGACATGCCATATGATAGACCAATGAATAAGACAGATACAATCTGCCCTCATGAAGTTTATTTTATTCTATGGGGCAGTAAGTAACACAGTACTTTAAGAGATATAGAACAGTAGACAAACAAGAACGAATAGGAGTATAAGTCAAGAGTATATATGGTTTTTGGAAACAGACCTAAGTTCAAATTTCAGTTTTTTATATCTAATATCTGAATTGTTTCATAAAAGTTATTTCTGACCCTTCAGTTTTTCATCTATGTAGTGGAGACACTGCCACCTACTTTAGAAGTCCAAAGAAGGGTGCCTAGGTGGCTTAGTCAGTTAAGCATCTGCCTTATGCTCAAGTCATGATTTCTGGGTCCTGGGATCCAGGCCGGAGTCAGGCTCCCTGTTCACTGCGGACCCCTCTCCCTTGGCCCCTACAGTCACTTGTGCACTCTCTCTCGAGTACATAAATCTTAAAAAAAAAAAAAATGTTCACGGAGAAATATATGAGCTAAAACATGTAAAATTGTTATCACTATAATAACGATCTTAATAAGGGTTTTGTGTTACCTAGGGGAAACCTGGAAGTCTCTCTATAATACACAGAGTCTGGGGACATGAAACTACCCACTACCCTCTTCTTTGGTGTAGTGATGATATTCATAGTTTTCCGTCCCCTGCAATGGCAAATTGTGCATTCCAGATTCTGTGCTATCCTTTCCAGAAATAAATACTACATTAGACAAATACTATATTAGAACATTTATCTAAAAAAATATTTGTTGAACACCTGCAATATGTCTGGCATGGTGCTAGGCATTGGATATCATAATAAAGTTGAAGAAATCTTATCATAGAACTTGTATTCTAGTGCATTTTCCTGTTTATTTTCCCATGGACTCATTTTCTTGAAGAACACATTAATTTCCTGAGAAGCACACCTCAGTGTCATTGTCCTTTATTCTGGGACTACATGTAGATTATAGGATGTTTCTGTATCATTTGACAAACTCTTCTGAATTCTTATTTGGTATAGAATAGTTTACCAGAAGTCCCTGCATATTAAACAGAACTATTTAAGTAAGCAATCACCTGCATTCTCTTGTCTTTTACACTGAAATCTGTACCGCAGGCATGAAAAATGGTAGAGTGATAAAATGACAAACTGTTTTTTTCCCTGAGTACTTACTATGTGTCAGTTACTATCCAAGATTTTATATAGATGATCTAATCCTCACAATAACTTGAGGAGGTAGGTATATAATAATTGCCATTTGTCAAAGAGGAAATTGAAGCTTGGAGAGGAATGTGACAGACTTATTTCTCTGGTGTTCCTTCTCCTGCTTTCTCTGGACCTCTAAGTGGCCAATTTCCTCTCAGCATATTATGTCAGGGCAGACAGCACTGACATTCAAAAGGAAAAATAAAGTATAATGTTGGTAAACCTCTTTGCAAAGGTTGTCTCTCTCTGCATTGGTGGGGATACCTAAGCATCAGATGCACACTAACAACTGAATTATAGCATGTGGATGCAGAATCATCAGCATGCTAGGGGATTTTTTTCCCTCTTGTATCAGCAGCAGAAATTGTGAATGTGACTATTTTTAAAAATTTTATTATTGTCCTTATCAAAGGGTGGTTATCCATCCAGTTAGTTTCATAGCCAAAATAGGTGTGATCGATGTGTTCTTTGTTTAATTAGACTTACTTAGGTCAAACTGGGCAAACACTATTTGGTTCTGGGAAAACCAGATTTCAGGTCTGGCCTGTCACATATATAACAGATGTCCTGTAGTTCTGGGTATGAAATGAGCACATGCTGCCAATTTACTTTTAGTCATTCTATTTATGTTCTTATTTAAAATGCAATAGAGTGATCATTTCCAGCTATAAAGTGGCTTTTATCTGAGCATCTCCCAAGGACGGTGCATTAATTCTTAGTACACTGGTTGGGATGAAAGTTAGGCTCCTGCATAATGGTTTTTAGGAAGGGAAACTGGGGCATAAAAGAGGATGGTGACTATATAATATTTAATACATTAAAAAGAAATATATGTGTCTGTGTCTAAAGTTGATGCTGGGGGAAATATTAATTTTACAGTGGTGAAATTCAGCTGACTTACTCTTAACCAATGATCAAGGCTAACGTCACCAATGAGAAGTCATACTGGCCTCATGCAGCGTTGGAGAGTGGTATACTAAAAGAGCCACAGTATGCTTCTGTGGTTTTCTTTGCCAACAATGCCTAACCTCACTGTAATCACGAGAAAACACAAGACAACTGCGTAGGATTCTGTCATATAACTGAGCAGTTGTCTTCAAAAGTGTCAAAATCACAAAAGGCAAGCAAAGAATAAGGAAATGTCATAGAATTAAAGGACGCTAAAGAGAAGTGAATACTATAAACCATGTGGGATTCTGGGTCAGATCCTGTAATAGAAACAGGACATTATTAGAGAAACGAGTGAACATCAAACAAGGCCTGTTGTTTACTTACCTGTTTTGTACCCATGTCAATTTCCTGGTCTTGGTTGCTATATTATAGTATGTAAGGTAATTAGGAGAACCAGAGGGAAGGCAAACAAGAACTTTGTACCACTTTTTGGTAACTTCTCTGTAAGTTTATAATTATTTCAAGATACAGCCTGCACTCTATCAATCATTTCTTAGCTGGAGAATCAGACTTCAGAAAAAATCTTTTTTTTTTTTGTCTTTACAAGAATGGATCTCTCTTCCTAGAAAGAAATGTGCATATATCATACCACTGTATATGTTATATTTATGGTTTGCTACATTATCTCTGGATGAAGTTCGAAGATCATAGAAGTTTGCTCGTAAAAGGCACAATGGTCAGAGAAAAATTGTGCGAAAATAATTATGTCTGTATGCCCAGGCTGCAAGCTATATTGTCAATGTTGTTACTCTGTGGCAATTTAACTGATATTAGACTGCTGAATAATCAAACTAAGGTGTGGAAAGAACCAGACTTACCTTATGTTTCTTAATGATAAATAAATAAATAAAGCCACAATTTCATACTTCTTATATGCTAAAAAACAACATGCAGGTTTTTCCTATATTTCCCATTTATTATCACTGTGAGCTCTTCGCAATAAAATGTAAGATCTATGTAAAGAGAGGAGAAAAATACGAAAATGGGAATAGGTGTAGTACCATATACATTTTTTCATGATATAAAACTCCCTCCTTAAATTAGCAGTCTAGGCATGTTGTTGGTACAAGAAAATGTAATTCCAGTTACCTTTGGAAACTAAGAGGTAGCTGTTATCTACAAAAAGATTTTCGAGAAGAATTCTAATTAGTGACAACTTAAATTCTGAGACAGCTGTTTCAGAGATGAGACTAAGAACTAAAGAAAGATCTAAATAGCTGAAGTTACTTCAGGAAAACTTAGTCCCATGGCTTCTATTTAAGTTCATGCTCACACAGTTCAAGTTTTTATTTTATTGCCTCTCAACCCTTCACTTACTATATCTTAGCTGTGAGTTTCAGTACAATATTTTCAAGTAGGGAAAAACAAAACAAAACGTGATGAAATATGTCCTCTCAATGCTTATATTTATGTAACTGTAAATATGCATAAACTTTTATCTGACTCTTCCAAGCATCACATTTCAGGCTCAGTTTGTATCTCAGGTTGCCTTATGGAACTTAAGGCAACCTGAAAAACTCCTTGGAAAACAGTACCCTTGATGGGTGGAAAAGAACAGCTTGCATAAATACAATGAAAGAGTCATCCAAATATCTAGCTGGGTGCAAGGAAGACAAAGGTTTACCAACCAGAAATAAATATTTTTATGTACTTTAACAGTGTTCTGAGCTCAAGAGACTAAGTCCTCAAGGGGGGTTGGTGGTGATGGTAAGAGATCAGATTGTAATGGTAGACTTCCATCACTTCTAAGCTCTGGCTTCCATTTCTCCTAAGAGATCCTGCATCCTGCTTTCTCCTGAATTCATACAAGTGAGCAATGAGTCTGGTAGCCATGATAAGCATGGTAATAAAAGCCAAGAAAAAAAGTGGAGGTAAAATGTATTATTTTTTCCTTGTTGATATTAACATGGACTCTATGGAAACCATTTGATTCAAATCCCCAAACTTTAAATGATGTCTTTGTCCCATTGCTTTTAACACCTGATCCTCCAACACAACTGCAGTATCCCCTAATTAAAAACTCCACACCCTTCAGCTTGGACATCAGGAATTGCATTTCTAAGCAATGTTAAATAGCCAGAATAAAATATATAAGTACTATATAATTCATATATATTATATACACGTGTATACATGTATAACATCCCAGAGCCCAGTTGTCCACTCAAAATAATTTGTTCTTTTTCTTTTTTTTTTTTTTTGTCAGAGAGAGAGAGCACAAGTAGGGGGAGAAGCAGGTAGAGGGAGAAGCAGGCAGAGGGAGAAGAAGGCTCCCCACTGAATAAGGAGCCTGACATAGGACTTGATCCTAGGACCCCAGGGTCATGACTTGAGCCCAAGGCAGACACTTAACTGACTGAGCCACCTGGGTGTCCCCAAAATAATTTGTTCTATAAAAGAAAAGGATTAAAATAAACCCTCACATCTTTTTAAGCACTTCACTGTGCCAGACTGGATAAAGCAGACATACTTCATATATTGTTATTTAGTGAACACAATATTAAGCTGCATTCTAATTGAGAATAACTTCCAGAAATACCTCTTGCATTTGCAAGTAAGCAGTACAGGTGCACAAGGACAGGCAGGGTGTGTAATTATACGTGTATATATTTATATGACCACCAGTTCTGTTGTCTTAAAACAGATCTAAGGCAAGGCTCTTCTAGGTTAATTGCTGTTGCTAAGGAAAAGGCCCAGGTTTGTCTTTAGAGTCAATCATTTCTTTAAGGTGTAGTAATCAGGCTGGTCTCTTGGTGCCAATTTTTGTCTAATTACAAATAGGTAACAAAGTCTCCTTTGAATTTTCTAAAAATACTATTATTCATTCTTTATCATTTTTCTTATACCTCCAAATGAAAAGACAGTTTAATGTTTCCAATAGCAAGCAGATGGTTTCAGGGGAAAATATCACCTGGTTCTTGGTTTCTTAATATAACATAGGAGGCTTGGTGGCGCGATATGGACTGGAAGGAAGAATCTACAGCAATAGGTCACCAATGGTACATTCCATGGGAAAGCTATAAACAGCTGAAGGGAAAGTCCCATATATGAGCAGACCGGCTCCCTCCAGTTCATTCTCTGCATTCCAGCCCCACTGTATTACCAGAGTGCAAATATGATCAAGCCACTCTCTGGAACTTTCCACCTATCTTCAATAATTTTACAGAATGAGGAAAGACCTGTTTAATTCAACTCCCACCTGTCTCTGCAGCATACAGCCACATTCGAGCCATCCTGTGTATTAGCTGGATAAGCCCGGTAATCTTGCCCCAATATCTTTCTATCTGCTTCTTCCCCATTTCTCTGTAGTTAGCTTGAAATATGTGCTTAGACAGACATCCTGTGGAAGCTTTCCCTGACTTTGGAATTATGGTTTAGTACTTCTCATATGTACTTTGACAAGATTAAAAATTTCTCTTATTAGAGAAGTTATCATATAGCATTATAAATTTTGTCTTTATCCCTCTTTGCTATTATAAATTCCCAGGAAAGAAAGAGTCTTTACATCGGTATGTCTGGAAGGTATGCACCCAGCAAATATATGCTCAATTAATTTAAACTATAAAGCATTTGGGGCACCTGGGTGGCTCACTCGATTGCAAGTCTGCCTTCGGCTTGGGTCATGATTCTGGAGATCTGGGACTGAGCCCTGCAGTGGGCTCCCGGGTCAGAGGGGAGTTTGCTTCTCCCTCTGCCCCTCCCTGATAGTTCTCTCTCTCTCTCAAATAAATAAATTATTTAATTAAAATAATGCACTTAACTACAGAAGAAAAAGTCCAAGAGCTCAAATTGCCAGCAGGTAGTAATATTATTCCTAAGAAAGGAATAAACATAAAATTACTTAGAACTAGTTAAGATGGTTAGGACTTTATCCTGGCTAGTTTTGTGGACAAGAGTTGGTGAGTGGGCTTGGGATTTTAAAAGATTTCAGTAAGATGACCTATTTGGTAGTCAAATTTTCAGTTTGATAACTTGCTTCTAAATCATAGATTCTCTGATATGTTTAAGAGTTAATATAACAACAATAACAAAATCCCAAGGTCACATCTGTTTGGGAAAACTGAGTTAGCCAAATTAGACAGATCATTTTATTGCAAGGCTTCTCATGGCCTTCAAGATAACATGGGATTTGTCTAAGAGAAGAGGTATTCTGTTTCCCAGAATTGCTTGACCTGAAGTTCCTCTTCATTCATGAATATCTCATCTCATCCTCAGAACTCACTTTGGGACAAGTCAGCCATCTACAGAAATGATTTAAGGTTATTTAAGGGCCACATTCAACCCAACACCTGTTTTTGTAAATAAATGTTTTGTGGAACACAACCATGCCTGCTCATTAAGGTATGTCTGTCACTGTTATTGTGATATAATGGCAGGGTTGAGTAGTTTGCAACAAAGAGCATATGGTCAGGAAAGGAAAAAATACTATTTTTTTTTACAGTAAATGTTTGCAGATCCTTAATTCACAGTAATATTTTGTTCTTAAGCATCAACGTTAATTGTCAGCTGGACCCACTGCTGATGTGTTCTACAAATTTGTTCTATAAAGGCAACATGAAATGACCCACAAAACTGGAGAGTATCACATTTCCCCTACATACTGAACTGACCAGCAGCATTTTCTAATTTGAAGCCTAAACTGAGCAAAACAGGTTTGGATTGCTTTAAATCCTAATTAGAAACTCACTCATATTCTTAAACTAGTAAATTAAAGCTTACAAATATAGGCACATTTAGGGGCCACTGAGTGGCTCAGTTGGGTCAAATCTGACTTTTGATTTCAGCTCAGGTCATGATCTCAGGTTCCAGCGTGGTGGGATCAAGCCCTGTGTAAGGCTACAGGCACTGTGTCTGGAGCCCCCTTATGAGTCTCTCTGTGCCCTTCCCCCACTTCACTTGTGTGTGTGCTTTTTGCCTCTAAAATTGAAATAAAATTTAAAACAAAACAAAAACAAATATAGACACATTTACCACAAAGAAGTCTGAAACTAATAACTTAAAATACTTCATGGATAATTTATTAAAACACTAATATACTAGAAACTTACTAAAGATAACTGAACCTTTGATAGTTTGAAGAAATCATACTGATACCCTAAAGTACCTAAAGTACTTCATTACAAAGATTAATTTTGATCACACAGGCCTAGAGCAGAACATGGTATGTGATATAGATTTGATCTAAATAAAATATCAATTCATACACAGTACAGACTAATCAGACAATATGATTTTTTATTTCAGTTTGGTAGTTAAATATATAGCTTTAATTCCTAATATAAAGAAGATTTTTTGTTTCCTCAATTGTTAATCCATACAATTAAACTAATTCAAATATTGGTTTGGTTTCGGGCATATTCAATACTATTTTGTAAATCGCTAGAATCAACCTGTTTGTGGTTGTTGTTTACCAGAAAACAATGAAATGAAAAGAAGCAATTAGCTAGCAGTAATTTCTGGTGATATTTACTTGCAGAAATAAGTTTTCTTTATTTCTCTAATTCAGCAGAATTCATTTGAAATCCTATTTCACATACACGTTTTTTCTCCTCATTCTTTCCAGCTTCCACATCCCCAAAACACTGCACAGATACTGCTGTTGGTTTTTGGGTCTGGTCCCTTTCTCTCTGTGTGCTAAAAACCATCATATTTGACATGTGATGCTCTGGGAGAAACTATGAAGTGCCTTTAGGCTCCTTTTAGAAGCAGAAGTTGATAGCTTCTTTTTCTTTGCGGTAAGAACACTTAACATATAGGAGTTCTGATATTTGTTTCAAGGCTGCCCTTTGACTAGAAATAAAGAACTCTGCTTTCTACTTTCTTGTTCTGCTTGGGATGAATGACCAAACTGATCATACATAAATAAATTCAACTACACGGGCTGTGAAAAAGAAGAAAAATAATATATTGTACAGAGATAGAGATATAATATTGTAAACAGGATATGCCCCAAAATGAGTGTGAGTTGGGATGTACGAATACAGTTCATGATATTCCCATGGGAGATTTCAGTTCTTGATTCTCTCTCATAGTGTGAGCATTCCCCCAGCACGAGTGTGAGTCCACTACTTAAAAATACGAATGCTTTATAAAACATGGCTTCTAAACACAAGTCAGCTGTTTCATCTGGTGTAACCAGTAATTTGGTCACCTACCCCAAGCCTAGAAGAAAAGCACTCAGTCTAGAATCAGTATGAGAGGACATGTTGGTTTACAAATGGAGACCATCATTTACAGGTTGGAGCATACATCCCGAGGAAATTAGATTCCTAAGAAAATACACTGAGTGAGTGGCAGAGACAAAACTGGAACTTCAGGCTCGAGACTCTTACTCATAGCTCTCCCATTACACCATAGCAACTCCACCTTCCTTATAAGACCTCTCCAGTCAAATTCCAATGGACTTTTCCAGCCACATCTCCCAATCTCCCTGACATTCAACCGTGCTTCAATCAGATTGGATTTTCCATGTATGAGCCTGCTGTATGTTATATTGTCTCCATAGCTATTCTTTGACTGTTTCCTCCATTCCTCCACCGTTTAAAATGAAATGCTCGCAATTGTCACCTTCCAAACAGTTAACTTTTCAAGATGCACAAAGGCCAAAGTTACCTTTTCTGCACTGAATAATAAAGCACTTCTTCTATATCTTCCCTATGTTACTTATTAAATCCAAATTGTATTATAATTCCATGTTAACTCCTTGATTAGGAGTGAGCTCACTCAGGTGAGATAGAATCTATAATTTAAATATCTGCATTCCTTATAACATGCTCAGAACCCTATCTTGCACACAGTTGATACTGAACCTATGATCACTAACTCACAAGGGCAGACAGATGTGTCTCATCACTAGCAAAAAACTGACAACTGTATTTTCCAGAATTTTTTCTTTAACTTATCTTAAAAATCAGCAAAACATGAATTGTTGTTCTGTCATCCCTCTGGAATTCTCCCTGATCTCCAGCATTCCTAAAACACTATTCTAAGTGGATTCTACCAAAATACCTGAATGTTCTTACTTTTTATTTTGTTATGTTTGTACAAGTACCATGAGTTTTAATCCACTGGGGCCTAGATACATGAATCCATTTTAAAAGGACTTGGTGCTCTTTACTCTGGCCTCACTTATCTTAGGATTTGGTTCACCTTATGTATGTTTTCCCCCTCACTGTACATATTGAGAAAATCATTCTTCTTGAATGAATAGATAGTGAAGATAGATAATTTTGTCTTCGTGGCCAGAAGGGAAGGGTATCTTGTTTTCAATACTGAATTAGCAAGAAATTCTGAATATCCATTTTAGTCCGTTTTTATTTCTTCTCTGATGCTTTACTGTTTCCCTAAATAAAATGAAGACAATATGCAGATTATAAATTAGGGGTCCTATTAATAACTACAGAAAAAAAAAACCCTAAAAAAATTCACTTGTAAGCCAGTAAATCCGGCTAAAGTTGGGTTATTCACAATGCTTGTGCATAAATCCTCTAATAGAAACTGGCATGGGAATAAATATTTATAAAAGAGTTGATGATCAACATGTATCTGTACATCTCCATTAGGGAAGATATTTATTTCCTTTCCTGCATTATTCAAAACCCTCACGTGCCTGACAAACTGATGTTCCACAGTATGCCTTTTGCTATTCCTATTAAAAAAAGTGGTTAGTGCCTTTTTCTTCAAAAATGTTTCTCTAATTATTTCAAAAGAATACTGGTGATGTAAGTAATTTCTTCCACTTTGTCCTAACGTAAGTTTAGGAATCAATTTAAGTTTGTATATTTTTGACCACTACAAATCATTCTGATCCATTACATTGTGGAGTAAAAATAAAGATGGTATGTATGTATATGTGTGTGTGTGTGTGTAGGCCTACACACACTCAAACACATAAACTCTTATACATACACATATGCACACACACACACAATGTTATACATTCTTTTATCAGCCATACACGTTTTGCATTTTTCATCTCAAGTTCTAATTTCCTCAAAATATTCCATTAGATATAAAAACAAAACAAAACAAAACAAACCTACACACAATTTCTTGATTGATCTAGATCTCTAGTGAGTGATACATTTCCTGTATTCTTAAGGAATCAATACAAAACCTTGTAACATGCTCTACAGACCTCTGGAATAAAAAGGGATCTCATGGAATCACAGTCACGTTTCTTTTTTTCCTTCTCTAAATTGACCCAATCTGTGTGTACCTATGAAAAGAAGGAATTGTTTCTTGTGGATTTGTGGGCCTTCAAACGGTATCTTGAGAAACCCAATTGTTAATAAATTATCTTTCCACATGAGAAGAGTGAAAGCCCACCTTGTTTCACTAACTCTTTGGATGTAAAATGTCTCCAAGCACAGTACACAATCCTTGCTCTCACATATACTCTGGTGACTTGAGCTACCTCTTCTAAGCATAACTTTGTTTCTCTAATTGTGCATCTCCCTGGAATTCTAGGTTACAAATGTCTAACTGCTTACTGAATATTTCCCCTTGAATCATCTCATGCAATTCATTAAAAATCATCTCATAAACAACTTGTGCTTTCATCCCCCCAAAAGCAGCTCTTTGAAGAAACTCACAATTTCAGTAAAATCTATACTTTGTTCTTCCAGTCACCCAGGTTTAAAAACCTTGGGTCATCAGTGATTTCTCCCCATTCCCTATACCTCTATCACCTGCAACCAGTTAGGGACTAAGTCTTTCTATTGGACTGTCTTAAATTTATCTTTTGTGTTGTAGTAAAGATTAATCAATATTACATGGAACCTATTAAGTATTAAATAAAAAGTTAGGAGCGCCTGGGTGGCTCCGTGGGTTAAAGCCTCTGACTTCAGCTCAGGTCATGATCTCAGGGTCCTGGGATCGAGCCCCGCATCGGGCTCTCTGCTTGGCGGGGAGCCTGCTTCCTCCTCTCCTTCTGCCTGCCTCTCTGCCTACTTGTGATCTCTCTCTGTCAAATAAATAAAAAAAATTTAAAAAAAAATTAAAAAAATAAAATATAAAAAAAGTATTAAATAAATAGTTAACTTCTATTATCATTATCATACTGAAACTCAAATTTCCCTGCTTTCATGTTTGTGCATATTAGGGCTCTCGGCTCTGGACTAAATGCATAAATTCTAAAAAATCCTTTAGAATCCTGCTCAAATTCATTTTTTTCCATTCACCTTGGAAGTCAGGGTAGTCCATGAACATTTCCTCTTCTCTTCTCTTAGAGCACTTATTATTTCTACTATTCATTCAATCAAGTGTTGCTTCATGACATCCTCCGCATTTAATTTAGCAGTTACTTGTCTCTTACACTGGCACTTTGTTCCTATGGTATTTATTTTCTTTTCCTAATTATATTGTGAATTTTGTGAGGACAGGAAATAGTCTGTATTCTCCTATTTTCTGTATCCCACCATAATGCCTAATAACGTATATTTTTTTTATGTTCAGTTACCAAACATATAGTACATCATTAATTTTTGATGTAGTGTTCCATGATAATACCGAGTGCTTACCACAACACGTGCCCTCCTTAATGCCCATCACGTGGTTACCCCATCCTCCCATCCCCCTCCCTTCTATATCCCTCAGTTTGTTTCCCAGAGTCCAGAGACTCTCATGGTTTGTAAAGTATATTTTAAAAGATCCTTAAAATCCATTGCTCATTTTTTTTTGAAGATTTTATTTATTTATTTGACAGAGATCACAAGTAGGCAGAGAGGCAGGCAGAGAGAGAGAGGGAAGCAGGCTCCCGCCGAGCAGAGAGCCTGATGCGGGGCTCGATCCCAACACCCTGAGATCATGACCTGAGCTGAAGGCAGAGGCTTTAACCCACTGATCCACCCGGGCGCCCCATCCATTGCTCATTTTTTGATGACTGATAATATTCTATTCAACCGTTTTTGGTGGGCTCAGTCTTGTATAAAACATAAGCTTGAATGGCCACAGACTAGTTACAATTGCCTAAGGATAATCCTTCTTCCCATCTTTTCCAAGAACTAAGGCACTGAAAATTATGTTACCATCACTTACTAAAATACTTAAAGCCCAATCCATGAATAATTCTAAACAAGGGACTGCTAATGGCTTCCATTGGGACAGTCATAAGTATTGGAAAGTGAAGTCTACAAGTAAGATTTAAACTGGCTTATTAGGATTATAACGCCAGGTTCATGATTCATGTAAGTAAGTTTGTAAAAAAAAAAAAAAAAAGGAAAGTGTAACTGCTATGTCAAGAAAAGTTTCTGCATTTATAATTTAATAAATTAACTATAAGGATTTTTTTGTGTGTCCTCAGAGGAAAAAACATGTCAGATAGATCCAAAATATGTAATGCTGAACACTTAGCAGGGAGAGGCCTGTCCCTTCCTCCCCTCCCTATCAAGCTAGCTCTTGACTGAAACAAGAACACAGAAGTTCACTGTGCTGGAACCAACAAGGTATTTCTTTCTCACGTATGTAGTTAAAACAACAGTTAAGGTAAAACGACTTGTTAAATACTCAACACACATAGGAGAAGGATGTATTAACTAATGTAGAAAGCACCATTCTCATTCTTTATTAAAATTTATTTCTAAAAGATTTTATTTATTTGACAGAGAGAGAGAGACACAGCGAGAGAGGGAACACAAGAAGGGGGAGTGGGAGAGGGAGAAGCAGGTTTCCCACCAAGCAGTGAGCCCGATGCGGGTCTCGATCCCAGGACCCTGGGATCATGACCTGAGCTGAAGGCAGATGCCCAAGGACTGAGCCACCCAGGCACCCCACATTCTCATTCTTAAAGCAGCATTAGATCATTTTGTGAATACAACAAAGGATTTCTCCTTACGACACCATGAAGTGTCTGCATACCTAAATTCATATGGAGGTGAGTGTAACTGAAGCAATGGAATTGTCTTGTTTGGGGTTCCTATTATTCCTTCTACAGACAAATAGATTAATCTGCGAAGTCAATGAACTCCAGTTGGTCTGTGGTATCTCCACCTAATAAAATCCAAAACTAAGCCCTTATTCACCATTATCCAATCTCAGTGCCCAAATCCCAGGGCTCCTGCTGCATGGAACCCAACGCTAAGATGGAAACACTTGATAATACTTGGACTGCTTCTCTAGCATGGCTTATTATTCATTTATTAAATGGGTTTCCACTGGATTTTATTCTAAAAGGTTGCTTTTGAATCTGAGTGCTTCAAGTGAACAGCTCTGTCTTTACTCGACAACTATTTCAAACAGCAGTTTAGATGCTTAGCTCTTATTTATTTATTTTTTAGATGCTTAGCTCTTTATTAAAGATGCAATAGGCTTGGAGTTCTAAGTTCTACTCTCAGGTCAGAGTATATCCTCCCTTATTTTTCAAACTAATGATAGCCAATGAGCCATATATTTTCTGTAACTGACAAAAAAAAATGCATTTCCTAGAGCAAATGGAGATGAAAATAAATAGTAAGGATTTATTCTAGTACATCTTATGACATGTCCATGTACACCATCCGGCTGGCCCACTGTAAAATTAACCTTTGTTAATGCTGATGATTTTTAGTCCAGCTCTTCCAATATCCTTCAGCAGTGATAACAGAATGGGCGGAAACTTTTTCTTTTTTTTTTAAGGCTGTTATTGGTACAACACAGGTGTGGTCAGCTGTTTTCTGACCTTCCAGTTCCACAGAGAACAGAGTCTCTTTCCTGAATCCTGACCTGCTATCCAACCCGGGAAACATGCCACTCACTCCCCGGGACACCTAACAAGACAACATTTTGACTTCTTCCCTTTGACTCAAGAGGCAATTTTGCCACTTCATTTATGAGAGAAGAAAAAGTGCCACAAAGCATCTCTATGATGGCAGAGGCCTCATGCTGTGAGTTGATCTTGCCACCCTGAAACTAATCTGGAAATATTTGTACCTTAATCTCCTGCAGAAATAAACCTGGAGCTCTCAATCTGACATTCAGCGAAATTTGTACTATATCAGCTGTTGCTAGGCAGACCTTCAGGAATAAAAAGAAAATGTAGAGGCTTAAATTCTGTGTTTGGGAGATTATTTCTTGTTTATATTCTTCCGCTGCAGAAGATTTTCTGCTGCTAGTTCATTACAGACATTCTGTTTCCCTTCCTCTCCTAGTCTCTCTTTGCTACATCTCTTCATTTGGCCTTATCGTATCTCATCATCAAACCTTTTAACCTGGGTCCACAGAAAGCCTTTTTTGCTTATCTGGCTATTAGAGATTCTCAAATGTAACTGCAAGCTTCACACTTATCTGGGAGATAAGGCTGGTGGCTGAGAGGCCAACTATCTCCCACCCAGTCTTATGTCTAGCTTCTTTGCTGATTTATCAGAAAGAACTACTCCCCACATAATTTAACCCGCCAGGACGTTCAGGCTAAAAATAAAAAATAATGTTGCCAAAGTGGTATTAGATGGCAAGTGGTATGATGCTACTGACCCAAAGAGAGGCTGATACCTGCAGGAAGTGTATCCTGCACTAGCCACTGTATACACTGATAGTCAGTTTTAATGACCTATGTGTAGCCTCCACATTCCTATTTTAAAATACTTGGATACACCTGTGCAATGCCCTTTAGTTTCACAACTCAACTTTACAGACATAAATATTAGAGTTGCCAAGGTCACTGGCCCAGCCTAATGGTATCCCTCACAGCCAGTCAAGATGGCATCCCCACTCACTGCAAGCTAATTAAGAGTTGAAGAAGGCCTGAAACATAGTAGCATCCGCAAAGCCTTCCTCAGCACATATTTTTGCCGTTGGCATTCTGAGAACAATGTGACATGTACTCTGGTGGATGCCACCGTGCTTGCTTCAGCAAATTTAAGTGACTCTACCCTCTGCCATTGACTGCCAATTACTTTTAAATCTAATGTCTGGGAGAGGTTGTATTAAGTATCCTGAGAAAATTACATGTGACAAATGTAGGGTAAATAGTGTCCTGAAGAGTGAATAGTCTTAAAATTCCAAAGTTTACCTGTTATTGTACTTTTTTTCAGTAAGAGGGGAATGACGCTAAATGCTTTGGGAATTCTAGATCAACCCTGCTAATCCTGCCTGATTCTTTCATCTGGAAAAAAAGTCTTTTTCTCTTGATTTATTTGCAAAATAAGGTTAATAATAGTTCAATGAGAATTTTTACTCGCTTAGGAAAATGATGAACACACAAATGACCATATGGCTTAATATTATTCACTTATCATACCCTCACTTCATTCCAGGAAAAAAAAAAAAAAGGAAGGAAAGAGTCCTAGAACTCCCCAACTCCATATTTGCACATTGCCATTTGCCAAAGTTGTCATGTATAACAGCTTCTGTAAAGATATTCTATTTGAGATTTTTCATAATCCAAATGAGTTTAAATGTACAAACAAATAATTCTCCAAACACCCTAAATCTGATGTAGAGTCCCAGATGATAGCTTTAGATAGCTAGGAGATGGTACCACCAAACAAAGGCATTGGTTCAACTTCCAGCTATGTAATGACTCAAGAAATCGCAAAAGTTCAGTTTCTTCCTCAGTAAAATATAAATTTTTAATTTTTGTAAGATGTTATTTTTTAAGTAATCTCTGCACCCCAAGTGGGGCTCAAACGTACAAACCTGAGATCAAAAGTCACATGATTCACTGACCCAGCCAGCCAGGCTGCCCTAGAATCTTTGTAATCTTAAATTATTGTTTCAATATTTCTGTACTCTCCAATAAATCATGTCTATGATCATTAACTGATAATATTGAGTATTTCCTTTCTTCCCACTTTCTTCTTTTATCTATTTCTACTCTGTTATTGGGCAAATAAACAGAAAGCTGTATAAACAGAAGCTTAAAAAAGCTCAAATCAAGAAAAATAAAACACATAAAATGGTGTTACAAAAAAATTTACTTTTCCTTTTAATTGGCCCTGAATATTTTTTGACCTGCTGTTAGTGATCAAACTATATGTTCATGGAACTGGCTATTTTATTAACTGTATTATATGTGAAAATCATTCGTATTTAGCACTGGGTAATGTATGGAATTGTTGAATCACTGTATTATACACCCGAGACTAATATGACACTATATGTTAACTATACTGGAATTAAAGCAAAATAAAATGGATTTTAAAAAGAAATTTATTCATATTTAGAATTTTTATAGACAATGAACACATCATATTGAAACAACTGCTATTTTTATAAGACCACTGAAATCACCTACAGCATTAACGTATGAAGTTCAGTACCTGGAATAGAGGCAGAACAAATACAATTGTATTCTCACCCCCTTTTCTCCTCTCTGCTCTACAACCACACACCTCTACTCTCTCATTTGACTGCTCTCTGTTGTTACAAGAGAAAGTAAAACTCATTGCCCATGAGACACGTGTTTCCATACTGTTACCCTAAATGAGTGGTGCCAAGCAATATGATGCAACTCCATGTAATCAAACAATGATTGGGGGCATTTGAAAATGCAACCACATCTCCCACCAAGATGAATACTCAACACAAAAGAAAATACACTTCCTCAAGAGAGGCCAAGAAATTTCATGGCTAGTACTTTATGTTGGCTTCTATGGATTGCTCTTGCAGCTCTCCATTTAAAAAAACAAATTTTTTTTTAAAAGATTTTATTTATTTATTTGACAGAGAGAGAGAGATCACAAGTAGGCAGAGCAGCAGGCAGAGGGAGAGGGAGAAGCAGGCTCCCAGCTGAGCAGAGCCTGATGTGGGGCTCCATCCCAGGACCCCGAGATCATGACCTGAGCCAAAGGCAGACACTTAACTGACTGAGCCACTCAGGGGCCCACAGTTCTCAATTTTTTGAATCATCTCTTAGTTAGCTCATACCCTATCTGTAGATACACATATTGATGATGCAGATTATGGCATATTATCTCTTCCTCTGCCACTTTTATTTTTGATAGAAGATCTGCATTTGTTTAAAGACATTCTCTCAATACAGTTATTGAATCTACAAGGAAAAATATAATAACTCTAAATCTCCTCCTAGCTCTGAACTGTTAAAGCTGAGTAAGCAGGTGGCAATCTATAGTGTGTAAAACAGCATGTCTTGATGCAAAATCTTTCCCATTCATTCATACCACCTATCAGAAGAATAAAAAAACTTTGTTATCTCAAAGTATCTACATAGTTTTTGAAGTATATAGATGTTCAGTACCCAGGAACAAAGCCTAGGAATCTGTTTAGTTATAACATTAATTTCATGTTTTCCTTTTACTGTGAAAATAAAAAAAAAATCACATTTGTGAAGCTAGAATACTTCACTGAGTTTTGTATCAGGACTATGTGGTAAAGGACAAAAAGTCAACGTTTATTTTGTAGGCGTAAATAACACACTTCTCATATTGACTCTCTTTAGGGATTTATACCTATGGTATTTCCAAATATTTTTGTTCTCAAGATTATTATCTTAGGTGGAGATTAAAGGAAAAATAATAAAGTTGGTGAACTAAGAAAAATTCCCCCGCCTCTCTAGGACACATATGTAAAAAGAAGTTAGTGCCAATTGACAAGGATTCTAAAGACAAAGTTCTATGTTGCACATATGGGATAAGCAGAGGTTCATATGAACAGCTAAAGCATTCACCTGATAAGTTACACAATATACTCGGAAAAATTAGAATTCTGATGACAAAAATTTAGCACTGGAATTGAATCTTATCCCTCTATTACTGTTTTCTATCCTACTGGTTTATGTTACTTTTAAGGAAAAAAACTGCCAGCCTAAATTAGTCAATTTCACTGTTAATTTTCTTATGGATAATCCTTATGGAAATAATTACTAGATATCAACAAAATGTCATAATGTTTGACCTACTCCTCAAATAGATAAATATTCTTCTTTATTTAGAATAGTCACAGGTACTGCACCATAAATTCCAAAAACTTAATAAAGCAACAAGGAAACTAAAGATTTAATAATGGAGAATAGTTATATCAGTAATATTTAGGGTATATAAATTTAATAAGATATTGTATGGTAATTCAAAATATTTCATAAAGGTAATATGAAAACAGAATATGTTTTAATATTTAAAAATAAATTTCATGTATGTATATATGCAATATTCTGTAAATCAGGATTAGAAGTATATAAAATACATACATGTATGGGCAAAAACTAGATAAACACAACAAAAGAAAAATAATTGCCACCAAGAATTACATTCAATTTGTTAAATTATTCATCCTCTTTTTAAAAATTAGCCAATTTAAGAACTTAACTATACGTAAAATATACAAAACATAAAACAGCAGTTAAGAAAATTAACAAGAAAAAAAAAGAAAACTAAGAAAAAAAATAACAAGAGTGATAGTTAGCTGTGAATCTAAAATAGATTATAAAACCAGTATGTATAATTTTAAACTTTAATATAAGTTACAGACAAGTTATTACACTAATTTATATTTTTGTGAACAGATTAATATGTTTTTTAAATTTGGGGAATAACGATATTCTAAAATTATTGGAAAAACATAAAAATATATTTATTGATATAGAAAAACTACCCAAAATGTATTGCTACATCAATGGAAAATAGTTAACACAAGATTGGGGAGAGAGATTAATTTCATGGTTTACTCTGTTAGTTTGCCAGAGATGCTGTAACAAAGTATCACAAATCGAACTGCTTAAACAAGAGAAACATACTTTGACATTTCAGTTCTGAAACTGAGATCAAGGTGTCTCAAGAGCCAAGCTCCCTCTAAACATGCTAGGAAAGGATGTGTTCCCTTGATTCTAGTGTGGAAACAATATTCATATGTCATCCCTCTGTGTATCTATTTGTGTCCAACTTTCTCCTTTTTATAAGGGTACCCATTATACTGGATTAGGGACACACTTAATTCCACTATGACATAATATTAACTTTAAGTAATTGTATCTGCAACCCTTTTTCCCAATAAGGTCACATTCTGATGTACTGGGGGTTAGACTTTAACACATGAATTTTCAGGGGACAGAGTTCAACCATAACATTTGCTTATAGAGAGAGTATGGATGGACTTTCATTCTAGTATCAGGAGGACTGCTATTGTAGATGCACACCCAATTCCTTTCTGCTCAGCTTTCCCACATCTACAAGAGGAGAAGTACTTCAGCTGAATAGTGAGCTCAGGAAGAGAACGCTAAGCATGCCCTGTTGGACTTTTTTGACTGACCTATTCTCACATCCCCTGGATTTTTCCCCCTAAGCTAAAAATATGAATAAAAGAATGAATAAATATGAAAACAAATAGACAAATCCTAACTGGTAAAATACATACTAAAATATTGCCTCTATTTAATCTGGGTGCTGGCAATACATGGTTATTATTTTATTATTTATTTGCATCATTGATAATATATCTCTTATAATGGTATAATTTTAAGTTAGAAAGCAAGATGCAGCTTCTCCCTCCACACATATATGTATACTGTATATATTTAATAGGCAATAGCTATAACTAATATTTCTTAGTACTTACTTTGTGCCACGCACTATTGTAAGTGTTTTCTATGAAGTACTATTTATGACAGGTGGATGTGTGGATTGAGGGATAAATGGATCAATGGATGGCAATTATAATTCATCTTTCTAAACATTCTGATGATCTCGGTTTGTGTAGCTATTGCTATCAATGAATCTGATAACTTGGGTCATGAGGTATCATATTCCCCTAGAAGTCTTAGTTTGCTTCAAGCAAACACCCATACCAAATTATTTGAAGAGTAAACACTTTTGATCAGCTTACACTAGCTTTTTATGTCCAGATTGAATTTGGGAGGCAAGAAAGAGATGAACGAATGGATCTGAATAGCTACAAAAATAAAGAAACAAACAACAGGGAGTGGGGGTTTGGGTTAAATAGGTGATGAAGATTAAGGAGTGCACTTGTCCTGATGAGCACAGTAATGCCGAGTTACTGTATTATACACCTAAAACTAATGTAACATTGTAGGTGAACTAACAGGAATTAAAATAAAAACTTAAAAAAGGAGAAACAAACAAAACAATAGAAAAACCCTAGTGGTCAATGGAGAAATGACAGACATAGGTCTCTCACAAGTGCAGGGATTCTAAGTACTCTGTATCCTCAAATCTCAAGATCTATATTCCGATATTATCCTTTAGATTTCCCAAGCACTAGCTCAGATCTCCTCATTCTAGTCTGTATCTTCTGTCCTAATGGATTCACAAAGACCTCTGTGACTCAAGCAATTATCTCTCTTTGAGACAGTATTCTAGTGGTCTATGTGGCCTTGATACACCAACACAGGGTACAGAAATTCACAGTATACAGTTTTCTAAATTTCCTCTATAGAATGTACATATGTAATATACGATTCTTTCCCTAAATTTAGAAATCCATCACATCTTTCCGTACACTATAGTAGGATACAGTACAGGTTTCACTTGATCTAATTCTCTTCTACTCACTTAATACGTAGAATAACTCAACGTGGTCAATATGGTGTTTTACTTCTTTTTACACATTAGAAAACTAATGTGGAGCAGAGAGGTTAAGTAACTCTCTCAAGGTCACATTGTCCAAACACTGGAGCCAAGATCTGAACTATGTAGTAGGATTCTAGAGTCTGACTCTTCAACATTATGCTCTACAACACCTACTTGCATGATATCAAATATGGCACTTCTGAGACAGAGAAAGAAGAAAGCTATTTTCACTGACCTAGAAAAACTGCTAAGCTTTGATATCTTAAAAATATATTCATTTAAAAATTTTCTGGGCTCAAACTCAGTGTACTACTTTGATATGACCTCACCTCAATGGGGTCAACCATTTTCACGATATGTATTTGAGAAAGCTAATTTAATACTTCCAGTATAGGACATTGATTTTCAAGTCAAGCTCTTTAAAAACAGTGAATTAAATAAAAATTGGTCTCAGCTTATGAAATCAAGTATCACTAACAGTCATTGCGGAAGTACAATAATGATTTTAGCTCCTTGAATCTGAGTCAGCCTAAAAGCAATAGGATTAGGCTTAAAAACAGGGATGAAGAAATGCATTCGAGTAAATTTTCTATCCAGTTGAACTTTGTAGATTTGAAATTTACCCAGATTGTTTTTAAAAGGTTTCCTGATATATAAATGTCGCCTTTGAATTTTATGGTAGTAGAGGTAGGTCTGAGCTGCTTCACTCTTAAATCCCTGTCTATCTGAGCGTATTCTGGACAGTTTGCTGAAAACAATAAGGTTTCAAGTGCAGGCTGCTGGCACTCAGCTCTTTTGTCTACCGCTTACCCTTGTGACACAGAAAATCTACCCCTTGTTCTTCTTTGGCATTGACAGCACAAACTGCGTGGGCTTGCTCAGTGAAGAAGTACTCAAAAACACAGCCTCAGTAAACTGCAGGATTTCTTCATGCTACCAGGCCATCCAATAGTTTCAGATTAGCCCTTTTTTATGTAGGGGCCCCAGTATGGGACACTTTGGCATAAACATCATTTCCAGTTAAAAGCAATCAAAACTCCGAAGGTTCACGAAAAGCTCTTTACCTGTTCTCCTCCCCCAACCCCCAACTGCCTGCTAGTACCAGGAAGAGAACTATTTACAGGCATTCCTCCTTACCTAAAAAAATGTATCTACATAATAGAGCAAACCTTCCTTTTCCAAACATCTCCTCTCACCTTCTGCTAATGGTCTTTCTCCCTTTGGGATCCTCAGACTCCTACTCTTCTCAGCTCTTACAAGCTTCCTGTTGCCTGACTGTCATTGGAATTTCCATATCTGTGTAGATTCCCCATAGGTAACCTATTAAATTTTATTTTCTCCTGTTAATCTGTCTCATATCAATTTGATTCTTAGTCCAGGTAGAAGGAATTTAAAGAGTGAAGGAAATTCTTCCTCCTCAACAAAAGTCTGAATACCTTTCTAGCGGCGGGTGAAAAAAGAATGAAAATATAAAAATCTACTGATTATTTGAAAAAGAGCAAAAAAAAAAAAAAAAAAAAGCCTATGATCAAATAACAGAGAATTCAAAACTAGAATTTAGGAGTGAGGGGAGCTGCCAAGAAGAGAATTATAATGGGAAATGGGAAAAGAAGAAATTATTGAATGAGAAAGGAGGAGCTTCAGAAAGAACTTAGGTTAGGATTAAAAGGGGAGGACTACATATTCAACTGTGAGGGAAGATAATACTAATAATATTAGTATAAAGTTGTTCTTGTTTTTGAAGTTCAAGATGGAAGAGCATCTTTGGGCAACTAGCTCTTAAAAAAGAACACTAAAAAAAATTATCTCTAAATTTGATAGCCACTCCTATTTCAAACAATTCACAAGAAGAGAACCAGAAAGGACATAAGAAAGTTCCAACACTGGTTATCATATAGATACTTAACAAATGAAGCAAGGTTTGGAGAGTTTTCATTGCTTACTAAGACAGAATAAGCTGAGTTATGAAGATCTCCATCTCCCCAACACTGTTTTTCATTTAAGAGATCTAAATCTTTTTTTTTTTAAAGATTTTATTTATTTATTTGACAGAGAGAGAGAGATCACAAGTAGGCAGAGACAGGCAGAGAGAAGGAGGGAAGCAGGCTCCCCACTGAGCAGAGAGCCCAATGCAGGCTTGATCCCAGGATCCTGAGATCATGACCTGAGCCAAAGGAAGTGGCTGTAACCCACTGAGCCACCCAGGTGCCCCAAGAAATCTAAATCTTTATACACATGTCCACACAATGGCCTAATCTTACCCCCATCAAATTCCAAATATGCTTCTACAAAATGAAAATAAAAGAAATGACAATTTTTTTTTTCTCATTTAGTACCAGTCCTAAAGAGTAAAATGGTAGCTTTTAACAGACATTTCTAAGGTGACAGGACAGAGAGCAAAAAGGAAGACAGGGTAATCAATTAAAATTTTAGAGGACATTTAGATAAAAAGTTTAACTAAGGGCCAAGGCTCTTAGGTCATCACCCTCAGCTGTACAATAGTGCCAAAGGACTTGTGATGACCAAAAAGGAAACCAGAGTTCACATCAACAATGCATGGCTAAGGTCTCTCTGTTCAACAGTTACTTTGAGAAAGCATCAACTCCTAGCGCACCCACACTGCTGCTAGAAGCAGACCCATTCTAAAAGAATCCCAGAACTGGAACAAATCTTAAGATGAAGTAGTTCTAACTTCTCCATTTTCTGAGGAAGAAACCAAAGTCCAGAACAGTTAATGTCACATGGCTAAGGTCAACAAAGAAAGTCAACAGTGAAAATGGGTCTCAAAACCTGGAGTTTTGTACAAAGATTATACAAAACAATGTCAAGGGCTGTTCTGATTTGTAGTATTCTGTCCCGTTAGTACCTTCAGAACACTTTAGGACTATGAATGCCACCTTTATTTCAGAATGATATGACCTCCTTTCCCATAGTCCTCTCCCACCTTCTGTGCACATATCCATATTTATGGGGATATTACAGAAAACAAACTTCAGGAGGATATATATTTTTTCCTATCAAAATAGAAGCAGCTGATGAATGTAATAGAGAAAGAGTGTACAGACTGTTGTAGTTACGCTTTTAGAAAGGTGAACAAGTTTTGTTTTGTGATGAATAATTATTCTGATCTCCACTTATGTTTTCATAAACCAAGTACTTTGTAAATAGAATATATTTATGCTTGGACTCTTTTTCTCCCAGTTACATATGTATAATGTGAGAAGTCTTAAAATTAAGTGATTTTGTGAAACTATATTTTCTCTATTAATCAAGTTTTACTTTGACAACTGTTGATGCAGGAAAGACATGAGGATTTGAAGCCAAAGGCCAAAAAAAATTCTTGAGATGTCTCCGGTGCAGGAAGGTGGTTTTATTAAAGCATAGGGACAGGACCCGTGGGCAGAAAGAGCCACACTGGGATCATGAGGAGTGGCCCATTATATACTTTCAAACTGGTAGGTAGTTGTAGATAGGGAAGTGCTCTAAGGAAATTTGGAAGCAAGGTTTCCTGGATCTTGAGGGGGCTAGCTACTCTTGGGAAAAGGCCATTTATCACTGTCTAATAAAACCTTAGTCATGAAACCGTTTAGATGTATATCGGTGGGTCATATGCTTGAGGGGTAATTGCCAACATGTATCATGCAGGGGGAGAGATAAAGGAAGTTTCCAAAGGAATTTTTATATGTTAAAGTAGACTTAGAGGATCCTGGGGATTGGGCTAAGATTGCCTTTTGCCCTTAGCAAAGTGTCAAGGCAGCTGAGTTTTTAGAGGAATGTCACTCTGAGATTTTTTTTCTCTAGTATGAACACCTTAGCCAAATGAAAGAACTTGTCCCTTTAACTTCTTGTAAGACCTAGGGGAAACTAACAGACAAAAATCGAGAAATACCAGCCTCTTTAACTTCTTTTCACTCTAAATGTACGATCTCTCAATAGGCAGGAGATTTATAAGTAAACTGGCCACAAGAATACTGATTATTGAAATGAAAGATGTAAAGAATTCCATTAAGTTAAGAAGTCAGTATCTCTTAACACATGGTATGGCTCATTTAGAAACAGAACAACACAAAATCTTCCATTCCCTAACATTCTCGTGCTGGCTCATTTTTAATTTTTCACTTTGTATAAAGCTGAGTTTGTCTCTTACAAGATCAAGTGCTAGAGCAAACACTGCCACAGGTTATTTCTGGTGGTAGTCAGGGCCATCACATGAATTCTCATTTTGAATATCAAGACAGATTTTTACTTGAGTCTGAATGTGTAAGGTGCAGATATTAGCCTCTCTACAGCATTCATGACCATTAATAAAGGGGAGATAATACCACTCAGATTGAATCTTTACTTGTAGAGACAATACAAAAAGAGATCAGAAAAGGTCAGAAAATTCACCAACAGAGTCGAGAAAGAGTCAATATTTTATTTTCATTTAAATAAGAGAGCTAATGGCTTAAAGAATAAGTGGACACCAAACAATGACTAATTATACTACACCCACATTTGGGACTGGGTAGAAATGTGAAAGGGTACATTATTTAGTTAGTGTAGTAATTAATTGAAAACAAGCAAGGAGTAACCTTGGATTCCTAAGGACTTACTGCCTCCCAGGTTGGAGGATGGAGGGACAACGGAGATGAAGAATGCACCCCTATTGTTCCCCCCACCCTTCCCTTTGACTAGACTGCTCCTTCTGGATTCCTGTCCATCCCTGAGCAAAAGTGAGCAAAACATGTCTCTCCCTGCTCAGCCTTACCTACCTGAGCTCCTCCTATTACTTTCTTTCTCTGATCCAGGAAGGCCCAAGGTGAAGGGGAACACCTTGAAGGCAACAACTTGTCTTCTTTACTCGCTAACATAGGAAGAGGTAGAATCTCAAGACCTACCACTGTTTTCAATTGGCAAGTGACAATACTAACCGATGATAAGGTTTCAGTTTGATGTCATCAACTGTGTTTGTGACTCCTTAGAAGATTCATTTTTCTAAATTCAGTAGCCATTTTTACACATTTTGGATCACTTTTGTTAAGTAAAAATAAACCATTTCCATATGAATCATCTATGAAGGGGCAGTTTTTTAAAAAACTGCTACATTAACATAACTTAAAAAATAACTCTGTAAACAGGAATTTTTAACACCTATTTAAAAACAACTGAAAAAATCAGTATGGTTTATTTCTCTTTATTCTTTCTTTTTTCACTGTTCTAGTTACTAGTTATATATTCATTTATTTTTAATTTTATTTTTTCAGTGTTTCAAGATACATTGTTATGAACCACACCCAGTGCTCCATGCAATACATGCTCTCCTTAATACGCACCACCAGGCTCACCCATCCCCCCTCCTCCCTCCCTTCCAAAACCCTCAGTTTGTTTCTCAGAGTCCAGAGCCTCTCATGCTTCCTCTCCCCCTCCGATTTCCCCCAATTTACTTTTCCTTTCCTTCTCCTAATGTCCTCCATGTTATTTCTTATGTTCCAAAAGTAAGTGAAACCATATGATAATTGGTTTGATATTTGGTATGATATTTCTCTTTATTCTTAAATTTTAAAGAGGATTATTCTGAAATTACTTTGGAAGGTAAAATTTGGGGTAACTCCTTGACTAAATCACACTTCTTGGATCACACAATACACACTTTTAAGAATATTTCCTCAAGGGAAAAACGTCCGTCTAAATAGTAGTCTCTAACCAATGGAGAATGCAAATAGCACCTATAGGATAATGTTAACATATAAGAATTAACTTAGGATAAAATCTGAAGCCAAGTCCCAGTCAGTGTGGCTTTAAGAAGTAAAGGGTTAATGAAGCACAGTTGACCCTTGAACAACACGGGTGTTAGGGGCACTACACTCACACTGTTGTATATTCAAGTATAACTTTGGACTCCCCCAAACTTAATTACTAATACGCTTACTGTTGACTGGACAACTTACTGATAATATAAATAGTAAATTAATGCATATTTTGAATGTTATATGTGTTATATGCTATATTCTTAGGACAAAGTAAGCTGGAGAAAAGAAACTGTTAAGGAAATCATAAAGAAAATACATTTACAGTGGTATACTATATTTATCTAAAGAAAATCCATGTATGGAAGGACCCACACAGTTCAAACCCATGTTGTTCAAGGGTTCAACTGTACATTGACAATATATTGCATTTGGCAAGCAATGAGGACACTGGATTTCATTTACTTATTTTCGATGAATCCTAAGCCAATGCATCTCGTGATGAAAACAATGATGTGGCAACAAAAAATTTTGTAAGAGAAGCCCCAGATATTCTCAAATGAGTGAATTTAGTATAAGCTTTCTGAGAATCAACACTGGGGACAGCAGCAGGTAATGATTTCACTGGCAGGCAAGAACCATGATGATACAGACCAGAGAAGCCCTTGAAGGAACTCTAAGGCACAACATCTCCACTTTTCACTGTTCACTGATGAAAATATATCAACTGCAAGTAAAGTCTTCTACTGCATTAAGGCCGACAAAGGGGCCCTCAACCTGGAACCAAATCAGCAGCTGTTAAAGAACTAGGATATTAAAATATTCTGGTACTGCATGTTGCCAAAGATGCCATCATGGTGATCGACATCTTGATCTTCATGTAGCGGTCACCATGACCAAGTCATTCGAACAACAGCCAAGACAAGTGATCCAGCTGAACAGGGTATGAGCAACTTAGCTCAATGATCAGTCTATCTGTGCAAGAAGGCAAGTCCTTTAAAACTTCTTATGACCCCTGAGAGGTGAATGTCTGAGAAAAAGGTGACCTCAAGGGAAGGGTCGGCAGCCCCCTACACGGGGGTCCATGCATGTAGCTTCTGGTTTGTTTTGTTTTCTTTCTTGATTTTGTGTATGCCTGTGATGTTTTATCATACTGTACTCAGCATATCCAAGTAAGAGATTTTTTTTTAATATACTCAAATACACCTTAATTTTAATAAGATCTTCTATATACATATTTATTTGGCAATGAAAATTAAACTCACAAAAAATTTTAGAGCAGTTCAGATTTGTGAAAAGCAGAAAACATAACAAACATACCCTGCCCTAATTTAGGTATATGCTCTAGCCAAACCACCCAATGTTCTAAGGTATCTCCTCTCATGTAGAATTCTTGAAGACAGGTTATGTTATTTTATTATATTTGTTGATTATATAGAATAGGCAATAGATGCATTATAGTTACAGAATATATTTGTTTTCTACTCTTTGTAAATATGAAAGTCAATAAGTAGCTTATGATACTCAGAGTGGAAACAAAAATCATATTATAGGTTAACTACAGACTTAAGAGGTTTTTCTAAGGTTAATATAGAAAAAAATCTTGATTTAAATTCTACCAGTTGACAATATTTGCTCAAGTTACACAGTTACTTTATGGCACAGATTTAACCACCACTGAAATCTTACAATAATTCACCATAGAATTTATTTTCTTCATAAAAGTATTGTGGGGAAATTATGTTTGAAATAGGTCAATAAGGCACTACAATCTCAGACATATAAGTTTTGGTTTCATTCGGGTTGAATTATATTTCATAACATGGTTATACTAATACCAGTGCTATTTGGTGTTTGTTCATGTGTTTTAATGATTTCATCTTTGTGTATATTAGGTTCTTTTTACAAGTCGATGGAGCAAGTGGCCATCAATGTAGCATTTTATGAATGACAGCTCTGTTTTTGTAGGTAGGGTAATGCCAACATCCTGCATGTTCAATGATACACAGTCAAAATCTAATTCCAAAATAACAGAAGAAATGACTTCAAAATATATATCAATCATAGTTCCCTTTTGACATCCAACATAAAGACACAGGTATCCTCTTTACAAAACTTAGGACTAAATAAGAACAGATTATATTTTGTAATGGAAGGAGTCAATCTAATCAATGGATGACCTTGGATGTGAAAGAATCACTAAATGCTGTGATCAAGAAATAAACAACTATCTGGAGAGACAAGTGTATGTCCATGCCGTCACAAGAAAGTCTGAACACCTTCCTAGAAATGGCTGAGAAAGAAAAATGAAAACAACAAAGTCTACTGATTATTTGAGAAAGGGCAAAGAAAAAGCCTATGATCAAATAAAAGGAAATTCAAAACTGGAGTCTAAAAGTGAGAAAGAGACACATCTTTGGAAAAAGAAAAAAAGCAGGATTTCTTCATCAGAGACTAACAGTTTTAGAAAGAACTGAGGTTGGAATTAAAAGAGGAGGACAATGTATGTAACTGTGAAGAAAGATATGCCATCAGGAATACTAAATTAAGTTGCTCTCATTTTTAAGTTCAAGAGCTTTGGGCAAAGCTCTTAGGAACACTAAAAAAATCATCTACAAATTTGATAGCTACTCCTATTTCAACCAACTGACAAGAAGAGAACCAGAAAGGACAGAAGAAAGATCCAACAGGGGCGCCTGGGTGGCTCAGTCATTAAGTGTCTGCCTTCGTCTCGGGTCACGATCCCAGGGTCCTGGGATCAAGCCCCGCATCGGGCTCCCTGCTTGCCAGAAAACCTGCTTCTCCCTCTCCCACTTCCCCTGCTTGTGTTCCCTCTCTCGCTGTGTCTCTCTCTGTCAAATAAATAAAATCTTAAAAAAAAAAGAAAGAAAGATCCAACGCTTGTTTTCATATAGATATTTAACAAATGAGGCAAGGCTTGGAGAGTTTTCATTGCTTACTAAGACAGAATAAGCTGAGGTATGAAGATCTCCATCTCTCCAACACTGTTTTTCATCCAAGAAATCTAAATCTTTATACACATGTCCACACAATGACTTAATCCTACCTCCAAATTCCAAATATGTTTCTACAAGGTGAAACATTTGTTTGTTTTCTAATTTAGTACCAGTCCTAAAGAGTAAAATGGTAGCTTTTAACAGACATTTCTAAGGTGACAGGACAGGGAGCAAAAAGGAGGACAGGGTAACCAATTAAAGGACCTTTAGATAAAAAGTTTAACTTAGGCCAAGGCTCTTAGATCATGGCCCTCAACTGCACAACTGTGCCAAGGGACCTGTGATGACCAAAAAGGAAACCAGAGTTCACATCAACAATGCATGACTAAGGTCTCTCTGTTCAACAGTTTCTTCGAGAAAGCATCAATTTGTAGCACACCCACACTGCTGCTAGAAGCAGACCCATTCTAAAAGAATCCCAGAACTGGAACAAATCTTAAGATGAAGCAGTCCTAACTTCTCCATTTTCTGAGGAAGAAACCAAAGTCCAGAACAGTTAATGTCACATGGCTAAGGTCAACAAAGAAAGTCAACAGTGAAAATGGGTCTCAAAACCTGGAGTTTTGTTGTTGTTGTTGTTTTTTAATTTTTTTATTAACACATAATGTATTATTTGCCTCAGGGTACATGTCTGTGAATCATCAGGCTTACACATTTCACAGCACTTGCTGTTGTTGTTTTATAAATAGTAGGGCCGTTTTTTTGTTTTTTTTTTTAAGATTTTTATTTATTTATTTGACAGAGAGAGAGGTTCCAAGTAGGCAAAGAGGCAGGCAGAGAGAGAGGGGGAACCGAGCAGAGAGCCCGATGTGGGGCTCGATCCCAGGACCCTGAGATCATGACCTGAGCCAAAGGCAGGGGCTTTAACCCACTGAGCTACTCAGGTGCCCCAAAACCTGGAGTTTTGTACAAAGATTATACAAACCGATGTCAAGGGCTGTTCTGATTTATAGTATTCTGCCCTGTTAGTACCTTCAGAACACTTTAGGACTATGAGTGCCACCTTTATTTCAGAACAATATGACCTCCTTTCCCATTGTCCTCTCCCACCCCCTGTGCACATACCCATATTTATGGGGATATTAAAGAAAACAAACTTCAGGAGGATACATATCTTTTCCTATCAAAATAGAAGCAGCTGATGATTGTAATAGAGAAAGAGTGTACAGGCTGGTGTAGTTACTCTTTTAAGAAGGTGAACAAGTTTTGTTTTGTGATGAATAATTATTCTGATCTCCACTTATGTTTTTGTAAATCAAGTTCATCAGAAAATGACACGTATCTATGCTTAGATTCTTTTTCTCCTAGTTACCTATGTATGACACGAGAAGTTTTAAAATTAGTTGACTTTATATTTCCCTTATTTGTCAATTTCTACTTTGAGAACTGTGATTTTTAAAAATACAGTTGCTAGGAATGACTCCTACTTTGATATTTTTTTCCAAGTACGAAAATTTTAGCCATTTAAACGATTTGTCCTTTATACTTGCCATAAGACCTAGGAGAAACTATCTGACATTCTGCAGAAATACTAGCTTCTTTTAATTCTCCTAACACTAGAAATTGTAAGAACTACTGGCAGAGTGTTCTCAGTGTCTCTGAGAATAAATTTTGAGACAGAACCGAGAAGGTTGACAGAAAAGAGTGTGGGGAGAGAACATGGGTATGGAAGGGAGGTGGGTAATTGGAAAAAAACACCCATAGTTCCAGACATGGGTAAAATTTGTCAAACATGTAGGTGAGAGTATAATACACAATATTTTTAATTTCTAATTCCACCTGACATTCTGTATATATAATCCATGACTACAAAAAAATAGAACCAAATGATACTGCTCAAACATCTCCTTCATTACTCAGTTTATCTGCCATAGTCAGCTCTGAATATACATTTTCTTTCTTTCTTTTATTTTTTTTTAGATTTTATTTATTTATTTGACAGAGAGAGAGGGATTACAAGTAGGCAGAGAGGCAGGCAGAGAGAGAGGGGGAAGCAGGCTCCCCGCTGAGCAGAGAGCCTGATGTGGGGCTCGATCCCAGGACCCTGAGATCATGACCTGAGCCGAAGGCAGAGGCTTTAACCCACTGAGCCTCCCAGGCGCCCCTGAATATACATTTTCAATAGTTTCAGAAAACTGAGAGCCAATACCAATTGTGTTACAGATCACATGTTTGTTAGTAAAAATATTTATTAAATGGAAGAGGTTTGCATCTCCAAAATGAAAAGCAAAACAACAAAATATTAGTGACAGATTCTGCAAAATGTAAACTAATACATCTTTCTACTTCATTTTCAACAACTTTAAAATAACATACAATTTACAACAAAGACATGGTATGGGTGTCTGGCTGGCTCAGTCAAAAGAGCATGAAACTCTTGATCTTGGGGTGGTGAGTTTGAGCCCTACAGAGGGTATAGAGATTACTAAAAAAAAATAATAAAAACTTAAAAAATTAATAAAGACATGGCAATAATCTGTATTTTAAGTAAAATACTTGCTTGTTTGATTTTGGAGCATATTAAATAAAATGTACATCCATGATATGTTATATGTCATATAATGATTTTTTTCATGGATTTTTTCATATGATTTTTTCACACTATCTTTCAACGTTCAGGTCAAGGATGATAATATTTGTCGAAATATCTTATATATTTTTTTTCCTTTCAGAGCACTAACATGTTTATATCCTTCCTCTCACCTATTTCCAATTGGAAAAAGAAAGAGCAGTCCCCATTGAATACTTGCAAAACAGTAAATACACAGGAGTGGTAATCAAATGCAATCCAAACAGCTTTCCGAGGTGCATGCTGCATGAATAACATCACTATTCCCAGTGCATTGATTCAGCCTCCTCTCTAATAGGTGTTCTGATCTGGGTTCTTATATTCAGTGATACACAGTAAAGATCTAATTCCAATATGGGCATGTCCTGTGTTTTCTGACTTCAATTGGAACTTTCAGGGATGAGAAAATACAAACTTGGTACATTTTTATGTCTTAGGATTTTACAGAATGGTTGACAAAGCTCACCCACAGTTGCCTAGCCTACAATGCACATATTTTAAGCCACTGAAGGTTGATCTGAGATTCAATTACTTTTCTTTTTTCCCCTGACTGCTTACTAAAGTATTTTGGAAATATTCTTTTTTGTTTAAGATTTTATTTTGTTTTTTAAATTAATCTCTAACCTAACATGGAGCTTGAACTTACAACCCTGAGATCACGAGTTGCATGCTCTACCAAGTGGACCAGCCAGGCATCCCACCGTAAATTTCTTTATTCAAGTTTCACGTATCTTGCTTCTAGTAAGTAGAAGGGATACATTTCTTGTTTTTACTTTTCATAGGCAATTTAACTTCCTTTCTTATATTCAAATCTTTAATCCTCGTATGGTAGGCCACTACTGAGTTTGGAAGGAAAGGAATAAACTTTTAGGAAATATTTGTTTTCTAGAGACTAAAAAAATAAAAAAATAAAAAATAAAAATTGTTTAAATCAGTAGAATTATTCACTGAAAAGCATTTTCTTTTACATGTTTATACAGATTGCCTTTTTTAAAAAATTCACTACTTTTTCAGTGTTGGTGAAACGTAAACATATATTGGTAAAAAATCTTCAGTTAATGCCACTCTTTGACATATGTCCACCCAAAAACTGTACATGAATGCTCATATGGGCATTATTTATAACAGCCAAAAAAAGTTAAAACAACTCAAATGTCAGTTGTCAGAGGAATGGATAAAATGGTAAACCAACACAATGGAATATTATTTGGCAATAAAAAATAATGAAGTACTGATAAATAGTGCAACATGGATAAACCCTGAAAACATGATGCTAAGAAGTCAGTTCACATATGAGCTTATATATAAAATAATCCCGTTTATATGAAATATCCAGGAGAAGTAAATCCATGGAGACAAAAAATAGCTGAGTGCTTTTCTAGGGTTAAGGGAGGGTTTAGGAGAAAGTAGAAGGGCCTGCTAATAGGTACTAGGTTTCTTTTGGAGATGATAAATATATTCTAAAATTGATTGTGGTAATGGTTGTACAACTCTGAATATACGACAACACTTTGCTTCTTAAGTGTGTTAATTATATTGACTATGAATGAATAACTCAGTAAAGCCCTTTAATAAATATTTACTTGAGAATTTTTCTTTTCTTAATTTTCACAATCTCTTCAACAATGCCACACATTCACAGTGGGTTTTGTGGTAGAAATCTCCTTTCAGGGGCGCCTGGGTGGCTCAGTGGGTTAAAGCCTCTGCCTTCAGCTCAGGTCATGATCTCAGGGTCCTGGAATAGAGCCCTGCATCAGGCTCTCTGCTCAATGGGGAGCCTGCTTCATCCTCTCTCCCTGCCTGCCTCTCTGCCTACTTGTGATCTCTCTCTCTCTCTCTGTCAAATAAATAAATAAAATCTTTAAAAAAAAATAAGAACTCTCCTTTCAAAACGAGGAAATACATGTATATATTTATAAAATAAGGATTATTTTGATGAAAGTTAAAGAAGGCAGGCATTCATCTCGATTTCTAAGTATCCAGATGACAATCTAAATATCCACCTATTTTCTGAGGATTCTGGGTAAAATAAAGTGGAGGAGATATACCCTGTTCATGATAAATGCACCCCTTGGAAAGAAGCTCTGTACTGTTGTTTATTCTTTACCTTCCTGACTCTTCATACTGACTCTAGATTTTATTACAGGGGTAGCCTTCTGTAAGTTCAAAGCCAAGGTCATGTCCTTTTAGCTCAAATCCAGACTTGAGGCATAAATCTTTCAGAAAAGATCCTTCCACACTTGCATCACAAAGACTCTGACACATGTCACAGTGAAGCAACTTTCATTAAGTTACAGCAATAAATGTACTTTCATTTGACGGACTCTGAAAAATTGCTCTATCTTTCCCCATTCCCATGACAGCTGTCATCATGTCACAAATGGAGAAAAGTTTAAAAAAGAAAGGACTCTCATGTCCCCAACAGTTGTCATGACTAGCAGCAACATAATATGCAATGTTACCAAGGGGAAATAAACACTGTATAGGAAACTAGAGCATGCATATATTAGAAAAGCCCACATTTCATTTTCATAAACTGAAGGATAAAAGAGAAACAAACAAACAATAGTATCATTCATAAAACTTCAGAATATTTCCTATGGAGCTTATCTGTCCTATCTCTAGTATACATCTCAATTCCTACGATTCTGGAGAAGCATCTCTCCTAGTTACAGCATTACAAATTTTTTACTTTACATGTCTTTAAATAACTAACCATAAGACTTGGGTGTCAGGCAAAGATCTACTAGATCAATTTAGGATAGAAGGCAAAAGATTGAAGGCATAAAGCAGTGAAATATAAAATGAGACACCAACTTTGAACTTGACAGCCTGATAGAACGGTTGATCTAGTATATTTTTCAGATTTCAAATACCAATACAGTGAGAAAAAGTTAAAAAAAAAAATGCCCAAGGAAGAATTCCTTAGTTATAAAATTCAATGTGTGTTGAAGAAGGAATTCAAATTGCTCTTTACTTATATTTCTCTCATGTGATACAGACCCCCAACCTGAACGTCATCTTAGAGCTAAGTATAAATTCAGAATCTCAAGGCTCATTGCAGTCCCAGTAAGTCAGAATCCGTATTTTTACACATTAATGCTTGAGAAGCACTGCTAACCATTTTCCCACCAGTGACATTATCTACTATTTGAACTCTTTGGACCACTGAAGTAACATATTTCTTATTACTAATGGCTATTAAGTAATATTAACATAAGAAAAGAAATGCAATATAACATAATACATACCGTATTGCTAAATTAATTAAAAGTTCAACACATCAGATCTCTCCTGTGAGAGCTTTGCTAAAGTCTCAATATTGATGTCAGGTTAAGAGATATTCTAAATCAATTGATATTTAAGACTACATCATCTGTTAGAGTCTCTGTGGAAAATGTAACAACCTTGTTAATACTGAGTATAGATCTTTAATGTTAAAATAGTTTATCAATTTAATGCTGAGGCACACTGTAACTCCACATAAGAAGGCAGTGTTTCCACAAACATGATTACTAATGGGGGGGGAATGGGTGAAATAGGTAAAGGTGTTTAAGAGCATACTTATCATGATGAGCAATGAGTAATGTATAGAATTACTGAATCACCATATAGCACAGCTGAAACTAATTTAACATTATATGTTAACTATACTGGAACTTTAAAAAAAACAGAAAAAAATAAATATGTAAAAATTTAATATAATAAAAAAGGTGGTACTTCTAAACTGTTCAAGGCAAAGAGCTTGTTTTGTGATGGTGGGGAAGGTCATACACTTCGAACTTGCCAGTATATATAACAGCCGCTTAGGGAAATCACACGTTTACCAAATCCAGTTATGTCAATAGATGATATACCTGCCTATTAACAGTGAAATAAACCCTTGACTGCTCTGTGTTTAAATGAGGGAGTACAGTTAGAAAGCCATTGAGCCTGAAGGCTCTGAACATTAACAACCATCCCACTCATAGTTTCCGGGGAGGGGGTCCAGACCACTTTACTGAAGTCAGAGCCAGCTCTCTGGTAAAAGGCACTACCACTTTTCTATCTCTGAAAAAAATGATATCAGACAACCCCACAATTAGTCACTCCAGAGTTCTCAGCCCTCAGAAATCAGAAAAAAAGACCAAACTGTCATCTACTCAGTAAATGCTTCTAACTGGCTACTTCAAAACTTAGGTAAGCTCCTGTATTACCCAAAGGGAAGTTAGAAGGGAAAGAAATGTCAATAGCCTTTGGGAAAGAAATTACAAGGCAGACAGACACTATATATTTTAGTACCAATTTTCTTTTTACACATTAAAATGTAAGAGTGTACTAAGAGCCCCTTTGCACCTAGTTGCTATAATATTTACCTACAAATTATTATCTTTAACACTAACAGCACTTTGTAGTTATAAAACACCTTGTTCCAAAAAGCTCAAAATGTTTCCCCACATATTAATTCAACTCTACTTAAGAACATATCCTAGGGAGGGAGGGATGGCTATACCCATATTGAGGGTATAAACAGGGTTATAAATAGGTTTCAAATTAGCCTGCTTGCTCAACTCAATCTTTTAAAGCAGGTAGAAAGGAAAGCATCTGTGAGTAACCTGTTGGGTAGGTAGAGGTCATCTTTTCTCTTAGAAGCAAACAGAGGGGGAGAGCTGCCTTGTTGACTTGGTGACTTAAATCACAAATACCTAGTCATGAACAAAGAGTTTGCCCCAATTACTCAGCTTTTATAGGCCTACCAAATTCTGGGTCTACAAAAATTTCTGGAAGATTGTTTTGTTCATCCACTTCATATGGCCTATATAGGATCAACTTCAAGAACACAGGACTTTTAGCTGGAGCAAAGAGCCAAAGGTGATAAAGGAAGCAGTGGAGACAGAGAAAAAAGCTGCCATAGGTCCCAGGGGTGGCCTACAGAACACGTCCTTCCCTCTTCTTCACAGATAGATGCCCAATTAGAATGCATTTAGTGGGATAAGGGAAACAATTTTTTACTTGTTTTGTTCAGCACTGTATCCCTACACTGTAGAAGAGGGTGAGGTAAATAGTCAACATTTAATCGATAATTTTTAAATGAATGAATGGATGTAGGTCAGCAGTCCTGAAGGTGGACCCAACCTGCTAATTTCATCAGACACACAGGTCTGAAAGGAAAATGTCTGTGGCTAAACATCAAAGCATGTGCTCCTTGTTCCTTTACCAGATATAATTTCTGAAATATCTTTTGTAAAACTAAATAGCATTTAGGCTGTGTCGTGAGGTCAAAACAAGCAGAAATGAGATCAAAATTTTGTCTCTCAAATGTGATCAAAATGGCTGTGGATTTCCTCTACTTGCCTGATTATATATATGCTCAGTGACAGTCTACAGAAAGTTAAATTCAAAAAAAGGAAGGAAAGAAGGAGGGAAGGAAGGAAGGAAGGAAGGAAGGAAGGAAGGAAGGAAGGAAGAAAGAAAGAAAAAGAAAGAAAGAAAGAAAGAAAGAAAGAAAGAAAAAAGAAAAGGAAAGAAAAAAGAAAAAGAAAAGATAAGCAATAATCTACATATCCCTTTTAAAGCAGTATAAATTCCATTTGGCAAGTTTAGTGCCAAATAAAAATCAAATAAAAATACTACATGTTAGTAAAACCAATAACTACAATTGTAGTGTATTAAACTAAATTACTCAGGTATAGAAAAATATATTTATTTATTGAATTTCGTGAGATCTAATTCATCCTTTTATCAGTAAAATATGAGTTCTTAAATTCAACCCCTACAAATGGACAATTCATGAGACCTGGTAGAGTTTAAAACAAGCTTTACAGAAATCCCAATATGCTTTGTTCCATTCTCCTCTTAAATTCCTCCCTAAAAAAACATAGATTACATTGCTAATGCACTTTTCATCTTGTAGGTAGGCTACATGCTACCTCATGCTGTAAAAGCCCATGGTTTCTCCCCCATCAGTTAGTAGTCTTTAAAATACCTTATAACAGAGGATGTAAACTGGATGGGTATGGATCGGATAGATGTGTTCTGGCTTCCAACATTTAAAAAATAAATAATAACATTTAAAATTTGTGACATGTGGCAACACTAGGCTCACAATCCTATGTAATAATAGCACTTACATGCTATTCTGACATGATCCTGTGGATCCCTTAATTTCTGACCCCTGGTCTACTTCATTCATTCATGTTTTCAGTCTGGCTTCTACAGGCCTTTGTTTTTGGATTCTCTGGCTCTCAGAGTTCCTACGTCATGAAATGTGCATAAAATCTGAAGAGAAACTCAAGAGTCAGTCTCTTGTCAGGGAAAGAGCACCATATGGGGCTCTGGAAACATTAGGCTCCATTCCTAGTCATACTACCAGAAAGCCATTTTATCTTGGGTAAGCATCCACGCCCATTAGAAGAGAGTCAGACGAGACAATCTGCAGATAACTTCAGAGAGGAAATTCCATGATTTCATGTCCCTGTCTCCTTGTTTGCTAGGCTGGCCATCCTTGAACACACAGGAAACAACCTACGGTAGTGTCACTTGCATGAGACAAGTTCTGCTATATTCAAGAATGAGTTCTAGAACTGCTTATCCAAAAAAACATTTTAAAAAATATCTTAGCCTTGTCCTAAGCAATTATATCTGTAAAATAATGTAATTTATTTACAAGTTATGTATTTTTCCATTAACATGTTCAGTAAAAAATCTACCTAGATATTGCCTGAAGTTATCACATATTCCGCCAAAGGTATCTGCTTCACACTTTTGGAAATACTCCCATGTGAAGTCCAAATTTTATTAAAACAGTTACTTTAGTGGAATTATCAGAACCTTTGCCAGACTTTCAAACACGTTCTAACTCTACCTTCCATAATACTTTGAGATTGAAAAGTGTCATATACTCGAAAATGTTTCTCAGGTGAAATATTTTACTCTATCACTTTACATTAACATCTTGAATATCATTCACCGGATATGAAAATGATCTGGAAAAAAAATACCACTGAAACCAATGTTAATCGTTCAACCATAGCTCTTGATGAACAAAAAGATTCACAAAGATTGTAGCTTAGATGTATACACATACACACATACCAGTTAACCTGAGACTCTTTTTCTCCCAATAATTTAGATAAGGTTTAAAAGTAAAGTCATTTTTCAACTTTCACGTTTCTTAAATGTACTCACATGCCACAAAAGGTACTTTCAACAAGAAATATAATACTACAAGAGAGGTTAACAACAGCAATCAACTAATACCCGTGTGGATTCCTGCCGGGAGAGGTAGAGGGGGACCCCAGGGAAAGACTGTGTCAGTCTAAATCGGCTGCTATTCTTCTCTCTGAGCAACAGCCAGACAGCTGGATGGGAGGAAGAGTCACACACCTTAAATTACCAGATTCACACTTAGCACACACATCATAAAGATGCCAGAGACCGTGTTTGAACACATAATTTGTTCTCTTCTGGGAGATGGTGGTTGTTTCCCCCTCTGGTGTCAAGCATGAGCAACTCTACCAGTCTGAAAGATATACAAATGCACTGAATTCTCAGCTGCTTCAAGTAAAGTCCTTGCACATGACTGTGTGTAATTAGTGACATGACTCATTTAGAGGGTCATGTCTAGTAGATCAAGGTATTTATCTGAATGATTGGGAGACTTAAATATATTAATCTCAACACAACACTCAGTTGAAGAGAAATAAAATGAAATGATTTCAAGAAGTCATTCGGTATTGTGGGGTATTACACCTAATAAAAAGAACTTTAAATCGACCTGAGCAGTCAAAGGGATTTAATAAAGTTGACCTGCTGGGACTCAGGCATCTACCCCATGTCCTGAGACAATTTAGGATAACATAGATAAATGGTGTGGGGGTATGTCTTGGGAGGCGGAGATCATAAACACAGACATTGGGAGAAGGATCCAGATAATTCACTACCAAGTATATATACAGCTACACAATTTGCATATACACTTTTGTACCAATATCTACCATACTAAACACAATATCCATATAAACTACTGCAAAAATCTTCATTGAAATAAGACAGTCTACCTCTGGTACCATAACACTCACTTCATTTAAGATAATTATATTTTTAAAGCTTGTCAGGGCAGTACATTAAAGAGCCAAGAGTATTCCTTTTTCTCTGTATCTCGTCATTGATGTAAATGTCTTAAAAATCTGCATAGTAACTTAACAATACCTATGCCAACTATTTTGGAATTAGTCCCAGTGTCCTTAAACTCAATGTTTCCTCCCTCACACCATTTTCCTCCCATCTCTCTCAACTACAATACACTCATTCCTCTACTTCCTTATTTACATTTTTTTTCCAGGGCACTCACATTTCTATCCCTTGATACAGGGTTTCCTTCTGGCGAGACTTAAATCTATCTCCTTTAGTCCCCTTTGCCAACTGCCTGGCACAGGCAGCGTCTCTAAATTCTGTCATATCCTCAGAATCTGTAGCCCCACGTTTTATATCTAACCATAGAAATACTTTATTCCTTTGCAGTTCTTTCTGAATAGCTCCTCTCAGTATTAAATCACCCTGTTCCTTCCTCGAAACAACAGAGAGATTTCATGCTAATATGCAGAAGGACTCTCGTTCCTACTTTGGAATATAGGTGAAGACATGCGAAACCATGTACAAAACCCAGAGCCATGTCTAAATCCGATTTACAACTCTTCCTTTTTAACTACACAATAAAACAGTCTGATAAACCACTGGAGCTATTAACTAAGTAATATTGAATTAAACATCTCAAGTCATCAGAAGCACTGGTTTAAAACCAAAAGCAGAGCCCCTGAAGCTGCCTGGTAACTTTATAATCAAGGGTTTGAAAGCCACAAATTACCAAATCTATCTGTCACCATTATATTTTTTGCATAGAAATAGTCCATAAGTACAAATCATTTTGGTCATGGAAGGATGCATGACTATAAAATAGAGGAATTGTTTCACGTTACTGATTCTACTTACAACACGGCCTGCTGCCTGAAAAGCCAGGCTATCTACCCAATATTATGAGATTTGGAAAATTAATTTTATACTCTGCATGGATCACTTCAAATATAGTCTACAAGCTCAATAAGGAATAACATTAATATTCAAACTCGCGACTAGGAAGCCATATATACAGGGATTTCCTAATGGTAAAATTTGAGAGAAAAATTAATATTCCAACTTCTATTTAAAAGCTACCATCATACCACTCCGTTCTAGAATAAGAAGTGGAGCCAATCCAAGCTATTACTGTCATCAAATGGGCACTTACCATCCATCTTCAAGTACATTAGTTGTTAAAAATATATATAAATATTGTCCACTGTTAAGAAGGATATTAGTCTGTAATTATTCTGTGCCATTCCGGCTATCTGGCCAATGCATATTTTTATTTCATTTAATAATGAAAGAAGCAAAAATCACTGCCATACTTGAACTACGAATATCAATTCAGAAATTAATTTAGCTTTTTCTAGTACTTGTAGTAAAGACACGCAAAGGAAATTTACTCACAATTTGGTTTGATCACATCAAGAAGCCCAGGCCTCATTAGTGGTGAGATTAGTAAATTCATAGTTTGTAGTTTTTAACTGAGAGTCTTCACCAGCAATAAACAGTCTGAGATCACAGGAAGAGTGTCACAAAGAATATTTTCCATGAATTTTTCTTTTTTTTAATCTGACTTAAATTCCATAAGGTTGGTCACTTGTTTATGGTGTCAGGTATATACGGTTGATCCTTGAACAAGACCGAACTGCATGGGTCCCCTTATCGGTATTTTTATTTTATTTTTTTATAAATACAGTCCTGTAAATGCATTTTCTCTTCCTCGTGATTTTCTTAAAAAACATGTTCTTTTTTCTAGCTAACTTTATTTTAAGAATACAATATATAGGGGAGCCTGGGTGGCTCAATTGGTTAAGAGCCTGCCTTCAGCTCAGGTCATGATTCCAGGGTCCTGGGATCAAGCCCTGCATCTGGCTCTCTGCTTATTGGGGGGCCTACCTCTTCCTCTCTCCCTGCCTTTCTCTTCCCTCTGCCTGCGGTTCCACCTGCTTGTGCTCACTCTCTTGTTCTGTCAAGTAAGTAAATAAAATCTTTAAAAAAAAGAATACAATATAGAATATATATATATGTATTAATCAACTGTTTATGTTATCAATAAGGCTTCTGGTCAACAGTAGGCTATTGAAAGTTCAGTTCTGGGGGAGTCCAAAGTTTATGTAATTTTCAACTGTGCAGGAACATATACAAAATATTTGTCAATCAACTGTTTATGTTATCTGTGGGGATTCTGGTCAACATTAGGCTATTAGTAATTAAGTTTTTGGGGTGTCAAAAGTTATACACAGATTTTTGACTGTGTAGGGGATCAAAGCCCTTAACACCTTGGTAGTTCAAAGGTCAACTCTATTTTTTAATGAAATCATTTATGGCTTTCTTTTTCCATATTATTAAATAAGACTGTCATTTCTTGGGGAAAAATAAAAATCCTTTGGTACATTTTTTTTTTTTTAAAGCAAGCTCTTTAGTACCTAGCTACATTGAAGTGTACACTCAGTTGTGAATTTTTTTGTTGTTTTAATTTTACAGTAAGTATTGTTAGCTTAATACACTTGGATAAATCCTGTTTAATCACCTGGAATTTATAATATAAGATAAATGATTCTCTTACTTTAGAAATTAATATGAACAATCTAGACACACATATATACACATCTATAACTTTCAGGTCCCTTCTGCAAAACCATGTCTAGGATTAAGTAAATAAAATACAAAACGGAGCAGGACATCATTATATACCTTATTTATACCTTGAGGATCTCTCATAAGAGAAGGCGGTAAACAAACAGATCAACTTCTCAACTTCGTTTCTGTTTGATTTTAGAACAACTCACTAATAAAAACGGGGGAGAGGGAACAGGGGACAAGGGTAGAGAGAGAGGGAGTAGGGATAAAGAGAAGGAAGAAAGGAAGACAATACGGAAAGGAGAGAGAAAACAAAGAGAAAGTAAGAAAAGAAAGAATCCTAGTAACATTTTGCATCAGATGACATTTAAATCGCATTTCACTCAGTCCCTGGGCAATTTGAAGGGCTTTCCAGGAGTAAGTGAGAGGTTAAACTGAAGTGTCATGGGATCATAGACTTTCCTAACCTAGAAAGTATCTTGGAAATCATACCTAATTTTATAGGGGAATAGTGAGGCACAGAGAGGTAAAGTGGCTTGTTAGAACTTGAACAGCAATTTGAAAAAGCTTAACTCAAGCTTCTATAGTTATTACTGGTAATCCATTGAGTAGATTCTTTGACAATGCATAATAGTCAAGGCTGGCTAACACTTAAAATCTGTCCAAATTTTCAGGGTTATTAAATTCATTTTTTTGTTCCATCATATTCACTTTGAAGTTATTTTAGAGGTAGTTCACAGAGCTTCAATCTGCACCTCACATTTGCTGACCCAACCTGTCACAGAGGGCTGGAGTGTAGTTTGTGAGCAAGGAGGACCTGCTTACAACTGCTTCTGAGGATGCTGTGAAGTCCTCTTTGCGCTTAGCTGTGTCCCCTCTGGGGACAGACAAAACATTTGCCAAGTACTCACAGCACACACTGCCAGGGGCTTTACTTTCTACTCATGTGACCCTTGTCAGGATTCCTTCCACTTTGTTCAACCTCAGCACCTTCTTGATACTGAGAAGGTACTGTAGTCAGAGTAGCACAGAAACTGTCTGCTAAGCTGTTGGGTAGATTTCCATGCACGCAAACACATACAGAGACATACTATCTTTACATATAAAATGTAAGACTTTTCCTTTATTATCTCTTATAACATTTTGCATTTACTTTGAAGACCAATTAAATCACCAGAGCTTTAAAAGCACCCCTTACAAGGCATACTTAAAACTCATCTGACTTCCCCATCTGTCAAGTGACCAGACCCTAAACTAACACGTGGAGCATCCAATCCCCTTTTCTACAGATTAAGCACAATTCGGAAGAGAGTGTCCCAATTTCTAAAAAATAAAACATTTCTAAAGTAACAGAAGCACACTATAAATCTTGGAAAACCTCTTACAGCTTTGTGGTGAACAGCCACAAAAAATGTTTAATATCATAGGAGATGAAATTTCTAAATGTTTGAATGGAAAATAAAAATCAAACTTAACTACTTCAGGAAAATACTTCTCTACAAACGGCAAAAATTCCCACCACACACACACACAGACAAATCAGGACTACTTTCTCTTCTTATAATTTTAAACAAGGCAACATCTTTGCAAGATCATATCCTTACGCTAGTTAGAAAAACACAAAAATTTTGTTTGTCTAAAATGTAGCCGAAGCTTCCTCAGTAACTATCACTTAACAAAAGTCGCTCGGTTTCAGAAGGCATTATGCCATTCTTTTGTTTAGAGGAAATGTAACCATCAAAATCAATTGCTTGCATTTCAGATTTCAGTGATTCACATCCTTAAACACACTTTTTTTTTTTTTTAGAAAACAGACTTCTCTGCAAGGACAGCCTTGGGACTGTTCGCTACCCAGAGGTTAACACAGCCATTCTCCTTTTGCTCGATCTGGCCAGATGTTAAGCGTTCTTTATTGGCTTGTTACCTTTTCCCTCCAAACCTCAAGCACTGAAAATACCTGTGCTCATGTAGACAACCATCTATTTTGAGTTTTTTCTCTCCTGTATTGTTCCTTTGAACCAAATCTAATGAGAACATACTCTGTCCCCACCAGTGAGACACTTTCATACTTCACAGCCTTTGGTTTTTCTCTGCTCTGAGAACTTACTGCCTATTCAGGAAAATTGTATTTCCACTCTGGAAATTACAGGATCCTCTGGCTCCATGGTCTCAAGCTCATTGAGGGCACTTTGATTCCCCTTTTCAGGTATGAATGATGTCAAGTTCATTTTGGTCCATATCAGCTCTGGCCATTGGTTCAAGCAGCTCAAGCCTCTTACATTCAAATTCTATTCTTACAACAGCTCAATTGTTCTATGTTCAATCCAGGAAGAAAAGTGTGATTTATATTTAGGTTAGGGAAACCCAGACAAAAAATCCACATATCCCTTTCCTTAGTGATAATAATCTTTAATTTCACTAAGCCATTGATCATTTGAGAGACACCATGCAAACATTATCAACAATATTAATTTCTAATATCATTTTCATGATCAATTCATCTTGCACGGATAACAAATATTAATTTGATAGACTACATTTGGAGACACATAAAGATAAATGAACTCAGATTTGAAATTCTTATTTTTGTTTTTTAATTAACATTACTTCATAAACAGTGGCACATTCAAAAGCAAAACTGAGCTAAAAAATAGACTCTTATTTTGAAACACTGATCTTCAGCATGAAAAAGAAGATATGCAATTTGTGTAAATATTCCTAATATATTACTCCCACCCCCTCACCCCTGGCAAAGTTTCTAAACAGCATGCAACTGAAAAACAGGAGAAACTTTCCTGTTTCTGCCTTTCTTAGTGGCAGCAGAGAGCCGCAAAATAAACTATCTTAAACGAATTCTGGAAATAATGACACATGCTTCTTTTATACAGAAGTGCACATAAGATGATCTCCTTACGTATACATTACTTTTACTTACATTTTTCTTGCAATGGCCAGAGATACAGAAGATAAACATACACTCTAACCATCCTGAGCACCACAGACAATACACCCATGCTTCCAAATTAAAAATAAAACCAATCATTTTTAACTTCTATAAAAGCATTCTGAAAGGTCTCTTATTTTCTTGTATGAATAAATTATAAAAGAGATCTGACAGAAACAGCAAGCTCTAAACAGATTACATTCTGTCTCACCAGCTTGATTCAACAAAGAGCGATGGAATAGCAAATCAAATGCAGCTTGCAAAGTCACATTCACATGGAGCTGTAGGGAGAAAGAGGGGGAAAAAAACCTGATACTTACAGACTGTAAAGTAAAATGTCCCAGTTTCGCTTTACATGTTACAGCAAATCAAACAGAGATTTCAGCTCTCAGCAAGTCCCTGCTTCCACTACACTGATCATCCACGCAGAACAGGCCCTTATGGATTGCTTAGGCAGCTGGGAGATAATGGGACCATATTCTCAGCTGGGACTAGAGATGCTGAACTGCTCTCCGCTGCGTGCTGCATGGCTCTCAGCCAGCATTAATCAAGGAGGACCCAGCTTCGTGGCTGTGTTCCCCAAAGGATCGACATAATTAGTGCATGAATCAAAGACGCACACTGGGAGAATCACACACATCTCTAACTGGCTCTGCTCACATTGAACCTGATTAGGAAATCAAGTTGGTTCCCCGATCAAATGTGTTCAACCTTTCAAAAATAGAGAGACTCACACAGCTGTTTATAGATTTCAAGGGAGGGGTAGAGATTAAGGTTTCCTTCCCAATGGGCAATTTATGTAATTCCTCAACTATAGAACATAATTACACTGATTGTTTGGTACATATGGTGGATTTGTCCTGTTATTTGGTTTCCCTGTCAGGTTTTTTTTTTTTTTTTTTTTTTTTTTGCTGCTCCCAGGAAGGTTACAGGCTGCAGCCTCATTTCCCCTGTGGAGTTTCTGAGACATGCAATTGGATATCCTTTGCAGGTTTAGACTTTGGGGAGACTAGTTGGACTAAAGATGGTTTCTATGGGGGCATTTTATGTCCCCAAAGATATGCATCTTCTTGAGTACTGGCCATCCAGCTCATTCAAAACACAGGGTCTGGCATGGTACTTGGGACACCAAGTATTCTAAAAGGAACTGTGATATTGATTGTGCTTACACAACTAAAAGAATGCTCTTCATTACTTGTCCACATGGTGATGCAGTTAAGAGTTGCAGCCTGTGGACAGGCTTGGTTTGGCAAAGTAGAGATTTTAGTATTTGAATGTGAACATTTTTTTTTTAAGATTTTATTTATTTATTTGACAGAGAGTGAGAGAGAGCGCCCGCGTACAAGCCGGGGAGCAGCAGAGGGAAAAGGAGAAGCAGGCTCCCCGCCAAGCAGGGACTCAGTCCCAGGACCCTGGGATCATGACTGGAGCTGAAGGCAGATTCTCAAATGACTCAGCCACCCAGGTGCCATGTGAACATTTTCGAACAGAACACTTTACCAAAACGGTGCCACTACACTTTTGCCCATACATGCTACCTGCTAGCCCCTGCAGACTTTCCTTTAATGTAAATTTGACCTTAGTTAAGCAAATCTGAGTTAGGGATGTAAAACACTCCACGTGAGAAAAAGGAGCCTCATCTCTTGTGTCACTCATTAAAAAGGCTGTGATCAAGGCACCCATGTGGTGATTTAAAGTGCTACACACACACAGACCAGCTAGAAGTTAATGAGCCTGTGTGATAAAGGGGCTAAGGGAATTTAGGGAGCCAGAAAACCCAAGTTGTAATTCTCACCTTAGGACACTTTGCCTTTCTGAGCCTTAGTTTTCTTCTCTGTATAATAGGGCTTGGTCCAGACCTTTGAGGGCTCTCACAGGTATAACGTTATACATGTTCTCAGAATTAGAAAGTAGATCTCCACTAGCTTACACTTCTAACAGCAACCAGAATAATGGGAATAAAATAAAGGTATGCTTAAACAAACAAACAACAACAACAACAAAAAAAAACAAAAAACGTGTCCCAAATGCAGGGGCTTCTGTTACCTTTCTGGGTGCCACGGTAAGTTGGCTAATAACCAGCAGTTTTAGAGAACGGAAGGCATCCCGATTATGAACTGTAACTAAAGTATAAATGTGTGAAAGAAAAAAAAAGCCAGGCTGTGCAGAAAATTATTTTATCTTATTCTATACTAATTATGTCTATCTGACAGTAAAACTGGATGAAAAGCCTAAAGTCCAGGTAGATGTTTGTCTTCGTGAGCCAACTGCCAGAGTACTACACTTCGTGGGGAAAGAGTCTTTTTATATTTAATTGAATTATTCCCTCTTTCTTATGTTCCTACTATTCGAAAGCAAAAAAAGGTATGGCTTTCGCCTCACATTATCAGTTACCTTACTTTTGTGAAAAAATGTGTATCAACAAGGTCAAAATAACCCAAACTGTCCTAGGGTTTTGGTACTGGCCTTAGGGAATAAAGGGGAAATTGACACTTTTATGATCCCTTACTCAAGAACCAGAAAAGTAACTCACTCCAAGGACAGAGGATCTCGTGGAAAATGCATCCTGCCAGAGCTTTTCATGTCCATTACCAACTCAGTTATTCCAAATCAGATCCAAGGCCTCAAGGAGATTTACTGTCAATAGTCGAAAGCAATAAAACAAAGATGATGAAACAGTATAATTACACTTTTTAAAAATTTTACTTAACTTTTGAGTAATTTTTTGTTGGTTCAACATGATTTGTAAGTATTTTCAATCCAATTTCTCTAAGATAATCTGTTTCCTTATTTCCTTGGGTATTGTTGCAATTTGGCATAAGTTGTAAAATGACTGGCATAAATTTCATGTTTGTTATTTTTATCTGGCTCATTATTATTAAGACTTTAGCACATCTACTTCACGCAGCTCATGTGAGGTGCTGACAAAAATAGGTTAATTAAATAGCAATTGTGCATCTCAGTCATATTAGCAAACATACTGCTTGAAGTAAATGAAAAAAGGAGCAAATTAAAACACTAACGTGTTTATTCAGTAGTACAGTCGAAATAAATAGTTTAATTGGTTTTACGTTCTATTCAATCCTTGTTTGGCTGGTAATTACTTTGATTCATCTTTGATTATGATATGTAATAGATTCACTTTGACATCATGTGATTTGCACTTGTTTCTAATGGTAGGTGATAATTACTAACTAAAAATTTCTAACTTCCATCAATTCTTCATGCATTTCTCCCCTGAGACATACCATTTAAGATATGAAGTGGTTTATAATAAAAGCCTAAATCTGGAAAATGTCTGATATTTTTTTCCTTTAAGGTCAAAGCCAACATTAATGTCAAAATAAATATAGCAAAGAGGAAGAGAAAAAGAAAAATGATTAGCAACTATAAACAAAAGAAATTGTCTTCACAGAGATTGTATAACCTGATATATTACCTCAGAATGTATTTCGGAAGCCAAAATATATACAGAGATTGTTTTAGACTTTGCATAGAAATTGCAAGAAACTGCATCTCTTTGGGACTCTGAGGAGTCTGCAATTTTAACAACACTGTCGTTCAAGGCTAATAAGAACCTGGGGAATGGGGCTCCTGAGGTCTCTTTCTGGCCATAATACAAGATTCAGCAAGTTAAATACAGCTCTGAGCCTCAGCGAATGTAGGGGCAAAATGAAAGTTATGGCAATAATTTCCCAACAGGTTGAAACTTAATCAATATTTTTTAATGTTTTGTAATCTTCAGCAGTAAGTCACCTGATATGCATACAACTGTTCATTGTTTCTTCCAGAAAGTGTTATTTCCTATTCCTTGCCTCACTCACTAAAAGCCAGAGTCAAAAGCTAAGACAACTATGACATTTCTCCAGCTGAGAACAAAATTTCAAAGGAATGAATGTTCAGAAATCACTGCCCAGGACACCCACTGGAATGACAATCTAAGCAGCTTGACTGGACTTTCTTTTCCAATCAAAAGCAATGGGGCCAGTAATAAAGTAATTGAGAAGCAAGACAAAAGTATGGATCCACAGGAGAAAGTCTGTGGCCTTATTTGTTTTCCAAGAAGTAATCAGATTCCTGTAACAATGACTCACAGAAACCAGGGTCACAAAATTAAAACAGTCTATAGAGAAAAAAAGTAGCCCATTTTAAATATTATGTCACAATGACATAAAATTGGTCCATGAGCTAGATAAAAAATACTAAATGCCTCAATATTTATCTGGGGCAAATTGCTCAGACATGTGGAGTAACCATTAGCAAAAAGCGTCTATTAATTTAAGGTGTGCATGCGCATGTGTGTGTTTCAGGGTGTGTGTGTGTGTGTGTGTGTGTGTGTGTGTAAAGAGGGAGGTGGGGAAGAGAAGAATTATAGAAAAACTGTTTTGTAAATGGTATTTCTCATTACTTTCTGGGGTAGAACTGATTTATCCTTATTATATTGGCTAGAGAACACATACTGATTTTCTTATCATCTAAAGAGAAAAGAATCCTTTTACTCAGAAGATTCTGATTTTTCTTTTAACAAAGAGAGAAGGCTTTGAAAGACTGGTTTTTAACTGTCACAACAGAGGGGGTAGGTGGATGCTACTGGCATCTAGTGGATAGAGGCCAGGGATGTGGCTAATCATCCTATAATACATACCCAACTCTGAAAAAAATTATCTGGCCCAATATGTGAATAATGTCACATCTGAGAAACTCTGACCCAAGGGAACCATGTGGGATCCGCATAGTTAGAATTCCTAGGAATTCAGAGCTGAGATTAAAATCTGACCAAGTTTAAATGGGGTTGTTCTAAGTATAGCTGCAGTAGCAATACTAAACACTGTTTTGCCTTGGAAGTAACTTTGGACTTTTTTTTTTTTTAGATTATTTATTTATTTGACAGAGAGAGATCACAACTAGGCAGAGAGGCAGGCAGAGGGAGAGGGGGAAGCAGGCTCCCTGCTGAGCAGAGAGCCCAATGCGGGGCTCAATCCCAGGACCCTGAGATCATGACCTGGGCTGAAGGCAGAGGCTTAACCCACTGAGCCACCCAGGCGCCCTGACTTTGGACTTTTTAATATGCTTTCACAAAAGTTACCATATTCAGTACAATAAGCCAGTTCCAAAACCAAGAAAGTACTGTAATTCCAAGTCTATCAGTGCAAACAAGCAGGGCCTTAGAACAAATAACCAGAGGCATGATCACTAAAAAAGTCAAATCCTAACAAGTACCCAATGTGGCCCTAACTTTCCTGTCCCACTTCTCACAAAATAAAATAGAACAGATAAAAATGAATCTCAATCCACTGTATGTTACCATCTCCCACCAGACTCAGCCATGGGACCCAAAGAAGACAACTCTTTAGCTAGTTGGGCCCCATCTAATTCCATATATGTGTTTTCTTTCTATCTCTTTGTCCCTAAACAGATGGACATCCTTTTCTATGTTCCCATGTCAGGAATCTGATCTTTCTCTTGAAATAAAGTTTAAGTAGAGAGTTGGGATTAAATGCAAATATGATTCAATTTATGGACTTTCATTAAGAACTCAGTTTTTAAAACTCTTGTTTACTTACTCATTCAACAAAAATTTACTGAGCACCCACTAAATTGATTGTCCACTTAAATTGCTGGGGAGAGAAATAAAATCTCTCAGCATCTGCTTTCCTTACAAACTTTATGCATTTATACTGTATCCCCTACATCATCTTGCCTGGCTCAGAAAAAGTTTACTGCATTTCGCATCATCCACTAAGGTCATTATTATTTATAATCAGCTTTATCACTAATGTAGTGCCCTGTAGACTCTTCAGCTCTGGTGCTGAGCTCTTTTGTTGGCTCCAGGTAGTGTAGGTGCTAGGTAGATGGCAGGGGCTTTTCATTTTATTTGTTGGCATCCCTTCCATCAACTGCAAAAAGCCTTGTGCAGGCTTTTACAGGAGGGGACTCAGTTCACCTTTGTTTCTTAAAGAGAAACTATCTCCCCTTAGATCTGCTGTAGATGGAACAACATGAGGAAGAAGGTGTTCAAGAAGTAAGACTGGCAGAAAGAGAACCGAATCCAAAAAAGGTCTTTATTTCTTAAGATTACCACAGTATTACATTAGAAGAAAAGTGAATAACTGATTACACTAAGCAAAGTCTGTTCTTAACATTTCATGGAGCGTGAAAGAGGAATAAGATGCCTGCTTTCCTTCATACATGCTTTAAGAAAATGGGTTACTGTTTTGTTTTTTTTTTTCCCCTAAATGCATCCCAGATACAGAGAAACAGGCTTAATTTTAGAACAACATGAATCAGAGATTAAGGCAGAATTCAAGACTCTATTTAAGTAGACATTTTAAAAGTTCTTTTCAGGGAAACCATTGTCTAAATTCATATCCTTCTACTCTTTGTCAATATGATGTAGAAATATTACGAACAAATGACAAATACAGCAAAATCAACCTTTAATTCCAGGAATCCAGAATCTAGGTAATCTACATGATATAGCCACATAATCACATGTAATGCTACAGTATAAACCCATCCTCATGCTAAGTGATATATTTAGCTGGGTCTCTGAAATTTCAAAATAAATCTTCTTACCGCTTTGGTGGGTGGGTCGGGGGAAGATATAACATTTAATTCTGAGCAGTGCAGAATATAGAAGGATGGCTTCTGTCCAGAGATATGTATTTTTTCTGCCATGGACTATCATTATGTCAGGTCCTTATTATGTGTCAGGAACAGTTACATATTTTCTAATGATTACCTAATTTTTACCACAACCCTGTGACGTAGGTGTCTTACTACTCTCATTTCATAGATAAAGACACTGAGAACCAAAGATGCTGAATAAGATGTCCAAGGGCTCATAGCTAATATGTAGCAGATTTGGGTTTTCTAAAACTTTATCATGCGGAACATTTATTTTTCTTTGTTGACAGTATTTTCCTTTCCAATCATGTTCACAACCGAAAATGATCCTCAGAGTGTTTGCCCAGAGTAAACCAGTGATTCTAAGTTTGTAACTTTGAAACTAGCTAGTATAAAATAAGCAAGTGTATTAAACCTAAAATTGTTGGGTAAGGTTTACCCAGAATTACATATAGAATGTAATAACTTTGGACAAGATTACATAGAACGCTCAGTTTAAAACTGATTATCTGGATTCCCCTTTGGCCAAAAAAAATTTTTGAAAAATTCCAAACTTACACTAAAGTTGAAAGAATGGTGTAATAAATACCCATATGATTATGACTCAGAATTAATGTAAACATTTTGATACTTGCTTTCTCTTTTTATTCCCTCTTCTCTCCTTTTCCCTCTTTCCTTCTCAGTGTTATACTTATTTTTTTTCCGAATCATTTAAAAGTAGTAGATATCTTGGCATTTTATCCTTAAATAATTCTCCAAAGAATTCAACAAATAATGCTTTTTCAGCTTTACTGATATATAGTGGACAAATAAAATGGTAAGATACTGTAAGTGTACAATGTGATGATTCACCAAATAATGTTTTTCCAAAGAACAAGGATTCTCACCTACATAACCACAAAGCAATTAACCAATCCAAGAGATCTAACCCTGACAAAAACTATCACCATTTACTATATTCTCTATGTGTAAGTAATATTGTGTTCTCAGTGTACTACATTAGAGGGTAGATATTGTCAGTTTTTCCTGTTGGTAGTATTAAATTTAATCACCAGACTCCTCTCTTATAAATATAAAGATATCATTTTACTTTTTTAAGTAGTAAGTAGCAACTAGAGAATACTTTAAGAATGTACAGGTATCATGGTCTCCAAGAGCCTTCCATCTGGTCATTTTAGCTTACATTGATGAACGATGACTGATCAATTTTTGCAATAATGGTTACGAAATATCTAGATTTGCAAACCTCAATAATCCACCAATTTCTTTTTTTTAAAGGATCCCAAACCACTTACTTATCCCTCTCACATAACATCAGAGTGATGGTAATGGGTGCCGTTCAAAAAACACTAAGTTTCTCAAGTTTTCTCAGAAATCAAAGGCAATGACAACTTATCGAGCTATTCATGAAAATTTCCAGAGAACATGAAGATAGGCAAGAAAATATGAAATTAATCACTCTTTTTAAGGGAAAGAGGGAATCTGTCAGGATAAACCTGGATATCACTCTTCATAGTAACGTCTTAAGTTGAATAATGAGATATCCTTCTCCATATCTACTAATGCTACACTTATCAGAGTAGAATCACTTTCAACTTCTGCAGAATGTACTCTATATTAAGGAGCCAAAGGGTTCCTTTCAGACATTTTAAGTTGTGCCATTTATTGATCTCTAAACCATTCTATTTTGTTGTAGCATTTTTCACCTGGAAATGAATAAAAAATGAAAAGCCCTGGTTGAAATCCATTTTCCACATTGATGTCAGAGTGCCCTTTCCAAAATAGAAATATAAACACATTATCCTCCTGTTTAAAATCTTTCAATGGATCCCTATCAATTACCTGGTAAAAACCCAAACAGTACCAATTCATACAAAGTTCCCTTTCTAATATCTTCCTTTGTCCGATGATTATACTTTATATTACATTCATCAATCAGGATTTTTCCCTTTCTTGAAAAATTCCATGCTATTTTTTTTCGCTCCATGCCAATATATTCTTTCCTTTGCCTAAAATGCTTCCTCCATACCCCTACAAGCTTCATCAAGAAATATTTTCAATATTTTAGAGAACTTAAATACAAAATATAAAACCATAAATCTTTTAGAAAAAGTCTAAGAGAAAAATCTTCAGGACCTAGGGCAGTCAAAGAGTTCTCAGATTTGATACCGAAAGCACAGTCAATAAAAGGAGAAATTGATAAATTGGACCGTATCAAATTAAAAACATTTGCTCTGAGAAATGCCCTGGTAAGAAGATGAAAACACAAACTATATCCTGAGATAAAATATGTGCAAACCACATATTCATTAAAGGATTAGAATCTGTAATATATGAAGGACTGAAAAAATACAGTTAGAAAATGGGCAAGAAACCCCCCCATGAACAGACATTTCACTGAGGAGGATAAACAGATAAGAATATGAATGGATGTTCGTTAGCTATTAGAAAATGCAAACTAAAATCATAATGAGAGATAATACACACCTGTCAGAAAAGCTAAAATTAGAAAAAAAAGAAACATTAAATGCTGGGAAGAATGTAGAGAAAATAAATGACTCACACATTGCTGACAGGGATATAAAAATGATACAGCCACTCTGGAAAACATTTTGATAATCTCTAAAACAACAAAACTACAATACCATAAACCCAAAAATTGCTCCCCTGTTATTAACTAATATATTGCCACAAATGCAATCAATATTTCCTAAGCATCTATCAAGTTCCATGTAGTAAGCAAATATATTTGCAATAAATAATATATAAAAATAAAAAATAGGAATATTTAATGACTTGTCTTCATATTCATATTTCATTATATAAACACCTTTTTATCAATATTACTTAATATATTCCAATGGAGAATTTGAAATTATTTCATCTATTTCTACTTTAAAGAACAACTGATTATTGGTAGCATGGAAACGTAGAAAGAGGGAGACAGAACCAGTAGGAAAGTAAGTAAATGAAAAGATTGAATGCTGGTGAGCCAGACAAACAGATGCTAACAATTATAGAGTTTATATCCTGGGGAAGGAGAAAGACAACAGATAAGTAATCAACAGGAAAATTCAATAATTATAGATTCTGTAAGTGCTCTATAAGAAATAAGAGCCATAAGACAGAGAATAACAGAATTTGACACTTCAGTATTCAACATAGTTGGTGAGATCAGAAAAATGGTATTAAATAAGTTACCATTAAAAGCAACATTAATAGAAAACACGTGAAATGTTTATATGCCATAGTGCTGGGATATAATATTCACCAGCGCCTTATCAGAATAAACTCACTCCAACTCCCAAATCCCTTCAATGTGGTTTAGGTTTCTGTATGTGTACACTCATGAACGAAGGGCACTAAATTGTTCACTAGATGTGTCAATGTGAGAACCACTGACAGTGTTTATGAAAATGTACCAAAGTGGATTTTGCAGACATAATGACGAACTAAATCATTTGAAGGTGCAAATGCTATGGGAATACAATCAATGGGGTGTAGATTTTAGGTACTCTGGAACTAGTTCAGAGGGATCTGAGACGTCAAGGTAAGAATTTTATATATGATTCATTAAGGGAAGATGACAGTCCATTAAAGCTTTTGGATTATTGGTGATACAAAAATGATGACATTAAACAGTAGTAAAGGAATAAAATGAAATATATGTAAGAAAAGGAAGCATTTATTACCCATGCCACATGTTCCCCTTTGGAGGGATAGTGGTAGAATAATACTCTTGGACTTTTCCCCATGATTATGGAAGAAGAAATGGGACATAAACACCTCATTTCCTTCTTCTATCCTTTGTTCAGAAACCTATACTTCTGGGGCGCCTGGGTGGCTCAGTGGGTTAAAGCCTCTGCCTTCAGCTCGGGTCATGATCTCAGGGTCCTGGGATGGAGCCCCACATCGGGCTCTCTGTTCAGCAGGGAGCCTGCTTCCCCCTCTCTCTCTGCCTGCCTCTCTGCCTACTTGTGATCTCTCTCTGTCTGTCAAATAAATAAATAAAATCTTAAAAAAAAAAAAAAAGAAACCTATACTTCTGAAAGGGTGCCTTCTGTTCCGCTTTCTGACGATGCAGCAAAGAGCCTGTCCTTTGGAAACAATAGTTGCCCAGGTGTACAAGTAACTGGATGGATAAATCTGTTTAATTCAGCGGTGAATTACTGCCACTATTTCAACCAATCTATGCTATATTTCCCCTTTATCAGTAATAAGTGTTGTATTTTATCTCTGTTAGTGTGATTGCTAAGTATGTCTCCTCTAATTATTCTAAATTTTGCAGGAAAATAGGGCATTGTTCCTAAGCCTCCTAAAATCTCCCGATAGGTTTTCCCTGGAATATCTGAGAATTTACAATATCTCAGTAAAAATGAAATGAGCTGATTAAAAGCAAACACGTTTAATTAAACCAAAATTTTATATAAGCATATACGATGTAATCAAGAATAAACAGCTTTCTACTGGTAGAATTTTACACTGCCGATATATTTTTGGATGACATTACAACGTTGAGTTTGTATCGAAAGGAAACATTTGATTAACTTTCCTTTCTTTTATAACTACTACACAGAAACTATAGTGTGGTAACAACGATATCTCCTAAATAGAAATTGCTTATACCTTTTAACATCTAACTTTTCTGGGCAAGCCCATGCACAAATCTAACTGCCATTGTCTTCTGGATGGTTAGGGAAGAACTAACCATCTTCTGGTTGATGATGGCTGAACTCAGGATCAGGTTGGAAGCCTTTCCTATCAAATTACTTTTAGAGACTGAAGTCTGCTACTTAGACTAGGGTTATGTAAAAAAAAAAATAAACTGTATGCAACACTAAAATAAGCAAATGTTTTCAGGGATTAATTTATTTATTAAGAATTTATTGAGTAACTCATATATCTAAGTGACTGGGGATTTAATGCAGGTCTAGACTTGATACTTGCTTTCTAGGAATTTGAGGACCCACAGAGAAGTGTAATCATATAGATAAGTATTTTAAGAGAGTACTTATTAAAGTCCTTTGGGAATTTAGAAAAGGAAAAGATTATTTCCTATTTGACACTTTAAAAAATGCTTTGGGGAAGAAGTGGTGTTTGAAATGAGAACTTGAAATATCTGTCAATTTTAAACATTCAGAGATTGTTATTAAATGCTGATTATGATGTTGAAGAGAAGATTTAAGACAATCTTCTATTTTAGCTGCTCCACAATAGAAGAGGTCCCACTCTAAGTACGTATCACCTTCCCATTCTGGACATGGTCTCTGATATCTTGATTTTATTAGGACTTAAAGGACTATCTCTCTGGAAAACATTTGTATGCACAATTATAATTTTTTATAAAATATCAAGGAATTCACAGACTTTCAGTTAAGAAATTCTGCTTTAGATCAAGAGAATATTTTTAATAAATAATATATTGCATATAAATAGTATCTTACATTTTTTCAAGACCTTTTACATTTTTTTTAAAGATTTTATTTATTTATTTGACAGAGAGAGAGACAGCGAGAGAGGGAACACAAGCAGGGGGAGTGGGAGAGGGAGAAGCAGGCTTCCCACTGAGCAGGGAGCCCGATGCGGGGCTCAATCCCAGGAGCCTCAGATCGTGACCTGAGCCGAAGGCAGACACTTAACGACTGAGCCACCAGGCTCCCCAAGACCTTTTACATTATTACAATATGAAGTAGTAGTAAGGGCTTTATCATTGCCCCTAGTTTTCAAATTAGATGAGATATAGAGAAATCAAGTAACTCTTCTAATATTATGAATTTCCTTGGGATTTTCTGGGATTATGCCAGTACTAATTATAATGTCTCCTTAAGCTGCTCAAATTCTTCATTTTTATCATTCATTTGAAACTTTCCTCTATTCAAACTGGTTCAACTACATGTGAGAGAAAAATCAAAATGATAATAACTCAAAAAAAAGTTCATTTCTTACTCACAAGGGAAAAAAAATCCTAATGAGCAATGTAGGACTGGTATAGCAGTTCCACAGTCATCAGTTAAGAATCTAGGTTCTTTTCTCATTCGCCCCCCCACCCCGCCACTGTCCTAGCATTCCATTAGTCAAGATCACCTCTTGGTCCATGATAGCTTCTAGAGCTCCAGCCATCAAGTCTGCATTCCCAGCAGTGGAAAGAAGGAAGTAGAGTGGAGAACTGGATAGTACAATTTCTAACTACATCAACTCTCATGGAAGAGACTTCTCAGTAGTCCCTCCAAATATTTCTGCTTATATTACATTGGATAAAGCTTAGTTACATGGTCATATTAATTGTAAACATACTAGCAATTACAGTATTTTATCTAGGTACATTGATGCCCTAAATAATACTAGAGTTCTGTTATTAAAGAACAAAGGAAGAATGGATATGATTGGCAACTAGCAGTCCCTCTCATAATCACTACCCAACACTAAATACTCAAGGCAACAATAAAACTGTGATGGTAGAAATCACTGAATGAGAATTCTAAAGATGGGATTTCTGGTTTACGAGAAAACATCAACTAGATCTATGTGTGGTTTGGGTTTCCTGATTTGTAAAATAACAGAAATTGGAGATTAGAGTGCCCCTCAGGTAGCCTCCAGCCATTGAGGTTTTAGAAGAGCTAAAATAAATGTTACCTCATCACATTATGTCCTGAGCAATGACATTTTCTGCTATATTAACTACCCCCACATCGGAAAATAGTGTAACTTAGACTCTGTAAGGATAGTAGAGTAGCTCCATTGATTGGATTATATTAGAACAGATATTCGCTAAAAGAAAAAATAAAGAATAAGAAAATTTTTTTTGGGAGTTGAGTATAGATGGCAACTTTATCATCTTGGTACCAAGAGAAAGATACTCTGTATATTATCTTCTTGATATTTGGGATGGGGAAGGGAAATTCACAATCAAAATGAAACATTTATGCTTATAATTAAAAACTTTAAGATTCTAACATTAAAATGTGCAGCTGTTTATAAAAACTATCATTTATGCAAGTAAAATATTCAATCAGTAAAAAACAGTACTTAATGCCTCTAGGTTAATCAATTTTTTTATGTTTATAGAATTAAATCTGTGTAACAATACAACAATCAAGTCTTTGTGTCATCTTCCTATAAAACCCTATAGAATGAAAAGACAATACTGTTTGAACTATAAACTGCCACTATACTTCAGATTTGTTAATTAGGGTACAAGTACATCGTTCTTTCTGAGCATTACCAAAGAAGGCAGCTAATCCACATTTATCTGCTTCATTGTTCTTCTCTTTCATTTATTGCAGTTGCTTAAATGGAAGGACCCAGAGTGTCGTAAAAAGGAATTAAATAGAAATTAAGTAGAAAATTTAATAATGAGCCAAATGGCTGACTTTTCTTTTTAATTATTTCACCAAAGAGAAAAAAATATCCATTAACAACAATATGGTCACCTATCCATCTGCAAAATACAGGAAAGCGGAAGGGAAAAGAACGGCTGATACCAGTTCTGAGATCTCTAAAGCAACATACCTAGAACAGAATCTGCTCTCTCGTTCCGCCAACTTGGAGCACTGAACAAGATCTCCCCCATGCTATTCTCAACGGGTTATGACATCTCTGTTCCAGTGTCTTCAAAACTGCCTCTGTAGATTTGAAATAAGCCTCCAGGACAAATCCCAGCCACCTGACTCAGTACCCTAACCTATCATCTTTCTGAAATTTGGGACATATTTAGAAGTTAGGATTCACAAATACCATAAAAAAGGTGTTATAGTAAAAGAGTATATAAAACACATGCAAAGCATATGAGCCACCTCTTCCATTTAAGTTCCAACAGGATTTATTAAGCACCCATATAGGCAAGGCACTGTGCTAAGAGCCCAGAAGGCAACATTTCTTTCTTCCAGGGAATTTCCAAGCCAGTGATTGTTGAATAAATTTAGAAGGGTGCCTAGAGATTTTCTAAAAAAACAATGAATACCAAAACAATATAAAACAGCCTAAATTGCCACATTTTCTAATTCACAGGTAGGAAATAAGGTATGGAAGACTTAAAAGGAATCCTTGTTAGAGAAGTCTACAGTATAGATTGGTGAGACAACATACAAACTTGTGAAATGCTTCAAAAATAATCACAGAGAGGACACCAGTATAAAACACCAGAGTGCAATAAAACCATGATAGCAGTCTTCTCTATGATGGAAAGTTCTCTAAGACAGAGTGAAGGTCTATTCTCATCGAAAGGATTTGGACTATGGGAATGCAGATACATTTTGAGGCATTCCCATCACGCTGGATGTCAGAGATTATATATACTGAAACTACAGTTGGAGAGATTTTAAACACACATAAAAAGATGCATTAGATGACATAGTTCAAGCTAAATGAAACAAAGTTTAAAAATGAAATTTTAAAGCCTATGAGAGTCTATAAATATTAGTAATGCTATTGCTTTTATTAGACAAAAGCAACATCATCTGTTTCCTCCTAGTATTTTAACATGAAAGTGCTTATCATTCACAAAATTTAATTTTAGAAAAGGGATCATAATTACCAATATACCCACCATCTACATTCAACAATGGTTGACATTTCACTATACATGTATGCATTTGTATTTTTTTTTCTTTCCATTTCATTTGTTGACCCACTGGTGAGTAAAGCATCTGGTAAGGAGGACATGCTAGTATAGAGATTTCTTAATCTGTTATCCTTTACTAACTTGGTTCTTTAATTTTTAAAGCTAACTTTATTTTTATTTCTAATGATACATGAATGCATACAAGTGGGGCGGATTTGTTTATACCGCAATAAGTTGTTTTCTGCACATGTTTTCTCAGCACCTGCCATGTACTATGTGGTATAGAGGGTAAACGAGTTAATATTAGACACTCTATACCCTTAAGCGTCTTTTTTAATTGATTCACTAAAGATATGGTTTAAGGGAAACCAAATTTGAAGTAGATCACTATTAAAAACCCAGGGAACTTTATAACTAGCACACTGACAAAAACAATTATTGGTGCCTTCCTCAGAAACTGTGTTGGATAGCCTAGGCAGGCAACTGAGCATAGTTTGAAACTGCCTAGGTGGTAATTAAGAATAGACAAAAACATGAGAGAGGGCATGAGGGTTTCTTGCACTAAGACAATGCAGAAGGCAGCAGGCTATGGGTGTGTAGGACTGCTACTAATGTGGGTCCAGGAGAAGAAGTGCTGCCTGACAACAGAAGAAAGTTCCCTTCAGATGGGAGTGTGTCTTTCTAGGGAAAAAGTCCCTGGTGCAGATGTTTAGGCTTTTTTTTTTCTTTTTTCTTTTTTGTCTTTCCTGTAAATAGAGTTGAGAATGTTCTTGTCTATGCAGCTGTTAGCTGAGAGATTTTTCCTTTCCTGGTGAAGATCATAATTTAATCCTACTATTTCAGCATCCTTTGCTTAGGAAAATATCATATGATCAATTATGACTTGCACATTTCCCTACATATCATTTCCCTATGTGGTTATTGGTGTTTATAGACACATGTAACAGCAGAACAAACTGTATATTTTATACACGCACACACACTCTTTTTACAATAAAAGTCAAATAAGCAAGATGGATGGAACCAATATTCCTCAGAGTACTCCTTGTCCTTAGAGAGTATTTCCCCGTTTTCCTCAGAGAAAACGAAGAAAACAAATTTGGAAGACTGGAAAGGAAAAAAAAAAACCCATTAATATCCATAATTTTCCTAAACAGCTGAACATATGATTATTCTAGGTACAAAACATTATGCCCTACATCAGGATCTTTAAAACTTAGCAACATGTAGAAAAGGCACTCTTAAGAGTGACCGATATAATTGGCATTGTTCTGGAGTGCGGAGGTTCTAAAATTAGCGCATAAGGTTCCCTACAATGGACATAAGATGTTCGTCTTTAAATTTGCTACATTCCTCAGAACATGGTATGTTGGAAATGAAGAAATAACTTCTGTTTCTCTTCATTTCAGCTGAATGGGAACATTCAGCCAGCAGGGAACACAAGGTCTAGCATAAGGGGATGGGAAAATAAACAGTGGCTGTGAGGGTGTGGACTTCCTTTCTTTAGCACCACCCCCTCAATTTCACTTAAATAAGGAAAATTAGGAGAATAATGGAAATTCTCCGTTTTATTTGGAACTCACATCTTGGTGGGATCTGGGAAGAGCCTTAATCACTATGGTGACTTTTATTAGATTCAATATGATAATTCTGGAATGCTTAAACATCTAATGTCTTTTGTTGAGAGGGCAAAAATAATTTTCAACAAGTTTCTTATCCTCTCAAGATTGGCAAAAGCTCCCAAATGATCCGTTAAACTGAGCTATTTCAATATTTCGCCAGAAATAAAATGAGTCAATACATGCTAATGTGGAAAATATTTCAACATAAAAACTCACAGAAAAAAAAATTGCAAAAACAAAGCAAGGCTTGATGCCAGGAAAATATCTGATGGAAATCAGAATGTCTCTGTAGAAGGATGCAAAGATGAATGATTTGGGTTCTATTGTATTATTTATCATCCCTTTTTATCTATGATTCCAGACTATCTATTATTAAAAATGGAGTCTACATTCAATTTAAATAACATTATGCTAGTTGCTCTTCTCACTTGTAAGCATTCATTTCAATTGAAGGGACTGGTAATGCACTAATGCAAAGAGAAAGGGAGGCACTGCCATTGAATGCCACTACCCAAGCTCTGAATGTTCTGACTTGTTTTATACATTTTCCTAGCAAACATGAACTTAAGATTGTTAACTGTTAAGGCTCTATATCTAAACATCGTAGATAACTATCAATAGTTGTGCTTGAAGGGTAAGTAATTGTAAAATGTGCAGTGTGGCTAATGCCCAAGGAAATAAATCTGTATTAGAGATAATTACAGATAGTTTAATTGCTATGAGGATGTTAATTGGCAAGGTACATACAAAGAAGAGGAGAAAATAGAAGTGTTTTTAATCTGGGGCTGAACCACAGGTTTGTTAAACCTACCTTCTATGTATGTGCAGTCTTAAAATTCACTGAGTCATAATTTAACTCCATAAATTTATTTTTGTGAACAAATAAAACCTACTGCTACATGTCACCTGTTTTTGCAAAAATTAATTTGCTGCCAAATGCTGATACTATTTCTTTCCAACTCTGTATGTGGCAAATCTCATAGTAGATTAGAAACTAAGAGTATAAAAGAGAGTTTCTCATATATTTCTAAAATGATGAAGATACTGGAGAAGAGAGATCACAATCAATGCAACATCCCACCAAAGGTTTTTAAACTTTCTTGGAGTCAGACAGTCTACTGTATGGGGGAAAAAAAGATAAATGTTCATCAAATGCTAACACATTTTTAAGTGTTTATATGTATTTGCATTATGAATATACACAGATACACATTTCACTTTAGTTTGAAGGAAATCATCCATGGTAAAGAGTAACCAAAAATGCTAATATTATCCTAGGACAATAAAATTGAGTGTGAGCTTCTTAAACATGAGGATTACATATTTTCATCTCTAACTACCCTGGAACAAATAATTGTTGCAGAGTAGATGGATAGATGGATGGATGGGTGGATGGTTGGGAGGGAGAGAAGAGGTAAACTGCTGTATAAATATATAACTTTCCTTCTTGTTAATTTCTTAGGTTAAGTTTATTTATTTTTAAAGATTTTATTTATTAATTTGTCAGACAGAGAGAGAAAGAAAGAGAGAGGGCACTAGCACATGCAGGGGGAGCAGCAGGCAGAGGGAGAAGCAGACTCCCCGCTGAGTAGGGAGCCCAATGCTGGACTCGATTCTAGGACCCTGGGATCATGACCTGAGCCAATGGTAGATGCTTATCCAACTGAGCCATCCAGGTGTCCCTAGGTTCGATTTATACAATATCCCCCTCTCCCACCAAGAAGTGGCAATTCCTATAAAAGTCAGTGCACTGGAGTGAAAAAATAAGCTGACTCACAAATAAGCTAAGAAAGGAATCAGGTTCAGAAATGATATATAAACTAAAACTATTTTTAGGTTAGACGTTTTACCAACAAAAACACACCAGCTGGAACCCCAATAATTACATAATTGCAGAAAGCAGTGTTTTTACAAACTGTGTTCTGTATATCCGTAGCATTCCAAAGCTGCTAGAGAAGAAAATGAGAAGAAAATAAGCATTTGGTGTCCATGATTTCAACTAGGCTACACATTTGTATCTGATTTATATGAAGAAAGGATCTCACATCTTAATTTTTAAGATAAAAACAAAACAATCTATAAATGTCATTTTATATAATCTTGGAATTTCAAGAAAAAAAGCTTGGAGAAAAGAAAAGGCCCCTAGCTTTTAAGTTCTGCAAAACCCTCCAAATGATTAATATTTACCCACTATGGTAAGATGGTTAATCTGTCAAAGTCTTATACTAGTGACCAAAAATCAAGGCTAATCCATTCCTTTACAACTGCACCCAAATGAAAATGTTATTTTGACAAAATAATATGGAAACAGTGACAAAACAGTAAGCCAAATTTGTACTCAGACAAAGCACGTGATTATCAGGTATAAATTTTCAGTTTTTAAGTTGGTTTTTTGGTGCTTCATAAATTAATGCATCCAACACTGATATGGAGTATAAAACCACAAAAATTGAGTTAGATTCTGTGCTTACTGTACTAGTAATTCTAATTAGTGAGGTGCACAATTACGTTTTACCATTATATCAAATCACCCCAAAATCAAAGCTTTTCCCTCATTTGATCTTAATATTCTATTCAGATGTTTAATACTTAACAGAGGTTTCTCTTAAATTCAAATGGACATTAGACTTATAAGACTCCAGTATTATACACCACATGTGACATCAGGCTATACAGAATATAGTTCAGAAATACAGCTAGCCAGCAGGGCAGTAGCGGTACCTTTTTGTGATGTACTTTTTTTTTTTTTAAGATTTTATTTATTTGAGAGACAGAGAGAGAGAGATTGAGAGAACAAATGGGAGGAGGGGTAGAGGGAGACACAGACACCCCACTGAGCAGGGAGCCTGATGCAGGGCTCATCCCTGGACCCTGAGATCATGACCCAAGCCGAAGGCAAATGCTTACCTAACTGAGCCACCCAGGAGCCCCTTTTTGTGAATGTCCTTGCAGCAGTTCACAAAGCGCCTTCCAAGACCCACTTCCTCGCCAGGAGGTGTAAGGAGGCATGAGGACTGGTGAGGTGAAAGAAGGCAAGAGTCACATCAGACAAGCGCTGGGGTCATCCTGGTTAAAAGCTTCATGTCCCCAAAGAGCCAGCATCTCTTTTAACAACTCCATAGAAATAGCTTCCAGGGTTTCCACAAGGGACACACAGTTGTAAGAGTCACTGCATTTCAGGGAAGCCCAAAACATTACATCCCCACCTAGTATTCACTGACCATTTATACTTCCTCTTAATGCAGATACAATTTACAAACCATAAGTTATTTTTGCCAAAAACAATATTGTCTAGCAATAGAATTGTACTTACTGTCTTTATCAGTTTAGCAGGTTAACAGAATTGGAGTAATGAAAGGTGAATTTTGAATGTCAAAGGAAAAAGGATTTTGTTAAATATTTACCCTCAGATAACTATCTCAATAGTAGTCACTTCAAATACGTTATTCTTCTATAGCCTAAGAATTTAGACGCAATATTCTGAGCATTGATAACTGCCATCATCAACCGTTATACAACTGATGGCAGACTTTTAGAAATTCCATTTCCCCATTCTACGAACATCCATTAGACATTTAGAAAACTTTGATCCAAACGCAAATTATCCAAAACCATTATGTGACCAATTGCTCAGGAAAAGCTACTAGTTCCTTATTATTCAATAAGAACTGAAAACACTGCTCCGGCGCTAAAGGATATCTGCAAACACATGATGGAAGTTAAAATTCTGTGTGCAAGCATACACTGGGTTTTACCTAGAATTAGCAGCTGTTAATAGAAACTAGCCAACTTAATTTTTTAAATGTCTACTTGCAGAATTTAACGGGGAAGGTTTAAATGTAACTTGTTTTCTGGGTCAGAAAGATAAAAAGGTAAAGGAAATGACTACAGAAGGTAAAGTTATTTGGATATAATAGTCCACTCCCCCCCCACCCCCATCTACAGGGGAAACGTCCCAAGACCTCTAGCACATACGTGAAACCATGGACAGTACTGAACCCTACGTATACTATGATATTTCCTATACATACACACCTATGAAAAAGTTTAATTTATAAGTTCGGCACAGAAAGAGATTAATAGAAGTAACTAATAATAAACTGGAACAATTATAACAATATACCGTAATAGAAATTATGTGAATGTGGTCTCTCTCTCTCAAAGTATCTCATTGTACTGAACTCACCCTTCTTTCTATGACAATGTGAGATGATAAAATGCCTACGTGATGAGATGAAGTGAGGTCAATGATGTAGGTACTGTGATGTGGCATCAGGCCAGTATTGACCTTCTTGTGATAGTCAAGCAAGGATCATTACCTGAGTGATGGGGGTAATTGAAGCTACTTGAAGGGCAACTGTTGAGAAGCGGGGACTACCGTATTAGTTTTAATCTTTTCCAGAAGGAAAAGGAAATCTTTGTTCATTTGGGATATTTAAAAGAAGAGACAAAGTGGGGAGCCTGGGTGGCTCAGTGGGCTAAAGCCTCTGCCTTCGGCTCAGGTCATGATCTCAGGGTCCTGGGATCCAGCCCCGCACTGCGCTCTCTGCTCAGCGGGGAGTCTGCTTCCCCCTCTCTCTCTGCCTGCCTCTCTGCCTACTTGTGATCTCTCCCTCTCTGTCAAATAAATAAATAAATTCTTTAAAAAAATAAAAAAAGAAGAGACAAAGTTAATTTCAGAGGAACAGCTTCTAAAATGGTTGGGGCTTTCTAGCCATAGACTGTTGTCAAACTATGGGAAGATGGAAAGGATACACAAAAACTTAAGTCCTTCGAGGGGAAGGGGGGAACGTCTTTAAGGAGGGAATGTACAATAAACATAAGCTTCCCTTATTAGTATGGATAAAAAAAATAATAAAGTCTATTGATAAAGCTGTAACAAGGATTCTATTTAGTAACAATTAATGTGGTTTTTTTTTAAAGATTTTATTTATTTATTTGACAGAGAGGAGAGAGATCACAAGTAGGCAGAGAGGCAGGCAGAGGGAGAGGGGGAAGCAGGCTCCCTGCTGAGCAGAGAGCCTGATGTGGGGCTCGATCCCAGGACCCTGAGATCATGACCTGAGCCAACAGCAGAGGCTTTAACCCACTGAGCCACCCAGGCACCCCAGTAACAATTAATGTTTAAATAGAACTAAGAACTAAGAAAACTAAGAACTAAGAAAAGATATCTATCAGGGAACTTACATTTTTCATTCACTATTTTTAAAAATTAATTTGAGAGCACTTTTATGTCATGCATACACTGTGTAAAAGAGCTAGCAGGTAGACTTCTAACCCCAATCCTCAGATCCACATTGCACCTCAGACTAACTTACATCTTAGGTCTCCTGTGTGTATGACCCTCTAAAATAAGAAAACATCAATTACATACTTGTCTGACTTTGTGCCAATGCATTTTCCTTCTTCTTTAAAATGAAAGGGTTTCAAGTCAATGCATTATCTATTATATTTTTCATAAACACATGGTGACTTCCTTTTCTCCTTCTTCAGATTACTGAACATAAGATAGGAAACAATATCCAAAAGTAGACTTCAAGGTAGAGTATTTTCTATAAAACATCCGACTGTTGATAATTCTCTTCCGTATCAATGCCCAAGTGATTATTTCCAAGTAATTTAAAAATAGATTATATGTTTCAGCAAAATCTCCTGTTTGTTTTCTGGCCTACTAATAGCCTTTTATTAAGCAGCTGTTCGTACTGAGTTTACTGCCTTCTTGCTCGAATGGTCAGAGCCCCTGATACCTCAGCATTTTCACACAGCTCATTAGATGGAGCATGGTTTAGAACACAGTGATGGAAATTAGTACCTCCCAAAGGATTAGAGCTAAAATAAACCAATCCTGGTATTGGTTAAACCATCAATGATTCCTCCCCCAAAAGGCATGTGCTGAGTATCTCTTTGCTTTTGCATTTTTACTTTACTAGAGGTTCGAGAACTATATTTTATTTATAAGGAATTCTAAAGGTAGATCATAGAGCTTAAGTGTTGAAAATATGGGTCCTGAATTCTGACTGCTTCCCGACAGGATCTGCCACTCACTAGCTATTTAACCAAGGTAAAATAGGATAAAAAAATACTCTTTCGTTTGTAGGGTTGTTATAAGTATTAAATGGGATAATGTATATAAGGTACTTATCACAGATCTTATAATATTTTAAGTGCTGAATTTTATCATTACACATAATAGCATTATAAATAATAATTATTACTATCATCATTATGTGAACATAAAGCATGGAATATCCAGATGGGTACTCCTCCAGCATCTACTAAAATATAATGTATTATTTATATGTGAAATCTCCATTTTGACCTGAATCACCTGTGCAATTTTCTGGGATTTCCTTATTTACAGGCAAACACATTTTTTATAAGAGTAATAACTATTTTAGAAGCCAGCTACTTATATCTCTTTGCCTGCCTAAGAAAGCCAACTTGTGCCAGACTTTAAAATATTTTGTTGTTGTTGTTAAATTTCATCTTATTGGTACAGCTCAGCTTTTCAGGCTGTCAAAACAATTTCAAATTTTGGTTCTGGGTTCTATTCTATTAGTTATCCCTCCCAGCTGTGTCACTCACATATTTGAAAGTGTATCTTCATCCAAAAAGTTGATAAAATGTTGATGAAGCCCAGCCAAGCACGGGCCCTATGACGTGTCCCTGAAATTTCTCATCTTAAGTAACGTGGATAATAAAGACTCAGTGGTGGATACTAAAGACTAATAAAAATAATAAAAGACCCTAATAATGATTGACTATGCTAAATATTATTTTTAGGTTTCTTTTTTTAAAGTTTATTGAGGTATAATTTATACAACATAAAATTTACCTGTTTTAACTGTACGATTCATTATTTTTTTAATATACTTAAAGAACTACACAATCATCTCCACAATCTAACTTCAGATTATTTCTATTACCCCAAAGAGGTCATTTGTGCCCATTTTTAATCAGTCCTCATGCCCATCTCCAGTCCCAGGCAACCACTAATCTACTTTCTGTGTCTCTCTATTGGTCTTGTCTTCCTATATCATATAAATGGAAGCATACAATGCATTTGAATCCTTTCATTTAGCATAATCTTTTTGAGGTCCATATCAATGCTTAGGTGTACCTCAACAAGGTACATCTATGTTACAGGATATATTAATAGTCTGTTAATCTTTATTGCTGAATTTTATACCACAAATTGTATACCACTGTATGGATATACTATGCATACAATGTACATACATTAGCCCATTTTAATACTTAACAGCAATTGTAGCAGGTGTACAGATGTAGCAGCATCTCTATAGCAGAGATCAAGAATCCGAGGCTTGGAGAAACTAAGAAATTTAATCAAAGACTAAATCTGTGGGAAAGCCAAAATCTGACCCAGATGGGCTAACTCCATTCCAATATATTTAACCTATCATGCCTCCAGTTGCAGGAGAATGATCAAGCATTTGAGAGAGCCCATGCCTACAATTTCACCGAAACTACTCATTATTAACCCTATTTTCCACAAGGATGTCATTAAAATTTCTGCCCTGCATTTTGCTGAATGACAGCTGTCCTGTCCTAAAGCAATACTCTGGGAGCCCCTCAGTGGCTCGGTTGGTTTTGTGTCTGATTCTAGGTTTCCACTTGGGTCATGATCTTATGGGTCCTGAGATAGAGCCCTGCATAGGGCTCCGCACTCAGCAGGGAGTCTGCTTAAAGATTCTCTTCCTCTGCCTTTCCTCCCACTCTCTCTCTGTCTCTAAAATAAATAAATTTACAAATAAATAAATAAGTAAAGCAACCCTTCAGTGTACCAGTGACAAACATAAAAGGAGA
>CM052898.1:37895459-37983641 GCA_028534135.1 Potos flavus | reverse complement strand
GCTCTCTGCTCAGCAGGGAGCCTGCTTCCCCCTCTCTCTCTGCCTGCCTCTCTGCCTACTTGTGATCTCTCTCTGTCAAATAAATAAATAAAATTAAAAAAAAAAAAGAATATTTTTCATATACTTTGTAGTCAAAAAAAATGAATTTCACCTGTAACTACCTGAAATATTAAAACAACAACACTTGATTCATTTTGCATAGCACACAAGTTTAGAAAAGGAAAGTCAGATAACCAGATTGCCCAGATTTAAACACTAGTACAATTTTGGACAAGTCACTTTAACCACCCTATGACTCAGTTTTCCATTCTTTGAAATGGAGATAGAAATAGTACCTTTATGATAGTGTTGTTTGGAGTGGTAAATGAGTTAACATCAGCAAAGCACTTAAAAGTAGGTATCAGGGATGCCCGGGTGGCTCAGTCATTTAAGAATCTGCCTTTGGGGGATGCCTGGGTAGCTCACTTGGTTGGGCAACTGCCTTCGGCTGAGGTCATGATCCTGGAGTCCCGACATCGAGTCCCGCATCTGGCTCCTTGCTCGGCAAGGAGTCTGCTTCTCCCTCTGACCCTCCTCCATCTCCTGCTCTCTCCCTCACTCTCTAATACATAAATAAAATCTTTAAAAAAAAAAAAAAGAATCTGCCTTTGGCTTAGGTCAAGATCCCAGGGTCCTGGGATCAGAGTCCTGCATTGGGCTCCCTGCTCAGGAGGAGTCTGCTTCTCCCATTGCCCCTCCCCTCAATCATGTGCTCGCTTGCGTGTGCGCGTGCTCTCTCTCTCAAATAAATAAATAAAACCTTTAATTTTTTTTTAAATTAGGTATCATTATTGCTATTTTTACATTATCATTGTTGCTATAGGCAGAGAACTAACATCCTGAACCACAAATAGGTTAATCAAGGCAATTAATCAACCAAACAAAAATAGATAACAATAAAAAAGAACCAATATGGGAAAGAGGTGGAAGAGAATATATGTGGGAGGATTCCAATATCTGTGCATTACCATTTGTCATATTTTAAAATAAAACATAACATAAAATGCCCCTAGGGAGAAAAAAAAGTCTACTGCTTCCATCAAAGCTAAACTGTGAATACATGCTTCGTTTGTGTTCTTGAGCTCACCAGATCCTCTTTCACATAGTGATGTGACACGAAAGTCACACCTTTACCCTCTTGAGTTGGAACACCTAAGAACTCCAGTTTATAAAAGGGATATTAACTTTGGTGCAGGAGAGGTTCGTGATTTTGCTTAAAGAACTGAGTAAAATAAATAGTATTCTTTTCTTCTTTGCACTAACTTCTTTCTCAAAATATTAGTAGTTATCTAAAAGAACATCATAGTGTTCCAATAAAAAAAATATATTTCCCACCATATTTCAACTTTAAAATCTTTTCTGTCCATTTTGTACCTGTTAAATTAACAAAAGAATTTAAAATTATGACATGACCCCAGCTCATGGGGAAATATTTGGTAAAATGTTTCAAATACCACAAATGCCACAGATTTTTAAACTTAAGCAACTTAGTCTAAGGCAAGATATTTTTCTCTCAATAAGAAAAACTACTGGGGCGCCTGGGTGGCTCAGTGGGTTAAAGCCTCTGCTTTCGGCTCAGGTCATGATCTCAGGGTCCTGGGATCGAGCCCCACATCAGGCTCTCTGCTCAGCAGGGAGCCTGCTTCCCCTCTCTCTCCGCCTGCCTCTCTGCCTACTTGTGATCTCTCTCTCTCTATCAAATAAATAAATAAAATCTTAAAAACAAACAAACAAAAACTACTTACATGAAAATATTAAATGCACTGCCATTTAAAATAGAAAACACTGAAAATAGTCTAATTGTCCAAAAAGTCATAATGGAATTTCAAAGTAAATTATATTGTCATTACTGGATGGAATATTGTGCAGCCATTAAAAGTAATTACACTGTTCATGTTGTAAACCTATGTTGAAATATTAATGTTAAAACTAAAAACAGAAACTATCCTAGCTATAGAGGCAACTGTAAAATTATGTATTCATGTGATCAAGGGTTAGAAGGCAACATACAAAAATGAGAACAGTTGATTTGTTCTAATTATATTAAAAAATGGGCTTCTCATATGATTACCACCACCATTATCACATCATCACCATTGTATGGTACAGGGTTAGGTTGTTTTGTTTTGTTTTTGAGAGAGAGAGTGTGTGTGTACATGCATGAATGGGGGTAGGGTGGGGAAGAGAAGGGGCAGAGGGAGAGGGACAGAGAGAATCTTAAGCAGGCTCCACACCCAGACCACAGCCCTACACAGGGCTGGATTCCATGATCCTGAGATCACAACACAGAGATCAGTGCCTGAGCCAAAATGAAGAGTCAGAAGCTTAACTGACTGAGCCACCCAGGCACCCCAGGGTTAAGTATTTTTAATATAACTAACAAATCTTTAAGAGTAATTTTCCTATAGCTAATTTCTAAGAAAATTAATTTCTAATTTTATAATTTAAGTCAATTCATGGAAAATTATAAATACATTTGTTCTATTGTTGGTGCCTATTTCAAATAAAATAAACATTTTAATCAATCCATTAATCCAAAATTTATGGAATCCTTGCAAAGTTCCAGGCACTAAGCTATATGCCCCAAACAGGAGACTGAGCAAGAAACACAGGTATAGAATCTGCAAGATAGAGACAAATAGACACACCCTTAGAACATGTGTGAAAAATGCTATGCTAAAGGAAGTCCTACGTTTAAAGAATGGCATAGAAAAAGAACCAAATCAAGGCAGGTAAGTTGGGAAGGGAGAGGAGAAGATACCCTGGCATACAGCCCCAGAGGAAGGAACCCCAGCATACAAAACTAGAATGGGAATTTGGAATTAAGTAAGCAGTGCTTATTAAAATAAGAGTACTCAGTTACCTAGTAACTTTCTGGCTTGTGAGAAGGACCAAAGACAAGGGAGGGCACTAATCTTCATAGCATTGCTGCCCAGCTTAATTTTATAAGGTCATGAAAGTGTTCTAAAATCTGTGCCATCCAACAGGGTAGCCACCAGCCTCTAGTGACCATTAAGTATCTGACATAAGACTAGTGTGATTTAGGAACTGAAATTTTAATTTCATTTGATTCTACTCAATTTAAATGGTTACAAGTGGCTAGTGATGACATTATCGGAGAACACAGCTTTGCTGTAGCTCAAGTTCACTATGGTAAGAGCAAAGGGTGTGGGGCAGTAGCAAGGGAGCAAAGTGGCAAGAGGCAAGGCAGGTAGAGCCCAGAAGATGCAGGGACGTGTGTACCATGTTATGTGGTACATGCCAACACAATTGTGATGTAACTTGACACTATACACAGGAGTATGAGCAGTCATCCACAGAAGCCAGTCAGCAAGGCACTTACAAACCAAGATACCTGTCATCCCTCCCCCTTCAAATGATACGTTGGATTTTGCAGATTGAAATAAGTAAAGCTTACTTACTTAATACCCTGATGTATGGGGAGTCATGTGGAATGTGGAGGGGAAGAAAGGAATTTTGAGTTTCTTTGCCTATACATTTCTTAGATTTCCATGTAGTTAGATTTTTTCATTTCTCTGATAATGATGTTCAAAGAAAAAAAAGAATGCACTGATAATTGAGCTTCTGGTCTCCTGGTTCATTCCTGTTATGTAATGGCAACATATAACCAAGAATAATGCAGTGATTTCATGATCAAGTCGCACTGTAGAAAAATTTCTGTTGAATGGAATTTAGGAAGACAGGCTAGAGACAAGAAAACTAGTTAGGATGCTCTCGTAGTAACAGTAATGTATTAGGGATAAACCAAGCACCTACAGTCAAGTATTTGCTAGATGTAATAGATAGGACTGGGGAATGGACTAAATGTGAATAGAAAGGTAGTAGAGTGCTCAAGAGTGATACTCTTGTTCCAATTTGGCTAGAGTGGGTGGTGGTACCATTGGTACAGATGGAGAAATTAGAAAATACAGTAGATTAAAAGAAGAGATAATTTACCATCATTGGATCCTAACTGTACTACTTTTAGGTGGGTGACTATAGTCAATTCAATTTCTTAGGGTTACACCTCTCCTCTGTCAAACAAGAAGGTTGGAGGAGATGACTGGTGAGATTTGTTCCACCTGATTTTAGGACTACCTTTCCTAAAATTTATTTTTATTATCAAACCCTTGTATCAAAGAGGACTCGTTTTTCAAGAATATTTATCATTGAAAAATAATATTATGTGCCATGTGTCTTTACTTGGTTTCAGTTTTGACTGTGGATAGAACTCTAGGATTTCATTTTTTGGTAATTTGATATGTTGAATTATATAGCTAAGCTATAGACATACACAGTCCTGGAGTACATTCTTATATGTGATAATACATAACATTATACTCTATAATAAATCACAGACATGTCAGAAACAAGAAATTACAAAGCACATTTATTGTCAACATCCTCCCTTGGGAGCAATGTTTTTGTACAAATGTTTTGTATTTATTCTTTCTTGTTTTTCCTTAAGTAGGGATAATGGTGTCTACTTTGATTAAAATATATTTCAAATCAAATAGAACTGTCCCAAATCAATTTTCACACAGATACTTGTTAGTCCAAAGTTTTCAGGAGATTGCTACTTTTAGATCTAATCTGAACCATATCCTTTGTTACTTGAGAGAATAAGTTTTAGGAATGAAACTGGGAAGTAGGAAATACACACATGTACATACATAAACGTGTGAATCTGCTTGTAAAGCTGGATAGATAAAAATGACTATTGGCCGACTGCTATTTTTTTTTTTAACTTGAAAACTTTCAAGTTTGACTTGAAATTCTTGACTGAAGATGCTCAGAGCGAGCCTTCCAGAAACAGAAAATGTAACAATGAAGAAATCTGAGGAATCTGTGATTTTTTTCCTACCACAAGAAGGACAAGCCAGATGACTAATTAAGCACAAGGTCTAGACGAAAGCTATCAATAATAGCCCTGTCAATGCAAGCTCACTGGGTTTGAATTTTCAACTCTACCACTTATTAAGAGTCAGTCTTGGGCCAATTGCCTAGCCTTTTAGAGTCTCATCCACCTCATCTGTAAAAGGGAATAATAAGCAGAATTCACCTGATTACATTGTTGGCAACATTATTTATCATATTATTTATTATTTATTATTTATTATCATATTATTTCTATCATATTATTTATGAACCAATAGATTTTGTTACATATTTTTGTGACATCAACCACTTGCTGTCATTATTCTTACTAATGCTCATATTGTCCCATTTTAGGTTAATGGAGAGCCCTGTAAATTGACTCTGTCCTCTCCTTATTCCATTTGTCTTTGAGAGCAGCTTCCTTGTGTTCTGGTATGGCAAGGAACGTGGCTTATTTTGTACATTTCCTTTAGAAGTAAGGAATATTCATTTGCCTTGTTCACTTATACATCCTAGTGGCCTAAAATGTGCTCAATAAACACTCCTTAAATGAACCAATTAAATAGCACTTAACAACTATTCAATAAAAGTCATCTATTATTACTATTGTATAATAATCTATTATTGTATAAGTATTTCTCCCTCAAGAACCTGACTAAGCAATTCTTTCAGTACAATTAATCTAATCACTTCCTGAGGTCCTACAGTGTGCACCCCCCCCCTTGGCCAATTCACAAATGTACTTAAGTACTATTAACAAGTACAAAGTACAACCATATTATAAGGAACATGGGAAGAATGTGAAAGGATTAAAATAGGCAATATTAGGCTTCTATTTCACCTAAAATAGTTTATCATTCTTTCTATATCATCTTTCTTATATTAGAATTAGGGGAGTCTAATGTCAAATGTGTTTCGGGAGAAATCTTGCATTTCTTCTGCAATGGAGCATATGCAAATCCTCACTTCCTTTTTATTTATTGCTTTCATTTTCATAGCTCTATGTTGTCTCTGACTTCCTTTCTTTTTCAACTTTATCTCAAATGGAAAGTGGAAATAACAGAACCACTTTTATTGCACTCTACCATTTCCAAAATAATCTCATTTATCATTTAAGTAAAACTTGCCCTTAATTTACCTGTTGAAAGGCTGAGGAGAAATTTTTAAACTTAAGATTCTTTCCCTTACTCAAATTTTAAGTAGCTAAAGAAATTCTTCACATCTATAATACTCTTGGTATCAAAATTATGCAAAACACATTTTGTGCCACATCCGAGTTTTTGAACTAGGTTTTCAAACGTGTGTGGCATCCCAGCTTTGCCTAGAAAGAGGCCTTTTATGAATGTTCTCAGAAGATAAAATCCAAGACACTAATACAAGATGCAGGTAATGTTAATGAAAAGTTCATTGGCAAACGATTTTGACACCATGACCTACTAAGGCTTAGAACACTTAGATGAGAGATTTCTTAATTTGCCAGGTTGGCACATGGCACAATCCCCTCGTTTTGGAATATTGTGAACCATTACACCTCTGCAGAGACAGATGGCCTCCAATTGAACAAAGACTGATGATTTACAAGTTTAACATTTATGGAGGACAATCACAAGATTAAACAAGCATTATTCCTAGAATTAACTATTTCAGAAGGGAAATGCTAATTTTTCCTGATTAAAAAGAGAAAACACAGATGTCACTTACTTCTAAGAAAAAAAAAAAATTACTCCTCTGGCTCTAAAGCATGTACCATTTTAGGGAGCATAAAGTGAGAGAATGGGAAGTAGAAAACTCATCCTCACCAATCTTCCTTCTCTCCTCATAATGGAGAGATTTATGTATCTTTTTCTTTGAAGATATCTAGTAAATTAACATATTCATCCTCCCCAACCCCTTTCCCCAATTTTCCCACTTAGGATTTTTTTTCCATGCCTTCCTGAATAAATCAAGACTGTTGGTCTCTAAAAACAAATCCCACTTCTGTCAATAACAAATGTATAGCTCTCTGAGAGTCACAATTACTCTCTGGGACTTACCCTGATACTTCCCTTTACTTATCTGTAAGAGGAGAAAAATAGATGACCTCTTCAAAGTCAAACATTCTCTAACTTTTTAGTCTTTGGCTCTTATGAATTCCTAGGATACTTGTTACTGATGCCATATTCATTCAATAAAAGTAATTTCAACCCACGATGTATAATGAACCTTATGTGCATGTTAGCTTTCACATACACACGCCATCCTTTCCCCTGCAAAAGTGGCAGTGCCTTGAGGGCAAAGACTACATTACCTTCTTTGCACTTCTCAAAACATCTAGCCCAAAACCCTACACTTGCCAGGTGCCTCCGAAGTACCTGTCCATTAATTTGCTGATAAACTCTGTAAACTTTCCTCAGTTCTACTTGAGAGGCTTTGCAAATAGGAATGGCCCTGATGTTGTATATTCCTAAAAAGAGAGCCAGATCAAGTCTGCTTATATCACAAACTTAAGTGGCAAGAAGCAACATCTTTTCTTATGGGCAAAGCTGTTACAATAGAGTCCTTCAGAAGAATGTAACAGGGAGAAATAGAGATTGAGCTAGTGTCTGCTGGCCTCTCACAGTAGCAGTACAAGAGTGTTCAAAAAAAAGTCACAATATTAAGACAGGATCAGAAATGAGAGTAGATGTGAAGCTAAGAGGAACATTTACAATCCACTTCAGAATCAGCAGGAATTTGGAGATGAAATATGGAATCAAAAAAGGAATAAGCAGTATAATTTAATCAATAAAAAAAGTGTTGAAAAGATAACTACTCAATAATCATGTTTTCTAAAAATAAGCAACATACAGCTAATCATAAAAATTTTTATATTCCTTTGAAAAGGAATGCCACTCTCATGCTACACATTTATATTAGTGAATAATTGTATAAAAACATTTCTTTCAAAGACTTTATAAACACAAATACACCATTGTACTTCCTTCCACTAGGTGAATAAGCACACTTTAGATGAGTAAACTCAGACAGTGAAAACTTATTTAATTTTTTCACTAAGACATTAGGAAGTAGATTCTCACAAGATTGAGGAATTCAAACATTGATTTTTCTACTAAGCCCATCAGCCAACAGATATGAAATGATGGATCAAGAGAATGGAAAGCCTATTTTTCTATTCACTCAAAAGGTATATACAGCTTCTATAAACTAAAAAACTGGTTAAAAAAAAAGAGCATTGCTTCCAAACAATAGATTGTGTATTCTGATAAATCCCAAAATGAGACTCTAATCTGACCCAGTATTACAATATTCCTCTAACTATATAACAAATAAGAAAAGTAAAAGACTATTAAGAAGTATCTGGTGCATTTTTCTTGTTATTCTAAAAATTTCATAAAGGATGCAAAGCCCACAAAACTGGGAACAGATTAAATAATAAATAAAGCATTGTGTTCAGTTATACCACTGTTAGAATTGGCATGGCTAGAATAAGCACCTTCCAGAAAATCAAAAGATCACTCAAAGGCTTTCCCTGACTTTGTCACTTAATAAAATTACTCACTGTTTTCTTGGTCTCAATAGTTCCAACTTTAAAAGTAGAATATTAAGAATAATTGCCATATTTAAGAGGCAAAGAACTAAGTAAGTGGTTATTACTTAACACATTGGAATATTTTAGGAATGACAAGATATTTCTCACTTTCACCAAAAAAAGTAAAACTTGGTTAACTTATCAGGATTTGTAGAAAATTATCAGAGGAAAGAGAGACATGGGTGGTTGGTTAACTAACTGTCAGCCCACCCTTTTCTGTGACAAAAGAACTCTGTTTCTCTTCAAAGCAGCAACGAACGCAGTCACAGTACTGAACTATGATTAGGCTAGGCCAATTATAGCAATCTTAGCTCTCTTTGCCAGATATTAAACTGCCATGTGAGCCAGTTTAACCAAAGAAATATAAGGAAGTTCTTATATGGGAGGGTTGTTGTTGGGAAAATATTCTCTTTTTTATAAAATGACAGGACTGAGAGAGTCTATGGATGCAACCCCCCACCCCATTGTTTTCCTACTTTTAACACTGATATGATTTCTTAAGTAATGACAGTCATCTTGAGATGCATGATGACTAGTGGCCAAGACACAAAGGAGAGCCAAGAGGATAGAAAGAACCAGCCTAGGTCCTTGCTGACAGTAATGACCTTCTGAACTAAAATTACACCCACCTAACCTACAATCTCCCAAACAAGTGAGAACAAAGTACTGTTTAAGGCAAAAGTTCTGCAGCCTGACACATTTCTAAATGACAGATATAATCCTCTCTGCAGGACAGATTCACAAGAGCCCACCATAAAAGTCTGCATTTCTATATACCCTATCCCTAAGACGACACCCTGGTAGCCTGCTCTAAGAATCTGTTTATCTCATATGTGTGTGTTATCCTTTTCCTTTTCTGTACATAGAAAAGTAATCACAATCCCAAATCTGATATGCCCTCTGTTCTGGAAATATATTGATAACATGCAACATGAAATAATTTCATGGAGGCTTGGGGAGCTTCCTGAAAACCATCCATGAATTCTTGGTATGGTCTTCAGAGATGTCCAACTATAAGAATCCTAGATTGAAATGATTTGGCATTTCTTTACTCTTAACATTTTTTAAATTTCATTTTATAAGAAAAATAAATTACCAGCTCCAGCTTTATTTACAGAATTCTTTGTGATCCAGTGTCTTAAGAAGGAAGGGCTCATCTGATAAGGAGCAGCAGTGAGGGAAATAGTCTGGACTAAGACTCAGAAGAGACTGGGTCTGAGCAAGACTCTATCCCCATTTGCAGACTGATCAAGGTCATTTTGGGCTTCTGGTCCCCCATCTGTAAAATAGGAATGATACCCATTTCATGAAAGCTTTTTGAAAACTATAATGGGTGTCATGTGGGTGCTGTTTAAAAGGCAAATTATAGGTAGAGTTTTCACTAGCGGGCATAGTCTCTACATGCAGGAGGGACCAGGACACTGCAAGAGTAAATTCAGGTCTGTCTCTGTCATAGTTGGTTTTGGTTAAAAAAGATGATTCTGGGGGCACCTAGGTAGCTCAGTCAGTTAAGCATTCAACTCTTGATTTCAGCTCAGGTCATGACCTCAGGGTCGTGAAATTGAGTCCCACATTGGGATCCACACTGGGCATTGGAGACTGCTTGGGATTCTCTCTCCCTCTCCCCCTACCTGTCCCACTTCCATGAGCTCTCTCTCTCTCTCAAAAAAAAAAAAAAAAAAAAAAAGAGAGAGAGAGAGAGAGATGATTCTGTTCTACTTTAAAAGATGATTCTATCTAAAAGATTTATATATTTATTAAATAATTAGTGATAATAATAAGGGCAGTTATTATTTACTACAGTACTACCAATCACCAGGCATTCCACCTTTACTTATTTATTTTATATTATCATCACCAGCCAGATCCTATTATCCACATTGGAGGTGATAGCAGCTCAGAGACATTAATTAACTTATAAAGAATCACACAAACCTAAGTAGAGAGGCTGGAATATGGTCACAAGTCTATCCTATGATGAAATCTTTCTCTTGATATTATGTTAAAATGCATTTGACACCTAGAATTCAATTTCTCTATGACTTATCTAAAAAAGTATGTTGGAGATGGTGGGAGAGTGGAGTTGTATATGTCCAAAGGCAAATATAATTAGCATTCACAGTTTTCCAGGTCTTGAACCTAGAGGCCAAACTACAGAAAGGGCCAACAGCGATGTTAGCTGGAAACTAAATTAAGGATTCAGTAAATAAATTTATTAGTAAAACTGTGCCAATTTGGGAATCTTATCAAAATTCACACACTTGATATTTTCGGTAGCCAGGGCCTGACCAGGATTTTTTTTCTCGAAAGCACAGCTTAACTGTAATCTTTCATCCAATGGAAAAAAATACGTATCAGTGATACTGTAAGACTTTTTAAGTGAGGCAAGATTGGCATCTACTCCATATGTGAATACTAAAATTAGATCAGATACTGAGAGCTTTGGCAGCTGGAAATGAAAAAAAGAATTTTAAAGCAAAAAATAAAGATTTAAGGCTTTGTTAAAAGAACAAAGGGACCTACACATCCTCCCATAATAAACACAACAGCTGGAATGAAAATAGTTAACCTTTCCTGTAATTAAAGCAGCTAACATATAAATACTATTTAGTTCATTTAATATGTTCATTTTTGGTAGAGTCTTGCATTAAGTAAATAATTTAATTTTGAAATATAACACATGTCAAAACAACCCAGCTTTCACACGGAAACAATAGTCAAAATGCATGAATAATGCTCTTCTAAAATGACCAGTTACAGCTGTGGAAGGCAATGTCAAAAGCAATGTTCAGAGATACCATAGCAACAAGAGTCTATCTGCTACAGCAGCAAACTCACACTCACAAGCTGAAAGAAGGAATCATTTCAGATCTTTAAAAAATTTACTGTAAAAAATTAATGTGATCCCCTCTTCTCCAATGAAAATGTCTTCATCTGTTCTGAATTTCCAAATTTTATTTAGTGCTTTAAAGCACTCTTTCCATAACTCCTGTAGATTTTGGAAAAAGATTAAAATAAAAGTTGAGAATAGCACCAAACACTTAGGTTTTGTTTCACATTGGTAAACTTTTGTTTCAAGAAAAGTCTTAGGTGTTCAGGATTATTATGATATATTTGTTTGACAATCATTTCATCTTCTGTATCAAGTACTCAGAGTAAAATTCTCTTATAATTCTTCTAATGGCCTTAATATTTCAACAGAACAATGCATCCCAATATGAATGCCCATTTTAAATGATTGGAATACATCTGCAGTAATTACCACAGTAAGATTAGTGAGGCCATCCTATGCTCTGATGGCTTCATGTAGTGTTGGTTTAGTGCACTGAAGTGCATGTAATAGATTGAATTCCCTGATATATCTCACAGACCACCAATTATAAAGCACTTGCATACTTGATGCTTTTGACCTTGCTCATAATAATGTGAATACATGTGGCAAGTCACTTTCAAATAACAACAATGAAATCTTCCACTCAAAACTTAATAATTATGAATTGCATACTTCATTTTAGGTGAAATATTCCTGATCAAAATGTTACATTACAACAGTAAACTGAAAACCTACAGAACTTCACATCAGAAAAGAACCAAGACACTAATCTGACCAATCCCAGAAACACAGTTTCCAAAGTTCCAATAATAATGAAGATGTTTCAAGTTTAACACCTGCATTGCTATCATATTAATTTTTTTAGAAACCAAATTCAACATCATTGATGTTTCAGATCTTCGCTGACACTAAAATGGAAACAAACTGCAAAAGAATTATTTTTTTTCTAAATTAATGTATAATCTTTGTGGATTCTTGGCTCTTGAAGTCCTCCTTGAGAAACATGTCCACAAATAACTAAAATAATATCAAAAGTAGCAGTTAGTAAGTAAACAAAGACTTTGTAGCAGTTAGTGAGTAAATAAAGCTTTTGTTGTTATTGTAATAAATGCAGTGGCAAAGTATATATACCATAAAATTTACCTTTTAGCCATTTTTAAGTATAAAATTCAGTGGCATTAAGTCACATTTTGGAACAAACATCACCACTATTTCTGGCGCTTTTTCATCATTCCTAACAGAAACTCTGTACTCTATACAGCTATTATTTTTTTAAGGAACATAAGTAAGAAAAAGGTTTTTTTTTTTTTCCTCTTATCCTGATCTATTCCAGAATCTGAATTGCCAGGTCTATAAAGTGATTAAAGCCTTAACAGGCAAGTCATTTCTAGATGGTTTACATGCGAGGGAAAAAGATTTAGTAAATGCCACAGTTGCCACAAAAATAGCTATCAGTCCTAGGATTCTTTGCTGTCTTCAAAAAGAACAAGGAAATAGAATATAGGATATTTTCTTTTCCTGTAGGGCAGTTTCTCAGGTGTGATGCACAGTCCTGGGATTCTTGATATAATATAGTTTCACAATTTCAACCTGATATCTAGTAAATAAAAGCCTCTTTGGGAGGTGTGTAGAATCCTTAGATGGTGTCAATGAACTTGGGTCTCCAAGTGATTGCATTACACATCAAAATTTGGTAAACACTGTTTGACTGCCTATAGCTGCACCCCTCCCCCCACCTTCTCTCACTCCAATCGTTGCCACTCCCCTTGACACTTCCACACACACCCCACCCCTTCACCCATGTACAGTACCTCCTTATGCCTTTCCTTTTCTCCCAAACATTCCTTTAAGACATGCTGTCTGAGGAGAGGCAATGGTTCAATTAAAGGGAATAGTAAAAGTTTTAGTCTCAATACAAACCCAAATGACTAGTTTCTAATGCATCATTTCCCACAATAACATTTAGAAATAATTAATCAAAGGAAGAAGTTAACTATGAATTCTCTTGCTTGCTATATTGACAAACCTGACCAAAAAAGAATAAGGTGTGTATATTAATTACATGAGACATACACTACAATAAAAAGTCTGGTACCAAATCATTACTGGTAGCGGCCAAGCTTGATTCTAAACTGCTTCTTTCCCCAAATGTGTAAGATGCCATGCTTACTCAATTGGTTTATTTTTTGTTTTTAATACAAGCAGATAAATATTTTACTTTTATTTTTGACAGCTTTTATTTCTAAGGTGATTTCACTTAAGGTTGAAGGATATTCTTAAAAAATATACTATTGCCTTTTAGAGGAAGAAGAATAACAAATAAAAGTAGTGTGCAAAGCTAACCCATATATATATATGTATGGGTTATATATATGTATACGCACATATATACAATTATTTCAATATATTCAAAATAAAAGCTCCAATTACAAAACACCTTTATGTACTAAAAATGCTTGAAATCACTAAAACAAAACAAAATATATAGCATAATGAATCCCTGTAGTTTTGACCTTCACTGTAGATCTTTTATTTTCTTTCTCGCATTAGACAAGTAACTTAATTATAGAAGCTATTTCAAGAATAATTAAAAACTCCCCTTTCAGAAGCAGCCAAGTAGTTTATGTGGTCATCTGTAGAAGGTTATAACTTGAATGTATTATTTCTTGGATGGTTAACCTTTTGGTGGCCAAAAGAAAAATGATGGCATCCATTCACTTTATGACCATTCAGTAGCACCCGATATTTATTAAATGTCAATAATATGTGTGTCTTGTCCAATTATAGAACACAGGTTATCCAAGTTCTAAAACCAGTTTGCCATTTAGAAATTTACATTCAGTATACAACCAGAAATTTGAATCCTGAATTGAATTTTGAGTTCTAACAGTATAATAGGGCATTTCTTTTAAAAACAGCTACATAGTGGGACAGTTAATTACAATGTTGAACTTACAATCTAAAAGACAAAATTAAATTGACATACCCAGAATGTTAGTTGCCTACCTAGAATGGTTAGGGTAGAGCAGTAATGAAGTTGTCCTAAGTGGTTCAGTGTAAGCTAGAGACAGTTAACTTCATGTAGCAATTAAACATAATGGTCTGAGAAGAAACACAAACACAAACACACACACACACACACACACACACACACACACACACACACACCCTGCTAACTATAGTTAGGGTTGCAAACTTGGCTTCAAAGAAAATTGGACAGGAAGAAGAACAGTTCAGGGTCTTCCATTATGAGGCTTGGAAAATGAAGACTACACATGAGTTCTCCGACTTCTACATCATAAAAATCGGCTTCGCACATAAATGCAACGTGCTCCTTTACCACAGCACAGGATTTTAATACTGTAGTACTGAGCACTGAGAAGCAGAGTTAAACAAAAACCAATTCATTCCTATTTTAAAAATACCTTTCACAAAAGCCAAACGCTACTTTTTATATAGAGGAAAGCTGTTCATGTGCTAAAAGTTTATCCTGTACCCTAAGGATGGCTTGCGTTTATTTAACTTTTATAGTATAAATTGCTAGATACGCACAGAAGCCTTTATTTCAATTGAGGCACAGAGGAGGTAAAATTGGGTTTATTTTTTCTGATGTGTTTTTATTTCACAAGCATACTATCACTTTAAGGATTTATCAGTACCCTTAAAGCCAAGCATTTAAAAATAAATGTCAGCCTGTTTAATAGATATTGCCTTCTATTTCTCCAGCTGTATTTTTGTCTTCTCCCTTTTGACATTTGTATTCAGACAAGACACTTTATTTGTCATCATCTATGACTACCAATAAAGTTACAAAGACGTGTCAGGCTAGCAATTTCATTTCTTAAGAGCAATGGAAAATGGTCCCCAAATATAGTTGAGTCTTAGAAACAGTGATGCAACTAATACAAACTGAGATGTGCTTCAGTGTTAAAGGCACACCAAATTTCAGAGATTTAGTACGGGAAAAATATCTGAAATAGCTCAATAATTTGTATATTGATTCCATGTTAAAATGATACTATTTTGGATATATGGGTTAAATAAAGTAGATTATTAAAATCAACTCCAGGGACGCCTGGGTGGCTCAGTTGGTTAAGCGGCTGCCTTCAGCTCAGGTCATGATCCCAGGTTCCTGGGATCGAGTCCCACATCGGGCTCCTTGCTTGGCAGGGAGCCTGCTTCTGCCTCTGCCTCTGCCTGCCTCTCTGCCTGCTTGTGCTCTCTCTTTCTGACAAATAAATAAAATTAAAAAATAAAATAAAATAAAATAAAATCAACTCCAATTGCTTATTTTTCTTTTTTCTAAGGTGGTTACTAAAACATGTAAAATTGATTATGTGCCTGGCATTATACTTCTGTTGGATAGCACTGCTACAGATAACTACTATAAATAGTCTGGAAGATATGTGAGGGAAAACAGGGTATGGTTAGGTATAGATAATTAGGCAGATTCAAGTGTGTAAATTTATAAGTATATTGTACCAACCCTAAAGTGTGAGGAGTCAACAGCAGAATAGTGGCTGATATGTGAATGTGCCAAATGACTGACTTAAATGTGCCTATTTCATAATCCGACCAATTCTATTATGTGCGTTTTACAAATGAGAAAGCTGAGAACTGAAATAATATTCCTAAAATAACAGAGCTTATGTGGTAAAACCAGAATTCAAATGCAGTTCTATCTGACTATATGAAGACTCTGGGCTTTTACCTGCAAAAGAAAATCTCACTTAATAAAACCTATTTCTTAAATAATAAATAAATAAAGCCTATTTCTAGTCAAATGCCATATAATGCCCCTGTGTTCTATCATACTATTCTTTCCAACTACGGTCCAATTCCTTATGCCTATTTGCCTACATATATCCACCTCATCTTTCAAGATGTAGCTATAGTTCTTGACTATGCCATTCTCTGAAATTGCTATGATCAGTACAACCAGCCTAAGGGTTGACAGATTTTCATGTGTCAGGTGTGTTAATTCTATCTGACTTATCAATTTCATGAAGGCAGAGGCTATATCTCATTTCTTTTGTGGTCTCCACCAAAGCTAGCTCCTAGCAAATAAACCTAAATAGTTATTAAATGAAAACACAGTGAAGGAGGGTAGCTGGGTAGGCAAGCAGTCTTATGTTTGGTTACCTGGATGATAATAAACAACATAAATCCTTGGTAGCAGTAATAAGAAAATTTCCTTTTACTTGTAATTTATGACTCTGCCTCCCTAAATAACATATACACTGGACTTATACCCAATCCTGATTAGCCAGTAACCAAACCATAGATTCCCACAGTTCAAGATTTCTGGATGAAATTCATAGATAATTACACTCGGAAATTCTTATGAGAAATACACAATGTAGGTATAAAAATATTTTTATTCCTGTTTTTAAGCTTGTCCAAACTTGCTGCCTCAACTGTAACTGAGCTGCACTATTAATAAAAGGCATACTAAATCTGAAAAATTGGTTCGTTTGAACGAAAAGAAAATGCTTAAAACACCAGCTTTTTTCCTTTCCAAAATAACATGCTTTTTGAATAAAAATGTGGCTACTTTGCTTTCCTGAAGCCAAAATCTCCCCTAGTCATCGGAGTGCTACTTTTATCATCTGCTCCAACTGGGTTACCATTCTTTCAGCCAAAATCTAAACAGGCCAATTTGTGCTTTCATTGTAATAATTGATGAGCCCTCATCGGTTCTTGCTGGGCACAATGCTAATTTTTATCCGTATGAGGTACTTGAAAAAAATGTAACATTCCAACCCGGAATTGCAGTCATGATAAAAGACACACTAACCTGAGCATGTACACTGGAGGCTACTCTCCTTTTTCCTGATTTGGAAGGGCGTATTCCACTGTTTTTCTCTTCCCAGATTATACTGGTGGCAAAGAGAGATTGCACAGCATGATGGCAATAGTAGTTTTAACATTATTGACATTTTGAAGCAAATAATTCTTTGCTGTGAGAGGGCTGTCTTGCGCAATGGAGTACATTTAGTGGCATCCCTGGCTTCTACCCACTGGATTCCAGTTGTACCCTCTCCAAGTTAAGACAACCAAAGTTGTCTCCAGGCACTGCAAATGTCTCTGAAGGAGGAGGCAAACCTTCTCCTCGTTCCAAACCAGTGGGTTAGAATACAAAATCTGGCACCAGACTACCTGGATTCAAATCCTACCTGCTTAACTTGGCAGGTGTGTGACCTTAAGCAACTGAGTTAGTCTCAGAATGCATAAGTTTCCTGATGAGTAAATGGGAATAACAGTAGTATTTTTCTTAAGGTAGTGGAAGTGATTGAGTAAATGAACCTATATAAAGCATTATGAAAGTACCTGGCATGCAGCAAGCGCTATAAAAGGTGTAGCTATTACTACTGTTGCTGTTATTATTTTTAAATAAAGACATATGGTTTAGTCTTAAGTCTGTAGCTAAATAGTATGTCCACTTGGGAAGTCACTTAACAGCTTTGGTCTGAGATTTCTCATAGTCAAAGGAGAGGTTGGACCAAACATCAACTAGTGAAAGTGTTCATTATTGTGGCTAAGAGTTCATGTTCTAGAATCTTACTGCTGCTGTGGGAGTCTTGGACCTCTAACTCACTAGCTGTTTTAGACTTGGACAGATCGCTGAATGTGGCAGAAACTTCATGTTCTGATTCCATAAAACCCGGATAATATAACACCAACCTCAGCAGGGTTATTGGAAGAATTAACTGAGATGACATAGATAAAATCTTAGAATGTAAATCCTCAATATGTGGTTGCTATTATTACTATTACTGTTTCTAGCTTTTAAAGTACATATAGGGGCACCTGCGTGGCTCAGTGGGTTAAAGCCTCTGCTTTTGGCTCAGGTCATGATCTCAGGGTCCTGGGATCAAGCCCCGCATAGGGGGGGTCTCTGCTCAGCGGTGAGCCTGCTTCCCCCTCTCTCTCTCTGCCTGTGTCTCCGCCTACTTGTGATCTCTCTTTCTCCCTGTCAAATAAATAAAAAAATAATCTTTAAAAAAAATAAATAAATAAAGTACATCTAACTTGGGGTGCCTGGGTGGCTCAGTGGGTTAAAGCCTCTGCCTTCAGCTCGGGTCATGATCTCAGGGTCCTGGGATCGAGCCCCGCATCGGGCTATCTGCTCAGTGGGGAGCCTGCTTCCCCCTCTCTCTCTGCCTGCCTCTTTGCCTACTTGTGATCTCTGTCAAATAAATAAATAAAATCTTTAAAAAAAAATAAAGTACATATAACTTAAAAATTGAGGAGAAATAAGTCATTTAAAAGTAGCCTCAATGGAATGTGTAGAAAAGGAAAAATGAGGGCAGTTCATTTGTATTTACATAGCTTTCATCCCTATTAGGTCTAGACTGCCCTAGGGTAAATATAGTAGCTTATTTACCTACATACTTCAAATTCAAAAGGCAAAGGATAAGGACCATCTGAATAGGGCCTTGAGAGCCCTCAGAATACAACTAAGGTGGGCTACTATCCATTTTGGATAATCACAAGACTGTGTAGATGGATTTCACTCATTCAGAAAGGAAGGGGCTCACTAGGTTTGATTTGACAGGGATCTTTCTTGGTCAGGGACGTAAGAAAGAGTTATGTGCTTGTCTTTCTCTCTAAGTGGAAGCTACATGAACAACTCTCTCCCTCTTAACTATTGCCAAATATATGTAGTAGTCTCATCTATAGGAAAAACCATTATCTAAAGTCCTCTTTTGGGGAACCATCCATAGCTATAATCCTTAAAGGTCAGTTAATTCTACTCATTAGAGGCCAGAACTAACCGTGGACCATTTTTCACTTAAGACAGACAAAACCGTCACCTTCATCAATGACAACTCCAAGGAACACCAAGAAAGGAAAGATGATTCAATGGTTACAGGCTGCAGGGATCTGTTCTTCCCTCCTTATTATCTGAGCCATAAAAGGGTCACATTCATAGCAAAGTTTCAGACTTCACTCTACTGATGACAGCACCGAGCATCTGTTGGAACGAGGACATGAATATCAAGGAGGTCCAGAATACATATGTTCATCTCTACTGACTCTCCCGATCTCTAGCAGGAGATGTCCAAAGTGCAAATGGTCAGAGTAGCTCAGGGAATAATTTTTGGAATAGTGTCACTTAGAAGATGATTGTAAACTTGAGAAACAACGATACTGTTGACCTGGAAATACCAGAAAAGATGATAGTTAATGACTGTGGTGATAAACTATATATAGGATAAGAAATCCAAGGTATGTCTATTGTCAGAGTGACGAGAAAAAGTGAGAGATCTTTAACTCTGCACTTGACATATCAGAGACTGTTAGAGAAAAATGTGGCCGGCTGTAACTCAACATGAAGCTGGTTGCCCAGACCACCTGCTTCTCATGTGACAACTCTCATCCAGCAACAGTGGCTTTCTCAAGGGTTATGTTGAGAAATATTATGAAGCCGTATCTGTGTTTAACAGGAAAAAAATAGCAACAAATTAGTAGCAACAACAAATTGGTGATGACTGCCATAAATACAAAAGAAGAGGAATGATAATTAAACTATATATTTGCTATGTTTGATTCAGAAAATGAAGTTAAACTCATAAAAATCAAATCATGGCCTTAACAGTCATTTCTTGCCCTGTGGACCCAATGATTGGGGTTACTTAACCAGAAAGGACAGGAATCCTGCTAGCCTTTTGCAGCAGTCAGACATTTCTGATAAAAGAAGGAGTTTTAGAGCTCTGAGATGTTTTTAATACCATCTCTCAAAGGAGTCTCTTTTTCTCTCTGCTTCCCACCGTGCCACCACCATCAAAGTAATCCTAAAGGACAACACCAAGATGAAAAGCTTGATTTGTCATACCATGAGAGGAACTCTGCATCTAGCAAATTTTATGATTTAATTTGAAATGCCACAGATAACTCGTTCAAAATATATTTAGCATTGGAGATACACTGCAGATGGAATAATGATGTGACTGCAAATGCAATGTGATGGGTAGGGGCATCTCTAGCGATTCCCATATCACCTGTGCATTTTCCAGTTCTCAAATTCTTTTGACTCTCTTCAGAAGCTCAATGGAATGTGTTTATATCTGGATAAACCCAACGGAATGTTCCCTTTTAAAGATGGATAGGACTCATAAAATAGACGGAAAAGAAATGGTAAAAGCATAGTAGTGCATTCAAATCTATAAAGGATCAATCCTCATCTATGATTGCTCCTAGAAAAGTGTTAATACCACTTTTGTAGCACCAAAGAGGTAGATCATCATTTAGGCATTTGCTGAGACCACAAGCCACTTGCCTAAGGTAATAAGGGTATGTAATTTTCATAACCACAGGGTATCCATTAACTAGATTTGAAATGTATAAGGGAAATCTGACACTAACACTTCTTAGCTTCAGCTAGGAAAGACTGCTGTGTAAGTGTGCATGTGTCTGTGTGAGAGAGAGAGAGGGAGGGTGGTGTACAAGGCACACCAGGTGGAGAGTAAGAATTATACAGTCTAATGTACACGTGAAAAATCCAATATTACATAAGTCACTAACACAAAGAAAGTGTGCTTGGGAAGGTTTGATAGCAAAGCCAATAACCCTGCATTATAAACACCAGGCCAGAAATTTATGAGCGCTCCTATTACTTCATTTGCATTTTCTTCCTATCACAAAATCTATTTAAAAAGGAAGCCAAGAAGAATCTCTGCCTATAATAATCTTGATAAAAACAAGACCACCATCTGGCTTGCCTTTATCCTTATGTAAAGAAACCACAGACATTTATGGGCACTGATGTGGTGAAAAGAAATCCACTCTTGAAAAGCTCATTAGTAAATTGCATAATTTTAACAAGCATGTCCAACCCTAAATGATCAGTATCAACATTTTATAAGAGACAATACATAAATAACGCCTAAATAATATATTCAGACTCAGTGAAGACATCGACATGTATATACACCTGATAATTAGGGATTTCTATTCTAATATAAATAGTTTATTGAAAAAGATATAAGAAAAAGCTTACCTTGAATTACCTTATAGACTATTATATGCAAGAAAGATATGTATCTCAGGGTCAGGCAAACATTTCATTTTTTAAAAACACATTTCATTTTATCGGTTAACATTAACTTATATTGGTATGAAATGGAGTCATACATTATAACTTTACCATTTGGTTTAATTCATAGCAGCTTAGTGAGATTAAAATGTGGTCAAATTCTACTAATGCAGGCACAGCTCTCAGATAATAAATTATACTGAGTAAAAGACTGTGCAATTCAATACTCAAACTGAGAATTGCATAGAACCTTTGGTTTCAAATGCTATAGTTAAACTTGATGAGTATCTCTTCATTCCTCCACACCAAATCCTTACAAATGACAGTCTGGTTCTACAGTTGGAATCTTGTTACTCTGCATAACTCCATGGCTGGTGGAGATGTTTGATCTGAGTAGGAATCTCTCAGGAATAAATGCAAAGCAGACATGTTTCTAAGTGTAGCTTAAGGTGATCAAAATCTCCTCCCAGCTGATAGCGTTAAATACACAAACTAAAATAAATGAAAAATCCCCAGGATAGTCAAGTGCCAGAGTCCTTTGTACTTTCCCAACTGAGAGTGATCATTAACAAAATGGGTATCAGACTTGGGATATAAACCTACCTTAAGAAAATAGCATGAGACCAAAACATGCCCAATGAAAGTTCTGCATTGAGATTAAGAATATCAACTGCATAAGCCACTGTGGCAGAATGATGCTCATGGTGTGACAGCAGATCAAAAGGACAGTATCTGGGAGTTTTAATCCACCACCAGCTCACTATTAGCTCCTGGTTTGGTATATACCTATAAATGAGCTACAAAAAACTCTTGAGGAAATTAGTAAGACTCTGAACACAACCAGCATCAGAACACAATTGGAAATATTTAGAAACACACATGTCTTTTTCTAGGCAAAAGTCATAATAAAAATTTTATACATTTCTTTACTGTTTGGAGTTCTAACTTTGTATATGTTCTGTGATTTTCTTTTACTTTTTTTGTGATTTTCTTTTACTCTTAATGAAATACTCTGGGCTGTCAATTTTGGGGCTTGTTTTTTATCAGTTTTTTTTATTATATGATTTTTATTATTTGAGGAAAAAACCTAATAAACAGTTTGTTACAAAAACTAACACCTACGTACCTTTTAAACATAACCAAAATACCAATAATGAAAATGATTATAATAGAAAAAATTACTCCTGAAATATTATATCCAGTACTGGATTCTGCATTTTAAAAGGAAATGACAAATCAGAGCGTGCCTAGGGGAAACAGAAAGGTTGGTATTGGAAATGATTCAGCTGAAGCAGTTGCAGGTGTTATGTCTGAAACTGGTTTTAAGACACAAAACAGAAAGAATATAGTGTGCAGACTCTGGAATGTGGCTGGTTGTCTTTGAGTCCCAGAACCACCAGTGTGTGATCAAATATAGTGTATGTTAACCTCTTTGTGACTTAGTGTCCTTATCTGTAAAACAGGGATAATAATAGTAGTCACCTCACAGGGTTCCGACAATTCAGAGTTCCTATATGTAAAGCACTTAGTTCAGTGATTAGCACAAAGTAAATGTTCCAAAAGGCATAGCTCCCAGAGAATTGAAAGCAGTTAGTCAAACACATGTACATGAATGGTCATAGTAGTACTATTCACAATAGCCAAAAGGTAGAAAACAACTCCAATGTCCACCAAAAGATAAAATGGATGAATAAATATAGAATGTTTTTCAGTCATAATAAGGAACGAAGTGCTGATATATGCTACAATATGGGTGAATCTTAAAATGTGATGCTAAGTGAAAGAAGATGGACACAAAAGGTATTGTAAAATATTTGTACAAAATATCTAGAATAAGTAAATCCAATGAGACAGAAAGCAGACTGGTGATTGCTAAGGGCTGGGGTGAGATAACCAACCACTTAATGGGTACTGGGTTTTATTTTAAGGTGATGAAAATATTTTGGAAAGAAACAGAAGTAGTCTTTGCATAATATTATGAATGTGGTAAACATCAGTGAAGTGTTCATGTAAAGATGTTTACATTATGTGAATTTTACCTTATGTAAATTACATTTTGTGTAATTTACATTATGTGAATCTTACTTTATTATGTGAATTTTACCTTTATTGACCTTACGTAAATAAAAAATATTAAGATAATATTCATGATAATGAAGGACAAAGGTAAGCTGTTGACATATTCCTCCTTCTCCTTTACCTTTGCAGATGGGGAACTCACTTCCTTACATAAGGCAAACCATTCCATGTTCAGGCAGGTCTGGGACCATCAAAGATCAGTGTTAGTGAAAGGATTTATGAAGACCATTTATTCTATATGCTAGCAGCTGTGCAAAGTTGGAAAGTTATGTAGTCTCTCTTCACCTCAATTACTGATATTTAAAATAGGAATGCAAATGCTTGTGGAACCAGTCTGTAGTGTGGATTAAATAAGATAACCTACACTGTGTCTAGCATAATGTTCCCAACGGACAGTAGGTGCTTACCAAGAACAAATACAATCTGAACATATTAGATATAATTGTTGACACCGATTTGGGGGGAACTGGAGAGAGGATGAGGGGGATGTTTTGACTCAAAAGTTAACTCTGCTAACCTGCACCAATGGCCTCCCTCTAAAACTTGACTCTAGTTCTCCCTCTGGAGCCAAAAAGTAATATGATTCTCACCTCAAAGGACAATCTTCAACTGTGACTACCTGAAGAGTCAAGAAAGAGAGACATGCTAGGCTAAGCGCACAATTTATTAAAACACAGAATTTCGGGGCGCCCCAGTGGTTCAGTCAGTTAAGCATTCGACACTTGATCTCAGCTCAGGTCTTTTTCTCAGAGTTTTGAGTTCAAGCCCTGGGCTGGGCTCCATGCTGGGCATGAATTCTACTTAAAAAAACAAAACTAAACCAAAACAAAACACAGAACTTAATTTTTAACCTTTTTGGAGGTTCACTCCCCCTTCACTGACAAAACTGTAAAACTTTCATAGTAAAATTGCCTCTTTTCCTTACCTACTACAGAGTAGTTAAACTAAAGAGTACTTAAGAGGGGTGCCTGGTTGGCTCAGTCAGTAGATCGTGTGACTCTTGATCTCAGGGTCCTAAGTTTGAGCCCCACATTGGGTGTATAGCTTATAAAAAAAAAAAGATTACCAAAGAGATTTCCAATTATGGAAAGCATGCAAGCAAGGGTGTCTCCCCTTAGAAAACTGGCCAAGGAAATAGGCAAAGGACCTCCTATCTTCCTGTTCTGCCTCTCTTCTTTGTACTGTAGTTTCAATGTCTCAACTATTTATATAACCCACTCTGGAGAATGATCATCTTGGAGGGCCGACATTCACCCAGAGTGGCTGTAACAGGTCATTACACTTGTTGTCCTAGCCTTTGGAACAATCAATAACCCCAAATGAAGAGTAATGGTCATTATAAAGCCAAACACAGGTTGATGATCCTTCCTTACTGATATTAAATTTGCCTACTGCTTCCTGCATATTTGCCTGCCACTGCCCTTGCTGCAGTCAGCGGCAGCCCTTTCCTGGAAGGACTCACAAGTCCACCCCTACCCTTATGCGAGTCTCATACATATCCTCTTCTGAGCACTCCTACGATGATTAGTTGCTTCCACACCATATTTACATATTTAATTGTTGTCTTAAAGAGGAAGTATGCTTGATATTAAGTTACTGAATGTTTTTAGTTTTTTTTAATTACCAAATATACTCAAGGCTCTCTTTTTTCCCCTCTACTTCCAAAAGGCTTACAGCATCTCTTATTGCCCACTGCTCATACTCCTGAGTGTAACAGCTCTATTTTAGTCTCACTTCAGTATAAATATGATCCCAAGTTATTTTAAATGTTCACACATTCAGTCAATCACTCATGAAATATTTACTGAGTATCAAATTGATAGGAGAGTTAACATGGTATAGAGATAAGATCATTAATAAAGTTAAAAACAAGCATATAGATTTTTAAATTAGAAAGACCTAGACTTGAATTCTGGCTCTGCCATTTTCTTGCCATCTGACAATGAAGAAATTAACTTCCTGAATCTCAAGTTTCTTGCTTACAATATGGGCTAATTATATTTACTTGCTCAGAATGTTATAAGATATAAAAACACACGTGCATAAATCACTTAAATATTTTTCATATTTCTCTTATTCACTCTATGAAAATGTTACTTCCCTTTTCCAAATAACTTCTAAACTTTAATTAGGATTTATAAATATTTTTCATATAATTTATTGGTTTCAAGTCAAATTATCCTGATTTTTGCATCTTAATCGAACTGTAATTGACCCTATATATTTATTGTAGTTTTGTCTATTTTATAATAGCGACCTTCAACTTAGACATACTTAACCTATGTCTCCCATGCATTATGAATAAAGTCTGAATTTAATTTATAAGCAAATACGTGTACTAAAAAACATTTTGGAACTCAGATTCCTTGGATTTTTCATTTTTATTTTCTTAACAATAGAATGAAAAGATCATGAAGTATACAATAAATTTCTAAGCTCTACCTCTGAAAAGCTTTGTGATCATGGATGTGGTATTTAAACCTATTGAGCCTCAGTTTCTCATCCTTAAAATGTACTTGATTACACTTTGCCTCACTACTTCATTTATTTCTTGTAAGATGGGCATTTATGTACACAAATGCTTAATAAACACTAAAACTAACCAAAAACAGCTATCCTTACTTTTTTTGAGATTTTTGCTATCTCTTTCTTGATTATTCTTTTGGATTTTAGTAGCAAATAAATGAACATCTTTCTCCTAAAAATATTTTTGAATAATATTTATGTTTGGAATTGACATGAAAGTCTACTGTCAGTAATAGATTAATTTGAAAAGTTCCAGACATTTTTTGATTCTATAACTTGATGATTCTGACTTGACTTTTTTTTTTCCTTCTTAGTAAGTTAATCACATAATTACAAACTAGTGGATTATTTTATGCAAGAAGATTGTTCCACAAATTAGGTCACTGTCATTTATCATTACCATTCTTTTCAAAACATATCAAATCTTACGATATGTTAGCACCCGTCTCAGTGTATATAATTTTATTTCCCTCAAATGAACATTATGAATAATTGCAAAGATCTAATCAGGAAAAAAATAAAAAATTCATTGTAAAGTACAACAATGAATATCTGTAACGATCAAGGATAGTATAACATCAACACAGAAAGAGAATGTTTTTCTAGAAAAGAAGGGAACAGGGATTGCCTTTTTCATAAGCTGGGACTTCATATGACCTTTTCCTGCCATTGTTTCATATTTGTTGTGATCTTATCTTCATAGTGGGATGAGGAAATAAGCTGTTTGATTAAAGATTGTTTCTTATATACTCCATTATGTTCTAATCCCTTTCCCCTTCCAAGTCCATCAAGGGCATAAATAGACATGACTGTTTCTAAAGGGATAGAAGCCTGACAATCATGAAAGATAAATACCAATTCAGTGAAAAGTATAAGACTAAAAATATAGATGTATGTAAGTTTTAGAAATCTCTGCCTGAGCCTCCCCACCCCCAATGTAATATACTAGGGGAAAAATGAATAACAAGCTCATACTGTAATTATAGATGAGGATCAATTGGTACTTTGTAATTACTAGGTTGCAATCATGCCAAACTGAGTCCCTTCCCAACAGAATCTTTCTCTAAAGCCACCAGAAGGCATGTAAGGACAGGACGATTACAGCAGAAGATGGCTATACAAAGCCTGGGTGAATATGGATGGTGCATGCACATAGCAAGTAACACTTGATGTTCCTACAATAATTAACTTTGTATAGTGCTAGAGCTCAAAAGGATCCTGGGAACATCTTGCCCAACCACCTCATTTTACAGAGAACTCTACTTGGGCCAGGGCAAGTACTGACTTCCCTGGATCAAACAGCTAATAAATAGCAAAACCTATATATAAATTTCTGGCTCCCATTCCCACTTTGTTGGCTCGCTATACAATGCTGCCTCTCCTTATCAATGCCGGATAGTTTTTTTCCTCCAGTCTTTCGCAGAACATCACCTAATAATGTACCTTCTAAGCAGGCAACCTAAAATTTAAGAATTTGGCTGACAATAACTAAGACAACTCTCTGCTAAAACCAACAGTTTCTCTCTCCCTCTATAAGCATATCTTATACAAAATAAGATTTAATTCTTGCCCCAAATTCCTGGGGTTTTTTTGGCTTCTAAGGGAAGGATATAAATGATTTAAAATTTACAAAAGTATCCAGCACATTGCTGTGGTGACTCTAAAAAATGTTGAACAGACTTTTCTATTAATTTAAAGAATTTGCTGGAACTGGGAAGGCATGTTACATAAATAATAAGAGTACAGTAATTAAAGGACAAAAAATGAAACATTTCATCATGACAAAAAGCTCAGGGAAATATAGACGTTAAAGAAAATAAGTTGCATCAAAAATAGCTATTTTAAAATCATTGTGAGTATATATACATTTATATTGTTGCCATCGAATAATTATGAAAAAATCAATACTGATAAAAGCAAAAAGTAACTGATATTAATATATAATAATAATATCATTATGTAACAAATGTTTTTAAGATGGACATAGAAATACATATAAATAGCATGTATTTATATTATATGGTACAAAAAGAACACTGATTTCAACCCTCTGGGGTTAATTTTAGGTAAAGATCCTAAATTCAAAACTGTTTTACTATGCAAAATACGTCATTCCTGAGTATTTCAAATCATAATGAAAATAAAATGTATGAAGCTTGCTGGTGATGCCCCAGATTGTATAATCCTACAAAAGACATTAACAGAAGCTCTAAAAATCTAATTAAATTTTAGAGTGCTAGTAATGTCGCCATAAGGCCCATGTAAGCTATTATCTACATTAATAAAAATTAAATTCAGACTATATCCATATCTGGATAACAATATACCTAGTTTCAAGGTCATTCTTATTTCCTTACTTAAGGATATTTCTTCTCTATTCTCATAAATAAAAATTGATTAATTCTGAAAGGGAAAACCAAACCCTTTCTCTCTATCTTACCATTCTTCTTTTAGGCCATGTAAAAGGGATTAATAGCCTTCCCACTTGGGGGTATAAAGGGAACACACTGGTGCCTCTCCACTCTTTCTCCTCAAAAGAAAAGAAGGTCTCTGTATCAGCATACTTCTTTTACTGTACTTTGCAGATTTTTTCTTTTTTCTTTTTCTTTTCTTTTTTTAACAAATTGAGGGTTTGTGGCAACCCTGTATCAAGCAAGTCTATTGGTGCCATTTTTCTAAAAGTCTTTGCTCACTTCAGGTCTCTGTGTCACATTTTGGTAATTCTTGTATTAATTCAAGTTTTTTCATTATTTTTATAATTTTTATGGTAATCTGTGATCTTTGATGTTACTATGGTAATTATTACAGGGCACCAAGGACCATGCCCACTTAAGAACAGCAAACTTAACTGATAAATATTTTGTGTGTTCTGACTGTTCCATACCAGCCTTGTCCCCCATCTCTCTCTCCCTTCAGGTCTCCCTCCCTATTCGAAACACAATAATATTGAAATCAGGCCAATTAATAAACCTACAACAGCCTCTAAGTGGTCAACTGAGAGGAAGATTCACGTACATCTCTCACTTTAAAACAAAAGCTAGAAATGACTCAGCTTAGCAAAAAAGGTATGTCACGAGCCTAGAGAGACTGAAAGATAGGCCTCATATGCCAAACAGTTAGCGAAGTTGTGTATGCAAAGAAGAGGTTCTTGAAGGAAATTAAAAGTGCTACTGCAGTGAACATACATAGGATGAGAAAGGGAAACAGCCTACTGCTGATGGAGAAAGTTTAAGTGGTCTGGATAGAAATCAAACCAGCCACAACATTCCCTTAAGCCAAAGCCCAACCCGGAGCAAGGCCCTAACTCCCTGTGAAGGCTGAGAGAGGTGAGCAAGCTGCAGAAGACAAGCGTGAAGCTAACCAAGGTGGTTCATGACGCTTAAGGAAAGATGGTTCCATAACATAAAAGTACAAAGTGAGGCAGCAAGTGCTGATACAGAAGCTGCAGCAAGTCATCTAGAAGATCTAGTGAGATCATTAATGAAGGTGGCTGCACTAAACAATAGACTTTCAAGGTAGACAAAACAGCCTTCTATTGTAAGAAGATGCCATCTGGAACTTTCATAGCTAGAGAGGACAAGTCAGTGCCTGGCTTCAAAGCTTCAGAGGACAGGCTGACTCCGTTGTTAGGGACAAATGTAGTTGGTGACTTTGGTTGAACCCAGCACTCATTTAACATTCCCAAAATCCTACAACCCTTAAGAATTAAGCTAAATCTCCTCTGCCTGTGCTCTATAAATGGAATAACAAAGCCTGAATGACACCACATCCGTTTAAAATGTGGTTTACCAAGTATTTTAGGCCCACTGTTGATAACTACTGTTCAGAAAAAAAGATTCCTTTTAAAATATTAAGAATCACTGATGATGCAGCTGGTTACCCAAGACCTGTGAGGAAGATGCATAATGAGATCAATGTTGCTTTCATGCCTACTAACACGAGATCTATTCTGCAGCCCATGGATAGATGAGTCTTTTCAACTTTCAAATATTATCTAAGAAATACATTTCATAAGGCTATACAGCTGCCCGAGATAGTGACTCCACTGATGGATCTGAGCAAAGTAAATCAAAAACCTTTTGGAAAGGATTCACCATTCTAGATGCCATCAAGAACATGTATAATTCACGGCAAGAGGTCAAAATATCAACATGAACAGGAGTTTGGAAGAAGCTGATTCCAACCCTCATGGATGACTTTGAGGGTTTCAGACTTCTGTGGAGGAAGTAACTGCAGGTGTGGTGGAAATAGCAAGAGAACTAGAACAAAAGTGGAGCCTGAAGATGGGACTGAATTGCTGCAATCTCATGATCCAACTTGAATGGATGAAAAGTTATTTTTTATGGATGAACAAAGGAATTGACTTCATTTTTTTTTTTAAGATTTTTTATTTATTTATTCGTCAGAGAGAGAGAGAGAGAGCACAAGCAGGCAGAGTGGCAGGCAGAGGCAGAGGGAGAAGCAGGCTCCCCGCCGAGCAAGGAGCCCAATGTGGGACTCGATCCCAGGACCCTGGGATCATGACCTGAGCTGAAGGCAGCTGCTTAACCAACTGAGCCACCCAGGCATCCCTGACTTCATTTTTTTTTTTTTTAAGATTTATTTGAGAGACAGAGCACATGAGCAGGAGGAGGGGCAGCGAGAGAGGAAAGAAGCAGACTCCCCACTGAGCGCAGAGCCCTAGACAGGGCTGTATCTCATGACCCTGAGATCATGACCTGAGTCCAAAATATATAAATATATATATAATATATATTATACAAAATATACAATATATAAAATTATATATATTTCATAATATATGTTTTGTATATAAAAAATGTAAATATATAAATATAAATATGTGTGTATATATGCATATATACATATATACACACACACATGGGAGCAGCTTGGTCTTTTCTCTCTTTGTGCCAACATCAGTGTCTGCAACTGTTTTGGTTAAGTCAGGCTAGACTTTTCCTGGGACAGGTTATCTTTAATTCAAAGGTAAGGGTGCAGGGCTTTGCTTTAAGCCAAATTCAGTAGTTACATTTTAGCAGTACTTTGCTACTGTACTTTGGGAGCTCCTCAGACTTCATTAATAAAACCTTAAGTGTTATTTGACTGCTTAGTTCCCTTTTTAAGTGGTAAAAAAACCTTGACAGGAGGCAGGGTGTGACTGACAAGACCTTCATGCCTTCAAAGAATCCACTGCCAAATTATCGTATTAAATCTGTCAGCAAATTACCATTTTAATGTGCAATACCAAGAATTAGCATAGCCCCCAAAACTCTTGAAAAAGCAAAGACATTTCCTCTCTCCACCCCTCATACACACACCTGATTGATATCTTGACATATGAAGAAAATATGCATTATTCAAAATGAATTATAGTAGGAATGTCTGGAAACAAGTCAGTTTTTTTCTAACTCAAAACTCTAAAAATTCAGGTATTTTCCTGGTTTTCTTTGTTTAACTACATATCATGGTCTTACATTTTATCATTTATCTTAGATCTTCTTAGCTCCTAGCTTTTCTCCATCCATCTGCTTGGTCTTTGGCCTGTTGATAGGATCTCTGAACCCATCCCTGCAGGTTCATTCCCTACTTACTATTCCCTATAGAATGATCTACCTATTCTCAATCAATGAAACTAACTTTAAATACTGATCCTGAAAATGGCAATGCCTTTCTCTATTATTTTTTTCCCTCTTTGAAATGTGACATGTCTGAGGGGCACCTGGGTGGCTTAGTCAGTTGAGCATATGACTCTTGATTTAGCTCAGGTCATGACCTCAGAGTCCTGAGATCAAGCCCTGCTCTGGGTTCCATGCTGGGCATGGAGCCAACTTAGGATTCTCTCTTCCTCTGCTCCTCTGCCAACCCCTGCTTGTGCACACTCTCTCTTAAAAAAAAAAAAAAAAAAAAAAAAAAGGAAATCTGACATGGCTGAATATCATCCTGGCATGAGAAAATATATAAAAGTTCCAGGCTTTCCTTAGCTCCCAGTATCAGAGAGAGTTATATATGTGCTGTCTTAAAACTGTGGTTTTTGTTTGAAAGTAAAAATTGGAGTTACAAGTGGAAAAAAAAAGTATTATGAGATAAATTGGAAATTTAAAGTAGAGACATCTGGAGATAGGAAAACAGCCTTGCATGGCTTGATATTGATGATAAAATGGCACCTCATATTTATATGATACCTCATCATTCATATAATATTCTCATATACATTCACATCTAATCTACATACCAAACACAAATTAGATTTGATCATTCTCAGTTAACAGATGAGGACATCTGGACTGCTGGACAACCAGAGCAGACGTAACAGAGGAAGTAATATTTTCTAAATCATGTCAGAGATGGTACTCAGTAATATTTGTTAGATGGGTAATTGTGATACAGCCGTCACAACTATAGTATATCAAGAATCATTTTTGTTGTTTGCCCAATATCCATTCAGAGAACCATATCTCCCATCTCTGTGTGACTCTGAGGTTGTCAAATTAGAAACCCTGATGCAGGGGGACCTGGGTGGCTCAGTTAGTTAAGCATCTGACTCTTGGTTTCAGCTGAGGTCATGATCTCAAGGTCATGAGATTGAGCCTCGCCTAGGGCTCCATGCTCAGTATGGAGTCTACTTGAGAATCTCTCTCTCCTTCTACCTTTCCTTGCTTGAGCTCACTCACTTTCTCTCTCTCAAAAAATAAATGAATAAAATCTTAAAAAAAAAAAAAGAAGCAGCCTTGATACATGACCCAGAGTAGTCAGTACCCATGCACTGGTCAAAACTTCAGAGATTTTTTTGGTGTTTAATTTACATGCTGGAGAGAAAGAGGGTAATTCTCGAATGTATTTGAGTCATGTTTCTTTCTCTTACAACTGAGAAGTCCTATGGTTACACACATCTGCCTATCACTCTAGCAGTAGAAAATGGTGTCTGAATGATGTGGGTTATTTCCCCTTCCTGAGAGATAAGTATGTTAGCCTACTTTAATTCAAGACACTGGTTCATGGTTCTCTGGTTACTCAGATTCTGGTTAATGATACTTCCTGTTGACCACTACATTATGCTCTACATACTTGGCACTACATCCTTTTACTTATCCCTGAGCTTATAACTCACCATTAGGCTTCACCACCTGTGAGCTTGGCTATGCTTGCCTCATAGTAGGAAACCATCAGGCCACTTGATCTCACTCTGTTAGTGCCCATGATCCCATGAGGCATAATTCTTCCCACATTTTCATGTGAAATTTTCCTTCAGGCGATTATTTTAGGGGAAGTATATAATAGTGGTTAAGGTCATTTGCTTCTCTTTCAAACAGGTATGGATATAAGTTTTGATACTACCTTTCATGAGCTGAGTATCCTTCAAAAAGTCATTTTAAGCCTACATCTCCTCATTCTTAAAATTGGGAAATAATAGTATCTACTATTATTTTTAAGGATTTTAGTATCTACTATTTTTTTTTAAAGATTTTATTTATTTATTTGACAGAGAGAGAGATCACAAGTAGGCAGAGAGACAGGCAGAGAGAGAGAGGGGGAAGCAGGCTTCCTGCTGAGCAGAGAGCCCGATGCGGGGCTTGATCCCACGACCCTGAGATCATGACCTGAGCCTAAGGCAGAGGCTTTAACCCACTGAGCCACCCAGGTGCCCCTTAGTATCTACTATTAGTAGATAATAGCATCTACTATTATTTTGAGGATAACACAGTTGAAATACATGGGAGAAAACCGAACACATAATAAGGACTCAATAAATTCATTCAAATATATTTACTGAGTGTGTGTGTATATAACCATATATATGATTATCATGTGTATATATATGTCTCATTGTGTATGCTTATATATATATATAAACATATACATTTATATATATATAAAAGAGTCAAAGTATCCCTCCTATATCCTCCTAGGTAACAAGAAGCACATAAATAAAACAAAAATGTAATGTTCTTGTGGATATTGACTATAATAGTAGAGACAGGAAACAAGCACATAAAGTAATATATACAATAAATATATAAACGTAATATTTTTAAACTTGAGAAGTTAATCATAAACACTGATTTTGGCGGGTATTTGAGGAGTTACTACTTCTATACTGAACAAATCAACATTATAATCACCACTGCTTTGCAAACATTACTGCCCTGTTATAGAAAGATATACAACTTTCACAGCAGTAATTTTCTCTTGTTTCCTGATTAACAGACACATAATATATACACAGAGACAGTAATATTCCTTCAGTGGCCAGACTCTCTACGGAGTGCCAGATTCTCACATGTATTTTAATAAAGCTGTAATGTGTTCTTTAAGTGTTACTGGTCCCTCCAAGTAAAATGTCATTTCTTATATAGTAGAAGGTGGGCATGATTAACACATGCCATCATTTAATTGCATCTGCCATTATTCTTAGTGTTTTATGTATCTCTTTATAAATGAAACACTAGCAGTGACTTGATCACACTGTAATTATGTTTAAGTGCCCACATAGTAAAAAGTACACTAGGTCCTTTTTAGTGGTTAAAGGCAGCCTCTGGAGCCAGACCATCTAATCTTGAATCCTGGTTCCATCTCCTACAGAGTTAAGTAATCTCAGGCAAGTTGCTGAAATTCCTTGTCTAAAATCTCTTTTTTTCGGGGTGCCTGGCTGGCTCAGTGGGTTAAGCCTCTGCCTTTGGCTCAGGTCATGCTCTCAGGGTCCTCTCAGACCCCATCGGGCTCTCTGCTCAGCAGGGACCCTGCTTCCCCCTCTCCCTCTGTCTGCCTCTCTGCCCACTTGTGATCTCTTTCTCTCGGCGAAACAAATAAATAAAATCTTTAACAAAAATAAAAAATAAAATAAAATCTCTTTTTTTCAAAGGAAATAAGTATATACAATATACATATAATTTTATACTATACACAAATAACGCTTTATATACATATGCACACACACACTATATAAGAACATCCCCCATCACATTTTAAGCACTAAATAATTGTTACTATTTTGTTGCCATTATTATTATTATTATTACTGCTACTAGTATTATTAGAGTTTGCTGTGTGATCTTGGGCAAGTCAAAGATAATGTGATAACCAGTCATTTTCCATGAGCAAGAAATATATCAAGATGCTAGGTTTCGTGTCTCTTTTACTGAGGATTTTTCTCCACGTTATTCAACAAAGGCTTGGGTACATGATATTCACAATAACTGGAGAAGTAAGAGCTAGAAATACCACCTTCTAGATGACAAAGCCTCTGCCTTAGAAGGGAAAAGGCATGAGGACAAATGCTCTCATAAAGAACAATATTTAATAATCGGTGACATACAATAGAGTAAAGGGGGCTTATTCAGCCTCATGTTCTCAGTGGTAAGAACAGGTTCAGGAATCATGTGACGGTGGTCTATATCTCAAGCCTACTTCTTGCTAGATACATGGCCTTGGGCTAGCTACTTAACTCACTGGAATTTCAACATTGTGGTAGGATTATACTTTACAGCAGAGGCTCTAAAGCCAGACTGCCAGTGGATCTTTTACCCACTAGCTGTATGACCCTGAACAAGTTCTTAAACCTCTCAATGATTCCTCATTTGTAAAATGATGCTAGTATTGGCTATACCCATTGAGTTGTGATGCTTGAATGAGCTAATATAGATAGATAAAGACAAAGTTGTAATCAGCAAGTAGTAAGCACTCAAACACATGTTAATCACTGATATTGAGATGGGACTCTTCATGACCTACAGTTTTGAGGAGCACTCCCAAATTAAATCAACAGGAAAAAAAAAAATTCTTACATTCTGAATCTAGGTGCTAGATCTTTCTTGAATGACTTGCAGATGGAAAGCACCAAAAAGCTTCTGCTACTATAAACCGAATTGCTAAAATGGATTTTCTGTGTATTTCCGATGAAGAACTATTAATTCACTGTGTATTCATAGTCCTAGACATGCCCGAACCATGCGTAAAGGGGAGCTTACCTTACCTTAAGCCAAGTGATAGAAATTTATGGAAGGCTTTCAGAGCCTAAAAGCCTGAATTCAAATCCCTATTCTTTCACTTCTTTGCTTTGTGTCAAGTCATGTACTTCTCTGAGGTTTAGGTGTTCATCTATAAAACAGGATGAAACTACTTTGTTGTTGGTAGTGTTCTTCACTTAACTACTACACACCAGTTTATTAATCTATGACACTAAAAAATAAAGGGAATTAGAAGGAAAAAAAGATTATACTTCCTTCATTAAACCACTAGGCTAGATTAAACGTGGCTCTCTCCAATAGTTGCAGAGAGGAGAGTTTCTTGAAACTGCCTTAGCTGCTCAAAACATATTTAGCACTGTCACTTTCAGGGTAAAAAAAAAATGATGAGAGCTCAACCCACAAGATGCTGATAGCATGAAGCAAAGCATATGCTGATGTGACTCATCTAGTATCAAACCTAAATAAACTCCATGAGTTTATTTATAGCAGGAGGTGTTTCACACTCACAGAAACAAGCTCCAAATCAGATTCTGAATTCAATTCAAGGAACGAGGCTGAAGGTATGAATGAGCTGCAGGATAATGTACTAGAATATGAGAATTTACTGAATTTGAGTGAAAGAAATCAAGACGAGAATGAGAAAATAATTCATATGAATAAAACCAGCCCTTTAAGAAATATGCCTGTTAAATGGGACAGCGACAAAATTCTCTAGAGCTCTGGAGGCTATGGAAGAGAAAAACAGATTCTACATTCAAATCACATTAACATCACATTTGTTTATCTTCCTACCACTGTGGCCTGGCTCATTTTAACATATATACAGCAGTCTCGTTTGGTACACTAAAAAAACACAACAAACAGAAAACAGAAAAACAAAAGCTAGGACTGTGTCACAGCAGGAAAAAAGGGCCTATTCGCTCCTAAAATATGAAAATGCACAGGTAAAAAGGCCTTCTACAAAAATACTGTCTACTCCTTCCCTAGGTAATGCCCCCCCTTCCTTATCACAGGAAATTTTGAGATTCAGATCACCAAGCAGAGCTGACCAATCAGGGAATTATGGATTTAAGAACCAACCCAAAATCAAAATAGGAATAAAATTTTCATTATTTATCTATCTATCTGGAATGAACAGCTAAGTATCTCCTACACAGCAAGGTCTCAGCTGGGTGCTATAAAAGACAGCAAAAAGAGCAGGATAAACTCTCCGCCCTTAAGGATCACACAAGCCTGAAGAGGATGAGACATGAAAACGATGCAGGTTACCTCAATTTCTGTGCAAAGCTTTGAATTGATGTTTAGATCATTCCTAAATTTGAACAGAGGAGGAAGTGGTGGAGAGGGGTATATTTTGGAAATTCCACCCAAACATGCAGCCTCGAAAATATGTAACAAGGAAAAAGTGCTAACTTTAGAATGAACATGATCAAGGAACAGAGGTTCAACGTCATTCAAAAAAAAAAAAAAAGGGAAACAAGAATTAGGCAATTATTGTTATCCTTGCAGAATCTAATAAGAACCTCCAAGTCTTTCTCTGAGTTTGTATTTGAAACCTTATGATTACTTTTTAGAGCTAATTCAAGAAAAGAAGAATTATAAGATCCTAAGAAAATGCCTTCTACTTTGCTATTTATAAATAATTTCAGGCACTAAAACATTGGTTTCCTCTGACAAAAATAATCTATAGATTTAAATATTATTTTTTTAAAGATTTTTATTTATTTATTTCTCAGAGAGAGAGAGAGAGAGAAATTGAGAGTACAGGCAGGGGGAGAGGCAGGCAGAAGGAGAAGCAGACTCTCTGCTGAGTAAGAAGCCCGATGCGGGACTCGATCCCAGAACGCTGGGATCATGACCTGAGCTCAAGGCAGACCCTTAACTGACTGAGCCAGGTGTCCCTTAAATATTATTTTTAAGAAGAGAGTTATTCAGATAACATCTGTGTTGTTCCACAACCATATCGTTTTATGTTTGAGCATATTCTATGGACCTGTCATAGAAAGTGGCCACGACTGTATTATTTTTTAAATCAAAATTTAGTCTTTTTAAATCACATGAATTTCAACCATTCTTGAATGGTACTAGCTAAACATTTCTCAGATATGAGAAGTTCCAATTTTCACCTTTTTTAAAGGTGAAATAGACAACAATGACAAAGATTTTTTAAATGTAACTCTCATAATGTCCTTGATGTCACATTTATTCTCCAGATTGATCAAGAACTGCAAATGGCTGTCATTTTTAAACTTTCAGGTAGTAGCACCTGGATCTGATGGAACCCCTTGTTAGAGAGAGATGACAAAGATGCTTAGGTCACCGCTGCCCAGTAAGGAGGCTGTTACCAAGCCCATAAACACCTATATTGGTTCCACAGGCCCCCTGAAGGGGGATAACTAGGTTTTGATCATTCGGTCTATCCCATCTCATTGTTTTAGAGAGCTGATGTCTGATCCTCTGACCTCTGAGCTGGGAAATCTGGTTTAGCATTATCCTTTAGGATTAGTTATCACATGTCAATACAAGTAAGCTTAAGTGGACAGTCAGTCATGTTCAAGCTGTCAAGCTAATCAGATTTTTTTTTCGAACCTAGAACAAGGAAGAAAAAATATATAGCATTCAAGGTGTGGGAGTTCAGAAATTCTGATTTTCTAGATGTAATAAATTTTAAACTTAACATTTGTCAAGGGATACAAATCCAACACCAAATAGTTATATATGTAACTCTGATATTAAAAAAGTAAAACAAAACAAACAACAAAAAGCGTTGCTTTTCTGAAAGAATCACTTAACGTAAAAGAGCAACAGGGTTGGAAGGCCCTTAGTTCATTTGTCTGACATCCACTCATCCATTCAATATTTATTGTTAGCTCTGGGGCTACAATGGCTAAGCGCAGACCCTGTCTTCCTATGCCAGGGATAGTCTAACAGATGAAATATCAGTTAAAATCCTACCATTATTTTCCACTGAAGTTTAAAAAAGACATGAACTTGCATTGGCCAATAAAGCCTTGTGTGATTTGCTCCCTGTCAGCCTCTATAATGCCAAGTTCTACCACTTTCTCTCAGCACACCCAGCATCACTGGTCTTACTCTATAACTGGGTCCCCCTCAGGGATTCCCCCTCTGCCTAAAGAGCTCTTCCTTCTGATCCTCACAGGATGGGCAATTGTTACCATTCAGTTCTTGATTCTTCATCACCTCCTTGCAGAGGTCTTCTAGCATATTTAATCTTGTGTGGCAACCTAGGCTCCTATGGCAGCCTCGTTCTCCATTTGTACCCTGCTTAATTGAGTCTGCAAAGCACTTCTTATTACCTGACGTTATAAATGCACATTGCCAGCTCTTTGCCTTGATTCCTTGGATATAAGCTTCACAAAGCACTTTATTCACAGAGTATATTCACTGTGGTAAAAGTAACTGGTACAAAGTAGTTGTCTGAAAAATACTTGATTAAACAACAACAACAAAAAAGAACACACAGGTGTATATATAAAATTACACTGCCATGAAGGAAAGATAAATGTTTCTATAGGAGTATAAAATAAGGTGATTGGAGCTATCCTGGAAGAGGTTAGAGATTCCTAAGGAACTAATAGTCAAACTTAATCACACATTTGTTTATCACATAAACTATGTAAACCAATTTGGTCCTTAATTACTTAAAACCTAAAAAAAAAAAAAAAAAAAAACCAAACCAAAAAAAACAAGATAAACTACAAATGAATCAACTTATACATAAATTAAACTGGTTGGTGAAATTAAAATGGACTGCTTATGTAAATGAAGAGAAAAGCAATCAAGTGGAACCATACCCCTCTTTGAGTCGTTACCACCATAGAAAAACTGCTCTAGGATACTGGTCCTCCAGTAGATCACAGACCCAGACTCAGTGAAATGATTAGGTAAACACTTAAATACATATTTAAAATTGAGCTAAACGATACATGTCTGAAAATAATTGGAATGATATCAAAATGGCAGATATGTTCTTTCTTACAGAACTGTTGTGATTTTTAATAATTTGCTTCTTTGCAATACAAATGCAGATCCTTAAGAACTAATGCTAAGATGCTATCAAAAGGGCAGTCACTCTAGTGGTTTAATGGGAGACAAAAGCACAGAAAGAGAAAAGGACGGGTGGGTAAGCATAAGAGATGGGAGGGAAAGTCAGTTGTCTTACAAGAAACTGGCCACCCCACCTGACAAATGAGACCACAACATTCATTTCCTGCATCATTTCCTTCTCAGTGCTGGATGGGTCACCAGGAACAAGAATGGAAACAACTCATCAATTATACTGAAGAGATAGTTTTGTCAGAAAAAACTCTTTCCTTTAAAACCATCCCTCTCTTACAGAATTCTAAGTAAATTACCTTTCAAAAGTAAGCTTCTACTCTTACATAAACTATTTCCTAAGTAAAATATTAAAGAGAGTTAAAAAATATTTTCTCCCCTCTAGGATATATTTCTTCAAAGTGCAGATTCTCCTTTGGGAATCTGACTTGGGAAAAAGAAAAAGGCGCACTCTCCTTAACCTTTTAAAAATGTTATTTTGTAATTCAGGATTCACGTCCAGTCCTCACAGTGTGGGTTAATTTTTTTTTTCTTTTTTTTAAAGATTTTATTTATTTATTTGACAGAGAGAGAGATCACAAGTAGGTAGGCCAGAGAGGCAGGCAGAGGGAGAGGGGGAAGTAGGCTCCCTGCTGAGCAGAGAGCCTGATGTGGGGCTCGATCCCAGGACCCTGAGATCATGACCTGAGCCAAAGGCAGAGACTTTAACCCACTGAGCCACCCAGGTGCCCCATAGTGTGGGTTAATTTTATGCACCAGTTTGATTCGTATAAGGCATGCCCCAACAGCTGGTAAATATTATTTCTGGCTGTGTCTGAAGGATGTTTCTGGAAGAGATGAGCATATGAATCTGTTGACTGAGTAAAGAAGATTGCCCTCACCAATGTAGGTGGGCCTCGTCCAATCCACTGAGGACCAGAATAGAACAAAAAGATGGAGGAAGAGTAATTTAGTCCTCTTGGTTCCTCCCTGGTAGCTTGGGTGGGGACATTTCGTCTCATTTCATCTTCTTCAGCTCTGGGACTGTGATTTATACCACTACCCTCACTTATCCTCAGGCCTTCAGACTTGACCTGAATTAAACCACTGGTTTCCCTGGGTCTACAGTTTGCACATGACAGATTAGGGAACTTCTCAGCCTTCATAATATGTATGTCAATTCCTCACAAGAAATATATCTCTCTCTTTTCCCCCTCCCTCCCTCCCCTTCTCTCTCTCTCTCCCCCCCACTGCTCCCCTTTAATATACAAACATAGAAGTAAGTTTTTGAATCTTATATATCACACAATTACTAGTAATGGATATATCACTATCTAGATGACACTATTTAAACTACCCAAGTAGTTTAAAGTCCATGTAATAGAATAAAATTAACCAAGCTGAATATTACCAAGGCCCTAAATTATAGTGCATTTCCTTTTTGGACTAAAAAAGCTCCTGAGAAAAGCTTTACATGTGTACAGGGTGGGGGTGGGGGTGTTGTGGGGGGTTCACAGGGGGAAGATAAATGACAGGTTTATAGTCATTCAATATTTAAGGAATGTGATATAAAAGAATTAGGGAAAACAGGAGCGCCTAGGTGGCTCAGTCAGCTGAGCGTCAGACTCTTGGCTCCTGCTTGGGTCATGATCTCGGGGTCATGAAATTGAGCCCGGAATCTGGCTCCATGCTCAGCTGGGAGTCTGCTTGAGATTCCCTCTCTCCCTCTCCCTCTTGTGCTCTCTCTCTTTCTGAATAAATCTTAAAAAAAAACAAAACAACAAAATCAACCTGAAGAATTGGGGTGCCTGGGTGGCTCAGTCGGTTAAGCATCTGCCTTCAGCTCAGGTCATGATTGTGGGGTCCTGGGACCCAGTCCCACATCTAGCTCCCTGCTCAGCAGGGAGCCTGCTTCTCTCTCTCCCTCTGCCTCTACCTGCCACTCCCACTGCTTGTGCTCTCTCTCTCTGTCAAATAAATAAATAAAAATCTTAAAAAAAAAGAATTAGAGAAAATAAATAAAAATGTTTTATAATAATTCTGTTTCCATTCAAAAAGTGTCCTGAAACTCAGCAGATATCAAAATAATTCTCAATATTAGTGAAGACCTGGATTTTCTTCATCTCATGCTTAGGAACAATCCATCGTTATATCTGCTTAAATTGTCATGGACCATAAACTGTGTATTTTGTTATTGTCGTTGTGGTTGTTAGGGTTTTTCAATTCCAGACAATCATAAAAATGTTACCACTTGATAAATTCCTGGATCTTGAGTTATATTTACAAAACTATAAGAGACAAAAGGCAAAAATCATAATCATAAATGACACAGGAAGTGTATACTTTCACAAGGTTGCAAAGATCTGACTTAAAGATATACTAAGTATTCTAAAGAACTTGCTTCAGTATGTATTTTCATTATAAATATATTATTCTTTTTATATATCAGTAAATTCCCCTATATTTCTTTAAATGCCATATTGAATACTAATTTATAGAACTAGTTATTGGAAAGAGGAAGAAAGCAAGAGATGAGGTGGGAAATTACCATACTGTTTAGAGGCAATTATAAAGGGAAGTTAAATTAGATATGAAAATAAAGCATTATTTAAAGAAGCATGTTTTCAAAGAGTTTTCTATTTATGTAAAAATTCTTTTCACATAAGGCTGTTCTTTGAACTGAGATCCACCTGTTTTGTAATATTGCATACTTGCTAATGATTTCTCAATGGCTATACTGTTCCTTGCTGCCATTCCGTGTTGCTAAGGACCCTGCACAAAACATGATGGGGAGTATCTGGAGACAGACCTTCCAAACCCCTTCCTATAGGCAATTACTAGCAATTAGTCACACTGGAAGGCTAAATAACTCTCTCTGCACCTGCAAAAACTATGTTTGAATGCCACAGCTGAATTCACTGTAGGAATCAAAATTAAATTTGAACTGAAAATCTAGCCTAATACCTTATTTATTACCTGCTACTCTGCAGAATAAAATATGTGGAAGAAGAGGCCCCCAGAGGTTATACTTTATCTTCAGTTTGTTAGACTATTTCCCCATGAAGATGAGTCTCTTTTGGGGACAGATAACATTGGGAAATATATTTCCCTTGGATCCTATTGTAAGCAATGCTGATTTAATCACATCACACAGCCTTGGGAGGCTTAAATAAGACACCATTCCTTCCTTGAAAACATTACTCTTTGAATCCTATGCATTAATGTTTATTAATTCAAATCATATTCTATTTACCCTAATAATGGGCTTCTTTTGGGCCACCCTTGAATTTATCCCAATGTTTCACTGGTTTATTTAGTAATCACCAAATGTAAAATACAGTAACTCATTTCAACTTCAATAGTAATATTTTATAAATGAATTGAAGTGAATCTTGCCTGGAGTACACAGTAGGTACACTGTATCATCAAGCACTGGTTGCAAACCTGAATCAACTGTGAATCAAGTAAAGGGCCTTAAACTAGTCACTCAACCCCCTTATTTATCTGCTGAATAGATGAATGAATAATAATAGAAAAAAAAATTCAGGGGCGCCTGGGTGGCTCAGTGGGTTAAAGCCTCTGCCTTCAGCTCAGGTCAGGATCCCAGGGTCCTGGGATCGAGCCCCGCATCAGGCTCTCTGCTCAGCAGGGAGCCTGCTTCCGCCCCCCCCCCCCGCCCCGCCGCCGCCTGCCTCTCTGCCTACTTGTGATCTCTGTCTCTATTGAATAAATAAATAAAAATCTTAAAAAAAATAAAAAAAATTCAGGATGTTTGGCTTTGTAATGCAAAGACACCCAAATACTAAAAGAGAAACACTGTTCTCAAACATACTCATATACATGCATCATTTGGTTCCTTTTGCATAACCTGCTCTAACTTACTTGGAGATGTTAAAAGTGGACTGAGGAACTGCAGCTCCTAAGTATTACAGATAATTCACAAGTTACCTTTTCACAATATTTACTAAAGTTGTATCTAATTAAAAAAGGGCACACAATGGCACGAAATCTCATACTTTGGAATTTAAAGATCTATATGAGTGATTTTCAAGTAAGATCAGTTAACCAATCTGAGGACTGTGTGATTTAGTTCTTCAGCAAGCACCTTTACCAAGAGACAAGTAAAAAATGAGCTGGAAAATAGACAAATATGACTGAATGTCAATTATATCTCTGCAAATATAATATTTATGGAGAGAAAAGAAAACTGCTTTTCAGGTTTGTAAAACTTCTGTGGATTTTTCTTAGCTTTGGTTTGTTAATCTCACTTACTTATTGCCAGAGGCTTTTCTAGCACTACTTTTGGCACTACTAAATGCTAAAACTAAAAAATTTACTTCTAAAGATTTTTTTCAAAAGGAACTGCTTTTAAAATAGTTAGGCTGTTGTACTAAAGAGTAAGTGAACTTGAGGGTCTCTGTGCTCATCTCAGTGTTGAGTGCCTCGGGCACTAGAAATGGAGAGTCATAATCAAGCCCTCTGACAGAATAACTATGTCAGTATTTGTCCCTGTTTTACTGTTCTCTTCTCCACAACCCCAACCACTCCTTTTCATTAGTGATCCAATTCACCCTGGTCATCTTCCTCCACTTTAATACCTCTCTCTCTCACACACACACACACTCTCTCTCTCTCCCCAAAACTTATTATAAAGAGGAAAAGTCAGACGACTACAATCCAAGTTAAAGCAAGACATTCATATACCCTCTACAGTTCTTTCAACAATGCACGACATTGGATCATCATTCATAGGAGGGAATGTAAGTGGGAGCACCTGGATTTTTTTTTAAATCACATTATTATAATAGTAATGAAAACTAAAATAGTAATGAAAACGGTAAATCAGAAAGGTAATGGTTTGCTAGATTTAACAGAACATTGTTTCTCACATTTCAGTGTGCATCAGAATAATCTGAAGAGTCTATTAAAATAGATCACCTAGTCCCATCCCCAGTTTCCAGTTCAGTAGGTTTAGGGTGGGGTCTAGGAAGTTGCACTTCTAACAAGTTATCAGATGATGGGAATGTTGCTGGTCCGGGGTACAGGCTTTGAGAACCACTGCTCTGAGGTTCTAATCCTTTAATATGCAGTAATTATCTTGCTTTGTTTAAACTTTCCAGAAACAGTACATGCTGCAGACACCCACCCTACTCCCAGGAATTTTTAAGTAAGTCTTAAGGATGTGCAACTTTAAGAAACATCTCGTGTAATTTTAGGGATGGCGGTTTCGGAATAAACCACTGCCACAGTCTACCCTGAACTATCCTGGTTTACACTTGCTGTCTCAGTGTCTACCTAGTTACTTTCTAAAAAACTGGAACTGAAGATTCATTATATGCTAATCCCATCTGTGAACCATACCTTAAGAAACAATGATGCAGAGGCACTTCAAATCAGTAAATCGCCAATGTCTTCACACCCCTCTTAAAACACTTTGTTCACCCAATGAGAACCAGAACTACAGACAGCCATTAGCCTTAGCCTGCCATTACTGCATTTTCCATTCCATCACCTGCCATTACTGAAAAAAAAAAAAATGCTCAGCCAGATAGTGCCCTACTACCATATTCTGAGCTAAGCATCTTCGGAAATATATATTGTTACTGCACTGACACTTTCCTTTCTGCCTTTTATTTCTTATTTTGGCAAACAATTTCAAATAAGGTGTGAATAAGAGACATAGTTTAGACTTACCACAAAAATAAAATTTAAAACTAAAAGATTAAGAACATCTTGAAAATTTTATAGCTCTGGACATCTTTAAAGAACTAGTGAAAGAAGTGTAGGGTGAAGGTAAACAAGCAGTTAAGAAAAAGGTGAAAAAAAAAGGTGAAAAAGTTTTGAGCTAGTGAAAGTCAATATAGAAATAACTGCAAAAAAGAATTAAAGGGAATGTAAGATGCACAAAACAAACTATGGCTGGAGGCATATCATCACTTCATAGACTTTAAATATAACCCAAAACCCAATTTTGATGTTCAGAACAGATCTAATACTTACAGACTAAAGGCTATAAAGATCCCATTTAATGCTGATTTGTTTCCAAGGTGCATGACCCCACCAGTAAATTAAGCAAGTCATTACCTCCAGACATTTACACTAACTCCACCCGAATTCACCATATCTCCTTCTCCATTGCCAATACGAATTTCATGAATCTTCGAAGATACAGGTAATTAAGCTCCATGCTTCAAAGTTTCTCAAAGTGTGTACTAGAAGCCACCTGCATCATAATCATTTAGGATTTCCATTTTAGAAAATGTTTAAGACCCTAAGGCAGAATTCTACAATCAGAATGAGAGAGCCTGGATATGTATATTTTAATCAATATAGAGGTGATATTTATGCATGAATTTTAAAAATAAAATTTTTAGATCTTCTAAATAAGGCTTTTTCTTTCTTTCTTTTTTCTATTGCCTTTAAGTAGGTGGCCCTCCAGAACAAAATATGTAGATTCAGAAATTTTAGGTTTGATTTTTAACAATGATATGTTTTAAATTTCACAATATAAAGGACTCTACATAAAATGCACATTTATGGTAGTGCATTTATAGTATGAAAAAAGAATTCAAATAATAGGGTCTTTTAAAAGATTTTATTTTACAGTGTTTTATTTGAAAGAACATTAATGGAATACGTTTCTTAATGGAAATTTTTCTTCTAAAATGTATAGCAGTTACTTATTTGTACCTAGTTTTTCTTATGCTAAAGTGATTTCCAAGGGGGGCAGTGAATACCATGAAATTGTGAATTGAATAGATTTAATTATCAGAGCTCCTTGTTCCTCACTAGAATTGAGACTGAGGAATGCACAATTATTAATATGTCTGAGCACTTTGGTAATTAACAAGTTCCATTTGTGTGAAAACAGGTAGAAAGCAAAGGTTAAAGATAAAGAAATATTTAACATACGATCTACAAATGAAGTAAATACTTAAATGTTTACTAACTCAATTTTGAAGATTCACCATTTAAGGTTTAAAGTAGGCAAAAATTAATCTTACCAGCACTCTGTTCTACTAACTGATAAAAGTGGAATTTAACATCAGAACCTGTTAACTCCAAGTGCACCATTTTATATTTAAAAAAAAAATTATCTTAAAAATTCTCTAACCAATTCCAAAGGGAAAGAAACTCTCAGTTTAATATATACGTTTTATTTCCAAACTGTGAATTTATGGGCATATCTTTTTACACAATTTGAAAAATATATAAGGCTGCCTAAAACAAAATTTGTTTGAGACATTAAACTACAGAGAATAAACACACACACAGATTATACATACATATATGTATGTGTGTGTGTGTATGTGTGCATGTATAATCAGCTACAACAGTTGAAGGCACTATATTTTGCACTTAACATCTTCACTAAGCTCTGAGGTCAGGAAGAATGCCTTTTCGACACTCTATGTCCAGTTCACAATGCCAGAGACCAATACAAAGTGATTCTAGAAAAATCCAATGAGATAATAAAAAGCTCAGAAAACACTTCAGAGTAAATACTTAAATGACCCCTTGCATGCTAAATAGAACTGCTATTCACTGCCTCATCTGATTAGGAAGGTCATACCTATTTAATCCAGTGTTACCTCCTCCAGGATTCTATCCTCCCAGCCCCCCACCCCCACCATCTTTCCCAACTTATTTACTGATCCTTGTGGGAACTCCCTAGAGCTCTCTACTTACACAACTGCTGGCACTTTGCACATTATCTTCCTCTGTACACTGTGGGCAATCATAAATGAAGGTCTGTGTTTATTTAATCTATGAACCCACAGCCGTGAACTGAGTTTCTGTCTGGCTATTAATAGATAGGCACTCAATAAAATGTTGGTTGAATGAATAATTGTTGAAAAATTTCGCTGAAATCACTGAGCAAAGGATGAAGTAATAATTGGTTCCAGCTACAGCTACCTCAAAGCAATTCAATTCAAACTAATTCAACTTCACTCAACAAACGTTTACTAAGGGTTTAGTCTTTGTGTATAATAGAGATAAAAAGGCTTTTTTAAACCTGCATTAGTTCTTCAATTGCCTTAACACTTTTAACTTTGCCAGTAAAGGCATGGTTTAGGTCAACCAGAAATTAACTACAAGGGGGTTGAAATCAAAGTAGTGCTCACGTTTTGTAGGAAGAAAACAAGAATTAATACATACAGAATGTTTTGCCTAAAAGTTTGTAGAGATTTTACATAGGCAGATATTTATGTATCTTTCTGAATAACCTACTAGGCTTTCTTAAGAGTGGGCTTTCTTGAAAGAGAACACCTATTATATGTAATGAATTATCTTTTCCCCTATGCATCTAGAATAGCAGTAGAATAGCACTAGTACCCAAAAGGAAAACTGAAAAAACAGTCATCGAAATCACTGCTATGATTCTTGAATCAGGTGAGGAACCCCAATTAAGACAGACTTCCAGTGTCTCCATTTCAGATTCAAGTAGCTATATATTTATGTATAAGTTTTTCATAAATGACCTCATTGAATTTGTAATTACTTAAGGAAATAAAGGGTGGTTAACAGTATACACATCCATGAGGATTATTTAGGTGTTGCACTTCACTATGAAGCTCTTTGATTTTGAGAGATAATTGGGATAACTCTCTATATCACACATCTCAGACAATCACTATTACAGATTTCAGGAGAAACTAATTGTTGGAAAAATCCCTTTCTTGATATGGTTTAAGATGGGGTTACTCTCCATTGCCTCAGGGCTTAAGAGAGCCACATAAAACAATAACTGCTGTAAATGTTTCCAACTATTAAGATACTTTGAGTGTAAAGAGGGCTTTCTATTAGGGCAGGAGGCATAATCTAAAAGCACGTAAGGATTAACATGAATGATGTTATAAATGTATTCAGGGTTACCTTTGTGCAGGAAAACAATATTAGCTCTTTGAGTTAATCAGAAAATTGGTTCAAAGGGAAAGAAAAAACAAAACAAAACCTGAATGGTGATGGAGAACCTCAGCCTGAGTATTCAGACCTCACCAAAAGGTGTATTCATCAAGGAAATTATTTGATTAGATCACCTTTTGAGTTTGTCCTACACCAAAGATTCAATGATTGCAAAATGAAGAGTGTGGCCTTGTAAATTACAGAACAGACAGATCTTTCATGATCTCAATAATGGCTGTGCTTTCAGAATGCCTCAGTAGTATTCTCCCCCAAGGTACTATGCCCCTCTGGGGCTGGGATCCTTCTTTAACTGAAACTGTGTTTCTCCATTCACATCCACTTTGTTTCATTGCTCCAATACTCCCAAGTTCTTCCCTAGCTTCTGAGTTTGTTTTTTGTCGTTGTGTAGATTGATTGATTGATTGATCGATTTTCAGAGAGAGAGCATGAGTAGTGGGGAAGGAGACCAGAAAGAGCGGGACAAGCAGATTCTACACTAAGTGAGGAACCCAACATGAGACTCTATCTCAGGACCTTGAGATCATGACCTAAGCCAAAATCAAGAATGGGATGCTTAACGCAGGCATCCTGCTAGCTTGTGAGTTTTATGCATGGCTTCTCCTTTCCTCTGTCCATACCTGGCTCTTTTAATGCAAGTCTCAGGTTAGTGCCATCCTCCTCAGAAAGACCTTCCTTGATTACATCAATTGAAGTAGGCTTCTCTTCCCCAAGAATTTTATTCACAAAATTAATCTCTATTTGTGGCTTACTATTAATACTTTGTTTATTTCTTATAATTAAATATGAACTTGTAGTGTAAGGACCATGTTTGCATTCCCTAGTATCTAGCATATGCAAGGTGTTCCATATATATATTTTACTGGATGCAACAATGCAGGAACACGTGGCTGGAAAAAGGGAAGGAAAGGGAGAAAGACAGGAGAGTTAGTTTAGGTGATATTTTGGTATGTCTTGGGCAATAAGAGATGTTCACTTATCCAAATAAGGCCAATAACAGTAAGTTGATGCTTAAATGGGCTAGGTCTCATAGTGCATCAGAAATGAACAAATGAACATATACTAACTTCAGTAATGTTTGGCTCGTTGCTTGTGCAGTGAGAGTTACACTGATTTTTCTGGAAGGTTTGCTATTGGCAAAACATTATAGATTAACTGTAGCCAATAGGATAGAGTGGATGATCTGGCCTATTTTTTAAGAAATACTCTATACTTGTCATTTTTTATTTACTTCTTTCTTTAGTGTTTCCATTATTTTAACTTCACAAATAGCCTTCTTGCTTAGTTAGGCCTGATTCAGTTTTCAGATATTGGTGCGAGAATTCCTTCCTCAGAAAAACTTCAGTGACCAGTTAAGTTTTTTTCCTACATAATAACATATATGTTTATAACATTTTTATCTATTTATCTTTGGGCTCAGAACCAGTATGTCCCTTTGCTCTCCACTGTAACACCAACGGCAACTATAGAGACTGGCACACAGAATGTGTACCATAAATATTTGTGGATCAGATTAATTATGACTCCTTACCTGTTTCACAGATTTTCTTCTTTAAAAAAAAATCAATTGTTATCAATTACACAAAATTCAGGTTCATGCATTATTTTGGTAAAGTAGAGATGTATAGACCAAAAACCTCATTTCACTGCTCTACATCCCATTTTGCTCTACAGAGAAAGATTCTCTTTCAAAACATTTTGTGCATCTACATACATAAAGATATGTATACATTTTTATTTTTACTTATTACATAAAAAGCATCATAATAGCATAGTATTGTACATGTTGCTTTTCTCGTGAACATGCATATCTCTTCCTATCAGAAAATATTGATCTGCCTTATAATTTTAATGGGTTTATAATAATCCACTGGTGATAAGGACTAGAACTTTTCCTCCATTTATAGATACTTAGATTATTTACAATTTTCCTGCAGGACAAAGAAAGCTATAATGAATAATCCTTAATTATGTCATTATGCATATGTTTAATATTTTTAAATAGTTTTAGAGAAACAAAGACAAATGCTACATTTTTTTTTCCTAAAGATGTACAACATTATGAATGGAATGCTCTATTTCACAAAATTATCAACTTCTAAAAGTTGGATATTTGCAACTCTTTGCATCACAATTTAATTATAATTTTCAACAGCAACCTGGAAAACCACAAGTTGTTCAGATGAGTCTAGAGTATACTTTGAGCATATCTGTCTTCTTCAACTATATTGTCTACCAGGGTAATGGAAAAAAAAAACCCTCAAACAAAGAAATATAAACATTGAAATAAAAACACAGGTAGAATAACTTAACTGTACTTAGACCTTTCCAAAACTGATTAGGATATTCTCCCAACACAACAGGTATGAGCAAATCATTTCTAAGTATAATGCATCTCTAACTGGGGTAAATTAATTGAACATGTTTTTTTAATTTGTTCCTAATAGTAACTGAAGAGCAAACAAAAATATCACTCATAAAAAATGGTGATAAAAAATCTTCCAATTAAAAGATCCTGCACTATTCCCTTTATGAGATTTTTGACAGGATGCAAAAATCAAATGGTAAGAAAATAAAAAATATTTTTCTCACTATAAAGTGGGATAATAATCTGGCACCAATTGATCAATGTACTCAACACAATATATAACCGGTAAAATGAACCAGCAGGAAGTTTTATAATCGAAAGAATATTTTTAAAAAGAACAAAAAATGACTTTCGGAACAAAGCTGTAAAATGTGAAATATCCATATAGCCATCTAATGACTTTTAAAGTCATTCAAACTTTAGACAAAAAAATGGATCTATATTAACAAAACCATAATAAATTTTTAATTAACACTTTTTTGTAGTGAAATTAAAGGTACAATTTAGTCATGTTTATTTTTTATTTATTCTCAGTAAAAAGTATTTCACAGAGGCAGTGTGCAGAAAAGTAAAGTTTCTGCCACATCTTTCAGAAATGACTGACTTCTTGTTTGCAGCATGATGAAATGTGTCTGAATGAGCATGATCAATGTTCATTAAATGCACTAAACTGACAGGTACACAAAATGGCACCACATGTTTGTGCATCTGAGCTTTCTATAATGAATAAATGGAGCATGTGATCCCAAAGGCAGCTACACCAGCCATAACTTTGTATTTGACACTTGACTGCCCTTAGGAGTCTGTTTGTCAAAAATCATCCATTTGGAAAAAAAAAAGAAAGGCAAAAACTTGAGAAGCTTTCTAGAGGGCAGTTAAACAGAAGCTTCTCAGACATGCCACTTCCAGGAGTTAGATTGTTTTGAGATGAATCAATTATTTATTTTATTGGTTATCAGTTCATTACTGTTGGAGTTCATTCAAAGTTCATCTCACTACAAACAATGGCATCACCTTACATGCTAAAATCCAAAGTCAATGTGAAAAAGAGGGCAATGCTGCTTTTCCAGTTTGGCATGGAAATTCAGATTCGGCACTAGAAATCTAGGACAGGTGGCAAATAAGGATAAAAGAAATTTTGTTCCTGGACAACATAGCACTCACTAATTTTCAGGAACTCTATCTCATTACCTGATGATCCATCACTGCACATGATAAAGCATCCCTTTGAAACCATGTCATCACAGACACCAGGAACAACAGGATGTTAATGGCTCTCCCTTTATGTCAAAAAATGTCTACACTTTGTAACAATGAGCCAAAGTCAAATTCTGAATTATTTTAAGTATGTACAGAGGTTCCTGAAATGCTAAAATAAATTCCTACATCCCATTTCAGACCAGAAATACCAACGATCCACAGGGAAGGTGGCAGTGGCAGTGGCAACCAGTTGGCTGAACAATGGCTTTAGATTTTCAGAACTTGATCCAAATCTTTGTTTTCCTGATATAGGTTGGTAGGAATCCAAATTGAGCTCGCTCTTACAATGCGTTTAGAATTTATAATTGAAAAGATGTCATTGTTTTCTAGAACAGTAAAGAAGACAAGCTCTTTTTGGGACTGGAAGGAAGGAACCTTGAACACTATCAAACCCAGACTTCCTATTTTATGAAAACATACAAAGTTAACAGAACTGAAACCAAAGGCCCTAGATTATGACTGTTGCTACCTTGGAGAAATTTTGAAAAAGGATGTGAATGAATGGAAATGGGGTTGGCACTCAGAGCAAAGGGCAGAGGGGATTCATTAGGCAATACAAATAGGTTTAAAAATTTCAGCACTGCTCTCCCTCTGTTTCCCAGGACTATGATCTTCAAGTACAATACCACAATACCACTCCCCAAGTCTGTTTAACTTTATCTCTGGTGAGAACCACCTAGTGACTACCTAGTGACTATTTTTTTTCTTCCTTTCCTTTTTTTTTTTCCCCATTTTCAGAATACAGATAAAAAATGTTGTCCATATATATTAGCTGCATAACCCTACAGAGGCAGGGTTAGTTAGTGGCTGGGAGCATGAATCGATCAAGTATGTTCAGAGGCCAAGTTTTATTTATTTTAATTTTTTAAAGATTTTATTTATTTATTTGAGAGAGAGAGAGAGAGCACAAGAAGGGGGAGCAGCAGCAGGAGAGGGAGAAACAGACTTCCCACTGAGCAGGGAGCCCTACATGGGGCTCGATCCCAGGGCCTGGGCCAAAGGCAGAAGCTTAACTGACTGAGCCACCCCGGCCCCAGAGGCCAAGTTTTATAAATGACATCTCTAAGTCCAAATGCTTTTTCAGCCCTTATGTGCTAGTGTTTTAATCAAATTACTTAATCTCTCTGTGACTATGGTTTCTCATCAGTAAAATGGGAATAAGAGTATTACCTAAAAAGATGGCCAAGACTATAATGCCAGATAAAGGTTATAAAGTGCTTACCATTTACCTAACAAAGCAAATATTTAGTACTCAGTAGTTACATTGTAAATGAGCTTTGTGTTTGCTCTTTCTCTGATGTTAAGACTGGTGAGGACACAAGTGTTACTCAACAGAATGCCCAGTGAAGATATGAAAAGGGGTTCCAAGGGCTGACTGTCTAGGGCTGCGTATTATAGCAAGTAGAAAAGAAATATTAACATATAAAAATAAGGGTACCCTAAAGCTCACTCTCTGCTACCTCTTGAGAACAAGGTGTTGATTATTATGAGATGTTCATTGTTAGGGTGACATGAGAAGCCTGAACTGGGAATGGAATGGAATGTACCCCCAAGTCAGCGCTGGTTCTACCCTTTCAGGAGGGCTTGCTCTTGCTAGCTGGGTGTGAGGGATGTTTCAGATTGGATTCTTCCAGAAGCTGACTCTAAGACAAATATTAGAATAAAACTAGTTTATTTAGGAAATACAGACAATGCCAGAAAGGAAGTAAGGAAATGATACAGGGCAGTGAGAACATTCAATAAAGAATATTCTATTAAAGCAGTGGATGCACTGGACATTCTTATAGAGAAACTCTAGGAAGTCCTGTAAAATATACCTTGAAGAAATATCCCACTTGAAGAATAAGAGTCCTGGGGTACTAACACAGCACCACTTAAGAGTCACTGGTTGAGAGCTACTCCCAGAGGATGTTGATTCTCAGCATTTAAAGCTCAGTTCTACATAGAAGCAGCAAAATTTCACACTGTTCCAGGAGAAAAGAGGCCTTAGGACCATGGCTGTAGATACTAGTGGCTGAAAGTCCTCAGGAACACAGTTAAGGGTCTGACGTATATGGGCAAGGTACCGACAGCACCAACTATAGGAGGTCATGATGTCTACTTAAACCATGGCAGTGTATCAACCAATTCTCTAAAACTACATGCCAGACTGTCTTCCAGACACCATGTTGCCCAGGGACCATAACTTCTGAAAGAATCAACACCTAAGAATTATTCAACCTGCAATTCAGAATTATAGTCATCAAGTACAGTGATATAAATATTCAATGTTTTGAAACCATAAGGGAAACAAATATTTAAGCTGACTGTATGCTTATGTTTGTGTACATGGGTGAGGGAGAGAGAGATCCTAGAAACCACTCAGATTTGGATACATAGGATTACTCCTTTAAAGATTTGGTGAATTCATTTAATACAAGAAGACATTTGGTTATCTGCAGGTTTCCTCAACATATCCTTTGCTCCTCATCTTCTTCTGCATGACACCATGTTATGATTGTTAATGTAAGTTTTAAAAATTGGTTCAAAATTACATTTCAGATTTATTCACACAATGCTATTTGACATATAAGTGCTTTATCTTTTAGCTGCAGACTTTTCTATTTCTTAGGTTATATTATGTCATCCATATTACATTTCACTAAAATGCCAGCATTTTTTGAATCATTGAGCTGGAAGAGCCTTAAGGATATCAGTTTATTCCATCCCATGCCTAATAACAAATAAATGCTGGCTATATCCTGAATACATGAGAATCTTCAGAAGTAATCCCCTTGCCCACACCTTTACTTCTTTGTAGGATATTCCAAGATCTTTATTAACTTTATTTTAAAATTTTATAAAAACTTAATGAAGTTGAATATTTTAAGACATAGAAATCTAAATTAGAGTGTAGATGATAACCATGCAAGTTTTTTATCCAATGGAATTTTTGGTACATAATTCATGTCAGGAGGTTATCTGTTACATGACTGATTCCTTGCAATAATGGAACATTCACTATTATTCAAAGCATCTTTTTTTTTCCATTGTTGGGAATATCCAATTTCTAAAAATCTAAAACATGAACCATGTGGCCTTTTAACTCCTACCTATTAATCCTATTCCTGAATCCGGAAGCAAACTTAAAAAAATCTACTTTTACCGAAAGATCTAAAGGAAGCCCTTTTTCTCTTTGGGCCTCAGTGTCCTTGTCTTCCGAAAAGATTCACGGCTTCTTTCATCCTATGGGTCCAAGGATTCTTTCATCTCCTGGGATTCTCTAAACACTGATACAAACATCATGCAGTTTATATTCCCTTCCTTCATAATGCACGCCAAGACTGATTAAAAATGATATTGATTACTTTCCTCGATTCAATGTCCCAGATATCATTTTATGTGTTACTTCTTCTTAATATAGTACATCCTGTTTTCTATAAATTAGATGTGTTGAATGATTTCCTTTTGCTTAATCCATGGACGTGCTTTACAAAAGTGGAATCTCTTTACTGATTCTTTATTTCAGCTTTATCAACAGTTATTAAATACACAAATGCAAGTGCCAAACTATAGCTTTATACTGACACTGGACCATGGTAAGTAGCATATTACAGGGGAGGAAGTCAACATTTGCTATTGGAAGAAATTCCTTTGTTGCTGATGATTTAGTAGTAATTTCAGTACCTAAGCTGTAAGCAGTTTTATGTTGTGAACCATGTGCCTTAGTTAGCATTTGTAAATACTCTCTAAATATTATTTTAAAGAGGTTGCTCAAATCTCATTTTGTCAGGTTTTTTTTTTTTTTTTCTTAAATAATCACTTTCCAAGGGGTCTGTTGGCAGCTTACTCATATGAAGGGATGACAAGGTAGGAGGAGTTCACCACCTTGCTCAAGACCCCACAGCAAAGCATGAAACAGCTTAGTGCAAACTCAGTATTTCTAAATTCAAAGCTTGATTGAGATCATGCGATTGAGTTTGCAGTCTTTGAAACCCACTCAAAATGTGGTTGTTAACGTTCTTCACTGGCTCATGATATAGTAGATAGTGTATTGGATTGAAGAGACTGGATTCTACTTCTAATATGACACCAACTGTCTATCTGACAAATAAATGCTGGATAGGACACCTCACACCCTTTTCACTCCTGATGGACTTATTCTCATATATGTACAAACTTATATTTGCTTTAACACTGAAAAGAGAAGGGAAAAAAAGAAATTGAGAGCATATTTTATGGAAACCAAATGTGCCTCTGTCTGGTCTAGGACAGATAAATACCAGAAGGGAGTGGGCAACGTGTCACGTAGTAGGTGGCTGAAGCCATTACTTATAATGTATCTGCCAGTCCTCAGCTGAGAAGGTTAGTTATCCAACTGTGAGACTTCTAGTAAAAGAAGAAAATCCAATGAAGGAGTAAGTCAGGACACCACTTTTACATCAGAAATTACATAGGCTTTCCAGAATCAACAGTGGCAAACTTGGGAACTCAAATGAGGAAGCTTGAAAGAGTCAATAACTATCAAGTCCACTAAGGGAGCAAGCCACTCCAGCTGTGGGCAGCCTCCTAACTTTGGTATGTCAAGATTCTCATCTGTAACACAGGATGGTTGAATATCATTTATATACATTTATGAACATTAAAGCTATATTTCACATATGTTTCATAAGGCAGATATTTCTATTACCCCCATTTTAAAGACACAAACTCTGGAGGCATAGCAAATTAAGTAAATTTTCCCCAGGTCACAAAGTCAATACGTGGTAGAGTCAGAATATAAAGTGACATAATCAGGGCCCCTGGTGGCTCAGCGGGTTAAAGGCTCTGCCTTCAGCTCAGATCATGATCTCAGGGTCCTGGGATCAAGCCCCGCATCGTGCTCTCTGCTTGGTGGGGAGTCTACTTCCCCCTCTCTCTCTGCCTGCTTCTCTGCCTACTTGTGATCTCTCTCTCTCTCTCTCTCTCTCTGTCAAATGAATAAATAAAATATTTTAAAATAAATAAAGTGACATAATCTATAAAGTCTCAAATTTAATGATCTTATTCTTTTTGGAGGGTTTAGGTGACTCATGATAAAGAAGGACCTTATGAGAAAATCAGCTCCTCACTTATAAAAGAAGTTCTCTTTTATTATGTAAAATCATTATCTATTTAATAAATTTTAATTTCTCCTCTACTAGATTGTTCTCTGTGTAAAGATGGGATACTGGTATCATGTATATCTCTTAAAAATCCCAAAACCTGTAATCTAATGCTTACTAAATAGCTGCTGAATACCTAAATAATTCTTGGACCCAATGCAACTTTTATTGAAATCCACATAGTAGTTAAAAATATTAAGAATACAGTAATACCAACAAAGGTTATAACTTTGGTTATTAGGCTTCCAGAGTTGGTACTGAAGAAGGAAAATGTGGTGAAATCCTAAACTCTAATTAGACAGTGCCAATGTAAGTTACAAACAAAATTTCAAAGAAGAGGTAAAATTAAGCAAGGCCGACAGCAACAACAACAACATATAAATGGAGTTTCATAGTGCTTAGAAGTTTATGAAACCCATAGAAATTATGTTATTAATAGATGAATAAAAGAGAAAACGGTAAAAGCAAAGGCAATTAGTCTAGCAGACTGTCAAAGCAGTTATACAGAAAAGTACACCACACAAAACTACTACTCTTCTTAGACTTATTATTAGACTAAAAATAATGTGATGTGTTCAATCCATTTTCCTCCTCCTTATAAAATGACCCATCACATTCCTTCATCAAAAATGTTATGACTTTATAAAAGCACTTGACAATTTCCCATACCTGGTTAAGCCCAATGAAACTCTGCACTATTACAAAGCTGATCCATAAAATCCAATTCTATAAAATTCATATAGATTACCAGGTGGCTTCAGCTATTATGGTTCTCTCATTCAGAAAGCACAGGTTTGATGTGGATATAACATTATGGGCCTTTACAAGCCAACATAATCAATACTTTTACAAAATACAGTTTATCCTGGAATGGCCACTCATGCTGAGAAGGCTAAGAGTAGGAACAGCATAACAGATAGTGGGCTCTCAGCATGAATGAAAGACGGAAGAGTACATTTAACACTCTAATGTTTGATTAGGTGGCAGTCCTCTAAGTCACCTGAGAAGTCAGAATACCTCATCCACAGGATAAAAATAGGGGTGCTCTTTAACGGAGTTACCAAAATAGAAAATGATTAAACCTACACTTGTGTTATTCTTAACAAGTTGGAAATAAAGCTTTAGATGAAGAGGAAACTGCTTCCCAACTGTGAAATACTGTGAGTTTTCCAACAAAATTTACTCAACATTTATTATTTTCTTTTCTTTGTATGTGTTTCTTCTAATGTAGAAATAAATTATTGCTGATTCTAAATAAGATTCTTAAATCTGTATTCTTAAATATTGATCCGAAGTGTTCTTTCTGTGCCGTTTTTAGCAGGTCTTTGTATAAGTGCAATGATGGCTTTATTAAAAATAATTTAAGGCGCATCTGGGTGGCTTAGTCAGTTAAGTATCTGCCTTTGGCTGAGTTCATGATTTCAGGGTCCTGGGATCGAGCCCCGACATGGGCATCCTCAGTGGGGATTATGCTTCGCCTTCTCCCTCTAACCCTCCCACCTGCTCCTGTGCTCGCTCACTCTGAAATGAATAAATAAAAAATCTTAAAACATAGTTTAAGATTTCCTTCTTTTTCTATATTCCATCAAAAATTAAATATATAAAAAAGTTGTCCTTTGAAGATGTAGGTGTGACAATTTTTTTATACTAGTTTTTTAAAACTTTATTGATTTCTTCTACAGTTAATGTGTCTCAGGTTTTCTTTTGAGTCTACTATGAGCATATTCTTTTATTTATGAGTATGTAAATAATATATAATTACAATAAAAAAAATACAAAGAAACATTTTAATCATTTGACTTCCCAGCCAAACATAACTGCCCATTAATATTTTAGGGAGAATCATTCTCCTTAATATTTTAATTCATATATGCCATTTTTGTTGTCATCTTCTTTTAAAGTAGCCATTTTATCTCACTGTACTTTTTAAATCTAATATGCTTATTCTATTTTTTGAGAAATATTTATGTGGGACATAAGAGCGAGGCCCTATTCCAAGTGATAAAGAAGAAAAAATTAAGACCTAAAATGTACTCCATTCTAATAGATGAGATGAAACACCTAAATAAATAATTCAAGTGACTTCTCTGGTATGCCAAAGGCAACCACCAGCCATTCTACACTATTAGAAAGATCTGAAATTCCACAAGGTGGGAAAGTCTTGCATCTACCATCTGTCACTATACAATCTATTAATAGTATGCTGGAGGCACCATCCCTAGTGATCATGTTAAGAGGGAGATTTAAGTCTCTGTCGTCCTTAACACCCCGTTAACAGCACCAATATAGATTCTGGATGTCAATGTAGGGATTAGGCTAAACACAGAATTGTTTGCACCAAAAATGTAAAATATTTAACTAAAAAAATTCCCCAACTGTAGCCACCATTACTAAGTCCTCAAAAAAAGAAACTTTATTTAAAAATTTTTTTATGCAGATTTATGCAGAAATCATTATAGAATGAGAAACATATTAAGTAAAATTTATTTTTCAAAGCTAAAGAATTTAGGATGACATGCTTATATGTCCTACAAATTCTATGTTTATCTTTCTTTCACACCTAAAGCATTCTCCCAATATCAAAAGCCTTAGTGTTTCAAAAAGGGAGGTTTGAGTTTTCTTTTGTTATTCTTAGAAATAATATCTGGATTCTGAAAGTAAGCAGTTGAGAAAGATTCAATCAAGACCATTGTTGAAGTAATTTAAACTGGAGTATCTCATTATTTGTAGTCAAGAAGCAATTTTTCTATGGTTGTTATTATCATTTCACTTTGGTTCAGCTAAAATATAGATACAAGAGCTAAAGTGAGTGAAAAGATTTAGCCCTTTGGCAATTTCAGTTACATAAAATAGTCACTAAGGTAATTTCATTCACATACTACATTTTTACTACATATATGTACAAAAGATCATATGGAATCTTATACGTATTTTGAATAAAAATGACTTTTGTGCTTTGATACTAATAATAGCTAATATTTACTGAATGCTTATTATCTCTCTGAGGGTATAGTCTATTTTAATCATAACAACTTTATGAGGTAGGTTCTAATATCATCACTTTTTACAAATAAAGTAAGATCCAGTGAATTTAAGTAATTTGCTTCAAGTCACATAGTAGCATGCACAGTATATATGATTCAAATTCAGGCAGTCTGATTCTAGAACTTTCCTTAACTACTAAGCATTTCTGCCTTGTTTTAAATTACAAAAGTATATATGGATGATGCATAAATGCAGAAAAAATCTGTTACCAAAATGCCATCAACTATTTAGTAACTCAGTTACACTGAATCAGATATTGCTGAAAGTCATGAGAAAGTGCAAGTTTCTCATTTTAACACAAAAGGCCTAGGACCCAGACATTTGAGGAGTCTCATTTCTTAACATTAAAAAACCAAAAACGAAACTATACACACGTACACATACACACACACAGAGTCATATATGTCTATATATAGAGAGAGAGGGAGAGAGAGAGAGAGAGAGAGAGAAATCTATAGTAAAATTTGAAAATGAATAAAATATATGGTAATAAAAATATAAGGAGTGGGTGGGTATGCTGGTTAGCTCAGTCAGTGGGGCATGTGACTCTTGATCTCAGGGTTGTAACTCTGAGCCCCATATTGGGTACAGAGAGATTACAAAAAAATAAAATTTTTAAAAATATATATATGAAGTGAAAATAATGTGAAAAATTCAAAATAAGGGTAAGTGTATTAAAAGAGAAAAGAGAAAAATAAGAATAGAAGGATCTACAGGTGAAACTGAATGTATGCTTGTAATGAAAACATGAGGGTATGGAAAAGAGGGATTTCCAGAGGCAGAACACAGATGTTACATTAGCACTGACAGTTTACGGAGGGTCTCTGATTAACTGCATTGAGTGAATATCTAAGTAAATGTTAATGCTCTTTCCAAACTTGAGTACACCAAAAACTGCAAGATGTCATCCATACTGAACAGGGATTATTCTGAGCTCGAAGTTCAAATTAAATGCTAGAGAAGTACTCCCTGCCAACATCTGACCTCAGTTCACTAAGAAGGGTCTCTAAACACATCTTATATTCTCCATGAACTAAATCCCATGGACTTAATTTTTTCACAGCCTACAGAGTTAAATTTTTATGCTGATTCTAACATGGTTATTTGCTGGATGCCGCAAAACAAGATCAGAACCAGAAAATCAGGAAGTTTGAGTGACAGCAGGGTATGAAGAGTTAATATAATGAGCTATGATAGAAGTGCGATATAAAAGCATCAGAAAACTATAAAAAATAAAACAACATGGGTGGCTCAGTGGGTTAAGGGCTCTGCCTTCAGCTCCGGTTGTGACCTCAGGGTCCTAGGATCTAGCCCCGCATAGGGCTCTCTGCTCAGAGGGGAGCCTGCTTCCCCCATCTCTCTGCCTGCCTCTCTGCCTACTTGTGATCTCTCTCTCTGTCAAATAAATAAATAAATTCTTTAAAAAAAAAATTAAAAAAACACAATGCAATAATCAGTTTCCAATTTTATCATAAAGACGACCACATACTTAGTTGGGAAGATATCAAAGTGTGTAGTTTATTTTAGAGATTTTTTGTTTTTTAAAGATTTTTATTTATTTGAGAAAGAGCAAGGGCATGTGCACTGGGGTGGGGGGGGGCCGAGGGGCAGAGGGAGGGACAGATTTAAGCACTTCCTGCTGAGCACAGAGCCAGATGTGTGGCTTGATCTTAAGGAAGCTGAGATTACAACATGAGCAGAAACCAAGAGTCCTATGCTTAACCAACTGTACCACCCAGGTGACCCCAGTTTTAGAGTTTTTTCAATATAAAATATTTTTAAACAATTCTGACAATTAAAAAAGGGATCCTTTATATTTAACCCCTTCCCCTTGGTACTATGTTAAAAAGGTCTAATTATATTAGCATTTCCATTATAATGCTAAAACAGTAATAAAGTATTTGATGTATACTTAATGAAAACGCATCTCTATGAAATACCCAAAATCTTCAGTGAAATATTATCAATCCATCAAATATTACTTAGTACGTGTTAGATGCCAAAATATGCAAGATTCTCAGATATCAGGAAAAATTCAGGCAAAGGGCTTCTCCTTCGGAAAGTAGTCAGGGTAGGACATAAAAAGTAATATAAAAAGAAAGATCAATGGTCACCAGGGGAGAGGATTTTTGGCAGGTGTACAACTATGCCATGCAGATATAAACAAGATAATTACATCATTTGTCTTAGGAACCTGAGCTTGCTAGTAATTTCTGAGATTTCAAGAACATTTAAACACAGTTTTGGGTTTTTTAAAAATATTTTTCATAGCATGAGAAAGAGAAAAGTAAACCACTACTGCATATGGGTATTCAACTGATAAGGTAATTAAGGAAAAATGTATGTGGAAATACGTTTCAGATACGTCCATCACCAGGCAAAGAAATAAGGAAATAGTGGTATTTTCATACAATGCAACCAACATACAGCAATGGAAAGAACACACACCTGATACATTTAACAACATGGAATCTCAAAAAAATACTACTTTGGGCAAAACAAGGCAGATGAAAAAAGTGCATACTTTCCTGATTCTATGTACATGAATTTCAAGAACAGGCAAAACAAATCTAGAGTGATACAAGTCAGAAGAGCACATGCCTCAAGATAGGGAGGTACTGACTGGGAAGAGGTAAAGAGAACTTACCCCAGTTAATGAAAAACCAGGATCTAGCTTGACTTGGGTGGTGATTAAATGAATATATGTATTGTGCTATACACTTCAGATTTATTTTTTATACTGTATAATCTGTATTTAAATTGAAAAGGGGAAAATATGCTTTAAAATGCAACTACCACAGAATCAAAGGAAAACAGGCCCTAAGTGATGAAATTCTTATGACATATACAGAATAAAAGAATACCTTTTCCCAATGACTTACTTTTCCATAACAGAAGAAAGAACGAGAGGGAGAAGATAGAATTAAAAAAAAAAAAAAAAAAGGAAAAGAAAAGAAAGCAATTAGTCTAGTGAATGATAGAATGGGACTGTGGAACTCCCAGTTTGTAAAATAAAATTCCCTTTTGAAAATGCATTGCATAAAACTAAACAAAGTAATCTTCTATGGCTGCAACTTCCACATTTTTTATGATATCCTAACTTCTCCAGAACAAATGTACTTAATTAGGATTTTATTAGACATCCAATAAAATTAGGATTTTATTAGACACTTTTAGGAATTATATTAAATAAATAGATCAATACTTCTAAAGAAATAATTATGTGTCCTACATGTCAGTTTGCAAGTTAACAAAATAATAATCAAGGTAGAGACTGATCACATTAACACCATCATTTTAAATTTAAAGTGCAGTTGAAATACAGCTATTGGGGGCACCTGGGTGGCTCAGTGGGTTAAAACCTCTGCATTCGGCTCAGGTCATGATCTCAGGGTTCTGGGATCGAGCCCCGCATCAGGCTCTCTGCTCAGTGGGGAAGCCTGCTTCCCCCTCTCTCTCTGCCTGCCTCTCTGCCTACTCGTGATCTCTCTCTTCTCTGTCAAATAAATAAATAAAAATCTAAAAAAAAAAAAAAAAAAAAGAAACACAGCTATTGCACCTGGAGCTTATTCTGAACATCCAAGATTCCAAAAGCACAACTAAACTAATAAGGCACTTAAGGCATAGTTCTGACACTTTATTAATATCACACATTAGTAAAAATAACATTTAATTTTGCTTGACCAAGATGTCACTGACTGTACTGTTGCTTTTTAAATATGAAAGCAGCGACAGTTAATTTATCCCAAAGCTTATCCACATGAATGAGCTGATCTAGTCTTTGATTTTTGATATCTCAGTAAGGGACATGTATTCTAAAGCAATGACATTGAAAATACATCTGAAATTGATTTCCAGTAATGATGCATTCTTCAGAACCCTAGTAACCTAGCCTGCAGTTTTATTTTGGCCACCAGCAATGAACTGGCCATACAATACATAAGGTTATGAGACAGAATACAAAAAGAGGAGAATAAAAAAGGTATCCTCAAATATCCTCTGAGAGGATAAAAATCACCATTTCACAACTGTCAAGAGGAAGGATTAATTTTAAATCATTTTCTATTTCCACTGCCTGATGTGGTAAATTTAGATGAATAGAAGGCCATTGTCTTTATTCATTAATTTCAAGAGATTGTTAAAAGATGGAAATCTTTTGGAATTATTATGCCTCTGTAACAATCTTTATCTAAAAACTATGACTCTTAGAGAATTCTCTTTTAACTGTAAATGTTGTCAGAAGGATGAATCAGTAACATGCTGTCAATACAGATTTTCTTTTTTTTTTTAAAGATTTTATTTATTTATTTGACAGAGAGAGAGAGCACAAGTAGACAGAGCAGCAGGCAGAGGGAGAGGGAGAAACAGGCCCTCTGCTGAGCAGGGAGCCTGATGCAGGGCTCAATCCCAGGAACGTGAGGTCAGGACCCGAGCCGAAGGCAGATGCTTAACCGACTGAGCCACCCAGGGGCCCCTGTCAACACAAATTTTCAATGTCTGTCCCACAAAGTTCATTTTAGGATCTTTTGTCTTCTTACACTTGCCAAGACAGCATTTTATCAAAAATAAACTTGATTTAAATCAGATAAAGATATATGTTTAAATATACTGGTTTCTGATGTTTCTCTTCATAAACCAACAGTGGATTAAAGTCTGTAAATAAAACTGGTTAAATGACGAAACTATGCTCTTACTTAGTTTAACCGTCTCCAATATTCAAATTTTTATCAGTGATCCAACAGAATCCTATCATTATGTGATGACAAATGGATACTGATAAAGCCATACCAGTGATCTATCCTCTACAGAAACTATCATCTCAGAAGTCAAAAGAGCAAGAAGACAATGTCCCTATAGGAATATATGTGTATAAATATTTTTAAATTAGAACAAAATACATATTTTTGTACATAGGTAAAAATACAGAAAATAGTAAATACATATTTTAAACATATATTTTTCGTAATTGTATAATGTATAAATAGATAATACATGTACATGCCTCTTTCAAATGATACATGCTTATGTCTTTGAAATTCATATTGAAATGCAGCCTAAATATTCTCACAGAAATGAAATAAGAGATTGAAATGGGATCCAAAAATAGATGCTGACCACAAAGTTATGAGCCCATAGTTATGAATTCATTTCTTATATAGTTAAAATTACTACATGCAAACTTTGTAGCAGTCATGGAAAGATACCTAGAAATTTTCATAACTTTAAAAAAAAGGAACAAATGTTTTTATTAAATAAAATCTACAAGCTGAGTATGCCTTAATTCCCTGGAATTCATAACATTTTAGAAGATTATCCCAAAGCTATAATTTTGTTCCCCTTAAATTCTGGGTGTATAAACACAGCTACGGTTCATTTGCTTTTAATGATACAGATGTGAAAGACAGTCTCATAATGCAAAGACCTAATCTGACTGATTAGCTGAAGAGCAGATTTCTATCATATAAAATCTACCATATACGTACAAAAAGAAATTACAAAGTAAGCCTTGAAAATAACCTTCAAAGCTTAACATTTTAAGTTATGAAATCTTAATAAGTCATGAACAGGCATGGTTTCAGTTTCCCCATCTGTATAATGAAAGGACTGTCCTAAAATAGCCTCTAAAATCTCTTCTAACCCAAACCAAGAGGACAGTGACATCAACTATTATCACATTCTATACTATGATGAAACAGTTTTCACTTACTATTGGTCAACATAGTATTTTTGTCATATGGAGAAGATATGAGATAACACATAAACTGGTAGGACGGTTTTGTTCTTTATTATTTCTCATTCTTCTAATGGGTCATTCTGAGGGAAAACCACATACCCAAATATACACACTGAAAACCCCCTTCATCTACTATCTCTATTTATTATATCAACCATGGCTATGTTTCCAAGAGAGACTCTCAGTGTCTTTCCATTAGCAAATTGCTGGCATGAGAATTATAAATTACACTTCTTACTACTTTTTTTTCCTAAAGTACATTTTCCTAATATTTAATTTATAAATCATTTCCCAGATGTATTAGTAATAAATGGTTGAAGGCAGCAGACAGGTCTCCAACAAGAAAGTATCATGCTTGCTGTTTGTTGGGAGGACTCATTAAAAAGGCATCAAGAGAAAGCAAAATAAAAACAACCTTGTGAACCCTTGTAATTGGTCTCAAGAGATATGTAACTCTAAGGATATCAATATAGCAATGCCCTAGTCCAAACTCCTTTTTAGGTTGTACTTAATTTTTATTTATTTGGTGATATACTATTTGAATAATAGAGTTGCTTATGATCAGAATGAAGACAAAAAATAAGTGCTACTTGATTTCAGATATTTTATTCCTAAAACAGTATTTTTTATAGAATGTCCATCCTAATCATTTTGAAGTACCATGCTGCTGAGAAATTAATTTTAAATAAATGTAAGAAATGTTTCTTATGTATTAGTGTATAGATAAATACATACATTATATATATATATAATATGCACATATATTGTTAATAGTATGGTAGTCAATAATTTAAATATATCCCATATGGATTATTTCATGAAGATTTATCATATGCAGTAATTAACCTTTTAATTTACTTTTTTTAAAAATACTTGCTTCTTTAAGAACAAGACAATCCCTTGTAGTAATAAGGAAACTTTTGATGACTGCATTTGTTACCCATCAAACATCAAAGTTTGACATTTTGACTGATTTGGATTATCAGTTTTAACATATATACTATTTTACCGTCTCATTATCCAAAGGGGGGGGGTATCATACCATTCGATAGATGAAGACACAAGTCCAACAAATGTGGCCAAATGAGTCATGAAGCTCAGATTACTAAAATACAGACAGACCACCAAAATCCACACTCCAGTGTTCTATTTGTTTTATGTTATTTCTGTGTTTTAACACACATAACATTCTTCCATATAGGGAGATAGATTTACAGCAGTTATGCTCCAAGAGTTAGCGGATCTTGGTTGATCCATAGATCAAGTGCATATAAAATGGATTTGCAAAGGAAAAAAAAAAAAGAGAGAGAACACTAAAAGTATGTCAAATATCAGCATGATTCTTCAGATATATATGCATTTCTCAGAAGCTACTTGACAACTGATTAATCTCAACATTTATTCTTCTTTGTTTTGAGCCAAACATAAGTAAAAATAACTTCTGTTTTTATGGTCCTTCTCTTCAGATGCAAATGTACCTGTTATATGATTAATCAAGCCTATCTATAACTGCCAGCTTCAAATATTAATACATGAACAATATTCATGAACTAAATACTTCAGACGCTTAATTTTTAGTATCTGCTTTATGCAAATAAATAACTAAATAAAGCAAAACCGAAACCCAAACCAAAAAAACTAATGTGAGAGGGTCCTGGAAGCCAGAGCACTGGATTCAAATTTGTTTTTCTTCACTCTTGGTTCACCTTCTGGTATAAGCACATACACATTTGTCTGATGATTCACAAGTAATTTATGAACTAATAATACTTTTGCTCAGATACTGGCTATAAAAACAGTATATATAAAAAGCTCTGATCAGTTGACTATAAATTTGTTCTCATATTTAGATATATTTCTTAGGAAAATAATACATGTTTAAAAAATACATAAAACAGAAAAATAAAATTTACCTGTTATGTTACCATCAAGAAATCATTAGGCAGCATTTTCTTGAGATCCTTTTTAGTTTGAAATTGGACACTTAGGTTATAATTTTGCAACATTTAGTAACATTACGATGAACCTTTTCACATATAATTTCTTGGCAGAATCTTTGTTTATTAAATTAGATTTGAAAAACAAATGAACAAAAATCTGCCAAATGACATATTAACAAAACATTTTCCTGATCATCCAAATCATTCAAGTATAGAAAATACTGTTTAGAGCAATAGACTGAATTGAGATTCCAGTAAAAAGCTACAGTGAACAGAAACAAAAGGCCAAATATTATATGACTCTAATTATATGAAATACACAGAATAGGCTGATTCGATGAGACAGAAAATAGATCAGACATTACCAGAAGCTAGGGGTGGAAAGGAATGGGAAGTTGTTGCTTTATGATTATCAAATTTCCCAATGGAGATGAGGAAAAATTTTTGGAAATAGTGGTGATGGTGATACAACACTGGGAACATAATTAATGCCACCCAATTACACATTCAAAAATTATTAAAATGGCAAATTATATGTTACATATATTTTACCACATTTTTAAAAAGTTGCATGAGTCAACACATAATTAAAACCTACTAACTCAATGAGAATTTAAAATATAAATATGTAATAAAAGCAGTATTATAGGAGAGCCTGGGTGGTTCATTCAGTCAAGTGACTGTCTTAATTTTTGGCTCAGGTCATGATCTCAGGGTCTTGAGACTGAGCCCCATGTCTGGCTCTGCATTCAACATGGAGTCTGCTTGAGATTCTCTCTCTCTCTCTCTGCCCCTCTCCCTGCTCACATTCTCTCTCTCTCTAAAATAAATATATAAATAAAATCTTTTTAAAAAAGCAGTATCATTATTGTATCATAGATAAACTAATTATATTATTACTATTATCAATTAATAATCAGCTAATTAATTAGCTCTTAATTGGAGCATTTGACATTTTGCTATTATTATATATTATTTTATTTTAATTAATATGCTAAGTGCTTACCTGTTGTATAATATTTAAAACCCATAGCAAGCTTGTAAGTACTAAAAATAAGGAAACTGAGGCTTAAAGAAACAGGTAAGTGTTATGTGTTCACACAGAATTAAATGGCAGAACAAATACTTATACCACATTTGTATGACTCTGAAGGCACTGCTTTTACTTATGCTATATAAATTATATTTAATATGCTGTGCCTGTAACAGGTTCTGTGTTGTTAGGCCTAGTTTAAAGATACATAAACTGAAGCTTAAAGAGGTTATGTGAATTGTCCAATGTTATTACAAAGCTAGTTAACAGAAGAATTAGACTTTACGAAAAATTATTTTAGACTAAAAAATGGCAAAAATGAACAGAGAACTCCCATGTATTCTTCAGCCAGTCTTCTCCACGCTAACTACATGAACATAGTAGTTTGGCATGATCAAAACAAAAACTACAAATTTTATACAGATTTTTACCAGTGTTTTTCTTACTATCTTATTTCTGTTCCATGATACAATATAACGAAGAGTTCTAGTAAATAATTTTGTACTCTGTCCCTTGAATAATTTTGTACAGTGTCTGATACTTTCTTAAGATTAGATTGTGGTTATATATGTTTCTCAAGAATAAAACAGAAGTGATGTGCCCTTCAGGGTATCATGTCAGGGATACACAACATCCTATATCTCATCACTAGTGATGTTAACCATGATCATCATCTTCAGATGTATCTCCAAGGTTTTTCCACTGTAAAGTCATAAATTGTCCCCTTTGTAATTAATAAAGACTGAGGGAGGGGAATGCTTTCAGAGTAAGAAAATTTGTTCTTTCTCAAATTTTTATCCACTAGTTTCAGAATCCATCAGTTGGTCTTCCCTACAATCATGACCATGGTTTCTTAATGATGATGTTCTACCCTCTTTATTACATTGGAATTCCTCCATAGGAAAGAGCTGTGTATTCGTTCCTATCTCTATCTTAGTATTGGCTCATGGGTATTTATTTTATTCTATGGGTTAAAATTCACAATTACACTAATTTATTGAGTTGCTCTTGTTTTCTAGCTTTGGCCACTGGGAGCTCTTCCATGTTTGTGCTGTGTCCTTTGACATGATCCCAGCTTCAAAAAGCATTTCCTTACTTCTTTGGTGCCAAAGATACTCCAAGCTCATCTTGTACTTTTTCTTCCACAGCCCTGGAATCAGCCACTTATCCAAGGATTCCCTGGACAATGGTATTTAAATACCAAGATCTAGGCTAGGCATGCCCATTGCTACTAGAGTATTATTGCTTCAAAGTCCTCTCAGTAAACAAAGCTTGGATATATATGCATTACACTGCCAAAGAGCCAGCCATTTATTTACTCCTCCAATAATCTCCTCACCTATCCTGAATCTGGTTTGTAATCTGTGAGGATTCACAAATCAGGAAAGAATAAGGAAATAATAAGTCAATTATGTAAATAATTAAAACAGGAAGAGTAAAATAAAGGCCTGGTTCTCTTTTATTAGGTTAAGGGCTAGCAGATGTTCTTTACACTGACAGGAACGCAATATACTTTAAATTATAAATCTAGTACATCTGAGAAAAACTTTCAAACTCAGTGCTTTTGTTTCCTTATCTATGAAATGGGGATGATTACCTCCATCCCCTAAAGATATCATGAAAACAATGTAAGGTAATAAATGCAAAGAACTTTGTAAACTGAAATACATGATTTTAAGGGTATATTCCTGTCCAATATGAAAAATGCTTAATATGAAAAACATTTACCATGATATGACAGGCAGAATTCTAAATATGTTCCTCCAAGATTCCCATTCCCTGATTATCCCATCACACAAGTATATAGGTACAGTTATGAAGGAACTCTGCAGATGGAATTAAGATTATTTATCAGCTGACTTTGAAATAGGGAGATTACTCTGGATAATCACTGGGCTCAATGTAATCACATGAGTCCTTAAAAGCAAAGAGGAAAGTGGAAGAGCCCATTGGATGCATGTGAATAAAAAGATGAGGCCACAGAAATGAGGCAAAAGGCAGGGGCAGAGAGAGGTGTGAGAAAAACTTGACCTATCATTTCTGGCTTTGAAGAGAATCATGAGCCAGTGTAGGTAAGTGGACTCTAGGAGCTGAGAACAGCCAGCAAGGAAACAGAGATCCCAATCCTACATCACATGAAACTGAATTCCGCCAATGGCTTATATCATCCCAGAAAGATTTTCCCCTATAGCTACACAAAGGAAGGAAGAAAGGAAGGAAGGAGAGGAGGGAGGGAGGAAAGCAGCTTTCTGGTCTCTTGCTTTCAGCCTTGTGAGAATGTTAGCAGAGATCCATGCTATGCTCATCATACTCCTGACCAATGAAAACTGTGAGCTAATACATGGGTACTGTTTTAAGTTTGTGATAATTTATTAGAGCAGCAATAAAACCAAATACATGAGGCTTCTGCAGAAGAAAAATGACTCCGAAAAATGAAATAATTCTTTACACAATCTTTGTGAACCATAGCACCTCAGACATAATGACAACTGGTGATAGATAATACAAATCGGAAACATTTGATGTGAGAAAGTCAGGAAATTGAGAAAGTATTATCCAAACAATCTAAACATAGAGGGCCCACTGTATAATTTCATTGGTCTTTATTTGAGACCTATATGAGTCACAAACCTACCTACAACCATTTTCTAAAGAAAACATGCAAGCAAGTACAAAGAGCTCAAGACTTGGATTTGTAAGCAATGATAAAATGTAATCCAGGTTCTATATAACCCAGGCACTAAACATATGACCTTTGGCATCATATCACCTCTGAACTTCAATTTCCACATATTTAATATGGGTGTAAATAAGAGCTATGTTGGTTTAAGTGAGATAATGTAAATGAAACTTCTCGAAAATGAAAATTAACAAAAACTGTCATCAGATTTTGGTACATTACTTAGTGATTTTCAGAAACTGACCTAAATAGTTTCTGGTAGATTAGTGTAGGCTGCTAATATTCTAAGACTGATTTATAATGACTCATTATAATGCTGATCTCTTTGCATCTTCTCCTACTTTGAGATTATAAATTGAATGTATTGGGAGGTAAGTTTGTGGTTTATACAGAGAGCTAGAATGAAGGAATGGAAGGATGCAGAATAACATTATGGTAATCCCAAATTTTCCAATCAGTGAAAAGGGCATTAAATAAGCAAAGTGTAAAAAAATTCCCTAGGTTGAAATGTTTCTCCTCCTCTGACAAATTCATATGTTGAAGTCCTCATTTCCAGTACTTCAAGATGTGACCTAATGAGTTAAGATGAGTTCATACTGAAGTAGAATGGGCTCCTGATCCAATATTATTCATGTCTTTTTAAAAAGGGCAATTTGGACATAGACACATACACAGAGGGAATACACATGTGGAGATAAAGGCAAAGATGAGGGTAATGCTATGCACCAAAGAGCACGATACAATGATAGCAAACCACCAGAAGCCAGGAGAAAGGTCTAGGGCAGACTGTCCTTCACGTCTCTCAGAAGGAACTAACCCTGTACCTTGAGCTCAGATGTCCAGCGTTCGTATCTGTGACTTCATAAATTACTGTTGTTTAAACCACCCAGTTTGTGTGATTTTGTTACGGTAGCCCATCAAATTAATGCTCTCCTCCATTCAAAAAAGAAGATACACAAGGAATTGCTGCAATTACCATTATCCTGCATAGGGTATGTCCTTTCAAACAACTTGTTACATATACTTCCTAAAAAAATCTTTCAAATCATAAAGAAAGTGGGGATTGTAATTGCTCTATTTTACAAGAAAATAGTGGACATAAGATAGTTTGAAAGGCTTGCTTAAAATCAAAGAGATGGGAGTGCCTGGGTGGCTCAGCTAGTTACGCATCTGCTGTAGGCTTGGGGCATGATCCTGGGGTCCTGGGATCAGGCAGCATTGGGCTCTCTGCTCATTGCGGAGTCTCTCTCTCTCTCTGCCCCTTTCCTTCCCCCTCTGTTCATGCTCATTCTCTCCCACACATGCTCTCTCTCTCAAATAAATAAATAAAATATCAAAAAAAAAAATCAGAGATGAAGGAGGAAAAGCTTGAATCTGACACTTTTAAGTTTGAATCCACATTTCCTTTTGCTATGCCATTCCATCGATTTCCATTTGTTTCAATTCCTCATATTTATTCCTAAACTCAGATGGAAGAATCTATCAAAAAGAAATGTTAAAGGAGATCAGCTCTCAGACTGTATATTTGAGACATGATAAAATCTGATTGAATTCAAACTGCAAGGGGACTGGGGAGCAGAGCCTGAAAGGCAGGGTCCAGCTGTCCTGGCAAGGCAGGTTCCACAAGCCCATGGTCTTGATCAGTCCGTCAAAGCAAAACTGCTTGAGTTGTTCAGGTATAGTTCCAGCACCAGCGTATGTCAGAGACCTCATCTTTGTCCAATTCTGGACAAAGAATTGGATAATCAATTTTATCTGGATAATCAATTTTATTAGATTACAGTCCAGCAGATGTTCTTTGCCCCTAGAGGAGCTCTAACATATTTTAAATTCCCAGCCTAGCTCCTTTGAGAAATACTCAAAATCCAGGTACTATTTTGCCAGCGAACAAAACTGCTTCTGTAGGATTAAAATATTCAATCTCTTGGGCTTTCGGTTAAAGTTTACCTGGCAATGCACCGTGGTAAACAAACAGCTACACTTGTATGTCGAAAGTTTTAACCTCTACAAAGTTTGCAGCTTATCTGAAGAGCAAAGTATTATTAACTACAGAAGCAATGGATTTATTCCCTGAAGAAAACATCAAAGTAAGTAGGTGAGTAAGAATGAAACAATTCCTTCTTTTCCTTATTTTCTTCCTTCCCCTTGAATTACTTGGATTGTCTCTATCCCTCATCCCACTTGAGAAAACTAGAAAAACCAAAGTAACAGAAATCTATTATTATTTTAGAGGGGAAAAAAGTTTACATTGTGAAATAATTTACACACAAAAGCATGTGCAAATGAAAACTATCTGTGTTATCTTAACTTCTAGGGTGATAACTCAAAATAGCCACTCTGCTACATTATCCACAAATATGTGAGAAATTTCTGAATGTCAGCAGGGAACCATTTATCGATCCAACTCAGAGGAAATATAGTGAACTAAGAAGGACATTAAACAAGAAGTTTAGGAGACCTGATTTCTGTATCTGGCTCCACCACTAATAGGCTCTATGACCTTCAAGACGCCTTTTGGTAACTATCTCCACATTTGTGTAATGAACTACATGATCCCCAAGTCTATTTCTAATCTAAAATCCATGAGATCCAAATAATGTAACAGACTCTCCAAAGTTGAACAAGAAGTAATTCTTGATTGTGATTTTGTAAAATCTGGAGAATAAACTAACTCCAAATACAAGCTGATCGAAGTGATAATAGCCAGATCATTTTCATCTCAATATTTGGTATACAAACCTTAAAAGTGGAATGTGGAACAAAAATTAAAATTAAGTGATTATTTATCATGTGCTCTGTTGTGTACTAGTCTCTGGATACACCTATCAGGTAAGCATCCTACAAGACATCTTTAATAATGCTCCCCCAAAAGGGGTTAATTTTAAGCTGGAGAAGGAAGAAAAGAGAGGGGAATATATCTTCACATAGAAATGCAAAGTTGGAGAGTGTGGCAGTGTTTCTCCTAACATACACATCTTAATTCAAATGGTTCCAAAGTAATCACTGGCAAACTTGGAATAAAAGCCATTATGAAGTTAGTTTCTTTGTGTCCAGGCACAAAGTCATCAAACATTTAATTTTTGAAATTATAATAGGCATGACTTTTGCACCATCACACAGATATAGCCAAGTAGAAGATATTAATCTTTTATTATTATTTTGGAAACATCAAGTTCTTACTAAATGTATATGTTATATCTATATGACTTATTGAACGAGCATTTACAAGTTGAGCTGTATTACTTACTTATCTACAGAAACACCAATATGTATCAGGGGAAGGTTTAGTAGTAAACACAGGAATCTAAAATCTTGTAATGAAGTTCAAGGGAAAACATGGATATAATGAAAAAATAGAGAAAAATTCTAAATAATACAGAAACAAGTTTCTGGCTTTCTTACGGTAGAAATGTTAAAAGTAAGAAAAATACTTCATGGTGGTGTTAACAGTAAAGTTCTATAAAAAAGTTAGGTCTTGGGAGAGAGAAGGTACGGCTTTACTGAAGCCAGAGAATCTGAAAATCCTTGCAGGACAGTTTTTTCAAAGTGTAGAGATTGATTATATAAATATTTCCTGGGAAAACCTAACCCCATAATTAGTCTCAGTTTGTCTGCCCACGTTAAATTACATTACCTGATGTATGCTGTTACATTTCTCCTTGATATATTTCATAACTAATGAAATAACTCACATTTATTGATTGTATTTGAAGAAAAATGGGAGGCTACTCTTTACAAGTGGATTTCACCACAGCATGATTATGTGGTGAGCTGGTAATGACAGAAACCATTTGATTTTTACTCTTCATTAAAAATAAATATACATTTAAATAAGATTCATGGTTGCCCTACTTAGAATCTATATAATAGACCAGATCCATTATTACCCCAAACTACAATTAATTGCAGTGATTTTTAGAAAGCATTAACCATGTTGATAGAAGTGAAGGCAGTAATAAATTTATTGAGCATTTACTACATGCAAGGCAAGTACTAAGTATTTTACATGCATTGTTTCATTCAATTTTCTCAATAATCAAATTAGGTAAGTAGTACTAATATCTTCATTTACAAAGAGGGAATGACAAAGTCTCAGAGAACTTAGCAACCAGTAACTGCTAAAAATAGCATAGCTTATTTTCAAAATCAGCTCTATCTCACACCAGGCTGAAATTATAACTGGATCCTAAGATATTTCTTAAGAAAAAAAAAATCATCTACTACATAAGAACTGTCTTGAAACTGTGGCTACAAAAGTCATAATGGCAAGCCTTATACAAGTAAAACAAGACTTAAAGAAGGCACCAGACAGAGTATATCAAGTGAGCAAGCTTAAAATGCTTATCATGGCTTAATAGGGCCAGAGATATGAAATCTAGAGACCAACCCTATAGACTAACCCAGGGCAAGGGCAAATCAGAACAGAAAGTGATCCCTAGAAAAACTGACACAGATAAGGGGCAGGAACAGCAGGGGCTCCAACCAAAGGGATACTTTTTTTCTTCCCCAGTTTAATAGCTCTTTAATAGAATAATACCTGGGTTGGGCCAAAGGAATCTCTCTGCGTACTGCTTTCTCCAAAAGGCTGTCCTATTCTTAAGTTGTTACAGATTTTAAACTTACCATCTTTCAATGGGTAACTGAAAACTTAAGAGTCATCTAAAAAATTGACCTATGAAAAGTCTGACCCTTATATTCTATAGTTTCATTGAAAATCCAAATATATAATCCAAAGCCCTAATAAAACTGAAGGTAGGTGGTCAGATTTGGTTAGCAAAGCTGAAAGGAGAATGAGCCCATTATCTGTGATCAAGTCCAGACCCAGTTTTATTTCTAAGGGTTGCAGGGAACTCTCGAGTTCTGGCAATATGCTGCTCCAAAGAGATGGAACAGAAACTATATCTTGGAAATAAGCTAGTTATAAAGAAAGTTTTGTATTAATGTTGAACCAAAGCACACTTTGTACACCACAACCTTATGTATTATACTAAATGTATCATAATAAAACTACTTCTGTACAGTTTTCACTCCTTCCTGACAATGTAAAGGGTCAACTTCTCATACAGAAAATAGGGTCAGAAAAATACTAATTTTTTAATGATAGTTGATGGCCAATAGTATAAATGGGTCTAAAATGGTAGCCTATTAACAATGAAACAGTTCATGTAATTGTCATTCTGATGCATTTTTGTCCCTAATTTTATATACATAAAACAATTTATTTAAAATAGAAAATGAATTATTTCACCCTAAAGGAGAAACATCATTTTGTTTTTATTGTTTTTAATGTACCATACAAATGTGACGTATAGTCTCTGTCTTTCAGGAAACTCTTTAGATACATATGCTATCATTCAAGCATACTTAAAATTATAGGAGTTTTCATGATTTCTGATGCACTGTCATTTATCTTTGAAATGCTATGGGTGACAGCTTGGCCTCTCTGGCCTAAAAAGAAAACCATCTCTATTTTTAATACTTGAACGTCAAAATAGGATTCAAACAAAATTTTAACTTGTCAATTTGTTAAAACTACTAAAGAAAAGCAACAGAGCATAATCAAAGCATTTTTATTTCCTAGGTCATTTTCACATTTAGTCATTTTTATAGAATGAATTTACTATCTATTTTCCTGTACCAAATCAACCCGACAATAATTTTTTTTTAAATGTAGTCTGTTTCAGTTTGTCAAACAGATCATTGAAGAGAAGTCAAAGTAATAAAGCTACTGAAATTTCTATTAATAATATGAAAGCTTGCAGAGATTTAGCAAAATAATTATTTCTAAAATTATCTCTTAGAATGGCTAAGCTGATGAAGCATAACACATTCATTTTAGCATAGCTAACCACAACATATATTTCTACTGTATTAGGATTTATATTGATAAAAACCACCAATTCAAAATCATTAGATAGATCAAACCTTGGTAAAATTTCCTTCTTTAAGCTACAATGTTATGCAGTGTGGAATTTGTAATATTAGTTAAGTGTTGTTGTCAGAATTTGATAGAGGCCGTTGGGTGTATATGTAAAGCACGCTTCTAAAATATTTAGAAATTGCTAAAAAAAAAAAAAAAAGTCCTGCACATGAATGAGACTGATCTTATGTTTGAAAAAAAATAACAGAATGTAAGCTCTCATGTTTTTCTGCAGAATGTTTTAAAATAAAACAGCATTATATATTAAAGAGGGAATCAATGTAGACTGGAAGGCTTCATCAAGTATTAAAACTAAATATCCCAGCAAACAACCAAAAAGGACCACATATTCTTAGTTCTTTGTTTCTTTGAAGAGCTATAATTCACATATGAAAAATAACATACTTACTCTATCAGATGTCTGCTTTCAACAAACACTGAACTTATCTTTAGCATAACTTCAATCCTTGGTGCATTATGTATTTCCTCCTTAACAGCAACAAAAATGCAAGATGTTCCAAAGCTTTACTTTCAGACCATTTTCTTCAACCAGTCTTTTTTACATGTCCTGTTATTTGCTTCAGCATCTATGAAACAACTCCATCCTTCACAACAATCAAAACCCTTGAAGCAATCCACATCTGCTTCCTTATACTGAATTTCAAATCTACTAACCAAAAAAAGAAAAAAAAAGAAAAAAAGAAAGAAAGAAAAAAAAAAAGATAGAAAAAGAAATCTTCTTTACTTCGTATTTTATTTCAGAAAGTTTCGTGGGTTGAATATCCCAAATCCCTTTAACATACTACAAAGCACTAAATGGTAAGAATTACATTACTTCAGCTCCTTAGATTCTGATAAGGTGTGCCTTTTACATTTATATTGAATTCTGAGGAGCTGATGCCATACCAGTCTAATAATTAATAATTCATGAAGCCAAATTACAGCCTTAGAAGGAAACAGCCACTTTGACTAGTTCTTTCATAATTCTCTGATTTATGTATGACAGCACAGCAGAGTTCTAGGAGAGGTTAATAAAAAAAAAAAAAAAAAAAAAAATCCCAGACATAACACTTGAGTTTTAAAATTAGTACTGCCTTTGCACAAGCTGGGTTTGTCATGGCATCATGGCAGTTCTATCTCTTTGAGCAGAGTTCATTCAAAGGGATAACATTATCATTCTGAATGAGCATCTGGCTAGGGAGGATCTTCACGGGAAAAGTACAGGATGCAAGAGGTTGGGGGAACAGGTAGTAAACTCGATTTGAGGGGGCACTTTGGACAAAAAAGTGGGGGGATTTCACCTCACTGTTTCTAAAAAGTGGCTTTTAACAGGATTTCTGAGAAGATATTTCAGGTTCAGATCTACCCTGTATGTCATTATCCTTCATACGTGGTAACCGCTCAGTCTGGGCCAGTTCCCATACATGTGCTGCGTGTACCTGTATATTGGTGCGCTCATTCCCACATGAGTACTCAGACACACACAATAATTCACACAGAGCAGTTTCTACTCTGAGTTAGCTACCCACAATGTGTAAGGTTTAATCATTTTAAAGGCCATCTTCACTGAGGAAGAATTTACTTACAAACTGCACAGATCTGAAAGCTCTATTTCAATCCACTGTCCTATCAAGAGATAGAATATGTTCATCATGCCCCAAATTCCCTTGTATCCTTTCTTAGTCAAAATCCTTCCCTCAGAGCAAGTGATTTCTTACATTGTAGACTATGTTGCCTATTCTAGTGGAATCACACACAATGCATTTTTTTTGTGTTTGCCTTCTTTCACTTAACCTGTTTTGAGATTCATTCCTGTTGCTGCTTTTTTTGTTTTTGAATGGTATTTTACTCTGTCAGTGTGCCATCATTTACTTACCTTTTCTCCTACTGACAGACCCCTAGGCTCTTGCCAGTTTTTTTGTGATTATAAATCAAGCTGCTCTAAACGGAGTAACACAAAGTCCTTTGTGGACATGTTTTCATTCTTCTTTGATAAAGTCCCTTGTATGTAAACATAATCATTAGGTCGCAGGGTGGGTTCATTTTAACTTTTTATGAAATCATTGAACTATTTTCCAATGTAATAGCAACATTTCAGATTCCTACCCATAATACAGAGTTCTAGTTCCTCCACATCCTCGCCAATACTGGTTGCTGTCAATCTCCTTCATTTTAGCTATTTAATGGGTATATGGTGGTATGTCATAATTTTAATTTTCATTTCTCTTATAACTTCTGATATTGAGCACTTGTTTCATGTGCTTATTGGCTTAAAGCTCAATATTCATTAATAATTAATAAAGTAGCCTTTGACTTGGTGATAGAAGTAAAGAAAAAGATTTTCCACATAAAGCAAAGCCTCGGTAGTCTTTGAAATAGTGCACCTATAAATTACTCTTTCCACTCAGATAGGTCTAGCTACTACCTCTATGATCAATTATTGCTACTGTTAATATGAAAACCCTAAGTCCTGCCAACTCATCCTCTAGAGGTCCCCTTTATTTGGCTTTGAGGATGCTGTGCCTTCTGGTCTTTTTTTTTCATTCTCAATATTAAAATATTACTTCCTCTGTATATGAAGTGATACTTTCTTTGCAAACTCATGTTCATTAGCATGCCTAAGAATTTAGCTTTCACTGATGGGTATTGGATTAAGACAGACCTATGTTTGAACATCAATACATAACTCTGGAAATTCAAGTCTTGAGCCATGCTTTTCTTATTTGTAAAATTAGAAGAGGAGGGTTCTTGTAGGGTTGTTGTAAGGATTAAAATACACAACTGATATGTGACATATCTGAACCCATCAAAAGTAGTGATGATGAGGAGGTGGTAACACTTGCGACTCATACTACTCAATCTAAATATGATGTCGGTTCACAATGACAATTACTTTCTTTGAATGACTTTGGGGATTTATGGTGATTCTCTCCTATCTTTCAGCTGATCTCTTCAGGTATATCATTTATCATCTGTGAGTTTCAATGATGATGAAGATAATACTTAATAAGTATCTATAGTTTAAAAAAGTGAAGATTTATATAAAGATAATAATCGACAAGAAGGTAATGTGATTTGAAATGTTCTATATTATTTCCTTTTATATAATCTCAGAGTAAGGCAGACACAAGCTCACACAATGTAGTATGGATTATTTTATTAATTGTTTATCTGCTGATAAAGATACATCTATATCTCTACCTATCTAGTATGGTAGAATAAACACAAAAATAAATATAATCCATATAAGTCTATGAAAAAGCAAAAATGTATCCAAACGAATGACTGAATAGTATCTGTCATACATTATTACCAGGTTGAAAGAGAGCCTCAAGAGTTTGTGTAAAGATAATAGATGCTATAGATTGAATTGAGTCATCCAAAAAATCCATATGTTGAAGTACTAACTCCCAATATCTCAGAATGTGACCTTATTTAAAAACAGTCTTGCTGGGGCGCCTGGGTGGCTCAGTGGGTTAGAGCCTCTGCCTTCGGCTCAGGTCATGATCTCAAGGTCCTGGGATCGAGCCCCACAACGGGCTCTCTGCTCAGCGGGGAGCCTGCTTACCCCTCTCTCTCTGCCTACTTGTGATCAATCTCTCTCTCTCTCTCTGTCGAATAAATAAATAAAAAAATTAAAATAAAAAAACAACAGTCTTGCTGCAGATATAATTAGTTAAGTGACATTAAGGTAATGTCACTAGGGTAGGACTTAATCCAATAGGACTACTACCTTATGGGGTAAATTTGGAGACAGACACAGGTACCAAGGGAAAATACCAACATGAAAATAAAGACAGAGATCTACAAGCTCAGAAATTCTAAAGATTACAAGCCATCTACCAGAAGGTAGCAGAATGAAATAAAGATTCACTCACAGCTCTCAGAAGGAACCAATCTGCTGACACCTTAAGCTAGGTTTTCTAGATTCCAATACTGTGAGAAATCAAGTTTCTGTGTTTTAAACCACCTAGTTTATAATATTCTGTTACAGCAGCCCAAGCAAACTCACACAATGGATAGGTCAAGAGGTCCAGAAAGAGAAGCTACCAAGAATCAACTTCATGCCCCCTAGGTGATGAAGACTGGGCATATATTTATAATCAGATACTAAAAGGTCTAACAAGTAGTAAACCAACAAGTGACATTTACTGATCGGGACTTGATGAATATGAGGGTGCTGGGAAGAGTTTCCAAAGGAGGTTTCTCCAAGGAGAAAGAGAAGCTATGCATGTATCAAATTGTCAAATCTCTACCAGGGGAAAGCTGATTACAGACTTCCTGAAGAGAAATCCCCATATGGGAATAAAGTGATAACTGTTTCTACTTCCTTGACATCGACCTGTCCTTAGGTAAAATAGCCAAATAGATCTGGGAAGCCTGAAAAACAGTCTGGTAGAACTTGATTAATGAAGCGACATTTTTCTTAGCTGGGTATTACTAGCAGGGTACGATTTGGAAAAGACTCAGTTTTATTCTGAGCTCCATATAAGCTGCCATAATGACATTCACATGTTGATTAAAACAAGTTGAATAAAAACTTACTCCAATTACTTAATGCTATTGGTATTAATGAGCAGACTGAAAACCTCTATCTAAGGAGCTTGACTCCCACTTTTCCAAAACTGGTGGATCAGAATGCTTATATTAAGCTTTCATGGGTCACAAGATCAATGAAAATGCTAGCTACTAAAGGTTTCATGATCAGAAGTGATCCTTTATTCTCAACAATTCATTCATGGGAGAAGTAGTGCCATGATCAAAATCTTTATGAGGGTCAAGCAAAAGTCCCATGCAATGGTAAGAAAACAGTTATCTTTCTCAATCTACTAAGGCATCACATGTAAACATTCCTTGTGTGTTATCCTTCACTCATCAGACCATCCACCAAAATGAGGCTCAACTGGCTCTAAGAGATATTTCCTTTGGCAATCATGTTGTAGAGTTTTGAGATGTAGAACAGGAACAAGAGTTAGGAAGCTTGAGTTTGTACTTCATTTTGCCCTCTTCTAGCTCTATGACCTTATACAGTTACTTTGTTGTATTCTTCATATAACACCAAACTTTTTATATTTTTCCTAGGATTTGCCATGGCTTTGTATATTGCACTTGATGATGACTCTCAGCCATGTAAGCCATGTAACAATTATAAAAATGGTCATAAAAGGGGACAGCATGGATTTAATCAGGAAATAAGGAGTTGAATGAGCTTAAAATAAGCACACACTTTAATGATTCTAACATACTCTTATTATGCACTCTGTTTCACTTTTATGCTTCAGTAATTTTAGATGGGATGTTGGTTATCATATTTGAAGATATGGCAGGTTATCCAACCCCGTAAATAAAGGTATTCCTCCAATGCTAGCCATTTTATCATGTTGGCATATGGCCACAGGTAGTGTGTCAGGGAAGGCCAATATTTTTTTTTTAAAGATTTATTTTATTTAATTGAGACAGAGAGAGAGAAAGAGAGAGAGAGAGCATGAGAGGGGAGAGGTCAGAGGGAGAAGCAGGCTCCCCGCGGAGCAGAGAGCCCGATGTGGGACTCGATCCTGAGACTCCAGGATCATGACCTGAGCCGAAGGCAGTCGCTTAACCAACTGAGCCACCCAGGCACCCAGGGAAGGTCAATATTGAGCCCAATTCAAACTAAATCTGGCTCCCATATTACAGTCCAGTTATTCAAAATCTGTAAGAAATGCCTATTAGAATTTTAAGCCAGATAATAACCATTATGAATTCTGTTTAGCATCTTTTATTTTATAACCTAAAAAAATGTACTTAAAGAATAATGTATTTTCTGGAAGAAATAAATGCCTTTTTGGAGTTCATGCTATTTAGAAGGTATTTATTCAGTTGAAAGCTTGGGTTTAGCAACTCTCTGAGCAAAATATCCCAGTCTAAGAAATACATAAATCATCATATTTAAAAATTAAAGGAGGTTGAGGTCTCAGTTGTATTTCCGTATTTCCAGCATTCTTTCTTTTTTCTTTCTCTTTCTTTTTTTTTTTTTCGTAAAACTATTCTAATTCTACAAATGTTATTTTACACCAAGAGAAGTCGGGTGGAAAAAGAAAAAAAAACTCTGGAATCTGTTTAGGTTATTTATTAATCACTAACTGCAGGGAAATATTTAATGTATATGTTACTCTCAAAGTAGAACTCATAAGCTCTATAGGTAACCTACAATAATTTCAACAGGAAAAACAGAAGTCTTTGGTTGTCACATCAACTTAGTTTATAAATAAATAGAACATTAATGTTATATCATGTGTTTTTGTAAGCATACTTAAAGTTTTTATTTAGGCTGCTTCAGTATTGGAAATTCTTTCTTTGTGGCCCTTTTGTTCTCTGATTATATAGATAGAAGCTTTGACTAGATGCATTTTTCTGTACTTTAAATTTTGATAATTACACACTTACAGAATTGATGCAATAACAGTATAAAGAAGCACTGTATGCTCAAATTCCCTGAGACTGCCCAAATTTTAACATTTTACATTTTTTTTTCTGTAATTTCTGCCCTCTCAGTCTCTGTGTAAACACACATACACACTTTTATGAACTCACTGATAAGCTACAGAAGTAAATTTATTTAACTCTACATAATTTTGTATATATTTCTTAAAAGTAAAGACATTCTCTTACAGAACCGCAATTACACTTCAAAATATGGAAATAAACATTTATAGTACTGCTATCTAACCTAAAGACCTTATTCAGATTTCTCTAAATGTACCACTAAGATCCTAGAGAGCAAAAGCAAATCTCAGATCATACATTCCATATATCTGCCAGGTCTCTTTAGTCTCATTTAATCTGGAACAATTCCTAAATCTTTTTGGCTTATTGTGTCGAAGTCTTTGAATATTACAGATTCTTATTTTGTAGGATTTGGATTTGTCTGATATTTCCTCATGATTAGATTTTTTGGTGAATCTTTTTGTCTCCTCAGTGCAACCTCTCAAAACCGCATAATGTTGATTTGTCCCATTACTGATCAAGATAACTTTGATCCCTCAATTAAGGTGGTAACCATCATATTTCTTCACTATAAAGTTTCTCTTTTTCCCTTTCGAGGCAATGGAGATATGTCAATGGAGACAGATAAGGCCCATTCTCTCTTGGAATGTACATTTCATAAAGGAAGGTAGATCACAATGAAAGGAGGAAAAAAGGGGAGAGGGAGAGAGGAAAGAGAAAGGTAGTGAAGAAGGAAAAAGAAGAATGAACAAACCAACAATAAATAGATAAATTTTAGTAGCGTTATCAGAAATACACAATGAGACTTTTGGGTTTACAATAGGAACAGATAAGACAAATAGGTAGAGAAGGTTAATGTTTACTCTGAAAACAAAATAGTGAGAGTCTCCAGTCAAGTGAATATATATTAAGAGCAAGAGTATTTTTCACTGAAAATAGGAAGCTCAACAGGCAGAAATGAGGGGCAAGAGGTAAAATCAGATTGATTAGGCAGGTTTCCAATAACGTTAAGACTTCTGAGGCCACATTGTAGAGTTTGGAATTTATTTTGAAAGCAAGCCAAGAAGTGAAATAATGTAGTTTCTCCTTGGGTAGTGAATTGTTGAGTGTGTCAAGAGTAGAGGAAGAGATGACAGTATGGTCTTATCTGTTTGTAACACTAGGATCCAAATCTCAACTTTTCATCCACTGAGAATATCAATGCAATGGTTGCAGTAAAAAAACAGTTATGGTACTCCTAATTTTTAAGTATTTTTATGTATCTAGAACATTCAATTATGAGAGACAGATTAACCATATGCATGTAGTATATTATGGTATTAATAATATCTAGAAATTTTTAGCCCAACATTTAAGTCATCAAAAATATTTCCAGCATTTAACTCTCCATTTTAAGTACCTTTTGCAGAGAAAATTTAAATAATTATTTTCTAAAATATCATTTGTTTTTCATTTTTTTAATTAGCTCTACTGACTAAATTTACAAAAGATTTTTCCAAAATCATAATACTACACGTAATGATATCATATTTGCATTACATGGAAACCAAAAATGATGGATCCTAAATATTATTTTAACCATGTTTTCAGAGAAGCTGATTGTACTCTTCTAGAACCTCTAGAAGCTTGCATGGCACGGTGCAATTTTAAAATCAATTTGGTTCACACTTTGTTCTTGGGAAGACCAGCTCTTTGCTTTCTGCCTTCTGATGATATACATAGTTCAGGTATAATGGGTGGAACATAAGAAATAATGAAGAATAATGGAAGTGTATCTCCTAAAACTAGTATCACAACTCTCTCAGGAAAAATAGGAAAACAAAACAAGAGAAACTTTTTTGAAAATTGGCTTTTGGATAAGAGCTTAAAGATAAAAATAAAAGTAAAATTTATCCAACTATCTACCTTTACGATAATTAAACTCTTTATAACTAAGTTTTATAATGTTTTAGTTATTTTCCATCATTACATATGTCTTCTATCAAAGAATAATTTAGCCAAGTTCCTTACTCAGCAAAAAAACTACTTAAAATGGAAAAACATACCATTATTATCATTGCTATTTTTTTGACATCATAGTCAGAGTAAAAAGCAGAAATCATGTTTCTTTTGATAAAAAATAAATTCACAATAGCAGCAACCCTCTAAGCCAACTTTATTTTTATTTATTTACTTTTAATAAAGATTTAAATTTATTTATTTGAGAGAAAAAGCTGAGGCATAAGCAGGGGAAGGGGTAGAAGAGAAGGGGCAGGGAGAAGAAGGCTCCCTGCTAAGCAGGGATTCCCAGGACCCACAGATCATGACCTAAACTGAAGTCAGATACTTAACCAACTGAACCACCCAGGCGCCAATATGCCAACTTTATTTTTAAATGCTTTCCTTTTTACTTTATTTAATAAAGATTTGCCTTGAGAAGAATGGAAATAACTTGTCAGGTTAATAATATTTTGAAAGTGATTTACAAAATCTTTGTCAAGACATCACTGCCACAGACTAGTAGACCACAGTCCTTGGATTACCAAAAAGCATTTTTAAGAGACATACGACAAAAATGGGACTCTGTCATAACTAAAATAAAGATTAAATAAAGATGCAGATGGAGAGAAAGACAAAGGGAGCTAGCTACTCATGCATTTGCTACTTAAATGACTCCTAATTTTAGCTTTCTCCTTTACCAACCACCAGTAAAGAGGTAATCTTTAAGGTAAATGCTCGGTTGTGTTTATTTCTTATCTCAGATACTTGTGGCAATTATATCATATACTCAATATAATTTTTGAATTATCGGTTTATCTTTTATCTTATTTATGGGTTTTAGTTATAACACACTCCAAATAATTTTTGAAGAGATAAATTTCCTTTCTGTTTCTAAAAAGGAAAATATGCCCTTAGCCATCAGCGTTTTTAGCTTAAAGCAACAAACAAAAACAGCTTTGCAATTTCCATACATCTTCTTAGAAATTTTCTAGTTTCGAGCATGTGAAATGTTTACTGTTACCCCTTATATAATTTTTTCCAAAAATCATTGCTAAAAATGCAAACATTTTCCAAAAAATATTTTACATGCAACATAAACATACTTTGCAAGCAATGATTTAAACTAATTTAAAAAAAGCCTAACTATTAGAGTGTTATGAGATATTGCTAGTTAGATGAACTGGCCCCAGACAGGTAAAAGCATTCTTTATTGTCTGAAGTGGCTATAGTACAATAAGTCCATAGAAAGAGACTATGTATTTTACCTGTATTCTACATCTCAATATTACAACCTTACCACCTGGCTAGTCTGATGCCACCACAAAAGGTCGAGCAGGCAGCAATGCAATTTTCAAGGAGAAAAAGGAAAATAATCCAATCAGAATAAAAGCAGAGATTTAGTTAAATAAGCATTTGTTTTTCCCTCTCAGGGACCATGCTAGGCAGTCACATATGAAGATTAGTGTAGTACACAGCCCTTTCTTGAGGAACTCCTCATCTAACTACTGACACAAATATATGAACAAACATATTGTGACAGAACAATTAATAAATAGTACATGCAAGGTATAGTAATATGCTATTAAGGTTCTATGGAGGTGGGGTGATCACCTCTGTTTTGGACATAGAAGACGATGTCTCAGAAGTGGTAGCTAGGCACGCATACATTTATTCAGCATTGTTACGGTTTGAACTGTGTCCG
>CM052898.1:37876820-37894959 GCA_028534135.1 Potos flavus | reverse complement strand
CAAGAGCAGAACCTGAATGGAAGCATGCCACTACTGGACTAGAGAATATTAATTCAGGGATCTTAGTCCTCACCCTCCAGGTACTGAGAATTACCAAACTTGTGCAAGTCACTCAGTACACCAGGGTCTATGTTTATGATTCTCTTATTCAATATTCTATTAACAACAATGCTAAGAATAATGATTTTGGCTAATGTTTACTGAGCCCTTATCTGTGACAAGCTCTGGGCTATAAACTCAATGTATTATCTTACTGGATCTGCCCTCAAGCCTTGCTCTTACTCTCATTCTCAAACCAGACTTCAGGAACCATTAATAATTTTTCCAATTGGTGAATTAAGGAACTGAATAAAATTTTAATTATTAAGCTACCCAGCCAATCATAGGTACCAAATGGCTGTAATGCATGCATACACATAGAAAGAAAGTATAGTGTTGTGATGAAACTTCATGGACTTGGGACAAGATATTGTAGAATCAAAATACAGATTTAGCTCCATCTCTGCTGTGTTAGCTGGGACACTGTACCTACTCCAAGACTTAGTTCCCTCAAACAGGAAATAGGAAAAATAAATAGGATCTATGGAAAGAGTTGTGGGAGGTTTAAAACAGTTAATAAATGAAACAGTGTGTAGAAAGCATGTAGAAAGCACTATGTAGCTAGTGTCATTATCATGTTCATCATCATCATCATCATCATCATAGTTAAGTGGTTACTCATTATTGCAGACATTTAAGCAGAGGTTGGACAAGTACACAGCATGGATATTATAAAGAAGATTCAATGCTGGATAAATTGATAAGATTATCATTATCTTGTGAGTTCAGGTCTGTGATCATATAAGTCTCGGAAACACTAGGTAATATAATCCCATTCTTGGAAAAAAAAAAAATATATATCCCATTCTTGGACGTTCAAAATTAATGTCCGGTCTATTAAGAGTTTCAACAGTCAATGAGGTGGTTTATCTTGCTCTCAACCCAGAATTATTTAGCTCTGTCAGATGATGCTATCCTTCTTGCACTGTATACATGAGTATAACTGAACAGTAGTGTTATTTTAACACATTTTAGAAAATACCTACTTTGGAAGCTAAGAGAAGCATTCCTTACTGCTGGTTCTAATCCACCAGTAATTTGAATTCAAATAACAATCACTTAAATGCCCAGAACAGAGGTTCAATATAAGACTTTTAGATACTAGGAAATACTTCTTCCTAGGTCTTTCTGTTTTACTGATTACATTTAGGACTGAAAAATGCCTGGGGTAAGAAATCTAAACTCCTATCAACAAATCAACATAACACAAAAAGTGTAAGAAAAGAAGCCATTGGCAATGAGGATATATTGAGTTTTTTATAGAGAGCTATGGAGTGGTCCAGTTTAACATACCTTTAGTCGAAATCACAGGGTCACATATGTATTATCTTCACAGGCAAATCAAAACTACTTTTTGTGTATAAGAGAAACTGGCTTTGTGCCCTGGTTTGCATCATCTTTGCCATAAGATGTACAAAGAACAATAAACTTTCTTGCCAGTTTGAAATTATATATATTTTTAAATTTTATACAACTCTAAAGAGACCATTTGATCTCAGAATAACCCCCTTTGCTAGGAAAATTTCAAAGTATTGGTAAAAAATACCATATTATATGTTTTCTGAATATTTCCAATGAGCTAAGTATCTTTTTTGAAATACACAATATTTTATAAGGAGTACATAATGTTTTGAGTTACATCACCCAAATGGTACTATAGTTAAGCCTCTGTTAAAGAATGGAGATGATCTTCAAATAATTTAAAAACATTTATTTTAACTGGAATAAAATAAATCTCAAATTCTTCAAATGTCCATCCTCATCTACAGACTAAGAAAGAAGTGAATATTACATATTATGTGCCACACACTCTTCTAAGCATTTTTACATATTTTGACATGTAAATGTCACAGTAACCACATAGGTTAGATTTATTAATCCCATATTACAGGAAAGTATAGTTCAAAGAGTTTAAATTGTATTCCCAAGACTTCCCAACTAGTAAGATCTAAAAGACCTAAATAAGGAAGTGCACTTCTTTTCCTTCTTCCCATGTCTAGCCAAGAAACAAAGTATAGAAGAAAAAATATTGGGGCATCTCCCTAGAAAAGAAAACAAAGGCAAGGTTAAAAAAAAATTCTAAAATAATTGGTACTTAAAACTTCAGAATACAACAGCAATGAATTCAAAGCAGAGGAAAGACATAGGATACTTCTCGGAACTGGCCAATTATGAAATCAGAAATCCAGAAATCACAAAATTGCTAGAAGTCTTTGAAGTTAAAGGAAATGTCTAGTCTGCCCTACTCTCTTTCAGATATCCCATTTTGTAGATGGGATTACTCAAATCTACAGAGTAAGTTACTCAGTCTAAAGTCAAATAGGATAAGAATAGAAAAATAAATAAATAAAAACCACAAAGCATGCATGACAAGCAAGTCAAATCTGGATGCCCTTAATTTGGTAACAGTCAATGTATTAAATGATGCAGGTAAGTTGGCTATTTTGATAGATGCCCACAGATATAAAGTGTGAATGTTTGCCTAGCCCACCAAAGTGATGTTCAGATAAACTAATTAAAGTTTGAAAACTGTTCTGAAAATATAGGGTGCTGGAAGAGCGATAAGCATCGTTACTATTCAAATTAATACTGAATCTCACCTGTTCCACAGAGCTATATAAATGTAAAATAGATTCATTTCATTTTCTTCAGCTATTTCCTGCCTCCAATCTTCAACATCTGATCTTAGGACTCTTTAATATTTTATCCAAATGACTTAAAGAATCAAAAGAGAAAAACAGATCCCTGGAACTGACAAACAGTGAAGCAAGCCAAATGTCGTCACCAGGGCTGTGATACACTGACAATATCCAAATATCACATAAAAATGTGAAGAATTACTTTGGAAAAACTGCATCTTATTTCCACTAATCTCGGGAATAACACAAAGGACTGAGGAAAGGGAATGACATTTTTATTTTAAATGACTAACTTTTTTTTGACAGCTTATGCTGTGTGACAGATAGTATCTAATTAAATTCTCACTATGACCCTATGATGCTGATAATCTTATAACATGTAACTTTTTAAGCTAATGAGGAAACTGCAACTCAGAGAGGTTATATATTTTTTCCAAGGTCACGAAGCTCAATGTAGTGGTGATGAGAGATGCAAATCAGATTTCAAAGATAAGATTTTAACAATAAATAATACCCCCTCACCCAGTATTTTATTTTATAATCATCTATCTCATGCACCTAACCAACACTTAGTAGCAATTAGGTAATGTTGGGGAGCAAGAACTGTCCCCTCAAAGGTCCTTCTAGTTGGACTAAGAATCAAATTGACAAGAGACAGATTTACAGGAGAAAATCAAATTTAGTAGGCCTTCATATAGGGAATCGACATGGACATGGAAATTCCAAACACAATCAGGCAAAATGAGGTATACACATCATTCTGAACCAAGGAGAAGCGGGCAAGGATCTGGAAATTCAAAGGAAAGGAATCCACTTAACAGGGCAATAAGAAGAGCGGAGGTTTGGTAATTAGATGCTAGCCCTACCGTACAGATGGGTCACCCAGATAAAATTATCTCTGCTAATAACCCTTATTCTGGGAAAGACCTCCAATTTAGATTCTTCTGTGTGGTTACAGGAAGACAAAATTTCTCTTGAGCCCACAAGGTCTCAAGGGCCTTTGGCTCAAAATAATCCACGTGCCAAAGTGGCACATTAGGCAGGGGGGTTCTGTCCTGAACTCCTTCTGTAACAAGGCTTAAAGAGACCTGTGAAACTCTGGATACTGCACCCTAACTTTTTAGATTAGGATACTGAGGTCAACAACATTAATAAAATTAACTGTCCAAGGTACTATCAGAACTTAGTCTCCAGAGTGAGAAGAGAATACACAACTTGTAGCCTTATGATTTTTTTCCTCTTCAACAGAAACAGCTGCATGCTTCTTAAAGAATTTTGCCCATACTTATAACCATTTGGTAGGAAGGAAGGAAGGAAGAGAGGAAGGAAGGAAGAGAGGAAGGAAGGAAGAGAGGAAGGAAGGAAGGGAGAAAGGAAGGAAGGGAGAAAGGAAGGAAGGGAGAAAGGAAGGAAGGGAGAAAGGAAGGAAGCGAGGGAGGGGGGAGAGGAGGAAGGGAGAAGAGAAGAGAAGAGAAGAGAAGAGAAGAGAAGAGAAGAGAAGAGGAAAAAAGAGAAAAAGAGAAAAAAAAAGAGGACGGGACAGGGAGGGAGACAGGGAGATGGGAGAGAGAGGAGGAAGGGGAATGGAGAAAGGAGGAGAAGAGAGGGATAGGTAAAAAAAAAAAAAGGTGGGGGGAAGAAAGAGATGTAAAGTAAAAGAAAGAAAATGGGTTATATTATCCAATTACTAGAAAAAGCTGTCTCAATCTTTTATGCTGCTTTGGTTGTTATTCCATAATTCCATTTAAAGGCTCAAATATCATACCTCTATTGTATAAGAAAATGTGCTAGATGATTAATAGAAAGTACAAGAAGCACAAGCAATGCATCTGTCCTCATTTAACCTATGTGACAATGAAAAGAAAATTTTTTAACATATGGTCAGTGACTGAATAAAGCACCTTATATTCCAAAGTTTATGGAACTGTAGGATAAATTTTCCATTCATCTAAAACCAAAAACAAAGGGATGCACTCTTACAAAACACTAAAACAACAACGCAAATTCTCCTCTTTCTAAGATTCGAAGGGTGGAAAAAGAAACGATAATGCTACTACCAGAATTATTTGTGGCTCTTCCTTTCTCAAAAAAAAAAAAAGAGCTAAGCTATAAGTTTCAAGTTTCCATATGCTTTGTCTGAATCTCTAAACTCATTTCTCTCATGCAAGACATAAATTAACCAGCCATTTCTCTAATGCACCAGGAAAAGGCCAATGAAATGATAAACATAGCACCTAGCACAATGCCTAACGAATGGGTTGTCCCAAAATGCATTACATGAAAAAATAAATGAGTGCGTGTAGCAAAGATTTCTACCTGTTCACCAAGACTCATTTTTCCCTTTTTCCAGGGTCCTATGCTAGGTATTTCCTAGCTTGTCATGCATAACCAAAAAATGTCATGTGAGTGAAATCCAACCAATGTGAATGGAAGTAAAGCCTGTGCTATAAAACCTGTCACAATGGGGCGCCAGGGTGGCTCAGTAGGTTAAGCTTCTGCCTTCTGCTCAGGTCATGATCCTGGACTCCTGGGATCAAGTCCTGCATTTGGCTCCCTGCTCAGCAGGAAGGCTGCTCCCCGTCTCCCACTCCCCCCGCCTCCCGCTTGTGTTCCCTTTCCCACCGTCTCTCTCTTTGCCGAATAAATAAATAGAATCCTAAACAAAACAAAACAAAACAAAAAACACTCACAAGCTACCTCAAGTTCTTTCCCTCACCCTGACTGGAATAGTGATGCCCAGAATCATTTTAGAAAGCACGTGTTGAAGAGGCAAAACCCTTACCTGCCTTGATCATGGGAGAACTATGTAGATCACATGACCAACTCCCTCCCACACTCCTGGACATGGGACCACTCTGGATTTTTATGAACTTGAGAAATAAGATTCTATTTTATTGAGTCAATGCATTTTGGGCCCATTTATTGCCTCTATTTATCTTAGCCCAAATTAATGCAATGGGTAATCATCCAATTCAAGCCCCAAATCACGTTGTGGCATGTAGGTTTTACACCATATATATTCCAAATAATGAAAGAGCAAGCAACTGTTTCATTTCATACAGACAACATAAGAAACTATGACATGACCACAAAAGCTGGTGGGAACTCATCCTTCTTTTTTTTTTTTTTTTTTTTTTTTTGGAACTCATCCTTGTAAGAATCCGTTCTTTTGGAAAAAGAAACCTTTGTGTTAGCACTGTGTTTGCTTTTTTATGCAAATTTATTATCATAAATATTCTGGGAAACTTCAGTTTACTGTCCTCTTAGCTTCTTAGGTAGTTTTTTTTTTTTAGACACACAAATCTAAAATTCGTGTGCTAGTGTGCAAAGACAATGAAAACTGCCTGACCTTTCCTGTGAAGATATCAGATCTCCAGAGAGGAAAGCTTTAACAGTGCCAGGGACAACACATCCCTTGGTGACTTAACAACCCGTGTGTGGATGAAGGAGAGAGAGAAAAAGACTGTGCCTTGCAGGTATGACCAATCATTCTATTAATACTCTGTATAATGAAGCATAGTTCAAGATGGCATTTATATTAAAGGCAGTGTGCTATACAAGCTATCTGGCTATGCTTCCGATCAGAGAGAGGTGCCACCGGCAATGCTACTTTCTGTTTAAAAAGAAAAATCACTGGATATAGCATCTAGAAACTGGATAAGAGCTTTCAAGTCATTTTTTCCGGTATCTTAATACAGCTGATGCTTTCACAGTCTCAGAACTGTATACCGATGAATAATGAAGCAATCCATGGTCAGCACACAATCAAGGTGAAAGGACACAGCAAATGTTAAAAGTGGAAATATTACCTCATATTAAATGTTAATCGTACATTTTTTTTACTTACAAATGGCCCCTTCCACAAAATATACAGAGACTAAGAAATTGCAAAAATTGAGAGAGAGGAATTCTCAAGGTAAAAAAAACTTAAAAAAAAAACAAAAAAAGACAACTGCGGACAGCACTTATTCCATCCAAAATACTTTATCTCAAAGATCACCTGATGATATACAAATACTTTTTACTTCAAAGGCCAACTTCAAATCTCTCTCCTTTGAAGCCTTTCTTGAATTGCTCATAGCTCCCTGAGCCTAAAAGGGAAAGGTATTTATCTTTTGTGGGCTCCCATAACTCTTGGTTCTTACCATTAAATATATCTTCCTCCTCCTCCCCCTCATCATCATCATCACCACTACCATTAGCATTTATCTGGTACTTTCTAGGAATCTCACATAGGTCAACATTCTGATTTGGATTAGGGAACAAATAATAAAAATTTTTCTATTATAATTAAATGGTTCAACAGAAATAGAAGAATAGTGCCACACTATTTTCTATGTGGTTCGTGGATTACCGATGTCTTTAAATTTGTAGTAGAAACCCACAACACAGCCCTGGGACTACAATATCTTATTCAAAAATTAGCACTCTATTGTCATTTAGTAACAGAATAACAGATGTTTATCTCATGTTTTTATTTTTCCTGAGTAGTAGAAAATAGCTTTCCTATAAGGTAAGACATCCCTCTATGCTTCAATAGTAGCCAAATAAGAAAGGAAAATAATGTAAATATTACACTGAAAGTGGACAGCAGAGGGTTTGTAAAACCAGCTGTTCTTTTTTTTTTTTCAATTGATGTGTGTCAGGTCAGCATAAAAGGGGGAAGTTGAACATCTGGACCAAAACCAAGGCATTTAACATTTCCAAGCAATTCAGAGGCACGGATGATTTACGATGCTATTCTTGGATTTTTATCATGTGTCCTCTCACTTTATGAAATGTGGGCAGGCACATAAACCTGGTGACACTTCATGACATAAAAACAGTGATTGAAGACTGATAAAGAAGAAAGAAGAGAAGAATCATTTTAGTTTGGAGATGTTCAGAACAGGACAGGCCCCTGGGAAGATGAGTTGAATTTTGCTCCCGTGGCAGTGCCTTTCAGCAATTGAAGGAACTCTGTGTTTAGGCAATCCCCAGCCTCCTCTATCTCTAGAAAAAGCAGAATATGATCTGTAACTTAACTGATGTACCTGTGTGGCTTTTTTCGCTAGAGAAGCTGAGGCAGTCATATTATTGAGTATTGAAAGGCCCCAAGGAGAATAAGGCCACCATAATATACTTTCTATCTTCAAAATGACCCATCTCCTTCTGCATCAGGGCGGGGGGAAGTGGGGGTGGGCAGAAAAAGAAGGCTGCAAAAGAAAAGAAGTGAAGAGAAAAGGGTAAGATGACTGTGACATACCAGGGAAAACAGAAATAGCATGGCATTTTGGCAAAGCTGAAGTTTGTTCATAAATCACTTCTCTAAAATATTTCCTCTGCTACACAAAATAATGCCCCAGAAAAATATCTGTGGGTAGCAATTTCTATTTAGTGGCAAAGACACGGCATGTATTTAGGAACACTAGAAACCATCTACTGTCACCAACTTGTTGATTAATTTCAAACTCATAACTCAATTTCATAAAATCTCTTTGGACTAGAGCAGATTTGCACAATGAGTTTTTAAGACATCACATTATATGTATATCATCAGATGAACTTTTCATTTTTTAAAGTATATCACTCAATGTAACAATAATCAAATTAGTGAATTTGCTGAAGTAAGTAACAGATTATGGTATAAAATGCTAAATTATATCTAAATAAAGACACAGCATTTTGGAAAAGTCATTAATCTTTTTCTCATTTATTTTATCGATATTTCAACCAGTGACACTGGATTAGTATCTCAGGGCATGATAAATGTGATCTTTCTTTCATTTAATCATTAAATAAAAATTTAAACATTCATTTATATTTTCTGGTAGTATTTATGATAGTTTTGGCATTTAAGACTTTTTAATTTCCTCATGGTCAATCGTGTGTAATGACTAACATAAATATTTCATTGCTTCTAATAATTATTTCTCATTAGAATCGTACCCTTGTTTTTTCAAATAAGTCTTCCCACTTTAGAATGGTCCAGCAGGAATATATGATGTTCTTCACACACAGATACAAAACAAGTGAGCAACAGTTCTGAAGATTCCTAGTTATAGGGTAATACAACAGATGCACAGGTACTTACTCAGAAGAATACTGCATAGTTACAGATTTACTAATAACATTATGAAACAGGCAACATTTTAAAGTCAAGCTTTTTATATACACAGCTGATGGGACATCACAGGAAAAGAACCAGCCTTCTTTCTAGGTATGAGAGTTGAAATGCACGGCCTTCGTGCATTAACTGAAGCTCTGTCCTGGGGCCAGGGTTGGGTTATCCTGGATTTCCCTCATAGGCCAATTTATGCCATGACCTATGGACAGGAGGTTGTAAATAAATGTCCAGGTCCACCTTCTGCCTAAGGAGCCCGTTTCCTTTGCTGAATTAAACAGGCATGAACTTACAAAAAAAGAAGGAAAAAAAAAAACTTTCCTTTAGGGGTTCTAAAAAAGAGCTGCTTAATTATTCGTGCCACACAGTCTAGAGAATAAAGTCCTCCTAATCATAGCAGAAAAATCATTATTATTGATTAAAATGTCATTTCAGTCAGAGATCAGGAACCCCAAAAAAGATCATTTTTGCTTTCCAAATTAACCATAAAAAGTTTAAACTGTAAGTGAAATGCCATTCTATGCTGTTGCAATGAATTTCCAATAATAGTATCTACTTTATATTGGTTCAAAAACATTGCCTTAATTAGGCTGACCTTTAAAGAGCTTTTCTAGAACCGGAATGCTTTAAAATGCTTCCGCGTACTATATTCACATGCAATCTATCTGTCCAAATATAATTATAAAAGCTTTAAAACCACAACTTAGTATTTGTTTAAGACACCAAATATTATTTTTGTCACTTCTGCTGCCAAACATCAAAGTCCCACTTAGAAGCTATTAACAGATTTAAAATTTTTAATACATGCTTATACCAGTTGAGACTGAACATTAAAAATTGTTTTCTTGGCTGGGGGTTGGGGCTTAGGGATGTGGACAAAACCAAAAATGAAATCTTGTTTTAAGAAATCAAGCAATATCTAAGCAATGTATCCATTCTGAAGAGTGTTTAGCTTATAATCATGATACTCGTATTTGTCTAATTTTTACCTTGGCTTTCAGTGTCTACAAAACACTTCTATATATTTTATTCCATTGGAAAATCACAGTATTCCTGGGAAGTACAGAACAGTCTTCTAGCTTACAGATGAAGACAATAGTTTCAGGCAGAGTAATCATGTCACTCGTCTCTAGGTTTTTAACCAGCTACTACCCTCTGAGAGTAAGATCCTTCTCAAGCCATGTTGGGTCTAAGTCACAGTTTTTCTGACATTCAATAGGAACAACATTGCTTCCTACATCTGTCATCACTGGATGAACCTTTGAGATTAATTCCTCTAACCTCAGTGCTCCTCCTTACCTTAAAAAATTGGGGAGGTGGGGGAAGACTAAAACTAAAGTGATTTTTCCAAGGTCAAACAATTTATCAAGTCCACCTGACATTAGACCCCAGATCTGACTCCTGTTCAATTGCTCTATAATGTCCTGCCTGTTTTCTCCTTTTCCAGAACTGGATAAAAATAAAAAACATCTCTGGTCAGGCTGCGAAAGCCAGCTAGCCAGGCCTGAAAGAAAATGAAAGTGTCTTCGGAAATTCTTCCCTTTTAAAATTCATGTTTTCCAGAAAACACTAAGGCTTGGAATCTGGTGTCAAATAGCAACTATGTCCCTGACTGAGAGTTTTTGAAGAATGGGTACACTCCCTCCATGGACCTTTCAGCATTGCATGTGTCACATCCTCTGCTGACCAAGGAAGAATGTACAAATTAGCCATATACTTTATTGCCCCTTAGATCTTTTATTCTATGACATATTTCAAGCCACAATGGTCATTAGACTTTTAGTTGATCAATCACATAAAACCACTATTTTCAAAACACTTCACAAAATTATCAAATTTCTGTGGATTCAGCACCCACTGAAAACCATTTATGTCTCCTTCATGTTATTACTTTAGTCTTTTAAATGTTAAGCCTCTAAGGCATATGTCCTCAACAAAATAAATAAATAGATAAGGCTACTGCAACTGCTTGTCATCTCCCCCATCTCAACCAGGGTTTCCCGAAAGATTATTTTGGGAATGATCACATTTATGCACTTTTACTAACTCTAAGTGGGAAACATAAACCCTTATTACCAGAACCTGAATCATCACTTATACAAAAAACATGATGATTGTTTGTTTAAATGAGATGAAATTCTTATCTAAACCAAACAGCACAAAGTAATCAGATGCTGGTTTTAATCCCTCCATCGAAAATACAGGTATTTGTATGCTTCCAGGGCTTGGCCAACTGCTGTACTATCAATGTTATAATTGCATGCAGTTAATTATTTAGCATACTTCCCAATCACCACCTGTTAAAGAAAATCATTTAATGGAAATTAGCATCACATTAGCTTTGAGCTTCTATGAGGACTAACGGGAAATTTTTAATAGCCATACGAACATTAAAATTCTTCCAAGTTTTTTTCTTGGTTAATTCATTCATTCAAAAATATGTATTACATTACGATCACATGCAACACACTGGGGATACAATCTGAGTACAAAAAACCAAACAACACACCATGTTCCCTATCTTCATGCATTTTAGTTTAGTGGAAGAGGAAATATTAAATAATAATGAAACAAACACAAACATATTCATTCATTCAATATCTATTCTTTTAACGAATATTCACTATATTTACTGAGAGCCTACTATGTGCAAGGCACTATTCTAGACATTTGAGTTGTATCAGTTATCAGGCAAAATCATTGTGTTCTTTGTATTTATATTCTAGGATGCAGAGACCCACCTAGTGTTAAGTACTGGAGGAAAGGAGGAAAAAAAGAAAAAAATAGAGAAATACAAAGGGGATAAAGAGCATTGGAGTTGAGGGCAGAAATTTTTTAAAGTATGTCAAGGATAAGCTTTATTAAAAGGTGACATGTGAGTTGACTTAAAAAGGAATAAATGCCTTGTTTAAATACTACAGAACAAAGGCTTGAAAGACATGCAAGGATGTATGAGCCACGAAGAGGATGCTGGTCTTTACACCAAGGGCAATGGCAGACTTGAAAAGATTAATGGCAAGATTATTTTGCTACATTAGACAAGAGTGGAAAAGACTAGAAGGAATGAACTCAGGTACTTCCACAAATGCAGTATTCAAGATATAGAAGAGATCAGTAAGTACTCCACACATTCTCCCATTTCTGCCTCTAAATTACACCCAAGCACAACTAGACAAGCTGGATTTGAAATCTTAATACAAATATGATATCATGAAATCACTAAGTAATGCAATAACTTTCCCTATTCCTTAGCTTATTGCTTTTTTAAAAAGGCTTTTCAGGTGCAGACTGACTTGTCACTTGCTTAGGAATCTGGGTCTTCACAAATGCCTGCCTCCTCTTCTTTCACAGAAAGAGGCAGTTATGGTATCCAGCATATAATTTGAAAAACTAGTCCATAGCCACCTCCTGATTGAGAAACCTGGGAAAAAAATCCAGAATTCTACGACTCTTTGAATCTATGATAAAAACACGTTGACAGTGGTAAGCAATTAATCAGATAATCCATTCATTTATAAAAAATGTCAAAGGATTGCTGTCTTTGAGATCACCACCATATTCAGATTAAGAGAATCATTCCATAATCTACAGAACCAATTTCTCTGATGAAAAATATGCAAATGGTTCTGAATCAAATAGTCTCATTAAGCAGTTATCCTTCCAATGTTGTCAGATCAAACAGGATCTGCAGCAGCAGGGGGCAATTCATTGCTCTGTCACCTCCCCCTCCTCTTTTCTGTGCTCATTTCATTCTTTTGAAATGTCATTAAACTTGATTCTGGTACATTCTAACCTTAGGTTTTTTTGCTAGTCATTTTCATGACCATTTTATGATTTCAAGCAAAACAAAGCATCACAGTTATGAAACAGATCTCTCCAACACAATATTCTTAGTGAGGTTTTTTTTATTATTTTAATGGATTTAAGCATACCACAGAATAATGAACATTGGTCTTGTATTAAGTGCTTTTAAAGATATTAAATACCAGAAATGTATTTTATGACATAGGTCATTTGATGTGGGTAATTAACCTTGGTACTGGTCTCAGGCTGCAAATCCAGTGTGTATTAAGGAGAGCAGAGAAGATGTAGAGCCAAAAAAAAAAAAAAAAAAAAGGAGGAAGAAGAAACAAACAAACAAAAAATAACAACTACCCCCATGTTCTAGAACTAAAGGTGGTATTGGCAGTCAATTAATTAGGGCTGGGTACTTGATCAGTAAGACTCTAGACTATTACTGTATTCTGATACTACAATATCAATGAGGTAACCGATACTGTCTCTATGGAAAATTAGCGTGAAAAGAGACTGCCGACATGGACATCTGTACCCTGTATCAAAACAGTGGTAACACTATACACAGACTCAAACACTCTCAAGAGGGAAACATCATTTTACTTAGGAGAAATGATTAGACCACCATTTTACTAGTTTGGATAAAAGAAAGGAAGCTGGTTCCAAATCAGTGCAATTACTCTTTTTTTTTTTTTTTTTAATTTGTGACAAGTCTTGTAATTTCTAACATTACAGGCTAGACAGGACTCTCAGAGAAAGACCTTGTGCTTTCTTGATAATGTAAATATATTCTTAATTTCCAAGTAAGAGGAAGAAAGTATCAGGTTTCTAGTATAACCTGAACATTCTGCTACATGGGCTCACATTCAGAGGATAAAGCCAATATGTATAATGGCGGCCATCATAGTCTGCTCAAAATTAGGAACGCTGCTGATTTCTGGTAACTTTTCTAATTTCTTCAACCTCTTGCTAATCTTGCACAGCTTAAGCTTCCTCGGATAATCTCTTGCTCTTCATTTTAGCGTTTGTCATCTGATACTTAAAGGGAATAATACAGGTTGCTAAATAATAATGGCTCTGATTTTTCTTTAATTAACACAAGAACAATAGTAACAGTATAATTAGAATACTTACAGGGGCAATCAAATAATTCTTATCTCCTTTCTGAGTAAGAGTTTAAAATGCTGGCTTTCCAAAACTCAAAAGAAATGGGAACAATGCCTTTGTTTTAAAAATCAGCAAATCACTATTTTTATTGGCATGTTTCCCTACTTTGGCCTTAAGATTAGCTTAACATAGAAAAGTTTAATTCACTCTCCAACTTTACATTAGCATTTTCCTCTTCACTTCCTTATATTGCTTGATGTGTGACTGCAAGTTATCAGAGAAGATTTTGTTTTGTTTTGTAGTCATAACCTTACACTTCAATATTGCAAAAATGACTTCCTAATACAAAGATTTCATAGTCTTGCACTCCAAGCAATTAATTCTGTTATTATTTAAGAAAATGTGATGAACCCAGTCCATTTATATTTCATATCTTAAGTAACCATCCATAATACATAGAATTCATAGTTATTAGAAAATAGCTTCATAATGTACAGGTTTAGAGATGCTTTGGCAATAATGGCAACTCATTCATTAGTTCTTATAAATTGGTGCAGTGTCAAAATAAATGGCAGGAAAACTTAGAGATCAAGTAGGTTGCAAAAGGGTGGTTCAAGTAAAGTAATGGTTTTGAGTCCCCTTAGGTGCATGTGCACGTATATCCATATATAACTTCAGACTATCTGGGGACGCCTGGGTGGCTCAGTTGGTTAAGTGTCTGCATTCAGCTCAGGTCATGATCCGAGGATCCTGGGATCAAGACCCCACATCAGGCTCCTTGCTCGGTGGGGAGCCTGCTTCCCCCCCTCCTTCTGCTTGCTGTTCCCACAGCTTGTGCTCTAACAAGTAAATATAATCTTTTTTACAAAAAAGAAATTATGAAAAAAATTTCAGACTCTCTGAAAACATAGATGAAAAAGAAGTCTCAATATAGGAAGTAGGAAAAAGAGATAATGTGGTTATATTAGCATATTTTTAAATGCTGAATTATAAGACCACAGTAAATCATTAAGTTGGTTCTTGCTTAAATATATCTGTAAGTTCTATAGAAAAATAATAGTGCTGTGAATCCTGAGGTTAAGTTTAATGATTTAATGATACTCAGTAAGGCCAAGTGGGTTAAAGGCTCAAATATTCACTTTTAGGAGCTAAAGACAAAAAAGTTTCAACGTGTTCTCTATGCTAAAAAAGGGAAAAACTCAGCCCACAGCCAAGTGAGATTTTTACACCGGTAGAACGATATTCTACCCTAGTTATCCACTATACATCATAAGTATATTAAAGCTTGTTATATTTTCAAGGGTAGATTGTGTTATTATATTCTTAAAAATAATCTAAAAATATGTTAGGGGGTAATTTAAGCTTTCAAATATGGCTTTGTAATTTGCCTTTGAATATTTTAAATTAAAAATCTGGAAAAGCAACTTAAGTATTTTGCATGTCACACCCAGGAGGTTTTCCCAAAAATAATGAAGTGTGACACGGAGAAATCTAGTATTTTTTCTTCTGTAAATTTGTGTATTTTCTATGATATTTTTAGTTTTTGTTTTATTTTTATGCTAGAAACTACTCTTTGGTTATATGGCATTTAGTCTCCTATCAGGACATCCCTATATACACAGATGCTTAATAAATGTTAGAAAATCAAATTCAAACATACCTAGATGGCCACATATACTAAATTTGAAGGAATATCATACGAAGTATTTATACCCTATTATTTGGGGTTTCTACAAACTATAGCTAAGCATGAATATTTTCAACTTAAAATCTTTGGATACAACTTATTAAATATGACATTCTTTAGCTATTAAAGTTACGTAAGCATAGTCAACAAGATAACGCTGATAATAAAGCCTCAGAAAGATATGACTTTGAATCCAAGTTTCAAGAAGAGACATAGAATGTGTCAAGGTAGATTTTGTACCCATCTTTTATTTTTTAACAAAGATGATCATTATAACAGAAGAAAACGTGTTATGAATGAAAAAAAAAAGTACAGATTTTAGGTCAAAATCCCCAAATTTAGATCATAGTGTTTAATCTCTTGTGCATCACTTTTAAAAAGACTTTAGATACAAACTTAGAACTTTATTGAATTAATTTTCTGAGCTCTTACTTATTATACGATGTAGTATTTTTTCACCTGTTTTAATTTACTTCTCCTGAAAGGCTAAAGCCAACAAAGGAAAGGTTTTCCAAACACAGACTTCCAGGGAAGAAAGTAGAGGTAGAGTTGAGTTGAGAGTTAAGGCTCAAAGAATAAGTTAAAAATATCATTCAATCAAAACTACTTTAATTCATGATGAAGTTGCCATGTTAGGGATAGACATACTTTACTGTCTATCAAAAGGCCCAACACAGACAGATTTTTTTTTTTTTCCCTAGCATTGGAATAGATTACTTTTCTTCACAGTGCACTATACCTAAGTGACTTCTAATGTGTGTTTAAGAGGCACAGTTTATAAAATTATTTATATTTAAACTTCAGAATCATACTGGGCATGGCAAGATGTTCATATGATAGAAGCACAGGGGAACTAGGAGAACAGAATCTCACTCCTCATCTCAGCCTCACTTTGGCAAATAGGTTCACTAAGGGATTAGAAGGCAGAAATGACAGCACTCTCTTTACTTTTTCTCTCCATCCCTTCTCTTTCATTACTTGTTCCTTTATTATTAAGTGGGTAGAGCAAATTTGAAAAGATACATTTGAATTTAATGTAATTCCATGTCATTAAGATTACTTTTACTGGGTCTAAGAATTAGTGGAAAACACAGTAAGAACAGATATGAGAAAGGTAAACTGAGTCATGGACACTGGACATCAAGACTGGACTCTATTTTACAGATAATGGGTGAATATTTTTATTCACCTGCGAGACTAAGCAAAGTTGTGTTTCAGGAAGCTGAATCTTTAGAACCAAATGAGGAAGTACAGATGAAAGGAAATGCTAGACTGAACCAAGCAAGGTAACTTGACATTGAGGAGGAGAAAAGACATAGTAGATATATTGTTACCTATATTTAGAACAACTGTTTTGAATGCCCTTGCAGTCTTTTCTTCATCATAAAATAATATTACACTAAATAACTACTGTAGTAGCATCTCTCCACATTGAATATCTAGAAATCTGCTTAAGTCACAAAGTGAAATACACACTATATACTTAACATTGTATTGTAACTTCCTTATCCCCAAAGGATAAATGAAGGTTTGAAAAATGTCTACAGTACAAAGTTAAATTGTATCATTATTCATAGTATTTTGTGGACTATGAAAATAGTATACTTGAGGCAAACCAACACACACACACACACACACATGAAGAAATTATAAGACAGTATTGTCATGGCAATGGCCTAGATTTACCATGGAGTTGTCTCTCTTAAAAAGAGTAACAATAGAATTTTCTTCCTTGACTTTGTTGTAATAACTAATAGGTACTTTTGATTACCAGGAAACCAAAATTCATAGGATCAGATTTTGCATACTTTTTCCTTTTATTTGCAGCTTCCAAAACAAAATGCAGTACATTATCCATTGACTTGGTTTAGTTCTTAAGCAAGGCCTGAATTATAACTATTCAACTGTCCTTCAAGGATTCAGTCAGATTAAAAGAGATCTAGAGTGGCTATGTTGTCAAAAATGCTAGAAGGTTCTTTCAAAATGATCTAACTCAGGCTAACGTTTGAGAGTTTTGAAAATGGAAATTCTATTATCATCACTCAAAGATTCCAGTAACAGCCCCTCCCCATCTGACATGACAGCACTTTGTGGTCCCTGAAAATAGGAAGAAGAGAAACAAAATAGAATAAAGAGAACAAGTGCAGCAACCATGATGATATTATCATGGCACTTTCCGATTTATTGGCTTGTTATCAGACACTGTACTAGGCACCTTAAAAATATCCTGACAACCACCTGAGAGAAATATTTCCCTTTTACAGAAGATGGCTCAGTGGATCAAAGAGCTCAAGTTACAATGCCACAGGTGGGATTACAGCAGTGGAGTTGCAATCTAGGGCTGTCTGATTTCCAAACTTAATTTAGTTGAATTCTGCCATGTTATCCACACAACACAAGGTTAAGGAGTAACATTGAAATATCATAGCATCCTGTCTAAGCAAAGCTCTGGCTCTTAGATGGCTGGAACGTTAAGTTGCCTAGTCTGTTATAAATATTCCATTCTTCAGTGATCATTAAGAAGCGATCATATAACTGGAAATATGCAGTACGCATTATTTACTTTCTATTTGTAGGAAATCATCTACATTAAGGCTATAGATTATGCGTTACCTTACTATTTATTGTTTCAGTCGTTGGCAGAATTACTACATTCTGTGCTTTATGAAGCTTGCTATCAATACCACCTTGAAGATGACTTTAAATTTT
>CM052898.1:37847238-37876320 GCA_028534135.1 Potos flavus | reverse complement strand
GATGTGGGACTCGATCCCAGGACCCTGGGATCATGACCTGAGCCGAAGGCAGCCGCTTAACCAACTGAGCCACCCAGGCATCCCTGAACTTCAGATTTTTTTAATCAAATAAATAAATGTTAAAACCTCCCTGTGGAAAAGATTCTGAGTATCAAAGAAGAAAATGTGTTTATAAGGAATAGGAAAGTGCCTGGCTCATCCTAAGTACTCAAAATATGTAAGCTGTTATGCGTGTAAACTCTCCCGTTTCTATTGAGTAAAACTCAACGTCATTCAGTTAAGGGAAGATCATTGTCCTTGTGGAGAAGTAAATTCTCACCATCCACATGAGGAAGACTTCCCAGCATTGTGGGAAAAAAACACAACTCTGAACTCAAGAATTATGCTTTGGGTGAGCATGTGATTCTGGACAAGTCATTAAACACTTCTGAGCCTAAATTTCCTCAACCACAAAATGAGAGATCTGGCCTGGAATTTACCTGGAGCTCTTTTTACTTATTGCCTTCTATGAGTTTACTCTTTCCAGTTTGATCACTAAACGATTTCACATTTATGGCAAGAGTTACACTATATGGTTCTATATGTAATAAACACAACTTGAGCTTCGGCTGTCAACATGTTTGAGGTAAACTCAATAGAGGAACTTTTAAAAACAAAGCATTACTAAGACATGGAACCATTATATTGCACAGAAATGCAAGTGTATGTTAGACCATTTCTTTTTAGGCTATATCATGATTTGGGGACTAGTTAAGCTTTGCTATAATATTCTAGGAAGGTCAATGGCTTAATGTATTAAAGTTTTCTCTCTCTCTTCTATAAAGTCTGGTGCCATTTGACTGCTTTGCTTCCCATTTTTCTCTGTTACATTTGCCTTGCTTAAATTTTTGTTGGATAGTAAGATAGAGTTTGTTTGTATGTTTGTTTTGAAGAGACATAGATAGTTCCTAATTAAATTCAACTTATAAATATCAATTAAATACTGACTGAGAACTGTTAATTTCTAGCTATTTCAAGAAAAAATTAATGATGAAATATTGAGAGTTTTATGCCCTCAGTGAATAACAGCTTTAGAAGTGCCTTGAAGAAATCACCACCCGCAGCATCCTATTCCATTTATGCTTTATTTAGGCATACTTATTATGACTTTATTATAGTACATACCTCTCTACAGCAACCACTTCTTTTGTTTAAGATTATTAGCATTAGGACAAATTTGCCCTTGTATACCTATGATGCTCCTTTTATTTCATTGCTATCAACCACTTGGTGGAGATTTTTATTTTCCTGCTATTTTTCACCCTGTGAAGTACAGATGAGGTTAAGAGGATTATTCAGCAGCTGTGTCCAACCACCTGCACTCCAAATCCTTGGTTTTCAAGCCCTTAAGAACACTGCTGTGGATACCTTAGGTTCTGTCATTATCAACAAGGTTAATCCCGCACTTCCCTAAGACTTGGCATCCACCTACTTTGAAGATAGCTGTAATTATGGCTCTCCTTTAAAAGCTTCATTCTTCCAGCAAGGTAAAAATCTTACCTCTAATCTTTTATTTCAAAGGTGGATTAAAAGGTAAAATAACCACGGCCACTTCTCTAAGGCACATTCAGTCCTTGACCTTTGAGACAAATGTCTGTCTCACTTCGAAACAGATTTTAATGGGAAGCCTAGATTTCTGTAATTTGTCCATGTCCTGCCCCCCACAGGCTCACCAGAGATATATTAACATCCTCCTGTTGTGTGATATTTCATCCTGTGCAGATAAAGTTGACTGTTTCCTTCCAGTTTCTCTGCACAGTTCACCAAGTTTAAGCTTCTCCCATTTCTCTAGCTTGTTTCTGGTTGTTTGTTTCAATGTACTTGGTGCATTATATTGGACCATCAGCACTACATCTGAAATCTTATGCCACTTTGTATTTGGATGTCTTCCCTAGGTAATATTATCTCAGTCCAAGTGTTTGTGAAATTGGAGCTATGCTAACAGTTTGTAGACAGTCTATCAGTTCTTGTAAGCCTGTATTTTTAATAAATTTTCTGCATAATCTTCAGATAAATAGATCATCTTTATTTTTTCCTTAAAATTTATGTGGCTAAAAGGAAACTGACAGCAACTCATTGGCCTTTGGCTAGTATCTATTAGCCTATCTTTGTGATGCTCAAATCCTGAAGTCTATGATTTTAGGACCACTTTTAAATAGGAGACTCCAAAGCGTATTTTACATGATCTTTGAAATTTACATTCCTTCACTACATGTGTAATTAGAAGGGTGATTCTGTACTAAATAATCTAAAGACTTTGTTTTGTAATTTTGACAAGCTACCATATGTCTTAATATAAACATGGCAAGATAGAAATGTACTCTATTTTCTTTTTTTTCGTATGATGAAAGAAATAACCAAGGCTTACTCTAGAAGCTCTCTTGAAAAAGTATACTATAGCAATCAACAAATGCTTAATTTAATGTTACCTTTTGAGACCCTTGCAATACTAAACTAATTTCATTCAATCCATAGATTTAATCTACAGATTGATGGTTCTTTAAACACAGTTACTTATAAAATAACACAAACTAAATTTGGTTAAGACATAGTTTTTCAGTAACATATGTTAAAAATAATTCAGCTAGAAATAATCACATAAATATCAGAAGAGCGGAAGTGAAGTTTGGTCTTTCCTAAAAACATGTCCCTTCTAAACATGCTTAGCTGAGAAGAGACTCCATTTACTCAAGTCCCTGAATCCCAGACTTTTACTTTATAGATGAGAAAACAACGAAGTTTAATGATTTCTGTAACATCACACATTTGGTTAATATCAAAATAGAAAACAAGACAGGAGACCTGATATTCAATCTGATTTATCTTCCCATTAGTTCATGTAGAAAGATGTTTCACAGAGTCATAGGCTCATTGTGGAAAATGTAATTTGGGCACCTTTTTTTTTTTTTTTTTTTTGATTTATTTATTTATTTATTTGACAGACGGAGAGAGATCACAAGTAGGCAGAGAGGCAGGCAGAGAGAGAGGGGGAAGCAGGCTCCCTGCTGGGCAGGGAGCCCGACGCTCGATCCCAGGACCCTGAGATCATGACCTGAGCTGAAGGCAGAGGCTTTAACCCACTGAGCCACCCAGGTGCCCCTGGGCACCTTTTCTTACAGGGAAGAAAGTAGATTCTAGAAACTGCCAGTTTTAAAAACATGGTAGACTTGGCTAATGCAGACCAATGCCCACCTAAAAACACAGATTAAAAAATGAATAAAATATAACAAAAACAATAGACTGAAAAATTCTGCCACGTTTAAACAAATGAAAGTGAATCCTGATGATATAAAGGAGCAGAGGAATCAAAGACTAAATAAACAGAAAGTTTCAGTTACTATGGGGGTAGTTCAGAGCCACACAGGTCCATGCTGTGGGTTCGAGGAGTGGTAAAGCAAGGTACTAATGCCACATTAAATACTGGGCCACAGGGAGATAGATCTGAAACTTTTAAATAAAATATGGATCCCCTAAATCGATGAATGCAAACTAAAAAAACTATGTAAAATAACCTCAAGAATGAGTAAAAAATCTTGCTATCTGCCCTGGAGTTAAGGTATCCCCTACAAGAAATTGAAACCTCAAGTGTTTGTCAACCTTGAGTATATGATCTAAATGTATAATACTCATGAAGCATAGGACATTAACACAAAAAAAATGGTTAATATAAAAAAAAAAAAAAAAGGTCTGGGACTCTTTAAATTCCAGGACCTTGATAAAAGCAAAAGCAATGCTACCTCTTGGAGCTTTCTTTACAGGGTACACAGTGTTCTCACAGGAAAAAAAAAAATCTACTGTGAGCTCACAATGAAAAATTCTAAATTACATGAGAAAAAAAATAAACTATCACAAAAACCAATCAGCTGGCACATTAAACAGAATATGCATTAGAAGCACTAGAAATAATACAAGATTATGAACTTGAATAGAAAATAAAAGTGGTTAAAATGATTACAGATAAAAAGGAACTGAATCCATAATAAGGCAACAGAATGTTGTGATTAAAAACAAAACTAGAAAGATAAACCAAATGGAACTTGTAGAAATTTTAAAAATACGATAATTGAAATTAAAAAAATAACCCAAACATTTAGGGTTGTACTTAAGTCCTTTTCACAAATATTCTGGTTCTCCTGTATGTCCAGGCATATGTTAAGATTATATTCCCTGCACCTTAAGATTATATAGTCATTCACAGTCAAGTAAATTCTTTTTTCAAAGAAATGTGGGCAAAAATGATGTGCAGATACTGGGAAGAACCTCTCAGACCTAGTTCATGATTCCACAGATTTTCTTAACTTTGCTTCACTAATCATGGAAGCATTCTCCAGTGGCAACTTCATCAATAGGACATTCTGAATAAATATAACAGATTTTGCCTGTTAACTTGCATTGGTCAAGTAACATGGGGGAGAAAAAAACTGTTGTTGTTTTAGCCCATGAGATTTGGGGTCATTTGCTAATGCAGCGTAAACTAGCTATCTTTATTGATTAAAAAAAAAAAATTAAATGGCAGAGTAGACACTGATGAAAGCAGAATTTAAAAACTGGAGGAGAAAATTGAGGAATTTTCCCAGAATACAAAATGGAGATGTAAAGAAATAAGAAATAGGAAAGGAGTCATGGATAGGATAAATAAATGGTACAAAATATGTGTGATTAGATACTTAGAAAAGGGTAACAGACAAAAAGTTGAATATCAACATTCAAGTAATGGTAAAAGAATTTTACAAGACTGCAAAAAAGGGAATGTGTCTTCAGATTGAAAAGTTGAGTATTACATAAGAAAAACTAAAAATAAATGCATAATTGGACATACTGTAATGAAACTGCAAAACCCCAAAGTCTTAAAAGGAAACACAGAAAAACAGATCACATAAAAACATCAATTTGACTCATAGAAAACTCAATTATCTACAGTAATAAAGAGTTGAAAACAATGGAACAGTATCTTCAAAGTACTGAGAGGAAAAAAACATCAACTAGGAATTGCTAACCTAGTTTACTATTATTCACAAATAATGGTAAAGCATAGTATTTCATGATAAAATTAAGAATTTCCCATTAAGAGAACCTGCTAAGAGAATTATTTCATACATATCTTGAAAGTAACTTGAACTCAAAGGAAATGGAATGCTGGGAGAAATGATGAGCAATAAATTGGCACAACATATAGGAAAATATGTGTGAGTTAAGTCTTGACTATATTAAATGTAACAATAATAATTACCAATTGGAAGAAAATAAAGTTGATTTAAATACTACATTTATGTATATGACAATAACTTGGAACTTTGGGTGGTACAATTATAGTTAAATAATTTTGGTTTTGTTTACTAATGTTAAATTCAACATTGCTAAATTTCTAAAATTTGGAAACTTACTAGAAACAGAAATACAGTGCAAAATAATAAAAAAAAAGGAAGGAATAGTGGAATAATGAAAAACAGTCCATAAGAAGGTGGCAAAGAAGAAATATGGAGAAACAAAAAAAAAAAGCGACATAAAATGGAAAAAACATTAAAATATTTCAGTATTAAAAATAAATACAAAAATAGAAATCCACTGATAAAAGCAGAAAACAAATCAAACAGAAAAATATAGCTGTATGCTATTAACAGGAGACATGCTTAAAATGACACATAAGAGTTAAAAACAAAGTAGAAGAGAAAACTCCAAGCAAATGGTAATTTAAATAAAGCAGCTACAGCAGGTATGGTAATGTTAAAATCATATAAAATAAATATTAGGTTCAAAAGCGTTATTGAGAACAAAAAGAGAAAAGTCCATAATGATCAAAAAGTGAATTCACCACACCAAACAAAGAACAAAACAGAAAAATTTGATGTTCATTCATCAAGTTAGCCTCCCCCCCACACGCACACAAAATGTTAGCAGTGATGCAGAACCATAACCTGTGTATCTTTTTCTTACTTTATTTTTATTGAAGTGTAGTTGGCATACAATGTTATATTCGTTTCAGAAATACAAAATAGTGATTTGACAAGCCTATATGTTATGCTATGTTCACCACAAGTGTAGTTAGCATCTGTCACCACAAAACATTACTAAAATACCACTGACTATATTCTTCATGCTGCACCTTTTATCCCGGGACTTATTCATTCCATAACTAGAAGCTTGTACCTCCCAGTACCCTGCACCAATTTGTCCATCCCCCCTACTGCCCTCCCTTCTGGCAATCATTAGTTTGTTCTCTGTATTTATTGGTTTGACTCTGCCTTTTGTTTGTTTATTCATTTGTTTTTTTTTATAGATACCACATATAAGATAAATCATATGGTATTTGTCTTTCTCTTATTTCACTTAGCATAATACTCTCTAAGTCCACACATGATGTTGCAAATGCAAGAAATCATTCTTTCCTGTGGCTAAGTAATATTCCAATGTGTGTGTGCGTGCGTGTGTGTACATCTTCTTTATCTATTATTTATTGATGGATACTTGGGTTGCTTGGTTGCTTTCATACTTGATTACTTTGGCTATTGTAAATAATGCTGCAATAAACAGGGCTGCATAATCTTTTTGAATTACTGTTTTTGTTTTCTTTGCATAAATACTCAACATTGGAATTACTAAATCATAAGTTATTCCTTTTAATTTTTTGAGGAAACTCTGTACTGTTTTTCACAGTGGCTGCAACAATTTACATTTTTACCAATAGTGCATAAATATTCCTTTTTGCCACATCATCACTAACATTTGTTATTTCTTGTCTTTTTTATTCTAACCATTCTGACAGGTGTCAGGTGATATCTTGTGGTTTTGATTTGCATTTGTCTGATGATTAGTGATGTAGAGCATCTTTTCATGTGCCTCTTGCCCATCTGTATGCCCTCTCTGGAAAAATGTCTATTTGGATCCTCTGCCTATTTTTTAATTGGATTATTTGTTGTCTTAGTGTTAAGTTGTATGAATTCTTTGTATATTTCAGACATTAACCCCTTATCGGATATATCGTCTGCACATTAACTTCACTCATTAAGTAGACTGTCTTGTTCTGTTGATGGTTTCCACCACTGTGCAAATTTCTATTTATTATAGTCCCGATAGTTTTTGTTTTTGTTTCCCTTGCCTGAGGAGACATATGGAGAGCAATGTTGCTAAATGTCAAAGAAATTACTGACTGTGTTTTCTTCTAGGAGTTTTATGGTTTCAGGTCTCACATTTAGGCCTTTAATACATTTTCAGTTTTTGTCTATAGCGTAAGAAATGGTACAGTTTCATTCTTTTGAATGTAGCTATCCAATTTTCCCAACATCATTTGTTGAAGACACTATTTTTCCCCCACTAGATATTCTTTTCCGCTTTGTCAAAGATCAACTGACCATATAAATGTGGATTTATTTCTAAGTTTTTTATTCAGTTCCATGATCTATGTGTTTTTGTGCCAGTACCATACCGTTTTGACTACTAAAGCTTTGTAATATAACTTGAAGTTCAGAAGGGATGTCTCCAGGTTTGCTTTTCTTTTTCAAGATTGCTCTGGCTATTCGGGGTCTTTTGTGTCTCCATAGATATTTTAGAACTGTTTGTTCTAGCTCTGTGAAAAATGCTGTCGGTATTTTGATAGGGAATGCATTAAATCTGCAGATTGCTTTTGATAATGTAGGATTTTAACAATATCAATTCTTCCAACTATGAGCACGGAATATCTTCCCATTTGTGTCAATGTCTTCAATTTCTTTCATGAACATCCTTTCATTCATTTAATAACCTGTTTCTCTATCATTGCATTCTTTTCATAGCACCTAACACAATCAGTAAGTGTTTTTTTACTTGTTTATCATCTATCATCTGATATATCAAACTCAAAAGTTGAGGGGACCTACATATTTTATTTGCCGACATATCACCAGAACTTAATATAGATTCTGACATATAGTTATATCCCTATATGCATACTAGTTATATCCCTATATGCATACTTGTTAAAAGAACAAATGACCCCAACTGATATTCCAACTATTCCCCATAGCATAATCCTTCCTGTTATCCACAAAGAAAAAGATACAACAGCAATTGTATCAAATGGAGCAATTCATACAACCATCTTTTCATAATTAAGATTAAAATTTTCTGGAGTGCCTGGGTGATTCAGTTGGTTAAGCATCTGCCTTCAGTTCAGGTCATGATCCCAGGGTCCTGGGATCCAGCCCCCTTGTGGGGCTTCCTCCTCAGCAGGGAGTCTGCTTCTCTCTGTGCTCCTGCCCCTGCTTCTGCTCTCTCTCTACTCTCTCTCTCTCTCAAATAAATAAAATCTTAAAAAACAATAAAGATTAAAAGTTTCTGCTTAATGTTATAATCTATAATACGCTGTACTGAATAACTCAATCATCTTCTATATTTCTAGACTATGATTTTAATTTCAATTTCCAAAGACAAAGTTAAAAAAAGAACACTCTATGTTCTAAAGGAAAAAAAAAAACATAAATAATAAAAATTGATGGACCATTGAATTGTCCATTTTCAGGCAGTGGTTTATTTTCTTGGCAGCAATTTAAATTGCATTCAAAACCACACGCACACAGCAACATTTTAATGTAAGGCCACAGGGATGTGTTCTCTTTATTCTAACATTATCCTCATGATATGTTAATACTCTTCTCTCAGCACAGGTAATGTTACCTCTGCTAGGGAAGGCTCTGTCGACTATCAAGAGAAACAAAAGAAGAATAAAAATCATGTTTCTCTGTTAAATATTTCCCTACTATATCAAAAGTCCCTCAGGGGCTGATTAAATTCATTAAGTGCTAGCAGAAATTCTAACCATTGTTTTCTTTCTGGCCAAGATGCTAGCACAGGAAAAACCAACCTTGGGACAGTTGGGCTGCCCACAATATAATGTTATAGCCTAAAATTTACAGCCAAGTAACATTCATTTAAGAAGTATAAATTATAGACGCCCTGTCTTATAACTGACACTAGGATCAGTACTTGGCATACTCTTCGTAGCTCTTGCAATTACCCAACAAAATGACTATTAGAACCCTTACTTTATAGTTTGAGGAATCCGAGGCTTACAGAGATAAAAATTGAAAGCATTCAAATGTTTACCCATCTCTGTCTGCCTCCATCACTCATAACTTTTGTATTAAACCATTAATCCTTAAAATTAGAAACTTAACTTGGTCTTTGGCCTGAGAGGACACGTCAGGACTTTTAGGAAGACAGTATATACTGATTTGAATAACAACCTACGGAGTCTGTCTATTTTGTTACATCTCCTAGTCACTTTATCTGAAGGAGAAATTTTGTCTTCTTAAAACAAGCATTTCATACTCTATTACTATATTGAGATATACTTCACATATAAAATTCACCAGTCACTACACAATTCAGTGATTTTTAGTATATTCACAAGGTCAACAACTATCACCACTATCTAATTTGAGAACATAGTTAGTTATCACTCCAAAAAAGAAATCCTGTGCTCATTAGCAGTACCCCCCATATTCTCCTCGGCCCTTAGTCCCTAGAAACAACTATTATACTTTTTATCTCTATAGTTTTGTCTATTCTGGACATTTCACATAAATGAAATCATTTATGTGGACTTTTGTGCCTGGCTTCTTATAATATTTTCACATTTCCTCCATGTTTTAGCATGTATCAGTATGTAATTTTCCCAGTTTTAATTGACTAATATCTAACAAAAGATGAAAATTACTTCTACCAATGCAGAGAAAAAGAATGTAATTATTTTCTTTCATTTTTCTTGCTGTGTGTACTTAGACTAAATATTGTGGTGTTAACAAAACAAATTTACATGCTGTAAGCCTAAATATTGTGGTGTTAACAAAACAAATTTACATACTGTAAGCCCTCAAATATTACAGTTTCCATTTTGCTGATGGGAAAAAAATGAGTCTCGGAGAAGTTAGTTCACCAGCTCCAATATCAGAGCAGAAATTTAAAGCACAGGACTCTGAACATACAGCCAAAATTATTTTCTCTTAGTTGATAGATATATGACAGGAACAACTAAATGGCCCATTCAGCCACTGAACCTATGATCTTTGGTTCACCAGAGACAGACTCTCAGAAGCTGAGCTAAGCTTCCACATTTTATCAATCCAGAAGTCTTTGTGCAGCTGAGGATACTGAACTCAAGGGTCTTTCAGGGCCAAATAGGTAGCAAATGAAGTGGCATGATAAACTGGAGAAGGAAGGAGGCAGCTGCTGCCCAGGAAAGCCCTCCTGTCATCTAGGAGTGCAAGACTGGGGTAGGAATGTATTCTGATTTCTTCTAAGAGAATCTGGAAATCATCATTATATCTGAAGCTGAATTTTCAAGTGTTGGCAACAATTAAAACTTTATCATTTTGCAATTAAAAGGTAAAAAACAACAAACAAATGCGTGAACCAACAGAACTCTGTTCTGAAGCTGTTCTTATCCATAAGCTACCACTTTTACAACCTGTGGTGGAGGACAAAGGGCTAGAACACCTGGAGGTAGTGCCAGAGCCTTCCTTAAGGACAACCAAAAGGGGATCATTACAATTTGAAAGAACCTGACCTCCTCCTGCCTTTCAGTCTTAATTTTGGAAAGGTCCAACAACATTTTTTTGTTTGTTAAAGTATAATTGAGATACAACATTTTATTAGTTTCAGGTGTACAATGTAATGATTCAACATTTGTATACATTGCAAAATGTTCACCACATTAAGTCTATTTACCACCTGTCAGCATACGCAGTTACAACATTTTGTTTGTGACGAGAACTTCTAAGATTTATTTTCTTGTTTTCTTTTTAAAGATTTTATTTATTTATTTGACAGAGAGAGAGAGAAGATCACAAGTAGGCAGAGGCAGGCAGAGAGAGAGGGGGAAGCAGGCTCCCCTCTGAGCAGACAGCCCGATGCGGGGCTCGATCCCAGGACCCTGAGATCATGACCTGAGCTGAAGGCAGAGGCTTTAATCCACTGAGCGACCCAGGCGCCCCTAAGATTTATTTTCTTATTCAAATTTGCAATTCAATATTATTGATGACAGTCCCCATGCTGTATATTAAATCCCCATGACTTATTTATTTTATAACTGGAAGCTTGGTTTAATATATATATATATATATATATATATATATATTTTTTTTTTTTTTTTTTTTAAGATTTCTCCACTCATTTTTAGAGAGAGAGAGAAAGCATGTACATGAATGAGCGTGGGGAGGGATAAAGGAAGAGGGAGAGAATCTCTAGCAGACTCCCCACTGAGCATGGAGCCAGAGGCAGGGCTGGAGGTAGGGCTTAATCTCAAGACCCTGAGATCATGATCCCAAGATCATGACCTGAGCCAAAACCAAGAATCAGATGTTCACCAATTGAGCCATCCAATGCCCCTATAACTGGAAACTTGTAATTCTTAATCTTCTTTACCTAGCTGGCCTTTCCTCAAGCCTCCCTCCCTTCCGGCAACCAACCTATTCTCTGTATGTATGAGTTTGGTTTGGGTTTGTTCGCTATTTTTTTTTTTGCTCTTTGAATTCCAGCTATAAGTGAAATCATACAGTGTTTGTCTTTCTCTTTCTGACTTATTTCACTTAGCATAATACCCTCTAGGTCCACACATGATGCCATAAATGGCAAAATTTCATTCTTTTTTATAGCTGTATAGAATTACAATTGTTTGTGTCTGTGTGTATATATATATATATATAAACATATATGCCACATTATTTTTAAAGATATTTTTTATTTCTTTGATAGAAGGGGGATAGGGAGCATAAGCAGGGGGAGCAGCAGAAGGACAGGGAGAAGCAGGCTCCCCACTGAGCAGGAAGCCTGATGCAGGACTCGATCTCAGAACTCTGGGATCATGACTGGAGCTGAAGGCAGGTGCTTAACCAATTGAGCCTCCCAGGCGTCGCTCAGCTTGAATTTTTAAAAATTTTTTAAATATGCCATTTTTTCTCTTGCTTTTCTTCATTCTATTCCTTCTTTCAGAAATATATTGTTCTTCTCAACCCGTACCCTTCTCCCATCTTTCATCAACTCTTTATTGCTAACTAAAAACTTAATGTTTAAGGAAGGCTTCTATGGTTTTTCTTCTATGGGTTAAGTTTTCCTCCAGTGCCAGTATCAATGTGGACAACATGAAAATCACATGGTACTTGTAATTGCTTGAACTGCCCTACTAAGGCAGTGATGATACTGTTTTTTACATCATAGTATTCAGTCCTCAGTAATTATCCATGGAAAGAATGGAGTATATAATGGCATCTTTTGTGTTCCAATTCCACTGTTTTTAAAAGTTTAAGGTGTTGAAATCATACTCAATGACAAAAAGCTGAGAGCTTTACTCTTAAGATTAGAATCAAGACATAAATGCAAACTCTTACTACTGAACTTCAGCATAGTATTGGAAGTCCGAGCCAGAACAATTAGACAAGAAAAAGAAATGAAGGCATTTAATTAGAAAGGAAGATATGAAATGATCATTATTTACAGACGACATGATTTTATATGTAGAAAACCATAAAGAGTCCACCAAAAAACTGTGAGACCTAATAAATGAATTCAACAAGGTTGCAGGGTACAAAATCAGTAGAAAAAAATCTTTTGCATTTTTATACACTAACAATGAACTATCAAAGAGAAGTTAAGAAAATAGTCCCCTTTGCAATTGCATCAAAAAGAATAAAATGCCAAAAAAAGAGAATAAAATGCCAAGAAATACATTTAATCACAGAGAAGAAGGACTTAAATACTGAAAACGAGAAGAATTAATATTGTTAAAATGTCTATCCCTCCCGGAGCAATCTACATATTCAGTGCAATTCTTATCAAAATTCCAAAGGCATTTTTCTCAGAAATAGCACAGAAAAGATTAAAATTTGTATGGAACCACAGAAGGTCCTAAATAGCCAAAGCTATCCTCAGAAAAAAAGAACAAAGCTGGAGGCATCACACTCTGTGATTTCATACAGTACTACAAAGCTACAGCAATCACAACACTTTGGTAATGGCATATAAACAGACAATTAGATCAGTGTAACAGAATGGGAGGCCCAGAAATAAGCCCCCATACGTATATGGTCAATTCATGACAAAGGAAGCAAGGAAGGAGAGTCTCTTTAATCAACAGTGTTGGGAAGACTGAACAACCACATACAAAAGAGTGAAACTAAAGTACTATCCTCCATCAAATACAAAAATTAACTCAAAATCGATTAAAGACTTGCATGTAAGACCAGAAACCATAGAACTCCTAGAATAAAAAATAGGCAGTCATCTCCTTGACATTGTTCTTAGCAGCAATGTCAAGGAGATTGACACTTGGATCTTACTCCAGAAGCAATAGTAACACAATCAAAAGTAAACAACTGGGACTACATCAAACTAAAAAACTTCAGTCAGTGAAACAACCAACCACGAAAATGAGAAAGTAACTTACATTTGCAAATCACACATCTGATAAGAGCTAATATCTAAAACATAAAACTCTTACATAATAAAATGTAAAAAAAAAAATAACCCAGTTAAAATACGGGCAGAGGATCTGAACAGACATTTTTTTCCAAAGAGGACATACAGATGGCCAACAGACACATGAAAAGGTGCTCAGCATCACTTGTCATCAGGGAAATGCGAATCAAAACCACAATGAGGTATCACTTCACACCTCTCAGAAGGGTTAAAATCAAAAAGACCAAAAGTAGAAAGCACTGGCAAGGATGTGGAGAATAGGGAACCCTCATGTACTGTTGATGGGAGTGTAAATTGGTGCAGCCACTGTGAAAAACAGTATAGAGGTTTCTCAAAAAATTAAAAAACTACCATAAGATCCCGTAATTTCACTTCTGGGTATTTATTAAAAAAAAAAAAAAAGATACTAATTTGAAAAGATATATGCACCCTTATGTTGATTGCAGCATTACATTAGTCAAGATAGTCAAATAACCTAAGTACTTGATGGACAAATGGATAAAAAAGATGTGGCATGAGGCACATGAGTGACTTATCAGGCCCTATATACACTAACACACATAGTCAAGAATGGGTTCCACATCAGATGACCCAAACAGCTTACCTAATAGATTCCTGAGAAATAATTAACAGTTACTAATTTTGGCAACCGAATCTGGGAGTGGCTTGTTACAGAGCAATACTTAATTGGTAAAAAATACCTTACTCGAGCTTGGCTTCTGAAAAACAACTAAGGAATCAAGTGAAATAAATTTTTTTTCCTATTTTTTTTTTTTATAATTAAGGGTGTTAAAAACAATCTTCCCCTAAAAATCAAAATTGTGTGCTAATATTTACCCAATGTCATCAATCCCTATACTGAATAACTGAGTTTTAAATTTTATCTTGCTTGGGAGATAAGTTGTCCATCAAGACCTAATTATTACGACTTTTAAAATGGGTTGGAATTTTATTTTATGTGTATCAATGGAATGAGACCTCCTCCACCACCATCCCCGTTAGTGTTTTTCCCCATGAATTCCTAGTTAACCATAATTAATTTTATCACTGATGTCAATTTTAGGGCATATATACTATTACGGGTGAACTATGTCCAAAAAGATACATTGAAATTCCAATCCCTAGATCCATGAATGTGACCTTATTTGGAAAAAAGTCCTTGAAGACATCAGCAAGTTGAGATAAGGTTGCACTGGATTAGAGTGGGCCCTCAATCCAATGTCTGGTGTCCCTATTACAAATACAAGTTTGGACACAGGCGCAAAGGGAAGTCTATGTGAAGACAGAGGGATTTGAGTGAAGCATTACATGCCAACGAAAACCACATACTGTTGCCAACTACCAGAAACTAGAAGAATCAAGGATGGATTCCTCCCTTAGAGCCTTCAGAGAGTACAACTGTGACTTCACTTTCATTTCGGACTTCTAAACTACAGAACCCTGACAAAAATAAATTGCTATTGTTTTAAGTCACCCAGTTCATGGTACTGTGTTATAGGAGCCTTAGGAAATAAAAACAGGTATTTCATTTTTTTGGATCTGAATATTTTATGAAGGAAAAATTTGCATATATCACAGATTATGAGTTATACTGCTTTACTGTTTTAACAAAAGGCTTCAATTTTAAGACCTGAATATTTGTAGGACCTAGTAACTTAACATTTGCTTTGATTTGACCGATAAAATTTCCTTTCCTATAAAATCACTTGGTAAAAGTGCAACAACCTTTACTTTATTCCCAATACACTTTCCATGATGCCAAATTCAAAAGTTTTTCGATTATCAAATTAATCTGAGCCACAGAACAGCTACCACAAATATCTTCTCCAGAGAGACTTGGGAAAGGCATCAATTTCCTATTGTCATGTCTTAATTTACATGATTTCACTATCTTCATTAACTTCAACCTTCAAAAAAACACTAAAAATGATCTCATAGCATCACTTGGTAGGGAATAGATCTCAGCGTTTCCATAAAAACTAAGGATGCTAACCAAAGGTAAAGTGAAATAAAGACAATCTTCCCTTGTGGGAAGCTTACCTTTTAGGGCTGTTCTTCAGACCACATACTGTGGAGGTATTGTATTTCAAAGATCCCTAGAATAAAAATTAAAAATATACAAATAAATACACTTTCCAAGTATAAATAAGTGTATGTGTAGCTGATACTTAACTACTGCCATTCTAAAATTAAATTAGGAAGAAATGAAAAGTAAATATGGTCAGTATGAATTTTCAACTTGATAGAATTGCCCAGATTAGGAGATTAGGATGCCAGGTTCCTTTCTCTGCTTTGTCTCCCACTAGCTTTGCGACTTTTGACAAATCAATTCACCACTCTAGCCTTTCTTTGTTAGTATAATGGCTCTAGGAGCCTGTGATATTTCGTGGTATTCAGATTCAATAAAAAAGACAATTTCTAAAGAAAGTATATTATAAAAGCTTATAAAATAATGAAAAGGTGAACAATGAACTAGAAAATATCTGGTGGTTTTTGCCAGACATATGTAAAATGATACTAACAATAACAAAAACAAAACACTCTTTCCATAAATATGGCATTATATCTTCTCCTAAAGCCACCAAGTTAAACTTTAATTGCAAAATAATTCTGTGCCTGAGAGTAATTTCCCCTGAAGCAATATTTTATTACTGAGAATAAATGTATATATTTATACCTTCATGTTTATGTATATATGTATCTTCTAATCGTTTCTATTGTAGATAACTTTACTTCTGAGTAAAATAACTGCCTTATAATTTTTTTATAATTAAAAATATTTTATGTAAATCCATATAGATTGGCCACTCAGAAATATCACTTTACAAGTCTAATCTAATTTACATTTACATATAGTATAATTGATCAGGATAGAAATATTGTATTTTCCTGATTAGCCATAAATATATTATCACTTATTAAGATTATGGTGGCCCCTGCTGGGTATCATAATAATTTATCACTATATTAAGCACCTAACTACCTTTACTTTCAAGTTAATATCAATAATGTCCAGAAGGTAAGGACCAAATATGTCTTCTTTATATCATTAATATACCAGAAATGTAATTTATCTTTTTTTTAATGTCCTTTCTTATATATTCCCCCAAAATAAATAAAGTGCCAGAAATGATTATGACAAATGAAAGGAAATATTTCTTATGGAATAGACAAAAATCCTATATTCAAGTTAATAATGAATCATAAATAAATCACCATTTGTTTCATGTTACTGTGGTTGGTCACCAGCTCTATGTATGTGAGTTGGCTACAAAAGTTCAGTGTGTACCTCAAAGTCTGACTTTTTGTTACATTAGGGATAGCCACTGATAAGAATGTAAAGTTCTATGTATAGCTATTGGCATCACTTAAAACTCCAGCTTACACATCAGTAACAATAGCTAAAAAATGATAATAAACCAGAAAAAACAAAAACCACAACTGTGATCAAGGGTTCACTCTTTGTTTTCTTTTCTTTTTTTTTTTTTTTAATTTTATTTATTTATTTGACAGAGAGAGATCACAAGTAGGCAGAGAGGCAAGCAGAGAGAGAGGAGGAAGCAGGCTCCCTGCGGAGCAAAGAGCCTGATGTGGGGCTCGATCCCAGGACCCTGAGATCATGACCTGAGCCAAAGGCAGAGGCCTTAACTCACTGAGCCACCCAGGCACCCCCATTCTTTGTTTTCAAGTACTACTAAAACTTAACACACACACAGATATATGTACATACGTACATAAGATTTTCTTCACAGAATTTAAGTAAATATTATACTTGTGCAAGGAAGGATATAGATTTGAAATGAAAACTGATTTTATTTATTAGACAATAATCACGTTTCTCTTTTTTAAAAGCACAAGTTCTGGGACAGACAGCCCAAGATGGGGTAATGGCTCATTAACTAGCCATGTGATCTTGGGCAATTCATTAACTAACATAAGCCTTAATTTCACCTGCAAAGTGGGGCCAACAGCATTATTTAGTCTCAAAGAACAACTGAAAATTAAATAACATAATGCAGTTTAGGTATTCAGTCTTCTCTCTGGCATATAGCACACAAGTAGTAATATTATAACAGTGGTAAAAGATTCTCATATATCTTAAGTAGTTTCATGAAGAAGGATTATACATACAAAAAGTAAAGTCAGTGCCTAAAAGCAGTACATACTACTAAATATTTTCCCCACTGTCTAAAATGTTTAATATTAAATATTTAGTATTAGGGGCGACTGGGTTGTTCAGTCAGTTAAGTATCTGCCTTAGGCTCAGGTCATGATCCTGGGGTCCTGGGATGGAGGCCCAGTGTAGAGCTCCCTGCTCAGCTCTCTCTCTGCCCCTACCCCTGCTCCTGCTCTCTCCTGTGGGCAGGCAGGCATGCTCTCTCTCTCTCTCTGAAATAAACAAATAAATAAATAATCTTTTTAAAAAATTTTAAAAAGTAAGATATTTAGCATTAAATTCATCCCTTTGATTTTTGGAATTGGTCCCAGAGGGAACACTGGCCAACAGAAATTACCTGTTAGATGGGTTAACGTCATGAATACATTTATCAGATTTGTTAGCTGTCAGGGAGCAAAGAACAAAGCCCAAAAGAATGGAAGTCAGGTTGGAGAGGTTGGAAAAGTAAGGAGGAATATCCGGGACTGATCCCAAGAAGGTCTCTGAATCAACATTTGCACTTTAAAAAACTTGCCCCATCCATAACTCCTGGAAAGGACTGACCTATGTACCGTGTAATTAAATCTAATTGGCTACAGTAATTGAACAAGGAGGAATGCTTGACCCACCTTAAGCCTAACAGGATTCTCTCTCAGAGATTCTAAACTGCACCACTGAGAGTTCAAGGCAAGTACAGGTAGAATTATTGTAAAAGAAAATTGTCTGTTGAGAGAATCAGAGAATGAAACAGACATTCTGGAAAAACTAGGGTTGGGATAATATACATCCTTAATCTTGATCCCCTGAGAAATGAGGTATTAAAAATAAAATAAAAGGGGTGACAAGTAGCCACATCTCCCGCCTTTTCAAGTCTCTCTGGGCTCAGGTTTTACCTAGTTTTCTGTTCTTAGACCACAATCACTGCCTGGCATATGGTTTCAACAGCCCTTCTCTTTATGTGATCTAGAGTACATTTCTATAACTTGCAACTAAATGATTGTTGGTTAAGAAATGAGCCCACTGAAGGCAAGCTTTCTGTGGGTAATATGAACTCCCAGCTATGTGCCTAAAGACACTGAGGGAGACATATAGATGAGCAATATAAAGAAACAACAAAAATCACCCTACAACACTATTTGCAAGAAAATCTACATACACAAATTTTCTTGGCTCATAAATATGATTCATACTCAGCTGTTTCTTACTATTATAGACCAACAGATTTTAAATTTACATTCATTTATTTATTCCAAAAATAGTTACTGGGAAAATAAACAGAAAAATATCTGTAACTTCATGGTATTTGCTGACAAATCAAGCTACTACTCTACTCAGCCACCACCACTCAAACAAACATCATCAAAATAAATGTAAAAACGTAACAGACTCTTCTCTATATATTTCAGTCTATTTCTCTTTTTGTTGTCATTGTTTTTTAGATTCCACATATAAATGAAGTCATATGGTATTTGTCTTTCTTTTGTCTGACATATTTCACTTAATATAATACCCTTTAAGTCTATCCATGTTGTCACAAATGGCTAGATTTCATTCTTTATGGCTGAGTAATATTCCATTGCATATATATATACACATCTTATCCAATCATCTGTTGATGGGCACTTAGATCGCTTCAAAATCTTGGTTATTGTAAATAATGCTGCAATAAACATAGGGGCACATAAGTCTTTTTAAATCAGTGTTTTCTTTTTCCTCAGGGAAATATTCAGAAGTGGAAATACTGGATCGTATGGCACTTCTCTTTTCTGTTTTTTATTTTTTTGAGGAAACTCTATACTGTTTTCCATAGTGGCTGCACCAATTGACATTCCCACTAACAGTGCACAAAGGTTTCCTATTCTCCACACACTCACCAAAATTTCTTATTTTCTTTAACATTTATTATTTATTGTCTTTTTTGATAATAACCATTCTGACTGGTGTAAGGCAATATTGGGCTTTTGTTGTTTGCCAAAGGGGGGGTAGGAGATTAAGTGAAATAGGTTAAGGGGATTAAGAGATATAAACTTCCAGTTATAAAATAAATAAATCATGAGTATGAAAAATACACCTTAGTGAATATAGTCACTAATACTGAAATAACTTTTTGTGATGACAGATAGTAAATACATTTATGATGATAACTTTGTAATGTATACAATTGTGAAATCATTATGTTATACACCCAAAACTAATATGCTATACATAAATTGTATTTCAATTTTTAAAAAAAAGTCAGGGTATTATTTTTGAAATAATCCTCTTTTCACAACCATAGCATTTCAGGATTGTAATGAATCTCATTGTCCTGTTATATTCAACATGTTTCTAGTGTGACAATAATCACAGTATTTTACCACCCAGCCCACACACAAACACATATCTTTTATTGTAGGAAAATATGTATCTGTTTTGTCTTATTCTTCAATTTAAAGTTGTAGAGCATAGTACAACCTAGTCTAAAACGAGTATTCCTTATATATGCGCTGAGTGAATGAATGGATCCAAATTAAAAACTAAGTAAAGGACATGCAACTTAAAAATTAATTCTGTATCTGAGACACTTGGGTGGTTCAGTCAGTTAAGTGTCTGCCTTCGGCTCAGGTCATGGGAAGTCCCACATCAGGCTCCTTGCTCAGTGGGAAGCCTGCTTCTCCCTCTGCTTCTGCCTGCTGTTCCCCTTGCTTGTGCTCTCTTTCTCTCTGACAAATAAATAAAATCTTAAAAAAAAATTAATCCCATTTCTACCATATGTTTTCTTGACTGCTCTTAAAAAGGAAACTTCTAATGATGCCTAGATAGGTATTGAGAAGTTCTTGATTTTATAATTAGGAATTACTTATTCTCCATTGGAAAAAGTGTTGAACAGCCATATTCTTACCAGGGGGAAAGTGATTTAGTTAAAACTTTCCATCTCAAATGTAGCCAGCACACTCAAGAGATAAATAAGGTAGATAGATACACAATACCATTCCTTGTAAAGGGGTGAAGATACATGCATTGTTCTTGGCTACTTTTATCCTGATTTATGCAGGGAAAGAAACTATGCATACATTAGAGGAAATGGAGTAATGGCCTCCTCTGAACAAGAACATGAGGAAAGGCTTTATTTCATTCAATTTCTTTAAGTTCTGCTTCCTTATGCATAAAAAGAGCATAATAATTATATATCTTATATTGTTTTTGTGAGGGCAGAATGAGATAATCCATGCAAAGAACAGTGCCCAGTTTATAATATGCACAAAATATTTAATTATTTTTTAAAATACTGAACATTTATTAAATTTTCCAATGTTAAATCCATACCATTTACCTGCTAATGTAACATCTTTAAATTATGGTTAATGTTTAGTTGTGGCTTTTATTAGAAACTCCAAAAAGTCATGTGTGAGAATAAACAGAAAATTAATGCATGAATAAATGGATGAATCTCCCTCTGTTCAGAATGACTGGGTCCAGGAGTTTTGAATATATAAGCTGGTGTCAACAGAAATGCACTGGCTTTATTACAATACAAAGAAACCAGAAATCCACTAATGACTGCAGAGCTTCTTGGCTAAACCCAAGTAGAAAGAGCCAGCAGCTGGCAAAGCCTGGGTCAAAGAGGATGATTTTTACTTTGGAGAATAAAAAGTCCTGATCTAGACCCTTCCCAAATACCTCAGAAGTAAAAAGTGTGCCAAATACTTATTCAGAACAAAACAATCTTTCCCAAGTGACAGTTAAGAGTATGAAAATAGAAAGAAAAAAAAAAAAGAGTATGAAAGTAGTCCTAATTAAAATGTGCAAAAAACCAGATGAGGCATTCCTAATTCTTTCATTCTCACAGACACTGGAAGTAAGATCAGGAGAGAGAAAATAGTGGTCTCATCACTTTAGCCAACTTTTTCCCTTTCATTAGGGTCACACACATGTCTACCTAAAAATACACATGTACAAGATCACCATCAGCTACAAGTGTCCTATAACTGTAATCATCCTTCGTATCACACCTTTAAATAATCAGTAGATAACAATTGGACTCTAAAATCAGATTTGAAGCTAAGCTTTGTTATCTACCTTCTACAAGAACTCAAGCAAGTTATTTAACCCCTTACAGTCTCAGTTTCCCAACCTAAAAAACAAGAACAGTATTAACTACCTTGCAAGGTTCTAGTACAGATAAAATGGAAGAATGCATGACAACTATCTGGTCTCTAAAAGGTATTCAATAAATGAAACCAAAACTATTGCATTCTTTGAACATGAAAGGAAGGCATGAGGTAAGAGGGAAAAAATTCATTTACTGTCCATATGCTAGAAGACTATAATATTTAAGAGGATTTCCTTACATCCATCCTAATTTACTTAAATTATCAATGGCATTTTCCCTCACTGAATTAGTGAGTACTTCTTTTTCAGGGGTGTTTACTTCTTTCACAGGTTGTTAAAACCCAAACTGAATTTTCTGTGGGAGGTAAAGATCACATAGTTATTAAATTATCCATGTTTATCTCCTAACTTTCCTTTAGCTTCGCTTGATTTTAATTTAGTATTAACATCCAGGTTATTAAACTAATACTAAGCTAGAGATTACATTTAAATACATTTTTCAGTGGGAAGTGGGATGCACTTCTTATCATGCTGTCTAGCTACAAGCAAACAAATGGTCATTTGATTCTTTTATCATTATCCCAACGAATAATATCAACCACAGAGATCACTAATGGGTTCCCCCCACGCACTCAAAGTAAACAACAATACAACACGATACATAACAAGCTTTAGAGTTATTAAGAGATAATCATATCCTTGGGACTTTCACTGGGCATAATAAGTGGCACTGCTAGAATATGATTATCTCTTGATAACAAGGGTCCCTGCAGTTTTCACAAAGTGAGAAAAAAAAGTCATTACTGTAGGGAAAATGTGTATTTATTTTACTGAAACATAAAGCTGACAATTTAAGCTAATGAATAGTGGCTCTCCCTGAGATGACAGTATTACACAGTGTAGGAGGTTTCATATCAAGGTTACACAGGCACCGTGTCACCTTGAGGATTCTGGCTTGAAGAGCTATATTCTGGAAGACTAATTTCTGGGGTCTTGACTACTAAGTAAATAGGACTGGAAGACACTTAAGAGCCTAGAGATCTGTGCATCTATTTAAGACAGAGAGAGGACTGAGAATAGCAATGGGAATGGCTGATGCTGCTTATCAGTTGTAAGGTTAGAAAAGTGATATTCTGAGCTTCACAAGTTGTCCTGATGTAACATAATTAGGGCAGCTCACTTGAGGGGCTATAGACAGATGGTCCAGTCGACATGAGGTCCCCAGACAAACAACCAGTGACATCAAAACAGGAAATGGTGGTACATGGATTTAGAAAAAGGAGAGCAGAAGAAAGAAAGGGGCATCCATCTTTAGCACCACCCTCAAGGATATGAAAAAAGTTTATACACAAGAAGAGAGCTTTACTTAAGAGTTTAATCATCAAGGGGTGCCTGGGTGGCTCAGACCATTAAGCGTTTAACTCTTTGATTTCAACTCTTTGATTTCATGATCTTAGGGTTGCGAGATTGAGCCCCATATTGGGTTCCATGCTGAGCATGAAGCCTTCTTAAGATTCTCCCTCCCCCTCTGTCCCTAGACCCACCTCTCCTTCTCTAAAAAAACAAACAAACAAACAAAAGTTTAGCAAAAAAACTCTACTCATCTAAAATTACTCAGAATGGTGGTATTTTCTGACCTAACTCATAAGAAATAGACAAAAGCTACTCAAGTCTCCATTTACTAACCAGTAAAATGGGTAAATTAAAACCTTCCTCAGAATTACGGGAAAATTCAATATTGAGTTTAAAAGCACCCTGTAGGGGTGCCTGCGTGGTTCAGTGGGTTAAAGCCTCTGCCTTGGGCTCAAGTCATGATCTCAGGGTCCTGGGATCGAGCCCTGCATTGGGCTCTTTGCTCGACAGGGAGCCTGCTTCCCCCTCTCTCTCTGCCTGCCTCTCTGCCTACTTGTGATATCTCTCTCTCTCTGTCAAATGAATAAATAAAATCGTTAAAAAATAAAATAAAAGCACCCTGTAATAATAAAATACTCCATATTTGTCTACATTTGTCTTTATATTACTGATATTTGGAGAGATTATTTTCATTAACCTTAAAATGAGACAAGAATGCATCATTTCTCAAAGGTTCGGCAAGTGATACAACTTAATTTTATTTGTAAGAGATAATGCTAGTAGAAAATACCTAACAGTTACTTTGTTGTAATATGCTTAGAAATGCAAACTTGGCATTGTGGCCCATAAGACATTATCCTAAATATCCTAAAAAAAAAAAAAACAAAAAACACTGAAGTCTTAAAATATGTTTAAAGGTATGAATTTTAGGAGTTTACAAAAACAAACAATCAGAAATTCCATTCTCAAATCAGTGATTGTCAACTGGAGGCCCTTTTTTGGCAAAGTCTTGAAACATTTTTGGTCGTACAAATTGGGGGTTGGGATGAGGCTGGTTTGCGACTGACATCTAGTGAATAGATGACAGAGATGCTTGCTAAATATAGGGTGTATTTTGGACTTAACTCTATTTGCACCTAACTCATAATTTGAATGATCTACATCAGTAAGTGTTCATATGTATAATTCAGGTCTGTGAAAAACTACTTCATCTGCTTCTACATCCTAGGGATAGAGACAGAAGATAATTCACTTCAAATTATTGAAGCCCATACACAAATGTAGGCTTCTTCACCCCTTAAATTCCCATTAAGGAAAATTATCAGGTTTGGCTAAATTCAATTCTATCTTTCCCATTGGGAAAACATAGGGGAAATGTCAAAGCACTGGCAATGTGCAAAACCAGAAAAATGATATTTTCCAGGGTTCACCATTATCACAAAAACTTGGAACAGCTATAATGACAACCTGTCACTCTGCATTTCCAAGACATACCTTATTCCAATGCTTGACATTCCACAACAGCCCAATATGTCACATTATGTGACATGATATAAAAATATATTGGACACTTAGAATTTGATATTTCCTATAAGTGCATGCTCTTTATCTGAGTTTCACCAATTCAGGGAAAGGAAATACCTTCATTTCTGCCCAGCAAATGGAAGACAAATGAAATGATGCATAAGTCACAACAAGTAACTGTAGAATGACCAAATCCAAATATTTTCACATGGGTAATTTCATATACTCTAACAAGAAATACAGCGTCGAGTAGTGATTGAGAGTACAGAATATGGCTTTCAAAACTCAAATCTCCATATTCTACCTCAGTAACCTTCAGCAAACTACTCACTTCCCTCCCTGCCTTACTTTCTTCATGTACTAAATGAAGGTACTAATCCTATTTTCTTCTTTGGGCTCTTGTGAGAATTAGATACATTAATGTTGACCAAATGCTCAATACACAGTTAAGGGTATTAAATGGTTCTTTTTAATAAAAAGAAACACCTCTAGTTCTGTATTTTTAAATAACTTTTCCCAGATATCACTGGTTCCTTTTCTTGAGCCTCTTGTTCTGTACTGTCCTGTTCTCATAAGCTGCAATGGACTTCATTCCTGGAGACTGTTGTGTAAGTGTTCAATTTGCTGAGCAGGAATAAAACATTCACAGTGCACACCTATAGGCAATAAAGGACATAATGGAGTGCAGGGTCACGGAAACATTGTCTGGAGGTCTAAGGGGCTTATGATCTGGCTCCTCAAAGGCAGAAAATCTGTTGATGGCCCTAAGGGCCTTATACACACAGATATCCCTTGTTTCTTGAAAGTTCATGTTATGCCAGTTCACTATTAGGAAAGACCTACATTAGCAGAGTACCTGACTCTAAAGAGGATTTTCACTTTATTAAAAACAATAACAACAACAACAAAAAGCAAAAAGCACAAATAGTGTTCAGTGCTTACTTTGTATTATGTAGCTATAGAGGCAGTGCACATACCAAGTGCACTGCCAAGCTCCTTCCCAGGAAACTACATTCAGCATCAAGCCATGGCTGTTTTGACACAGAACTATGTCTAAGAGAGTTTGTGCTTTACCTTGATTTATTTTGGGTTTGGGCATCTTTTTTTTTTTTTTTTTTTTAGGTTTTATTTATTTATTTGTCAGAGCGAGAGAAAGAGAGAGCACAAGCAGGGGGAGTGGCAGGCAGAGGGAGAGGGAGAAGTAGGCTCCCCATAGAGTAGGGAGCCTGACACAGGGCTCCATCCCAAGACCCCGAGATCATGACCGGAGTAGAAGGTTGACACCCAGAATCCCTACTTTGGGCATCTTAAAAAGATGTGTCCTAAGCTATTAGAAAAGTCTGAGAGAGGTTATTTTTGGGGTCTGAGAATGTTCAAAAATTTTCTATATAAACTAATGGTAATTGTTGTTTGTCTTACGCCATTAGGGCTATGAAAGCTTTCATAGAAACTCTCTACTCTCAGAAAGCAGTGGAAACCCATAATGGAAACTGTGGTAAGGGTTCTGCAGTGCAATTTCAATCCAAAAAATAGGGATCAGAGGGGTCACAGCTTTCAGAAATGTGGTCACAGGACTTCTGGTGGTACATATTATTATTTTTATTTTCTGACCATTTTAAATCTATATGTACTTATGTTTGTATAAATATATATTTTTGTGTTTATTTTCCACTTATAACACATTTTATTCTATTTATATTATTGATATGAATGTTCTTCATATGTACAATTACTTAAAAAATTCATTATATTTATAGAAAATGTTAAATAGAAAATATGTACCAATGTTAAGAAATATGATCATAGTATATAAATGTCCAGAATTGGTAGAAAACTGATATATAAAAAGGGAAATTCTGTATGAGTAGTTAGATCTAAAAGTCCAGAATTGGGGGGTGGTTTACAACCATCACCCTTACTTTTCACTAGAAACATCTATTTATTCTGGTTCTCTGGAGGAGGATTACAGTTCTCACTGTACTTGAGAACATGCATCATTTCCCAGATTCACTGCTACATCATGGTTTTCTTTAAAGAGAGAAGTCCTCATTACACAGTGACATATTTTTGAAGGGAAACACAACACAATGTAAAATACAAAGCATGACTTGATTTTCTTGCCCAAAGAGGAAGAGACCGGCTTAGATGTAGAAAAGCCAAGTGCCTCCCGAACAAATAGCCACTGAACCTGAGAACAAATCTGAAAGGTCAATTCATGTTTACAGTATCACTGAATATTTTTCTATTATCATGAAGAATGAAATAGCAATGAAACCGCATAAAGGAGATGAAAGAAATAATATTTTACAACTTACTGAATTGCACTACACACACAATAATTTCCAGGATTGATTTCCTGTCTATTTTTGAAGCAAACAGCCATCAATTTGGAAATCCATGCACAAGTATGTGAAGAATGTAAACATTTCCTACTCAGCGGGAAATTTCTTTAGCTTTCTTGAAAGAAATTTAGTGACACACACACACACACACATACACACACTTATATTGAGGATTGTATAATTCATATCAACTTGAAATTTCCCTAGTTCACTATAAATCAGTTATGTCTTAACTGAACTCCAGGGTTGGCACTGTGATATTTGAAACACTTTGAAAAATCATATTGGTGTCCTACATCTGCATAGGTAGAAAACTGTTCTGTGTATAGTCCAGATTCAAGAAAGTCTGGTGAACTGGTAAGAAACAGGCTACCGAATTAGAGAAATGTTAGTTCAAACCTAACTACCTCACTTCTTCTTTTATGACCAGAGACAAAGTATTCTCTCTTAGCTTCAAACTCTGCATTTGTAAAATGGAGGCCAGGATACCTTTATTGCAGGGCCAAGCACTTAGTACTAATTCAAAAACGGTGGCAGCCACTTCTATTCTTGCTTCAACAGAAACCCCATTGCCTCGGGGCGCCTGGGTGGCTCAGTGGGTTAAAGCCTCTGCCTTCGGCTCAGGTCATGATCTCAGGGTCCTGGGATCGAGCCCCGCATCGGGCTCTCTGCTCAGCAGGGAGCCTACTTCCCCGTCTCTCTCTGCCTGCCTCTCTGCCTACTTGTGATCTCTCTCTCTGTCAAATAAATAAATAAAATCTTAAAAAAAAAAAGAAACCCCATTGCCTCATTCTCTCCTCATAACAGAATAAGTCACCTGATGAGTTGTCAGACTAAGTTTATAGAAATCGCTGCTCAATTTCTCCTCATAGTGGGTATATGCAAAAGTTTATTTCCTTAATGATTTGCTTAATTCCCTAAAATAAATATTTCTTTTCACCCTGAACCATTATAATTTTCACACACAAACACAAAAAAAATTAGCTCAAACACCATAGGAAAAGTTCCACATTTCTTGATAGTACACTTCTGTTAGAAATAAAAATAACACTTCTAACTATGCATTTTTAGTTCTAAAGTATACAAATATGTTGTTATGTTATTAAGTTATACACATATCTAAATATAAGCAATTATTTAAGATGATATGAAATACGTAAGTTCTCATCTGTCACCCAATCTTAAATGGATATATTTGGCTATGTCTCAGCATGCATCTCACCATCATTAAGTCCCTTTTTGTAAAAAAAACACCTAAATACAGAAAAAATTGAAGACTTCCAATTTTGGCCTTTTCAGAGTAATGGGTATTACACTTATTTTAACTTTGTAAACTACCGTAAAATTTTTAAAAAATGAAGAAACTGATTTCTGGCATTGGGCAATAGACAGCACAAAGCTGTGATCATTTAGAGAAAGGACACACATGAGATGAGCTCCTAGTTTATCCAAATTTTATTTCTGTGGGTACTTTCCAAACCACAGGAAATGGAAGTGAAGCCCAAACTGAGAGCAGTGGCCTCACTGGGTAAAACAAAAATTAGAGTTCAGAGCTATCTGCAGTTTGGACTCTATAGGGTGAGATAATGAAAAGGAGGGTGCTGCCCAAGGAAGGATCTGTAGACCTCTGTATAGAGGTCTATTTGAGTCGTTGGCTGAACACTAAATTGCAGGGCCCAGATAGAGTTTCCACAAGGCCTGGCAGAGAATGGCCACTGATGGAACTGAGATGAACAGATTCCATGGCTATCCCAGGGCTGGAGATGTTGGAGTTCCAAAAGCTAGAGTGGAAACTACTTCATGAACACTCCGGGTATTCAACAGAGACCATAAAAAGGTACACTCTTAAATTTTTGAGAATCAAAAGGTGCTTTATTTACATGGGGTTTGTCTACAGAGATTTACCATTTTAAAATTTAAAAATGAAACTTCTAAAAATACTTATTCATTTAACAATGATAATAAATCCAATATGCATTATAGATAAATAGCACATCTTATGGGAAAAAAGTGCATTATCTGAAACAAAAAAATAGAGATCAGAGTGCATGTTTTACACATTTGCAAATCATTTAAAGGTTTGGCTTAGGGGCTCCTGGGTGGCTCATTTGGTTAAGCATCTGCCTTCGG
>CM052898.1:37794405-37846738 GCA_028534135.1 Potos flavus | reverse complement strand
TAATTATTAATTAAAAGCTTAATTATTAATACTCTAATGCTGATTACAAGCCTTACTGATAACAGTCAACTAACACATATTTTGTACATTAGATATATTATATACCATATTGTTACAATAAAGTAAGCTAGAGAAAAGAAAATGTTATTAAGAAAATCCCAAGAGAAAATACAATTATAATCTACTGTAGTTACTAAAAAAAAAAAATCTACATATAAGTGGACACTTGCAGTCACACCTGTTTTCGTTCAAACATGAACTGGACTTTTAAGGACAGTGAATGACCAACATTCCACATTATGACAGAAACTAAAGTGTTTCTCCCTTGAACCGACTGTATGACTGAAAAATTTCTTACATAGATTCCACTGCTCCACAGTGTCAGTCATTATAAAATCATGTTAATCTGTAACATGGGACTTTTTGGATCATTAAGATGAATTTTTTTCATTTTATGAAAGAGAAAACTGAAGTCTCTAAGAGTGGGAAACTTGAAAACCACCCAGTAAATTAGATGAAGATAGCACTAAAGCCAAGTCATTTGACTACTGCTCTAACACCCTTCTCTGTTACCCAGTGTCAAGGAAGAGAACATACATTTATTCATCCATGCATTTGGTTCCAGAAACTCTAACATTTGAGAAGCTCTTGGAGTAGTTAACTGGTATCTGATAAATTTTCATATATTCTACCTGCGGTAAGTTAAGATAAAAAGAGTACATGACATCCTGACATACTATAGAATGTTTAACACAACTAAGCATTTATTATTGTTATTTCATACTAGAATCTATGTAAGTGAGAAGGTAACATATTAAAGCAAGCATGCCAGACTTGGGGCAGTCCTAAGACCTAAATATGGAAAACAGAGATGGCAAAATTTTTCCCTTTTACTCTACTTTCCCAGTAGATATAGCCTATTCGGTCCACACTAATGTTTTCAAAATCTAAATTAGTTGTTGAAATTTAAAACTTGAAGAAATTAAAGAAATATAAAATTCTACTTTATTTTGATTTATTGGAAGATGTAGCAACACTAGGACTCCATTTTGTAATGGCAACAATTACCTAACCAGGTGGAGTATTCCATTGAGTACCCACAGAGGAAGGCGTGGACTGCAGGAATGTCAATGGAAATGGAAAAATAAGAAGAGTCACAAACAAAAGAGACATAAGACACATAGAAAAGAAATAGTAGGGGCTCCTGGGTTGCTCAGTTGGTCAAGCATCTGCCTTAAGCTTAGGTCATGATCCCAGGGTCTGGGATCGAGTCCCACATTGGGCTCCTTGCTCAGCATGGTGCCTGCTTCTCCCTCTCCCTCTGCTCCTTCCTCTCTGCTCATTCGCTCTCCTGCTGTCTCTCTCTCAAATTAATAAATAAAATCTTTAAAAAGAAAAGAAAAGAAATAGTAAAAAGGCAGATATAGATTCTATGAACAATAACATTAAATGTAAATAAAGTCATGTGGTTAACAGGTGAAGATTTTCAGAATAGGTTTAAAAATACATGAGCTAACTATAGGCTGTCTATAAGGAAAACCTCTTAGATTCAAAGGCACAATAGATTGAAAGTCAAAGGATGGAAAAAGATATGTCATGCAAATGGTAAACAAAAGAGCTAGACTGGCATTACTAATATCAGACTTTAATACTTGAAGCCAAAAAGGTTACTAGAAGTAAAGAGAAATATTTCATAATAAAAAAATGGCCAATCCACCAGGAAAATAAAATTACAAACATATACGTGCTTAACAATAAAGACTCAAAGTACATCAAGGAAAAATGACAGAACTGAAAGGAGAAATAAACAATTTAGTAATAGTATTTGGAGACATCAATACCCCTCTTTTACAAATGTAAATAGAATTAGCAGAAGATCAACAAGATTTTTAACAAGACTATAAACAAACCAAACCAAGAAATATCTATAGAACATTCCATTCTAAAACAAAGAAATACATATTTTTCTCAATTACAAATGGGAACATTTTTAAAGTTCAACAATAAAGGGTCTACAGGTGATATACACTACAGCCTATAGACTAAAGACTATGAAAGGTAATAAAACAAGTTTCAAAAATGTAAAGAGACTAAAATTATAAAAAGCATGTTCTCTGATCACAAAAGAATATGATTAGAAATTAAGAGAAAAAGCAAATTTCAGAAACTTGCAAGTACGTGGAAAGTAAATAACATGACTATAAAAAACCAAGGGTTTAAAGAAGAAAGCAAAAGGGAAATTCCTTTGAGATGAACAAAAATGATGACACAATATGCAAAACCTATAGTATGGAGCTAAAGCACTAAAGCTTGGCTAAACTGACAGCTGTAAATGCTTACATTAAAAGAGAAGAAATATGTCAGATCAATAATCTAACCTTTCACCCAAGATGCAGGAAAGAGATGATCAAACTAAAACTAGAGCTAGCAGAAGGGAAGAAATAATAAAGATTAAAGAGAAAATAAATGACATACAAGAAGATAAAAACAACAGAAAAAAATCAATTAAGCCAAAAGCTGGTTCTTTGATAATAACATTTGTAAAAGTCTATCTAAACTAACCAAGAAAAAAAAATTAAGAAAATCCTATAATTAAGAAAATCCTAAAATTAAGAAAAGAGGGGAGATTACAACCAAATTTACAGAATTTAAAAAATGATTATAAAGGAATACTATGAATCACTGTATGCCAAATTAGATAACCTATATGAAATGCACATATTCCTAGACTCACAAACTACTAAAACTGCTTCAAGAATAGAAAATCTGAATAGACCTACAACGAGTAAAGCAAATTAGTAATAAAGAAACTTCACACAAAGAAGTCCATGAACAGAAGGCTACCCTGCTAAATTTTACAAAATGTTTAATAAATTCTTTTAAAATATACAAGAAGAGAGAGCACTCCCCAACCCTTTCTATGAGGCAACTATTATCCTAATGCCAAAACTAATCGAGGACATCTTGAGAAATGAAAACTAAAGATTAAAACTCTTTATGAAGATCAACACAAAACTTCAACAAAATACAAACAAAACCAAATCCTGCAAGATATAAAAAGAACATATAACCTAATGGGTTTCTCAAGGAATCCAAAGTTGGTTCCACATATGAAAATCAATTAATGTAATAGGCCATTTAATATAATAAAGGATAAAAGCCACATGATCCCTTTACAGATGCACAGAAAGTATATGCCAAAATGTAACACCATCCCGTGATAAAAATACTCAAGGAAGAAGGAAGAGAAAGGCATTTCCTCAACCTGATTAAGGTCATCCACAATAAACCCACAGGTAACATCATACTTATTAGTGAAAGAATGAAAACCTGTTTTACAAGGTTAAAAACAAAACAAGGATGTCTGCTCTTGCTGCTTCTATTCATTATGGTAGTGGAGGTTCTAGCCAGGGCAATTAAGCATAAATATGAAATACAGTGCATCCAAACTGGAAAAGAAGAAGTCTCAATTTGCAGATTAGATGACCTTCTACACAGGAAACCCTATAGACTACTCATTAAAAAAACTAGTAGGTGTAAAAAAAAATTTAGCAAAGGTACAGAATCAATATATGAAAATCAGTTGTATTTGATACACTAGCAATGAACAATCTGAAATGAAATAAACAGTTTCATTTAAAAACTTATTAAAAATAAAATACTTAGGAACAAACTCCATAAAAGTACTAGATTTGTACAGTAAAAATTTCAAAACACCAAAGAATTGAAAGACCAAAGAAAAGACATTCCATATTCATAGAAGACAATATCATTAAGACAGTAATAGTTTCAAGCTTATCTGCAGATTCTATGCAAATCCCCATCAAAATTTTAGTTGATTTTATTTCAAAAATTAATAAGATGGTTTAAAATGCATATGGAAATGCTTTTCCATATGCATTTTAAACAGCTAAAACAATCCTAAAAAAAAACATCAGAGAATTCACACTTCCTGTAGGGAATATATCAAGAACTCTTATAACTCAACAAAATATATAACCCAGTTTTAAAAAAAAAATCACAAAGGATTCAAAGCAACACTTCTCTAAAGAACACATCCAAATGGCCAACAAGTACATGAAATGATTCTCAGATCATTAGTGATCAGGGAAATGCAAATGAAATGCAAATGAAAACCACAATGACATATTAGGATGGTTATAAATAGACAGATAATAACAAGTTGGCAAGGATGTGAAGAAGTAAGAACCCTCACACATTGCTAGTGGGAAGGTAAAATGGCATAGCCACTTTGGAAAACAGTTCTGTTGATCTTTCCCCCAAAAGTACATCACAGAGTTTTATTAGGACCTATTAATTCCAGTCCCAGGTATATGCCCAAGAGAAATAAAAACACATGTCCACACAAAAACTAGTACACACATGTTCATAGGAGCATTATTGAGAATAGTAAAAAATGGGAATAGTCCCAATGTCCATCAGAGGTTAATGAATGAAAAAAGTGTATAGTCATATAATGTAGTATTATTCATCCATAAAAACAGATGAAGTACTACAACATAGATAAACCCTGAAGCACCAAGCTAAGTGAAAAGCCAGATGCAAAACTATTTATTGTTTTATTCTATTTATGTAGAATATTCAAAAATAGGCAAATCCATAGAGGCAAAGTATAGATTAATGGCTTACAGGGGCTGAGGGAGGGCAAATGTAGAATGGATACTAATGGACCCAGAGTTTCTTTTAGCTTTAAAAATGTTCTGGAACTGAACAGTGGTAATATTTCACAACCTTGTGAATACTCTAAAACTGAACTGTACATTTTAAAAGGTCCAGTTTATGGTATATGAATGATATCCCAATTTAAAAAAGAAAACTTAAATTATTCTTATGTATCAGTATAATGCGTACATTGGCCTACATAAAAAGGAAGGACTATGCAAGAGGAATCCAAGATTCAGAAACTAAGACATTAATACAGGTAAACAGAGAAACTCAATCTGGTAAATGGTAAACTGCATTATTTAGAAATCCAACATCAAGTTGCTGTGAAATACTAAGCAAATAAATACATGAAAAAGTAACAACCAGCCACAAAAAGAAAAGAATTTTTTAAAGACTTTCCTGAAAGGTCTCTCTTTGAACAGAAGTACATTACCTAATATGCACTGCCATGCTGAATGGTCAACTACTCAAGCCACAGTAGAACCAGTCACTTCTGGTATTGGTAACTATGGGATATTTGTAATCATTCTGTTCCATTCATACGGCTACTTCTCAAGTGTCAAAATTTGGAAAAGGATGACAGCTCTGAGTCTAAAATGAATGTAAAGGCCATAACAGCACTGTAGACATGCTCCTATAAATTAATTCTGCCTGTACCCAGAGAGCTAAAAATAACTTTCTCCTCTCAATCCTATTAGTATCCTCATCTTTTTAGAACATGAGTTATGCCTCTATTAGCTGTTTATGAATAAGCAAATACCTGCATAAATTTCCCCATTGGCCAACCAACTTTTTTCCTCTTTTTTGGGGCATATCTTATGTTTTTAAAAATATAATCTCAGATGATCACAAATGCAATGATTTCAAGTCACATATCATAGATTACAACAGACAGGACCATTCTGTTTACTTATTTCTATTAAGTAAACATTCTAGGAATATAGGGCATTATCTAACACATTGTCAGGTCAGATCACACGCTATAATAAAGTCAACTTTTTGCCTTCATCATTACCTTAATTACCAAGGCCAACGGTGTTCATCTAAATTATGTTGTGGATTCAAACAAGATGATGTTAAGTATCTTCCTCCTAAATGACGTAACACCCTTTCCTTACCTTTAGTCTATCATTAATCATAATCAATATCAAGGATCACGTAAAATTCAAAAAAGTGCTAATAGAATCCAGCTCTAAACATGTTTCATTCAAGGATATAAATTAATAAATCAACTAATATTTTCCAATGAGAAAACTGTTAAAGGAAAAATTTATTTCCTGAAATATACTACTACACTCTAATAACAGGGAAAATTGAGCATCATAACTTAGCTACATAATTATTACATATGCCATAAAATAAAAAATTAATTTGATATAAGTGATGAAATTATGGGTATATAAAATTTGAACTTCTAAAGAATATTTTGAAAGAGAAATATTCTCTATGCAATGGTTCCCACTGCACTCTAACAAACAGATCATGTCACTAAATGATCCATTCTTGATGCTGTCTTAAATATCCCATCAAAATATCCATAGACTGAATATATTGTGCATGTCACCTACTAATATATAATCTAGCCTGACAGGAAATTTGAGTAACACTCTACTAAAGGTGCCATAATCAAATTTCTTCTGAAAAGGAAAAATCCAAAGGTGATATTCTATTGTTATATAAAATATACTTTTTACACAGTATCCTACATGTCCAATCTGCTCTGAAAACTTCCTGAAAATATTTTCCTTCTTCTCTGCAACTCAGTATGACACTTGAGCTAAGGATTCAGTGGAAGGGAACTGAGAATGCAGATGGGGGGACGTATTTCTCCTCCTACCCAGGCTTGCTTGCCTATTACCATTCTTTGAGGGACACAGCTAGGATGAATCAGAGGTGCTTGTCAGACTCAGAAGCCTTAAGTTTAGAGCTGTCCTTTTTTTTAGTGCTGAAAGTCAGCTGAGCTATCCAAATTCTCAGGTACAAAAGACCTTGGGTGATTTTTAGGAGTCAACCATAAGTAATGGAAGAGAGCTAGTAGAGACTTGTGGTCAAGAGAGCATGGATAACCTCTATGGATAGATGTTATTATTCCATGGAATAATAATAACATCTATCAGGAATAATAAATAACATCTATTAATAATAGATAACTAAGTAAAATGTATACCCACACAATGGAATATCTTTTGCAATAAAAAATGAAGTACAGATACATGTTACAACATGGGCCAATAGTGAAAATATTATGCTAAGCAAAATAAGTCAGCCACAACACATATTGTCTGAGTGAATTTACAGGAAATGTCTATAATCAGCAAATCTAGAGAGACAGAAAGTAGATTAGTGGTTGCCTTGGATTGGCAGAGGGGAGATAATGAATTAGGGGAAAAGAACACTAGTAGCTAATGAGTACAAAGTTTTTTGGGTGGAGCCATAAAAATACGCTAAAATTGGCTGTGGTAATAAATAAGTATAATTATTACTCACTCTGGATATATGTAAAACTACTAAATTGCACATTTTACATATGTGAATTGTATGGTATGTAAATCATATCTCAACAAAGCTTTTTTTTTTTTTTTTTTAAATAAGACCATGGTTTTTGCCATGACTCTACTGCTTAGGAGTTCTAGAATGATGGGAAAATTACCTAACTACTCTAAGCTTCAGTACCTTATCTGAAGGTAGAGATCATAACAGTGTCTATACTTCATTCTATTAAAGACTAAACAATTGTTGTATATGTAAAGGGTTTAGGACAGTATCTCACACAATAAATATGAGCTGTTATTATAGGTAACCAAAGCATCTTCCAGTGTGGTTCCTGAAAACTGATGGCTGCCTCTGTAGCAAACTTAGGTGTCAACAAAAGGGTACTTTATTCTTTAAAATTCCATTCACATGTTCATTCTTAAATATTAATGGAGCAAATACTGTCTGCTTGGCATTGCTAGGTACATATAAAACTCTAGATGCACTAATAAGTTTATGGAGGAGACATTCCAACATTTTACTTAATACTCCTCTTTATTGGACAAAGCAACTGGTATCTCCACAGTGTCCACAGTGGGCAAAAATGGTGGTCCCTTTGCTTTTGATGCACATACAATGAGAAAATGAATGAAGATGCAAGAATTTTAGATGAAAATAGATGCTAATTATAATGATCTGGCTCTCAGATTTCCAGGCAGGAGTATTTATCCAAGAAAATAAGATTGCATTACAAAAATAAATACTATAACGACTTTAGTTAAGGCACACCAATTAACTCAAACTAAGATTTGCCCATAACATATTTTATTAATTTATAATTATATAACCAAACTATTCAAAGGTTTACAAAGTAAATATTAATAGTCCCTTCTTTCACCCTGCTTATCCATAATATTTCTTTCACAAAAGGCAACCATAAATAGGACTGAGTTCAGTTCGAACTTAGAATAAAATGATTACTAACTAGTGACTCCAACTGTATCCCTCTTATCAATTTCGAATTGTGGTTTGATGTTATTCGTTATTTCTGTCAAGTAGATTGCAATCTGTAAAAGCTAGAAGTGAATTTTAAAGTTTACTTATATGGCTTAGAAATTTTTTTTTTTAAAGACAGGCAAAGCCAGCCTGAGTCACAGCTATGGTGGCTTAAAGTACATATCCAATAGAAGTGCTTGTAGAAGCCAAAGTCTTTTCCAGCCTGATGTCTGATATGAATGCTTATCATAGTGTGCCTCTGAGTCTGCCAAACTCAGACTTCACACTGCTGTTAAAAGACTCTGTGTTATTCCCTAAATGACTTGCCTCCTTTTGCTGTGATTATGACTTCTGCTCAAGGCTGATAATCAAATTTCTTACAAATCAAAAGGAATAAAACATAAGGTGAAGCTGTTAAAAACCAGCTATCAACAAAAAGGTCAAAGCCTCCAGCATGAAAAAGAAAAAAAAATTATTCTCTGGTCTGGGATCAGATTTATATTCGATATAGAGCAGAACCATTTACAGCCACAAATTTTTTTAACTACTGGTAAAGCATATTACAACCTTTCTTAATTCAATTTTCTCTGGCATTTATTGTGTTTTATAAAATATCTAAATGTCAGCCAGATTTATAAAAATGTATTTATAACTTAATAAATAGTTAAAACATATTATTCATGGACAGATATAATGCAGACCATAATAATCTAAATTGGTATGGATTTTTGTTTTCCTCCCAATTACAAAAGTAATTAGTATTTGCTTATAAGGTTTTTTTTTTATTCACCAGTAATGGGTACTAAAATTATATCTCTATGCATTTGAGATTTCAATATTACTACTGCACAGTTAATGTTCAATATCAAAACATTTGGTAGATTTATATATTTCAATTTACAATGAATTCAGTGAAGGGTCAAGGACGTATCAAGGATGGCTTAGCTCAAATCCGGATTTGTGGAATAATACCAACGATATTTTGAAAATGATTATCCATTAAGTTGTTACTTTCTGCAGGTGAACCAAGCTCCTATTTGAAAGCTACCAAATAGGCAATCCCTTCATGGTATTTTCAGGTTTCTCTGATAAAGTATTTTATTAAAAAAACAAACAAACAAACAAGAAAGTTCACTGACTAAATATACTCTGATCCTTTCCCTGGGATAAATGGAAAGAGCAAACAGTTATAAATGAGAATGTTAGTTACACCATTTGGGCTGAAAATACTCACTTGATGCTGCAATTTTCAAGGCTCCTGGCTTTAAAAGAAGTATTGTTTAAGATAAAAATTTCAAAACATCTCCAAGAATTCTTTTTGAGAATTTGGAGAACTTTACACAAATAAATCTGACCTGCATGTCCAGGTACTGATCTTTTTACTATTTCCACTGTTTTGCCTTTTCCATTATGTCATATAGTTGGAATCTCACAGTATGTAGCTTTTTCAGATTAATTTCTTTCATTAAGTAAAGCACATTTAAGGTTCCTCCATGTCTTTTCATGGCTTGACAGTTCATTTCTTTTTAGTGTTGAATAATATTCCATTATCAGGTTGTACCACAGTTCTTACTACTGAAGGACATCTTGGTTGCTTCCTAGTTTTGGCAATTATGAAGAAGGCTGCTATAAACATTCATGTGCAGTTTTTTGGGTGGACATAAGTTTTCAACAGCTTTGGGTAAATACCAAGGAGCACGACCGCTGGATTACTAGCTTTTTAAATATGAATGTAAAAGAATTTGAAATTCATTCTCCGTTAAGTTTTATAAGATAAAGTGAGAAACTGAGGAACCTAGAGACAGAGAAAGGGACAGCAGGAAAGGGGGAAGAAAAACTAGAGAAGAGAACAAATTTTTAAATTCATATTTGCTTCAAGGACATTTTGATATGTACAGAATGTAATTAGGAAACTACTTTCTCAGAATGCAAGGTTAATTAGATAATTAGTTGAGTTGAACAATAGATGAGGTTCTACATGTTAAAAAAATAATATTCTAATTCTGAGGAATAACTACAGGGACAAAAGCCAGGTTTGAAAACAAGCCTGTTAAATACCAAGAAAAAGGTTGAGACTAGATTTTAATTTGACTGACAAGATGAAGACAGTCCTGCCATTGAAAGTTTAAATTATACTTTTACAACTATTTTTAAACATAAAATGGGAAATAAATTTAAAGATGATTTATTACTAATTACATTCTCTTTTAAGGATCAGCTAAGTGTATTCATTTATCTACTAAATTGGTGATTCATTCTATATCTATTTAATATTCACTTTATGCCAAGCACTGCTGGAGCTGTTAAGTATATCTCCCTCAGCATAACAATCAAAAATCAAAGGTCACATGAAACTCAGATTCATGTGTAGATAGCCTGGAAATAAAAACAACTAAGAAAAGTATATAGGATTTCATAAATCCAAAGTACCTTGGGATTAAATGGGTAGGATTAAATTGGACAAAGAAACAGGGAAGTTGCAACTTTTTGTAAGTTGGTCAGGCTAAGCAGCACTTGGATGGTGGTATCTGATTTGAATTTCTAACTGCATTCCTTTCTAAAATGGCAACATACACTCTTCGCAGAATTTTCAAAATATTCTGTCAATTTTAAGTAATTTTTAAAGCATCAAAATATTTAACATCATTTGACAATAGTCTACAATATGATTTATACAGATGAACTGATTTCTTTCTGATGGAAATTTAACAATACAACTAGAAACAAGGGGTGCCTAAGTGGCTCAGTCAGTTAAGCGTCTGCCTTCTGCTGAGGTCATAATCTCAGGGACCTGAGATTGAGCCCCATATCAAGACAGGCTCCCTGCTCAGCAGGGTGTCTGCTTCTCCCTCTGCCGCTTCCTCTGCTCATGCTCTCTTTCTCTCTCTCAAAATAAATAAATAAACAAAATCTAAAATAACAACAACAACAACAAAGCTAGAAACAAAGTCTGTCCTACATTCTTTTTACATGTAAGTTATAAAACATCCTGTGTATTCTAATAGCTGCAAGTAATATAAGTTATTTGATAATTCACATCAAATTTGGAAATATCTAATGTATCTATTGAAAAGACATTACAGCTGTTTAAAAGCACTATTAAACTCAATTAATAATGTGATTTACATCCAGATTTTGTCAATAGTATCCTTAGATGGTAAGAGTTATCATAAAAGTTCTCTGAAACCTACAATGCATTTAAATTGAAAATAATTTCTACAACCAAAGGAACGAGGAAATACTCTTATTTTCTCATGTCTCTATCCAAACTTTAATTCCACTCACTTCTATTAAAAAAAATACAGAAATGACGTGGCTTAAAATATGATGGTAAATCAAAGTGGTGTCAGCATTTTTTTGACAAATGTTAATGCTCTTTAATAATGTCCAAAGAATGAGAGACACCCTATACTCAACAAGCATTTGAACATGTTTTCACTAAAGAAAACTTTCAATGGTGTGGTAAACTAAAAAAGGACACAGTTACTCTCCACTGCCTTTACAACCTAACTTCATAGCTCCTCACACTATCCCCTCAAACTGCTGGAGTCTTGTTCTGGTTATCTAGTATCTTTGAATCTGTGCAGGCCTTGCAAACAACACTGCACTAGATACAAAGTATCTTATATGCTGTTATTTGGAGCCCTACCTAGCCACCATAAGAACAAACAACTGTAATTGGCGTAGTGATGAGAGATGTGCGTCTTAGTTGCCACCACTAACTGAAGCAAGTCAACCATTACAAACAGAATTTTGTGACCATGGGCGCATCCAAGGCCAGAGGATACAAAGTTGAGTACAGCTCAAATGGGTAATCCTCAGATTTATAAACCAAATAAAGTCATTGTTTTGGGCCACCTGGCTTAGCGGTTTATAATATTTAACAGATGATTGGCACAAACTCAAGACTAAGAATACTAAGAAGATTGTCTATAGTTTTTTTTTAAGTTCTTTTTAATGATTTATTTATTTATTTGAGAAAGAGTACATGAGTAAACATGTGCACAAAGTGGGGGAGGAGCAGAGGGAGAGGAACACTGAGCCCTAAGCAGACTCTGCACTGAGCGCAGAGCCATATGAGGGACTCAATCTCATGACCCTTAGATCAGGACCTGAGCTGAATCCAAGCGTCAGTCCCTAAACCAACTGCACTACCCAGGCACCCCTTCATTAACTTTTTTAAAGGTTTATTTATTTGAGAGTGAGAGGATATTGCCTATAGTTTGTTTCAATGAATACTTAGGTTAACCAGATTATTTGATTAAAATTAATATTTTATAAAGACTTTAAAATGAAAAGGTTTAAATAGTTAACTCCTGTTTACCTTAAAGAGATACACTCTCACATATGTAAAGGAATAAACATACTATTGCTAATAATAACAGCAAAAACATGTATAATGTTTAATGTATGCTAAGAAATCTGATTCATTTAATATCACAACAACCGTATGAAATAGGTGCTAAGTTATAACCTAGATGAGAAAAGTATTACACAGAAAAGTTAAGTAACTTGTCCTAAGTCATACGGCTTCTAAGCAGTAAAGTCAGGATTTAAATCCAAGCAATAAATAACTATTTCATTTTGCCTCTCAACAATAAGAATAATAAAGTGACAATATTTTGGTTTCTTTCATAATAATAGGTAGCATTTATTGAATGATTAGCATGTGTCTAGCACTGTGCTAAATTTCTCTCACTCCTCATAGGAAAAAATTAAGATCTTACTACTAATACTTGCATTTTTAAGTGGATAACGAAGGCACAGATAGATGAAGCTAGTGCTTCCTGTGTTGGCAAATTTAAAAATATTTTATAAAGTGGGTAATTTATTCATACACCCTTTAAAGTTTGGTACTATACAATCGTAGTCATCATGAAAGTCCACACTGAAACCAGGATGCTGGCACCTGGGTGGCTCAGTCAGTTAAGCGTCTGCCTTCGCCTCAGATCATGATTCCATGGTCCTGGGAGTGAGTCCTACCTACATCGGACTCCCTGCTCAGCTCATTTGAGTGCATGCTCACTCGCGCGCTCGCGCTCTCTCTCTCTCTCTCACAAAAATAAACAAAATCGTAAAAGAAAAAAGAAAAAAAAAAAAAGAAACCACAATGCAATACCACTACACAATCACTAGAATAGCTAGTATTAAAAACAAAAACCAAAAAACCTGATAATAACATATGTTAGTGAGGATGTAAGACCAAATGTAGTTCCCATGATTTATTGGTATCAATGTAAAATCATACAATGAATTTCAGATACAGCTTGGTAGTTTCTAACGAGTATGTTCATCCTATCCCTTAGCAATTCTATTTCTAAAGAAACAAATACATATGTCCACAAAAAGACTTGTACCAGATATTCATAAATTTTATTTATAACAGTCCCAAAACGGAAACATCCAAAATGTCCCCCAATAAGGCAATGAAAAAATACACTGTGCATACTCATATAATAGAATATTCTGGGGAATTTTAAAAGATCAAATTGCCAATACATGAAATACCATGCATTACATAAGTTTTACAAATTAACATGCATTTGAAAATGTTAGGTTAAGCAAAAGAAGGCAGGCAAAGACTAGTATATAATATCTATTTCCATTTATAAGAAATTCTACAACACAGGAATATTCTAAGGAACAGTAAGCCAGAAAAGTGGTTAACTGGGTGTAGAGGAGATGTACTAGAACTTTATGGAATGATGTAGATAGTCTGTATCCTTATCTGAGTGGTAGGTACATGGGTATTAAAAAGTCAAAACAATTCTACCTCTGACACAAATAGAACAATATATGTTAATTAAATTGAATTTAAATTAAAATTTTTTTAAAAATAATAAAATTAAAAAGTCGACACATTGCACACTTTAGATGTGACCATTTTACTGTATGCAAATGACACCTGAAAAAGCATACAAAACAAAACCCGTCAAATTCAATTTATTCAAGTTAAGAAATATCTGTGGGGTACCTACCATGTACTTAGCACTGTGTTCAAACAATCCTGAGTGACAGAAGGAAATCTAGTGAAAGTCTGTGCTATTTTGAAATTCATTCTGTTGTGAGAGAGACAAACTTAATCACATTTAACAATTAGAGGAAACTCCAGGAGAATAATCTGTGCCAAAATATGTGTGGCAGAGGGGCCACCTGGGTGGCTCAGTCACTTACGCGTCTGCCTTTGGCTCAGGTCATGATCCTGGGGCCCAGGGACTGAGCCCCGAGTCAGGCTCCCCCACGGAGTCTGCTTCTCCCTCTCCTCCCTCTACACCCCCACTCATGTACTCTCTTCCTCTCTCTCAAATAAATAAATAAAATCTTTTAAAAAATATGTGTGGCAAATAATACATGCTATAGAAGTAAAATACGAATATCACTTTTTATAAGTGATATAGGGAATAAGCATTTATGAGACATTTTAACATTTAATGATATGAAAGATTAATATTTTATTTTTAAAAATTCATGAAAATACTATAGTTCAAAATGGAGCAACACAAATAGAATCACTAAAATGCCAGAAGAATTCTAGGGACCTCCAAATATTTTATCCTAAATATTTCAGTGAATTAAGCTTTTAATGATTTCACAGTAGCTGGTATCCTATGATTCAATACATAATCAACAGCAAAAAAAGCCTGGAAAAGCTTAGTACCCATTCAACAATAACAATTTAAAGTTCATAGTGAGCCATCTTAAATCCATTTTTTCCTACAAATATCCAAGGAGGAGTGGATAGGCAGCAATGGTAACTAGGGTGACCCTGTTAGTCTAATAGCATGTCAAACTTCTCCAAAGAAGACATACAAATGGCTAAGAGACACATAAAAAAAAAAGTGTTCATCATCGTTAGCCATCAGGGAAATTCAAATCAAAACCACATTGAGATACCACCTTACACCAGTTAGAATAGCAAACAGCGATAAGGCAAGAAAAAACAAATGTTGGAGAAGTTGTGGAGAAAGGGGAACCCTCTTACACTGTTGGTGGGAATGCAAACTGGGGCAGCCACTTTGGAAAACAGTGTGGAGGTTCCTCAAAGAATTAAAAATGGAGTTACCCTATGACCCAGGAACGGAACTACTGGGTATTTACCCCAAAGACACAGATGTAGTGAAAAGAAGGGCCATATGTACCCCAATGTTCAGAGCAGCAATGTCCGCAATAGCCAAACTGTGGAAAGAGCCGAGATGCCCTTCAACAGACGAATGGATAAAGAAGATGTGGTCCATATACACAATGGAATAGTACTCAGCCATCAGAAAAGATGAATACCAAACTTTTGCATCAACATGGATGGGACTGGAGGAGCTCATGCTAAGTGAAGTAAGTCAAACAGAGAAAGTCAATTATCACATGGTTTCACTTATTTACAGAACAGAAGGAATAGCATGGAGGACATTAGGAGAAGGAAGGGAAAAATGAAGGGGGAGAAATCGGAGTGGGAGATGAACCATGAGAGACTATGGACTCCGGGAAACAAACTAAGGGTTTTAGAAGGGACAGGGGTGGGGGATGGGTGAGCCTGGTGATGGGTATTAAGGAGGGCACAGATAGCATGAAGCACTGGCTGTTATACACAAACAATGAATCATGGAACACTACATCAAAAACTAAAGATGTACTGTATGGTGACTAACATATCACAATTTAAAAAATGAATAAAAATAAATAAATAATCTATCATCTTTAAATGATGCTAAAATTTTTAAGATAAATTCTTGTACAGTGAAAGCCCTCCTATATGGGTTGGAGTTTCTCCCTAAGATTCATTGAATTTCAATGAGTTTATTAAATACCTAGTTTCTATGTTCAGTGTTGGCAGAAGTTAACATACTACTCAAACATACTCTCTGCCACCAAGAAAAATCTAACACAATTAGATACAGGGGAAGGGCAAAACATATATAAAGATCCAAGCAGAGGAACACTGAAGAGTGGAAATCACCATGTTTGGAATTTTTTGCACCCGGATACCTCAGTGACCAGGGATGCAGTTATCCAAACACACAGCTATGATCGAGTCAGGACCAACGTATCTGGCCACTCTTAACATACAAAGTTCTTTTCTCTTTAAGAAATGCAGCTCAATGTAAGACAGTGATTTAATTATACAAATATAAGACTTTCATAAAAATAAGTCATGAATCATACAATTCCATTAGTGTCTTAAGTTTTTCTCTGGAAAATCTGTTCATTTCAGTAAGAATAAACTCAACAAAGCTCACACCTGATTAAAGCTCACACCTGTGTAAAGGAAAATGAGTTATTTCTTCCATTCTGATCTGTGTGAAGTCAGAAATATTTTAATGCCTATTATCCTAGACACCATTCTCAAACATTGGCAATGGAATTTTAAGCAGGGTGTGAGTTGATCATGCCTTCACATCAATATTCCTATCTTTAACATGGCTCTTAAGACCCAGGGTAGTAGCCTGGTTCTTCTCTTTCCAATTCTGATTCAACAACTGATTTCAGTCACACTGATACCTATCATTCTCTTGGATATATCATTCATTTGTTCACTTACTTATATTTCATATATAGTGTCTCTCCCTCTCTCTCTCTCTCTCTCTTAGACATTCTACATCAAAATCATCATTAATGATTTTTGCTTATAACTGCAACCACAGAACTTACTAAGTACTCAGTAAGTATGTCACATGTATAAATGAAAAGATGAAAATGTCCCCAAATAAATTCCATAAAACACAATTTGGTTTAATAGTATTCAAGTCATAATGTATCAAGACTGGATTGAACTGTTTCTTAAAACTACTATGGATATTTTCAGGGTCCTTCTGCTTCCATCCTCCTCCACTGTGACCTGGAAGCTCCCTCTAGGCTGTGAGCCAGAACAATTCCATACTCAACTCATTTGTTGCCCTTGGTCTTGGGATCATTGTTCTGTGCTGCTTGTTGTTTACAGTCTAAAAACTGCTTCATTTTCCCCCCACTTTTGTTATTATATTTGGCAGAAGCGTACATCCAGTCCCTGTTACTCCATCACGTTAGATGAAGAAGTTCTAAGAACTCAGAAAGTACTTGGCTCAGAGGTCAAATCTCAAGAGAGGCACTGGTAATATAAAAAATACTAATGATGAAAGTCTAGAGCCCTGAAAACTACACTGCAAAGTTTCTAAAATGAGGTAGTTTTAATTTTCTAACCAAACATCCAAATAAAACTGTTTTATAATGAAATATATTTAGTAAGTTATTTAGCCACTACTGTGACTTATACAACTATGTTATTCTTACAAAAGGAGAAAGTAGAACACAATTAGAAGGAGGACAAAAACTGATGATAGTCACAATAGGCCCCTAAATTAATTCATAGTCTGGTCTTCATTATCTTATTTCCTTTTTATTTACATATGGTGAGAGGCAGTTTCGGACATTGGCAAGGAGCTACTCAAAGTAAAAAATCTCAGATGGATTTTAAAGGACTAGAAAGATCATCGAACTTGATTTAACTTCCCTCAACCACAGTATATGTTCCACAAATATTGACATATCAAAGCAAATGTCTTTCTGACTTAATATCATTTTTAACAACAGCATTCAATGATGTCACAGAATTGCCAGGTACAATGCTCTGTGCTTTACATATATGATCCATTTAATTCTTACACTAACCCTATTATGTAGGTGTAACTACTTTCCCAGTTTCATAGATGGAAATACTAAGAGAAGAAAAGTAAGGTAACTTACCTAGGATATCTCTAAGCAATGAAAAACATAGGTCTAACGCATGCTCATGTTTCTACATAACAGCCCCACATCCTATTTAATCAACTCATATTTAAGGGACTTGGTCTCCTATCCTCCCACACTACCCAAACTCTACCTAGGCATTCACCAGTTTGTCCTCTGTTGTTACTGTCTCCTATTGTCCCATCTTCATATCAGAAGAGGATCTGAGTCAATTTAACATAAATTGCCTGAAATCATCAGAGAATACAGAGAAAACCCTTACTGACTGAGTCTCTTTATGCCAATGTGGGATCTCCCAACTGAGATCCTAGTCTCGTTGCTGGGCTTTTTTCCCCATCATTTTCATCCTCTTCACCTGCTTCTTCCCAACTAGCTTCTACCTGTCATGACAGATCACTTTTGGTAGACTGTGTGCTAATTGCCATCTCCACTATCAGTCTTTGCTCTTTTTTCCAGTTTTACCTCTCTCATCTACTTCTATCCACGATTAAAAGTCAAATTTCAACACATTAAAAAAAAAAAAATGGATGTCACTGGCCCATCAATGTGTAGATGTTTTTTCCTTAAAGGAGTTTGACTAGACAAAAGGCAACTTATCTTTTTCTTTTTGTATCTTTATAAGTAGCTTATAATATATAATATATTACATAAATATTGTATTGTTTATAAATAAAAGCTATTTAAAACTAGAATATATTATCTTATAAATTAGTGAATTCCCTTTTCAGTCCATATTGAGAACGCACTTCTCAGGAATATGGGGCTAAGGTCCATTTGTTAATTTTGGGGTTCAACTAAAAGATTTTTGAGATCTTTCTAGACCTAACCTAATTCTGCACATCTTCAACCCCACTACTTGGCTTTAATACCTGTATAGACGGCCCTCACCTGACTATATCCCTTAGAATTTGTAGTTTCCGTACTTTCCCTACATTATTGAATAAACTTAAAATATTTAAACTGAGAATAACTTAAACTACTTTCTCTTAGTTCTATGCTTATCGAACATTTACCAACTATTTTCCAACAATAAATGAGTTGTTTCCTTTCATTCTGGTTTTCAGACTCCTATTTCTGTTACTATCCTTCCATTTATATAATGACACATACTTAGGTGATATGTTTTCCATTTTATCCTTAGAATATACCTTAATCTATTCCACTAGAAACAGAAAATATTTGAAAATCTCACATGGTGCAATCTCAGTTTCCTCGCTTCCTTATTTTCCTTTCAACTCCATACCACTTTATTTCTACTAACACGTACTCTAATTTATTTGCCGATTCTGCTGTCAATTTTCTTACTGCATTATGAAATATCTGTTTCTGTCAATTGCCATCAGTATCGGAAATCCTCTATTCTTCCTACTTCTTTATAAAATTAACACAATCAAAATGAGATCTTAATTCTCAACTTATTCATTTTAAAATTTACTAAGAAAAAGTTATTAGCTTTTTAATCTTGCAGTATATTCTGAGCATCCCCTAAGGAGATGACTATAGTTTGGTAAGTTCACTAAGACAAAAACCCAGTTATCATGAAACAAACTATTTCAAATTTTAGATTTATAAATATGTTGTAAAACACCATCTTTTTTCACACATTACATTCTAGCGCTATAATGGATAGAATATCATAAAGTCCCTCAGTGTTCAAGTTTTTGAACTCATATTTAATCTAAGGGCTGGAAATGGCTTTAAATGTAATCTAGTTCAACTACCATCAAATGACAAAATCATCTCCACAATAACCTTGCTAGGTCAATGTCCAGTCTCTGAACAAAGAGGTCCAGCGAGAGAATGTACTAAAAACTTCCTTAGGGAAATGTTTGATCCAATTATAGACATTATTTATAACATTTATTACAATTACGATTCCTCATTCTTTCATAAGAAATCCTTTTCCTGCCCACAAATAAAAACAAACCATTAAATCTGCATTGATAGGCCCTCTAGTGTTTGTATATAAAGGTGCCATTCCCGAATCTTAACTCATCCCAACTAATCCATCCTTATTTTCTGCAAACGTTTCTCACGATAATGTGATTAATCTTCTCCCCTTACATTAAACAGTCTACTTCATTTATGTCCCTTTCAAATATCGAATATCAAATATCCCTATCAAATATCAAATGTTATCTCCTGAATAATCCAAAATATTTGTACCTTCCACTATGTCCCATGAAAAAAATGCTCTATCATACACAGAAATGAATTTATTACCAAGTTAGCCATAAAATATCCCATCCACATATGAATCAGATATTTTGACCATAAGGCTCACCTAACCTAAAAACCACCTAATATATTTTAGGACAGTTGCCCTATTTACAAATTGCAATTTTTATCTGTTTCCTGTTTATATATGGTGTATTAAATCTTTGTTTATTAACTACATTTTTAAGCTAACGGTACCATTTATTGGTGTGGTTGTAGTATTTTCCTTTAATGTTCCACAATATTTTTATGTAGTTACTATAAATTTGAAGGAAAGTGCTCAATTTTCTTGTCAATAAGAAAACGGATGTATAGATGAAACATATCATCAAAATACAAGTTCACAATATTTTTAAAACTCTTAATACATGGGGCGCCTGGGTGGTTCAGTGGGTTAAAGCCTCTGCCTTCGGCTTGGGTCATGGTCTCAGGGTCCTGGGATCGAGCCCCTCATCGGGGTCTCTGCTCAACAGGGAGCCTGCTTACCCTTCTCTCTCTGCCTGCCTCTCTGCCTACTTGTGATCTCTCTCTCTGTCAAAAAAATAAATAAAATCTTTATAAAAAAAAAACTCTTAATACATATATGTGGGTATATATATTTATGTATGTATAGGCTGATAAATAGAGAAAGGTAGGACAGAGATACATAGATACAGATATATCAAATCTAATGTAATATAATTTTTTTAAATTACTAATAGAATTCAAGAAGATATGATACTTTGTCTTAACAATGGCAGATGAAAGAGAAAAAAAAAATACCACCCAAAGTATTAAGGACATAGTTAATCAGTACTTTAATTCATTGTAGATAAATATGCAAACTGATAAAAATTTCAGTATATATATATATACATATATACACACACATACATACATATATATACATATACATGTGTATATGTGTATATACACATACATATACATACATATATATATATATATATATATATACATACATACATACATACATATACACACACACACACAGTTTTCAGGAAATTTATAAATATTAAAAGTATAAAATATAGTCATTCTTTGAATCATCAATTCTGCTCAAAGAATTTATCCTAAAGAGATAAAACAAATAAACTATGTTCTTCCATAAATGGAATATCTGGCCATTAAAATAATGGAAAATAATATTTCCTTACACCAAAGATGTTCATGTTACAAAACTAAATGTGAAATACAAGCCATAAAAAAATTTGAAAAACATATAATCATTTATGTGACTACATACAGGAAAAGCAAATCTAGACAGACAAAACCATTGGAATTGGTTATAATCTCTTGGCATTAGAATTATAGATGACTAATTACCTTGGTTCTGCTTATCTAGATTTTTCTAGTTTTCATTTGTAATATATACTCTCTGTGTAATACAGTGTAGGAATAACAATGATATATTTTTCAAGATTTTATTTATTTATTTTACAGAGAGAGAGATCACAAGTAGGCAGAGAGGCAGGCAGAGAGAGAGGGGGAAGGAGGCTCCCTGCTGAGCAGAGAGCCCGATGCGGGGCTCGATTCCAGGACCCTGAGATCACGACCTGAACCGAAGGCAGAGGCTTTAACCCACTAAGCCACCCAGGTGCCCCAACAATGATATTTTTAATACGAGGAAGTCCTCCGTTGGTTCTCTCCCCTATGTTACTCATTTTTTATCAGAGACGTATACTTAGAATATAAGAATGGAGGTATAATACAGGAGAGGAATGAGGCAGGAAGAAAGCTGTGAGGCATCCTAATACCCTGATGCAATTATATATTTTTCTACTTCAATAATTTTAATATGTATCATTTAAGAAATTCTGATATGACAAAATACTCAATTGCAAAGCCATTATACAGACTTATCAACAGTAACTGAACCAGATAAACCATTTTGGCTACTCAGCCCATTCATCAAATTTACAGATTAATAATTCCTTAATTATGAACTTTGAAGTATGTATTTTTTACTCATCTTGCTATAGCTTATCTAGGTCTTATCATAACAACTACAAACTCCATAAGCTACTTGTTTGCTAGGTTACCACTACTTTCTAATTCCTTATTCTGCCTGCACACAAGAAAATAGTAACCTCATTTCATGTAGATCAACTCATTTTCATTTTTTATTTCTATTATTTATTGGTCCTCTTGTTATTATTGAAAACATATGTTAGATAAACTGGCAAAAATTGTATACATAGGAATACAAAATTAAAACTATTCTCTTACCTATATCATAATAACTGATGAAAAATTCATATATTTTTTGAAGATGTCTCTGTTATAATCTGAACCACTTTAATGTTAGTAATTTCTTATAATATCCATTTTGCTATTATTTTGCATTTTATAAAATGTTTTCAGAAAGATTACTTTTCATGACTCTTAGTCTACTGACATTATAGCTTATATAACTCTTCCATACTATCAGAAATAGTTTTATTATTGTTAAAAATGAACATCCTCACAGACAATGCTGGCTCACTTTAGTAGCTCTGTTACAGGAATTCGATTTCAAAAACTATGTAAGTAAATTATTCTGCAATAGAAAATGACAGTAGTGTATGAGAGAGAAAATTATTTTCTTCTAAGTTCCTAGCTGAGACCCCTGTAATAAATAACAGTTCAACAAGAGAAAATCAAACAGAAGTTTACTAACAGGAGTACCTCATTGGGGGTTACCCAGGGGAAACTGAGTAACTTAAAGAGGTGGTTTAGAACTTCAGCATATACAGCATCTTCAACAAAAAATGATAAATGTGGAGAAATGACAGGACAAAAGAAAATACCAGGTAGGTAATCCAACAGTAGATAAAGAATAATCAGTAAAGTATTTATATAGATTCCTCCAGAGCCATCTCCAGGTTGCTAAGTTCTAACGTTTTCTCAGGTGAATGAATTTTGTCTGTTCTAATAGAAAGGGGACAGAAGACACTTTCAAAAGTTTATGTCCTGCTTTTAGGCAAATAGGAGAGGAGAGGAAGCTTTTGTTCTAACTCCTTCTTCTCACTTACCTTTAGCTCAAAATAATGTTTATGCAAAAGTGGCATATTTTGCAATGGCATATTCAGCTACCCTTCAGTAGTATGATTACATAAATGACCCCTACCTTGATTCTCCATTATAAATTCTTTGCAACCATACCTTTCATAATGACTTAGTTCATTTTAAGCAATTACAAGAAGTTTGATACCAATAAGATTCATGAAAATATGGTAACAGGTATCTTTAAAAAAACAAAGCAAAACAAACAAACAAAAAAAAACAACTTCCAGAAAGGTTATAAGGATTAATGGGAAAATATTTTAAGATATCCCAAAAGTATAGTTATCCCCAACACCAAAGCAAGCTAAGTCTTCATATGGACATTACAGACTGCCCTAAATCAAAATATATTTGCAAAGGACAACTTTTTTCAGCATTCTCACAACACAATTTAAAAAAAAAAATGTTTATATCCTATTCTTAACTTTTACATATTTCCTGACATGGTTTCCTTCGCTACCTCGAGCCTATAGGCATCATTCTAATTTCTTCCCGAACTCTTTCCTCATTTTCTTCCTTTCCTTCTGCCTCAACCTCATATAGCAATCCATCACCCCTGACCCATTTCCTTCTTTGAGTACTTATTCTATTTGCCTTTCTTTCCTTTCCTTTTTCACATTGCGAACATGCCCTTACTATTTCATTCTGTTTTTAGTCTTGCATTTGCATTGGCAAATAGCAAGAGATGAACTAGATAAGTAAGAAGCAGATTTCAGGCCAGGCAAAGGGGCAGAGAGCACATAAGCATCAAATGAACATATGAAAAATTCATAAAGGGAAATATGCTTTCTTAGCTTTTGTAGATTAAAAAAAAAAGAAAAGAACAAAGTTCTAATGGCCTCCCCTGAGCAGAAATGCCGAAGTTGTAGGAAAACTGAGCTTTACAAAACTAAACCAAAAAATAATGATTGTAAGTTATTTCAGTTATATATAAGGAATGAATGATTGGGCCCAATGCACAACTGACTAATCATTCTGGATAGAAAAAGGAGTTAAGGTGGAATGAAAGCTCTTACCGCTCATGTTCTGTTCTCATCTACACCATGGGCAAGCCCTATGCATTTTTCCCAAAGAAGTTGAAACAGTACCTCTCCAATGAAACCCCTCTTTACATCCAATTCGGGTATGCAATATCAATTACTCTCTCTTCTGTCTGTTCCTTGTAACAGAGCACTTACTACACCATGAATCTCTTTCAGAGAGATTTGTGAGTTCACTACTCTATCCATTCATTCCATCAATGACTATTTACGGGCCTTTCTTTTATAGGGGAAGACAGTCTATTTGTGGAAATTGGGACAATCAGTATTGTAAAGGTCTGTAGCAAGTGTCTCTAATCTAAAACCATACCACATTTAGTATTATCATTTTGTAACTACTCATCTGTGTTTATCTCTTCTCCTAAAATCTCAACTTATGCAATTCTTAATGTCAATGCATTTCTACTAATTCTATTGGCTTTTTTTATATCCTTTATTTAATATATTATTTTTGTCATTTTTATGGAAATAAAATTCACATCACATAAAATTTACCACTAAAGCATTTTGAAGTGTAAAATTCAGTGTTTTTATATATTCAAAAGCTTGTGCAACCATCTCCACTATATAATTTCAGAATATTTTTGTCACTTCCAAAACAAACTCATATCCATTAAGGAGTCACCCTCCCACAGTCCCTGGAAACCACTAATCTACTTTGTTTCTGTACATTTCCCTATTTTGGACATTATATATAAATGAAGGCATAGAACATGTGGCCTTCATTTCTGACTTCTTTAACTTAGCATATTTTCAAGGTTCATCCATGTTGGTTTGTATGACTATTTTGCTTATTTTTTTTTTGGCTGAATAATATTCCATTCATGGATATATTACATTTTGGTTATCCATTTGTTGGTTGGTGGACATTTGGGTTATTTCCACTTTTTGGCTATTATAAATAATGCTGCTATGAACATTTGTGTACAAATATTTCTGTAAAAATGTTTCCAATTCTCTTGGATTTAGCATCTTTTTTCAAAATATTTTTATTTGTTCATTTATTTGAAAGAGCAGAGAGAGGGGCAGAGGGAGAGAATCTCAAGCAGATTCCATGCTAAATGCAGAGCCTGACATGGGGCTGGACCTCACGACCCTGAAGTCATGACCCGAACCAAAACCAAGAGTTGGACACTTAAACAACTGAGCCACCCAGGCATCCCAGACATAGTTTCTTGAAAGAAACTCAAGATACTCCAAAACCTGCATTTTAATAGCCACTGTGATAGTCTTGTTTTGTTTCATCATGTCACATACACATTTGTCTGAACTATTCAACAAACAGAAGAGGAAAAAAAAAGCACCAGAAAGAGGTCATAAACTAGTGAACAACACATACTACAGAATACAACTCAGGAGAGCATGTTATAGCACAGACTGGCTGACAGTGATCATAATATTCTATACTTGCTCTCAATGCCAGAGGACATGAAAAAATACATACCATGTGTTTAAGGAGTCATTTTACCTATCCTTATTTTAAGGAAAATACCTTAAACACAAATGGAACCACAACCAATCAGCAATAAACAAAACTAATTAACTGATACATCTTCAGCAATGTCATCAATAGCTGCTGCGTTTAACTGACCTCATAAAATTTTGGACAATCACCTGACAACTTTTATAAAAGAGCCATCCACAAAAAAATAAATTGCAAAATAAAAATTTATATACATGCTCTGCTAGATAATAAAATATAAATTATAATTATCTTTAACATATTAATATATTGTAAAGTATGGGAAAATAAGAAAATTTCAAAGCGTGACTAAAAATGGAGAACAAGTTTATGCAAAAATAAAGGAAAAAAATTAATGCCTATCAGGGGAAATGTGGGAAGTTTGAAGCTGATGGATTATTAAAATTTAAAACACATGCAAATCATTGTTTTTGAGTCAGAGTTGTTAGCCAAAAAAAAGTTAGTCAAGAATACCAAACTAGTATAATGCTCAAAGTTAACTAATCTTTATCTCTGTAGAGCAAGATGATGCTAGACAAACAGAGAAGGTGGCTTAATAAATGAAACAACTCACAGTTAACACTAAAATAAACATACAAAAAGTTAAGAGAAAAATGCAAAACAGCTAACAATACCGAAAGCTGTAAGTCAAACCTCTTCTCAAAGTAAATATGTGAAATACAACTATTTAAGCTCATCAAGAATTAGGGAAAAATAAAAATCTATCACTTGATAGATAATGTCATTATCAGGTATGACAGAGAGCTTCAGGGGGCTCAAAGATTTCTGTACTCCTTTAGAGATAGGTAGCAAGTGGCTAGAAGAGACAGAAGACCACAATTTACAGTAAGAAGGAAGAGAAAAGATTACAGACACTCTCAGTGCATTATCCTATTTCATTCTTGAAGATGTTTTAGGCTTGAAGTAAATAGGTCATTGGAAGTGACAAGCACTGTATTGTAGTAAGTATATATTGGATGTCACAGAGCTGGGCATTTTATTTATCCTCACAACTGCAGTATATTGTATGTACTATCACCATCCCCGCCTCACTGGTTAAGATCATGCTGCTGCCTGACTTCAGACCTTTAGCTCAACACTGGCTTTGCATGTTGCTGGACAAGAGGCCATTCAACTTGATAGAGGTATATCCAATAATCACAAAAACTAATAATTGTAAGACAAGTTTTAAAAATGAAGCTATGAAATCTCTTATGTGACCAGGAATGACTTCTCTAACTTTGCTTGTTAGGTCACAGCAAACTCTCAGTAGGCAGTCTTCCTGTTTCATCCCTTCAGTATGTCATGGACTGTCTAGAGTGTGGAAAACACCATCCAAATCTCAACTTTTCACTAACAGAGCAAGTAGGTGCCACCACTGAAAGGGTGCTTCTGTCACTCTCAGACACTGCTGGAGGTTGATGCCAGTATGACATGCCTTCCCCAGGTGATCAGAACAAAAACCATGTGTGTCAGTCTCATATTTCTTACTTCTCTCTGTAACTTAAATTAACTGGTGTTGAGGCTTTTAGAACAATTTTGTGGGAGCTGGGACTCTAAGTATCAAACTTCATACAGAAGTGCTTATAAGCTGACAAAGTAGCTAAGAGAGGTTGAGATTTTCCATGAAAAACAGTAAAGTTTGTATTCTCATTTTTTATTTTGGTGTTTCACCCTGTTCTCTAGGGTTGTAACCACATATTCCTAGGAGGTCAATAGCTGAAGACTCTGAGTCTAACTAACAGCATAATTTCTGTAATTAGACTACCTGCATTTAAATTCCAAATGTCACTAGCCATGGGACCTGGGGTAAGGAACACTGCCCTTCAGTTGTGTCCTGAATGGCAAATTAACATTTTACAATGTGGGTCCAAAGGTTAGAGACAAAAAGGAAGGCAGAAGGAGAATATGACTCACTTTCTTTCTCTTGCTTTTATAATAATTACCTTTCAGAGAATCATAATAAACAATTCTTGAAATATTCCTTTTGTCAAGAGCACTAGATTCACAAATATGCTTGTAAATGCCTACTGGTTAGTCTAGTTTTATACCTGGTTCTCAAAGAAAACATGATGAAAGGAAAAGAATCTTTGCAGATCATAAAAAATATCACAATTGTGTCTAGAGATATTTTAACAAAAGTCTTGTTTATTTTCTTACAATGCATACCGTGGTTTACAAAAACAGGTACTATTGATAAAATGTCCTTTTAATATGGTTTGACAAAATAAGTATCCAACTCAGGACCAAGCATCACACTTCATTATGTTCCTTTGGTCCCTTTTAATACAGTGCTGTCCCTTTTTCAGACATAAACCGGAAGGGATCAAACTTCCTATCGTGCAGACTCTTATCACATTTGTCATTTGACTGGTTGTTTCTGTGATGATGTTCTCCTATTCCATCTCCTGATGATCAGATGTGATGAAAATTTTGCCTTGAGTACATCACAGAGTTCATCTATTATATCTTGCATCACATAAAAGATTTATAATACCTGACTTATTACTGTATTACCATGTAAAAAGTCGGATACCTTCACTGCACAATTTTAGTTTTTTCCTTTGATTAGAAAGTTATGTGTGTAGTTGTACCTTAGCATTACGAAATTAGTCAGCTCCCCATTAACCAATTTATTAAAAATTCTTGACCCTTGCCTGATCAATAATCTCATTCAGATATTTTTCATTAGTTTCAGTTAGTTGCTCTGATTGTCTATATTTGTTTATATTTGAACAGGGCGAGATCTACTTAGGCCAGGCATTTTGCTCACATAGGGGGTAGTCACTTGAGGTTAGGGATTTCAATTGTCACGTTTAAACCTGAGTATTAACTTGATGGGCATGGTTTATTAGCTTAATCTTCACCACAAGCAGGGATTCACTTCCTTGCAAGCCTAAACTAAGGACAAACAATAGCAGTGGCAACCATCTATCCAGTGTTTACTGTATGTACCATACACCAGACCTAGTTCTTACTCATATAATTCTCACAATAATATTATGAAGTGTTTTACTCCCACTTTACAAATCAGGAAATTAAGGCATAAAGAAGGAAGGAAATTTTTTTTTAGTTAAATAGCACCAGATGATCTTGGAATTCAAAACCATCCTGTCTATTTAATATCCTTTCTTTTCTGCTGCGTAAAGTTCTTCTTTGAAGGTATAGAAACTCCCATGTGTATACAGTATGCACAGTACTTCTTCCCTTTTTACAACTAAGCATGCATACCTCTCTCTACACCATTTATCTCAAATATGTTGCCTCCTAAGATATGGGAGATTTCTGTGTTGATGTAGACAGATTGGAACTTATCTTGGTGGGGACAGATGCCAGTGGAATTTTAGGTCTGGTATTAGTATCTTGTTCAGAAAGGGTTGCCTATTTTTCTAGTCATTTTTTTCAATGCATAAAAAGACTGATTTATTATTGGTCAGTTTGTCTTCCTACTTTATCAGTGGTCAGCTACTATGCCAGTGTTCACTAGGATGTGTAAAGTGCGAACACATTTCCCACGCCAATTTCAAGATTAAGCCATTAATGAAAGGTGCTCTACTGATTTTTACTATTTAATGATATGACAAAGAGGGACCATTTTGATTTTTATTTCTTTATAACCTTTATATTCTTTAAAGGTTATCTTTTTTTGTTTATATTTGAAGGGTAATTTTTGCTTTAGATATAGGCTCTTTCCATTTCTATTTTATAATCTTGTTGCCAATTTATGTCCTTCCATGTATCCTCTTAGACATTTGATGAAAAGTTGGAAGGTAGCCATCAGATAATCATTGTGTTCTGCCATATGCATCTAGAAAGTCCTGTACACTTTAAAAGTTGCCACCTTCTCAAGTGATCGGTCTTCAAACCTAGTCTCTTTTTGATTTATAATTTTCTGTTCAAAAAAATTTGTCATTATCCTGTGCATTCTATTATTGTGCTGATGCCACTGAATTAGTCAGCCATGCAAGGAAGGAGAAATTGACAGATAAATTCAATAAATAGAATTGTGCACAACTTGCTGTCTCCAAACAAGAAGGAAGTAAGCACAAATGAGCCATGTAGGTGCATTCCACCTACAATGGAGAATGATCGATAATCCCCAAGTGAGAAAAGGACAAACCAGGAGGAGGAGAAAATCAAAAGTATATAATGCTAGTTTGAATGAGAATTCTGCCAACAATGGAGACTGACTGCAGTACAAGATGAATAATTATACACATATGCACCTACATGGGAATATATAACACAAAGTCCCTGAAAGGTATACAGTAGTATCCAACCATGAACACTGGCAAAAGGGGAGTCCAGAAAAAAAAGCAAAACAAGAAATAAAAATATTTTATGACAAAATGAGTCCGCATTCCTTTCTGTGTTTTTCTATAAGCTGTTGAATGGGAGCTTTTAACTCCAAAGAAAGTTTTTTTGAACCAAACAACAGCTTACACGTGCTTTACTTTAAAAGTCACTCTATTTTCTCCATATTAAAAAAAACAACAAAAAAAAACAAAAACAAAACAAAACAAAAAAACAACCCAACAGGCATCCTGCTTATTATTAACCTTGGCTAATATCTGCCAAGAGCGTTTACACTGCATTTCTCTAACAGGTAAAGAAAAACAATTAAATGATGTATATTTTATTCTCAAGTGACCTGGGGTACCATGATTTTATGGACCTTCATAGTCTTTAAAATTCCCGTGGTGAACCAGTGAGTTCTAAAACACGTATCTCCTTCTTCCTCTCTTGCCTTTTTGATTTGTTTTTACCAAATCAACAAAACTTTTTCATTTCTGTTGCCTATTTATTTGTATAATAAATTTTTTTTTTAATGGTAGATTTCTACCTTGGGCAAACTGAGGCACATGGATTCTTTAAAGACAACTGTAGTAATCTATACTCTATCACCATAATTAAGGACCAAAAAGACTTTAAGAGAACAAATGACTTTAGAAGGCAACTGAATTTGCTTCACACAGAGGTATTTATTAAGAATTTATTTGCCATGTAACCATATATGGAGATCACAAAGAAATAGAGGAGTCCTACTTTTAAATACTTATCATTTAATTGGCCCATTATTTTTAAAAAATTTAAAAGATAATCAGGCAAAGAGAAACTCAAAACAAAAAATTAAGATGTCAAAAAGGTTATACAAACATATGGTATGAACTCAACTTATTTACTCTTATAAGTTGAAAATATAAGCACAGTTTGTATGTAGATATTAACAGAATTTTTACAACTATTAATTTCAGCTATTAGGAATATTGCTGATTTTATACTCCCCTGCTATCCCAAATCTTTCAAATGAAATTTTAAATTTTCTGATAAGAACTGACATAAAATATATGTGCAATTCATTGCCTGTAACTATTAATTGCTAAAATAGCTCAAAAGAAGTAGTGATCCCTGAGAGAAGGGAATAAATAGAGAGAGGAATGTTTAGGACATTATTGTCGGAGAGTTTCATATGGCTAAGTTTTAGTCAATAGCATTGCTTAATATTGAAGACAAAAGAAATTGGAAGACACTTAATATAGTATTCTCATGGACACAACCCAATTACCATATAAATGGCATTCTCTCCATGTAATATTGGGCTTTGTCCACATAATTCATGAAATATGATTTAAACACTAGTTTATCCAAATTCCATGTGAAGAAAATACTCCAGTGTTACAACTACACAGCTTAGTTGATATGAATGTAATCAGTAGATACATTCATAATTAACCACTTAACAACACTGAACATTTAGTGACTCCAATTAACAAGCAACATAAATGATGCAGATGCAAAATTTTTAGGTAACTCTCAAATTCTCAGCTTAGTTCCTCTAAGGAGAAAAGGTTAATCCCTCCATGGAACACTTGAATACACGCCCTTTGAGTTTTTCAAAATAAGGGTTTGGATTTGCACTAATTCATCCATACTGTCCAAACCCACTGACCTCTCACCCCATGCCCTGTGACATATTTTCAAAATGAATCACCAAGACTCTAGTAAGATATAATCCCCATTCCTGAATTCCTAACGTTGTGTTCTAATCAAAGGAATTAATGAGCCACACCACAGGGACATGGGTTGATATTGCTAATATTTAACACTTTCACTAGAATGCTTGACAGTAAACTTAAAGGATAGAATTCTTTCTTCTCAGCTCTGGATTCCCTCTCCTTCCCCCATTTTTTCTCTCTCCCTCTAGATGTCTTTTCAGCTTTATTTTTCAAGGCCCATATAATTGACCTTCTAATGTCCTGAGATTATCATTGGGAGAGCTTTAATAGAGGAGAAATAAGGTGATATAATCATTGATTGGTAGCATCTATTGATGAGAGAGAGAAGTAGGCAAACTCTGAAAAAAATTATTGTTTTTAATTTAAATAAAACAGTATCACTCCAAATTTTGTGAGAAGAAAATTAAGCAAACACTGGTCCTAAAACAAATATAGAATTAGAGAAAAAATAATTTCCAGGATGGCTCCTTGATTTTTAAAGTATGGGATGGGCCTTTGCAGGTTGGAGAGGGAATGGAAATGGAAATCTATCTGCCTAATATCCGAAATGATTTTTTCCTCTCTCACACAAGTTTCCAGAGGATACCTATTTCTATGTTTATAGTAGAACAGGAAAACAATGCTAACCTCCATTAAATGAAGGAAAGGAGAAAAAGCTCATATATCTTTTATAGCTAGAATGAAAAAATGTACACCAAGGAAGTTATTATTATCCCTATTTTACATGGGGAACATTAACCTGGATAACAGAAGGTAAAGCCACAATTTAAATCAGGTCTATTGGGGCACCTGGGTGGCTCAATTGGCTAAGTGTCTGCCTTCGATTTAGGTAATGATCTCATGGTCCTAGGGTGGAGCCCCACATCAGGCTCCCTGCTCAGTGGGAAATCTGCTTCTCCCTCTCCTCTTACCCCTCTCCCCATGACCCGCTCATGATTTTTCTCTCTAATAAATAAATAAAATCCTTAAATAAAATAAAATAAAATCAGTTCTGTTATAGTATAAGCCCAGCTTTGCATTTATGATTCAATGTATGTTATTATTAAGAAAACTTTAAAGTGGGAACCTGACCTTCACACAAATGTGTCAAAAATTTCCTTTACCTGAAACAGTCAACAAAACCAAAAGACAACCAACAGAATGGGAGAAGATATTTGCAAGTGACATATCAGATAAAGAGCTAGCATCCAAAGTCTATAAAGAATTTATCAAACTTGGGGTGCCTGGGTGGCTCAGTGCGTTAAAGCCTCTGCCTTCGGCTTAGGTCGTGATCTCAGGGTCCTGAGATCAAGCCCCGCGTCAGGGCTCTCTACTCAGTGGGGAGCCTGCTTCCCCCCCCTCTCTGCCTGCCTCTCTGCCTACTTGTAATCTCTGTCAAATAAATAAATAAAATCTTAAAAAAAAAAAAAAGAATTTATCAAACTCAACACCCAAAGAACAAGTAATCCAATCAAGAAATGGGCAGAAGACATAAACAGATATTTCTGCAAAGAAGACATCCAAATGGCCAATGGACACATGAAAAAGTGCTCAACATCACTCAGCATCAGGGAAATACAAATCAAAACCACAGTGAGATACCACCTCACACCAGTCAAAATGGCTAAAATTAATCAGTCAGGAAATAACAAATGTTGGCCAGGATGCGGAAAAAGGGGAACCCTCCTACACTGTTTGTGGGAATGCAAGCTGGTGCAGCCACTTTGGAAAACAGTATGGAGGTTCCTCAAAAAGTTGAAAATAGAGCTACCCGACGACCCAGCAATTGCACCACTGGGTATTTACCCTAAGGATACAAATGTAGTGATCCAAAGGGGCACATGCACCCCAATGTTTATAGCAGCCATGTCCACAATAGCCGAACTATGGGAAGAGCCTAGATCTCCATTAACAGATGAATGCATAAAGAAGATGTGGTATATATATACAATGGAATACTATGCAGCCATCCAAAAACCCCCGAAATCTTGCCATTTGCAATGACGTGGATGGAACTAGAGGATATTATGCTAAGTGAAATAAGTCAATCAGAGAAGGACAATTATATGATTTCACTGATATGAGGAATTTGAGAAAAAAGACAGGATCACAGGGGCAGGGAGGGAAAAATAAAACAAGAGGAAACAAGAGAGGGAGACAAACCATAAGAGACTCTTAATCTCAGGAAAGAAACTGAGGGTTGCTGGAGGGGAGTAGGAGGTGGGAGGGATAGGGTGGCTAGGTGATGGACATTGGGGAGGGTATGTGCTATAGTGAGTGCTGTGAATTGTGTAAGACTGATGAATCACAGATCTGTACCCCTAAAACAAATAATACATTATATGTTAATAAAATTCTTTTATCTGACAGACTCAAATTTCTAGGACAAACACACAAAAATTTTTAGGGCTAACAATATTGAACATTTGGGCAATTGGCTTCCAACCAAGGAAATCCTACTTTCGTCTATATACTATCATCCCCAATTCAACGCACCTATCGGTCATGGTAATCACCACTTGTGAGACCGAGAGGTAAACTTAAATTTCTCCACATAAGACATCAAGAGTATGAGAAAACAAATTTAAAGGATACAACCTACTGATACATCTATCAGTTGCTTACATTACAAAGCAAGCTGAGTTGGATATTTTATCATCTCTCTTGTGATATATAAATATATATTAATATAAATATACTAAACAGGACTTAAGGAGATACTATCTTCAGAAGGCTACACTTAAAGTCAATTATAAAATAAAAAAGAAGAGCACAACAGAAAAATAATTACTTTTTAAATGGTCACTGAAAAAAAAATGGTAGACAATTTAACAGATTATGGTTTACTACTATTACTGTATTTGTTTTAAAACATCCTTAATAAAATTTCAACTTCGGTAGCATCTCACAACTCTGGTTAATATCTGACTTCCAGCATTGGATATACCAGAAAAACTGTATCACTAACACAACTTCTAGGTTAACTTTATTTTTATTTTTCTGTCTAGTTTAGCCAGTGTAACAGAGGACTTCACATCCTATATTTATATTTTAAAAAATAATTCCTGGGGTGCCTGGCTGACTCAGTGGAGAACTCTTGATCTTGATCTTGGGGTTGTGAGTCTGAGCCCCATACTGGATACAGAGATTACTTAAAAAAAAAAAAAAAAAAAAAAAAAAACCTTAAAAAAATAATAATCCCTGTTCCTGTCTCAATATGTAGAGATATATCTGGTGTTAAGTACACATAGTTTATCTCATGGGAATATAACAGGGCACTCTGATATGGTTCCATCAGTCCCCTGCATCTTCTTCCTCTATAACAGGTCCCAATAATTTCCTTTAATTGGACCACGTAATGTTACAAAAACAAAGCCTCAAATTCAGTCATCACCTTATCCTTATGAGGAGGAGGCCAAAATCAACAACATAGGAATGTGTTGTTGTTTTTGTTTTTTTTTTTTTAAAAAAAAAGCTCACTACATATCTGATACTCTTAAAATACTACTTCAATAAAATATTACTTCAATAAATCAATAAGAGTGATAATAGACAGTGACTGATTATAGATCTGATAGTCTAGTTGAGGTGCTCAAATAAACCTTTAAAAACTGTTCATCAAAAATTTTTATTTTTTAAAGATTCTATTTATTTATTTATTTATTTATTTATTTATTTTTATTTATTTATTTGCGAGAGAGGGAGAGAGAGAACACAAACACAAGCCAGGGGAGGGGCAGAGGAAGAAAGAGGATCCCAAGCCAACTCCCCACTGAGCAGGGAGCCTGTCATGTGGCTTGATCCTATGACCCCGAGATCATGATATGAGCCAAAACCAAAAGTTGGACACTCAAATGACTGAGCCACCCAGGTGCCCCTCATCACTAATACTTAAAGAAGAATAAATTAAAACAATGAGATTTTTAAAAAGATTTTGTTTATCTGAGAGAGAGAGAGAGGGAAAGAAAGAGCAGGGGGAGAGGCAAAGGAAGAGGGAGAAGTAGATTCCCCACTGAGCAAGGAGCCCGACATGGGGCTTGATCCTGGGAATCTAGGATCATGATCTGAGCTGAAAGTAGACACTTAACCAACTGAGCTACCCAGGCACCCCAAAACAATGAGATTTTTTTTTAAGACCATTTCTTACACATCTTTTTTGATAGTACAAACTGGTATCAACAATACCAGAGTGTAGTTTTAGTGTACTAATTGTAAAATGCAAGTAAGTATTACATATACACACACACACACATCAGTAAGAGACTGTCACACATCCATTCAGTTCACTAAGCTATTAGGATAATAATGAAAATGAGTATATTTCGTCAATGGAAAGGTGTATGTGACTATGGAATGGAAAAAAGTAAATAATACAAACTCCATTTAGGTAAAATGAAAGAAGTGCATACATAAATGCTTATATCTGCAAGTAAATTTTTTTAAAAGAACAATAACGGTCATTCTGATGAGCAAGATTATCCAGATTTTAACAAGCTTTATATACTTTTCTATTTTGCTTGAAATACCTACAATGAGCTTTACTACTTTATATAATGAGGAAAAATAAACCTGTAGAGTAATTATCATTTTGGAAAATGTTAAGGCCAAATCAAGAAAGTACTCATTAAAATTTATCATAAGATTATAATATTTAATAGCATTTTTCATGATTATAAAATTCTTTGATGATTACAAATTTAGAACCATACTGAAATACTGTTTTGCAACCTGTTAACCTGTTTTTTTTTTTTCTATTTAGCGTCTTGTGAACATGTTTCTATATTTTCAAATATTCTTTAACAATATGGTATTTAAAAATTTTTTGGTATTTGGGGTGCCTAGGTGACTCAGTGAGTTAAGTGGCCAACTCTGGATTTCGGCTCAGCTCATGATCTCAGGGTGGTGAGATGGAGCCCCAAGTCAGGCTCTGCACTCAGCAGGTAGTCTGCTTGAGATTCTCTCCCTCTTCCTCTGCCCCTCCCCCTGTTTATGTGTGCTCTCTCTAAAACAAATAAATAAATCTTAAAAGAATTATTTTTTGTATTCAATGCCTAGTATATTACTTTAACTATTATTTAGGTTTCTGATATAGAAAGTAATTATAGGACATTACGCTGAATTACAAAAGTTGCTTACTGAAGAATAAACCTTTGACAGTGAATAGTCAGATAGGTTCTCAAGTTAATCATAGTTGCCTCATGGTACATAGACTCAAATATGCTATTTGCTGGAGGTGAGACCCCCATCAGGTGATTCTGCTGCAGAGAATCTAATGCTTATGCTCAGAAGCACTGATATAAGCAGGATAATCTAGGAAGAAAAAGTCTAAATTGGCTATCTATCTGGAATCACACCATTTTTTTCCCTAACAAGATAATCTAAGCAATGATTTTCTTATTAAAATAATAATGGTGAATAATTACATAACACATTACATATTCTTGGTCATTGAATTTTCATAATAAACTTGTAATATAGATGCCATTATTTTTTTAAGTTTTAAGTCTAGCATTTTATCTTTCTTCATGAACACTTCAGGCCACTAGAATTTATTTTGCACCAGGTATGAGTTATATTCCCAAATGGTTTTCCCAAATGGTTTTCCTTCACCTTCAAATTATTATTTCTTTACTCATTTCAACACTACTTTTATTGTGCATGAAACATTTATATACGTATTTCTCAGTTTTATATTTTGTCTATTTAATGTATTATATTGGTGCTATTTTTATCCCTAGTTCACTAATGAAGAAATAGAAGTAAAGAGAGATTATATAAGTACAGTAAGATGACACAGGGAGTAACCATAGAAACACAAATGGAACTCACCACCACGGCTGCAGAATGCACATAACTGTCTTCAAAATCATGAGCACAACCACAAAATTGGAGGCACATTCAAGAATATGGCAAGAATTTTTTTCTATTATCTGCACCCTTTTTTGCTACAATTTAACACCAATAGCAGAAAGATCCCTAATTTCGTAAGAACTGCCCTAATTAACACTCAGGTTTCTAAAAAGAAAACTGATGTTCGACCTCAGAGATAATTCTTATAAGAGAAAAGAGATACAGCCTACAAACCTATGAGCTGCTACTACCCCACCTAAGTAATGATTGCTGATTTCCATACCGAACAATCAGACTTTACCAGGCTGCTGGACTAAGAAAAATAAGTTAGAAGAGAAGGAAGTGAGCAAGGGTCTGTCCCCTCCCAGCACTCTCCAAAGGAATGCAATTACCATGAGTTGTTCTAAGATCCATTTTCTGTCACAGTATATTTCAGTCTTACTCAAGCATATCACATAGTTAATGCCAGAAAATGATCACAATGAACCATGTTCTTTCACCTCCTTATAGCTGTCTGGAGCACAGACACAGTGTACATAAAGAGACCTTTCCAGCAATCCTGCCCAGAGCCTCTGTCATACCTTTGAAAATGGGGAAAGTGAGGGACCCTGAGGGCATAACAAGTACATCTATCCCATCTCCACACAGCCAAATGACTGTTCACACAGGGTGATCATATATATATATATAGAGAGAGAGAGAGACAGAGAGAGACAGAGAGAGAGAACACATTCCTTTCTTCTCTCTGTCCTCAAATGTCTAGGAACAACCCCCCAACACACACACACCCACATTCTCGTGCCTATGAAGATCAGTAAGCAAACGAGGAGTCCTAAGTTCAAAGCTCCACCATAACTTTTCATCTAAAAAACTGTCACTTATCTTCTCTGTTTTCTCATTATTTTTGAAATAAGAGGGTTGACTCTACAATCCATCTAGTTTCTTTTCTACTCCAAAACTTACAGTTGTAATAAAATCTGTTACATCATAAACATATTTAACCAGTTTCAGAACCCCAGTGAACAAGGTTTAATTCTTCCAAAGTGTCATTGTATCATGATCTCTCCTACTTCTAATTGGTTTCTTAAGGCAATTCGAATGGGTGATATCAAAATTCTGAAGTGTTTACAGCCAACTAAACTGTTCCTTTAGTGTTGTTCCCATAGATGAACAAAAATGGTGCCATTTCCTGTTTGTCATTATTAGTATGGTGAGCTAATCAGCACACAGCATCCAGCATGACTTCAGCTCTAAAACTGTGAACAAAGAAGCCATTGAGAGATGCTGGAATGCATACTGTGGGATCACCAAACTCTGGAAACTCATCCAGGAGAACCTATCTTATTTCCAGAATATAAATGAATTAATCAGTAGGCTTGTCACCCACATGCCAGAAACATTTCTGATTAAATTTAATGTAGTGAATTTGTGCAATCACCATCATACTAACCATTGATTAAACAAAGGCCTCTGAGTGCTAATTCTTTCAATGTGCAGTTTATTTCTGTCTTGTTTGAAGGGCACACCTTTGAAAACTTTGCTAGTTTGAGGGACACATCCACATTCGGAATTCAGTCTGGGTTTATTTCCCAAGGCAGGCTGGCATTATCAGGGCTATTAAAGCATCCACGTGTAGACAGAGGCTTATTTAGTTAATCTGTTATATTGGCACTAATATTTCCCTACTACCTTGTGGATAGGCGGAGAAACTCTGGAATCATGTTCATGTACATACTAGGTATTCAAAAGCCTATTTCTAGACTTAAAATAAAATGGAGTGTTAAATCTCTCATCTTGAACCATTAATGAATACATAGGACTATTCTACCAAGTGAAAGCATAAGGAAGGGCAATAAAGGGAACCTCCAGTTTCTCCATAAGAGGTGTGGCAAACATTCACTTAGACTTAGAGAAAATCCCTGATTCGTAGCATAGAACAGCAATGAATGCATTTTTGATTGTGCAGTAATAGCAAACACAGTACATTGAGAACATAATAAAATGTGTTTAGGCCAAAAATATTGACTCCTCTTTTTCTCACAGTTCATATCCATTCCATGTTCAATTCCTGTACTCTATACTTTCAAACAACTGCTGCTATATACTCAAAATATGACCACTTCTCATCACCTCCATTGCTATAATCCTCACCCTAGAGTCAACAGGTTCCAGAGGACTTGATGACAATACAGAAATACCTAAGGACTGTTATCTGTAAAATGGAAAGCCTTGTTCTCATACAACTCCAGAATTAAAGCAAAGTGGTATTATTTTTGATGCTATGTAAAAAAATCCACTACTTTCCAACAATATAACCAATTATCTTAAGAAACAATAGGTCTTTTCACATACATATTGAGAAATGTTTTAGAGGAGGGTCAGCATGGTCAATTACAAGTGGGTAAAGTATGGAACAGACATGGATTAGATGATACAGCTCCATCTAATCCTGCAATTCTATGCTTTCAAACGGTCATTCTCAAAAAATTCCTGAGCCATAGATAAGACAGAATTGTCATGTAGAATACACATGACAGGTTTATAGTATTGTAGAACCATGAAACAATATCTTATTAGAAGTTGGGATGCAATTCAAATATTCCTTTCATTCCAAATGACTCTCCCCTGCTTTGATTTGTATACATCATTTTAGGATTTTTCAAACCAGCTGTGAAATTGCTGATTTGTCTCTAGTACAAATTTCTTTGTTAGGACAGAAAATGGCCCTTTGAAATAGTCCTCTTCCTATGAGGAGAGGAGATACATATGCTTCTTTTACAAACACGTACAGGTCAATTCAAAGAAAACCTACTCATTTCTTAAGTCAAAGACAGTATCACCTCAGGAAATGGTTCTTTCAGTGTCTGTCACACAAAATTTCCACCCCCTACCCCAGTCATGTCTGGCACAGGAAGCAGGAGGGAGGTAAATGCTATCTTTTAGAGACAGGCAAAGTTCACTCATCAAAAGCTCTTTACATCACTGAAAGGGAAATTCCCCTGGTACCATCTTTGTTTCTATGAGACAAGACAGATCCATGCCAACAAATGCATTTAATTCTTAATTGAGTTCCCCTTAAAATTCAGTAATAATAAAGTGGATCACACCACTGCATGCTTGTATTTGAAGAGACTTAAAAAGAACTTGGCAATTTCATCTTTGCTTTCAGTACCAGAGGGCCCATACTCTTTTGATATCTAAAAACCTCAAGCCAAGCAAACCACTTGACTGTGATTGCAGCTGTTGTTACTACCAATGACTTTTCCCTCCTGAGAACTCTTCAGCAATCCTTCTGAGAAGCCTCCAACACTGTGACATTTCTAGAACACTCAAAATAGCAATGTTGTTACCAATGCATCAGTTTGCAGAGAAGGTATTATAAATTCTTCGACAGTACTTACTAAATGAAACATTTTATTAATTTTATCCCAGGACGGTAAGGTGCCTTGTCTCAGAAGTAGGAATGCCTCACTTGCTGCTAGAAGTCTTTATTTAAAAATCTTCCAAGGAGACCAAATTTCAGTCCTATGGGGGTTGATGGGATTTTTTTAGGGAGAGTCAGAAAAGTGTCAGAGAAAATACGAAAAAAGCAGATTTAAAGAGTAAAATTAATAATGAAGAAAGTGTTTCCCTTATATGTCTTGAAACATTCATGTGGAAGTCCTTTCCAAAGAGGAATCCAAAACTCCAAAATGTCTTGATAAATGGTTGTATCACAGTTGCCAGGGTAAGAAAAACTATACTAATCTGACTATAGTACTTAGCACATAAGATGTTCAGTAATTAATGAATGAAAAAGGAAAGGCTGGGTACAACTGTTTTAAATTAAAACAAAAATCAGCCTCATTTTTAGTCATAGTTCACATTTAAGAAAAATACTCTCTCCATGCACATTTTCAATGAATATTTGTTGATTTGTTGATGCATATTTGTTGCCACTAAGACTGGCAATACCCAATTATTTTATTATACTAGTCCCTGCCCACATGTAGTTCACGGTCTACTCAGAAATATTATTAAATTAAAATTAATGTTATGTCTTCCTTTCAGCCACATGAAGCAATCTAAGTTCTGGTCCATGGGATTAATCAGAGCAGTTGTATGGCAACTACTTTCATTAAAAGAAAATGATTTGTTTCTTTTCTCCATTCTGCTTCTTAGAATGTGCCAATGACACCAACGTTCCACCAGCAAGCACAAAGACAAGGACAATGTATGACAAAGCCTAGATCCCTAACATCCTGCAACACCAAAGCAGTGTTTGTTTAACTACCTTCACTTTTACTTGGAAGAGAAAAATCAACTTTTATCTCATTTAAAAGTCTCTGCTGTTATGGATTTTCTTTTTCTTATATTCAAGTCTAACTCCACCTAACTTGGTATGAAAGAGAAACATTTTAAGTTCTAAAATGTCTGATGGGGTAGTTATCAGGGAAATTTCTGGAAAAAAAGTAGCTTGGCAAAGTAAAATACCATGGAACTTCAAAAGTATTTCACATCTTTGTATACCTCACATTTGGGAATCTCAAAAATCCTCCAGGCAGGAAATGGCTGATGATAAATTTTTATTATACACAAAAGAATATGGCATAGAGGGGTTATAAGACAAGTCCAAGCTTATAAAACCTATTCTTCTTTTCATTCAGTACCTAAACAGAGTGCTTGCCTCACTCCAGCATGAGGATTTTTATCCTCTTAGATAAAACTGCAAAAAAGTTTAAGTAGACTCTGGCACTTTTTTGTTACTCAGAAAAGTCTGCAGCCAGAATGAATCTGGAGAAACAAAATGCTTTTAGTTTCCTGAATTATATGATGCAGATGAAATTGGAAAGAAAGGGAAAATTATCCGGAAAAATTGGTCCAGTTGGTGATACAGAGCAGAAAATGGATGAAGCATTTTAGGGATCTCTTCTACATTACTTCATGTAGCATAAGTTTTCAATAAATGGAAAGTGTTGCACAGAAGGGGTTAGAAATATATTTGCAATTTTCATATTAAAAGTGAAGGGAGACATACAGGGAATAAGAAAAGAGAAACACTGAATCTTGCTGAGGGAAAAAAAAATGCATTTACCAGCTGGAGAAAGGCCTGGGTAATAAGTGGAGACAATGTGATTTGTGAGGCAACTTGCAAAAGGCTCTCTAAGATGGGAGACGGAAAATAAAATGAAGACGACAGCATGTTTGGGACTTACTGGGCAAAAATAAAATCACTTTCAACATGCATCCCACACACGGATACTCAGGCAGATTTATTTGATCAGTTCTGACAATAATAAAAAGTAGTACAAATGGAAGATGTCCAGCCATTCTCAAGGTACACAGTTCTGTCTGAAAACTAAACAACTAACTTCTACATCTGAGCAATATGCCACCGAAAGGGAAAAGCAATGAGGCAAGCCTGTCTTACACTATTTGCTCTATCCCATATAATTTTCAAATGTCTGCTGTCTGGAATAGTCGGTGTTGATGCTCAAGCTTCTATCCCAGATGGTAAATGTAGCAAGTTGCATTAAAATAAAACAGTAGAAAATTCTCGACAGAGAAGATGCTCACATTCATCTCCTGGATAGCTTTCTTAAAGCCCCATCACCAAAGCCTATGGTATAAATGTGTCATTTTAATAAAATCTCATTAACGAATAACAGCAGACATGATATTAATAGCAGGAGCATAACATGTTCATGTCATTAAGATAAGGCTGCCTCAGAGGATTTTTTTTAATTTTTACTCTGCAAGTAGTAGACAAACCAACATGTAGGCCTTTAAATTTAATTGGCATCTTCTACAACCTCAATTCAACAAAAACCAATATACCATAAATGCTCTAACTCTGAATAACCTTGATTTACTACATAGCACCAAATACCACAAATAAGAATAATATGCAATAAACTATGTGAGAAAAAAATTAGGGATTTTTCTATCTCCAAATGCGCTATGTTCATTTATTTTGACAAGCGCAATTTAGTTTTAATTATTCATCATATGGTAGTGAATATGCTGCAGAATATTTCATAAAGAAATGAAAACTTAAATCTATAATGGGAAGCCCTATTAACAGGCAACATTAAATATTTGCTTAGAATAATGCAAAAGCAAGAAATTTATAGCAGAAATCCAGATGAGTGAGCTTTCGCAAGGCAGTAACAGTAGGTGGCCAACTCTTGTCCTTAACGTCTATGTACTGTTTTCTCTTCTGCCTGCTTGCCTAATACATCGCAGTGCATTTTTGTTGTTCTTAAAGCTCAACCTAATAAGATGTTGAAGAGTGTTTTGAATTTTACAAAACATTTTAACATTCATTATCTTAATTTAATGTAGAGGTTTCAATTTGGCTTCTTTCCAGAGGCAAAAAAAAAAAAAAATTAGGCAAAGTCCAAAGACATTTTTGGTTGTCCTAACTAGGAGAATAGTACTGGTCGAGGCCAGGGATGCTGCTAACCTTACAAAGCATGGCCTTCTACAACAAAGACTTTCTTAGTCCTAATATTCGATATGCTGAGGTTGAGAAAACTTGATTTAATCCCATAGCTACATTATGTAATAGAAAGTAAAAAGAATGGCTATCTCCATTTTTGGATGAGAATCCAAGGCCCAAATGCTCTGTAAATTATACAAAAGAGAACTATCTGCAAGCATTACATCACAACGGAGGGGAAGGAAAACAAAGGTAACAAGATTTTAATCACGGTCTGCCACTCATCCACCAGCTATGGACTTTGGCCACAGCCCTTAACATTTTTAACTCTGAAACTAGTTTCTTCTACTAGTACTACAATTACAAGCAAATAAGAACTTATATGAAAATCTCTTTATAAAAGACAAGGCACTGGGGTGCCTGGGTGGCTCAGTTGCTTAAGCAGCTGCCTTCAGCTCAGGTCATGATCCCAGGGTCCTGGGATCGAGTCCCCCATCAGTCTCCTTGCTCGGCGGGGAGCCTGCTTCTCCCTCTGCCTCTGCCTGCCTCTGCCTGCCTCTGCCTGCCTCTGCCTGCCTCTGCCTACTTGTGATCTCTGTCAAATAAATAAATAAAATCTTAAAAAAAAAATAATAATAATAATAATAATAAAAGATAAGGCACTTTCCAAATGCTGTACGTTATCATTAACTTTAGATACAATGTTCACTGACCTCTCCTTCTAGTTATCATTTGGTTAATAAACTCCGAATCTGTGTTCACAGATTGGCTGAATAAACGAGGCTGAGGTCCAAAAGCAATCACATGGCTAAATCCCATAAAGTTGTTGGGGAGAAAGGGGATATGTACAGAAGAGTAGTTAAAAACAGGGGGTCTAAAGTCAAAGAAAAGTCTGAAACTTAGACTAATCGCTAAAATATCAGCTTACTAGTATAATATAGCTTTGGTTGAATTATTTATCTAAGTTACCATGTCCTTATTTGTATAATATTACTTGTGCCTTATGAGGTTGTAAGCACTAAATGAAATAATAAATGAAAAAGAACTGTGTCAGAGTATACGATACCTCCTGTGATATTAATGACTGTGAATGATATATGAATATTAATAATATGTGTATATATTTATTTATATATAATATGAAAATACATATTATATATATGTATATATATGTATATATATGTGTATATATGTGTATATATATATATATATTTTGTGTGTGTGTGTGTGGCTTTAAGGACTGGGAAATAATGGCAGATGAGAAGGATGAGGTCTCTGCTCTCCTAAATCTCACATTTCAATGGAGAAAATGAGCAAATCAATATATGAATAATATAAATAATCAAAAATAAGAATTTTTAAAGGTCAAGAACTCAGACACGAGATAGTAGTTCAAGGTATCTGTGAAGATAAAGATCAGAGTTTCCAGAAATGATCTGAAAAACAGTCTATGTGAATCGACTGTTATATAAAATACATTTGTTTTTGTTATATAAAATACATTAGATGTTGTTTTTGTTATACAAAATACATTGGATGAAAAACAATGTATCAATTAGACAACTGGCCCAAATGGGAAAACAGCATTTTTCTTTTTAGTATTTATGCTTCATGGCATAGCTTCAATAAAACTATACCAACTTTATTTTTCAATGGAACCCATGGTGTATAATATACAGAAAAATATGGAACCTGTATATATATTCTGAATCAATAAAAATTACTACTAACTTTTAAAAATAGGACCATACCTTTTTTTGCCAGCATGTCACCCTAATTAAAGAGACTATGTTATATTTTATAAGGAGAGCTGAATATCCTTGCTGTCCATGAATCCCAAATATAGAAATGGCAATGACCGTATGAAGAAGTGGAGGGAAGGGTAAATCCATTCTTTCTTTTCATTTTATTACCAAAGTCTCCTCAATGACTTTGATGATACAAAAACTTATTTTCTAAGGGATCATTAATGATATAGTCCTGAAAGCCCTATTTCCCAACTTTTACCTCTAAAAAAGAGTGAAAGTGTTCAAAATCAAATGAAAACACAAAAATCAGAAGATCTGAGGAAAACAGATCTAAAAAGATATTCTTTCATTTATCTGTTACCCCTTAATTTTACTGTTATTGTTAACAAATACTTTGAGAATATAAGGTCAATGGGTTTTATTAGCATTCCTGAAGCAAATATTTAATATCCGAGATGGCCATGCTTAACTTCCCAAATGTTAATTGATGCCATTACAAATTGCTTGTGGCATATTCAAGGTGTACCAGGAAATTAATGACAGCTTATAGGACAGAGAATACATTTTAATAATCGGTCAGGAGGATTGGCTTTTCTTTAGCTTCTTTTCTATGGTAAGAAGTAAGGCATTCCTATTAGGAATTCTGAAAATACTCCTTTAGTGACACTGTAAATAGGTGACAACACATTAGCGTTACAAGCAGACCTACTCTTCCTCAGATTTATGTGAAAATATTCAAGTTCCTTTACTAATTATTCCTTTAAAGCAATCTCTTCCTCAATTAACTAGAACTAGAGCAAAATCAGTAAAAGTTTCTATTCTAAATTACTAGGCATTATACTGAACATTCAATATTATGGTCTGTGTTTCCATGATCACAGTCTACTTTAGTCTTCATTCACAACTTGCTAAGATTTAAGAATGATACTATAATAGATATATTCTCAGGGGGATAACATTTAGTATGTTTTAAATATCATTATGCAGTGCAAAACAAATGGGCATGCAAATGGAGAGATACAATGCCAATTCCTTCACAAACAAGAGTTCCCAAATAGTTTCCTTTATTTCCCACTATCATCACACAATCACCTTTTACTTTAGTGCTCTCAACTACCATAAGTTCAAAGAAATATATAATAATAAAATATACAAATATAATACAAATACATATAATATAAATATAATAATTATGTGATAATGGTAAGAGTAAGAATTAATGACAATTAACAATGATACTTCTCTGAAGAAGGCAGCATTCTGAGAATGCCCCAAGATCCCTGCCTCTTGGTATATACACTCTAATACCCTCCCTATTAATGGGGGTATGGCATTGAATAGAATGGATTTCAAACCCATGGGTGGACTATTTTATATGACTCAAGTGAACAGATTTAGGCCTCAAATCTGTCAGTTTTCATCCAAATGCCCAAGAGACACATGAAAAAGTGCTCAACATCACTCGGTATCAGGGAAATACAAATCAAAACCACAGTGAGATACCACCTCATACCAGTCAGAATGGCTAAAATGAACAAGTCAGGAAATGACAGATGTTGGCGAGGATGTTGAGAAAGGGGAACCCTCCTACACTCTTGATGGGAATGCAAGCTGTGCAGCCACTCTGGAAAAAAGTATGGAGGTTCCTCAAAAAGTTGAAAATAGAGCTACCCTACAACCCAGCAACTGCACTACTGGGTATTTACCCTAAAGATACAAATATAGTGATTCAAAGGGGCACGTGCACCCCAATGTTTATAGCAGCAATGTCCACAATAGCCAAACTATGAAAAGAGCCTAGATGTCCATCAACAGATGAATGGATAAAGAAGAGGTGGTACATATATACAATGGAATATTATGCAGCCATCAAAAGAAACAAAATTTTGCCATTTGCAATGACATGGATGGAACTAGAGGGTACTATGATAAGCAAAATAAGTTAATTAGAGAAAAGACAATTATATGATCTCTCTGATATGAGGAATTTGAGAGGTAGGGTGGGGGCTTCTGGAGGGTAGGGAGGGAAAAAATGTAACAAGAGGAAACCAGAGAGAGAGACAAACCATAAGAGACTCTTAATTTCATGAAACAAACTGAGGATTGCTGGGGAGTGGGGGGGTAAGGATGAGGTTGCTGGGTGATGGACATTGGGGAGGGTATGTGCTATGGTGAGTGCTGTGAAATGTGTAAGACTGATGATTCACAGACCTGTACCTCTGGGGCAAATAATACACTATATGTTAATTTAAAAAAAAAATCTACCAGTTCTGAGTTATTCAAAAAAGAGATTCTCTTGGATGGTCTTGACCTAATCAGGTTAGATCGTAAACTCTATTTGTAAAGGGAGAGGTTTGAAGTGACATAAATTACCCTGCTGACAGAACAAGTAAGTTGCTGTGTTGTAATGTACTTACGGTGGGTGCTACAAGGCAAGGACCTGAGCTGAGAGTCTGGCTGACAGGGAGCAAGGCAAGAGTCTAAGACCTCATTTCCACAACTGCAAGGAAATGAATATTGCCAATAATCTGAGGAAGTTTAGAAACAGGTACTTCCCTAATTGAGCCTCCAGATGAGAACACAGCCCACTGACACTTCAATCTTAGCATTATGAAATCCTGAGTGAATAGCACAACTAAAACATGCTGACTCCTGGCCCATGGAATTTGTGAGATAATAAAAGTGGGTTATTTTTACATTTCTACACCCCTGGTAATTTGTTACACAGCAACAAAAATGCAATACAGGTGTACTATCATGTATTGAATATTTTCTAAGGCTTTTCTAGGTATTGTGGTAAGTTTTATATTTATTGTTCCATTTAATCCTCAAATTCTTAAGACAAAAGCAGTTAATAACCCCATTTTGTAGATGATGAAGTAAGACTTACAGGGTAAATAACTTGCATAAGGTCACACTGCTATGGTGAACTTCTATTTTTTTTTTTTTAAGATTTTTTATTTATTTATTTATTTGACAGAGAGAGAGATCACAAGTAGGCAGACAGGTAGGCAGAGAAAGAGGGGAAGCAGGCTCCCTGCCAAGCAGAGAGCCCGATGTGGGGCTCGATTCCAGGACCCTGAGCCAAACACAGAGGCTTTAACCCACTGAGCCACCCAGGCGCCCCTATGGTGAACTTTTAATATGATCTTGTTTAACTGCAGAGCCTATGTTCTGAAACACTCTATTCTACTCTCCCTGCAAGAAAGTACACTGAGGCCATGATCATAAAGCCTGGGTGTGAATCCCATTTTGCTATGAATCAGCTATGCCCTTTAAAGGGAAACACTGACCCTTCTCACCCGTGGTCTAAAGCCCTTTCAAGTCTAAGATTCATGAAATTGAATACTTTCATTTTTTAACTGACCACACAGAAATGAATATAGTTTTATATAAAAAAGTTAAATTATAAGAGCCAGTTATATCTTATTTTCTCAAGTGACCCACCTTCTCTCTATGAAACCCAAAACCTATGTTGAAAACAACATTTTGGGGCAATAAGCATATCTCTGGAAAGGGATTAGGAGACACTAAGAGATATTTATTTTAAAATCCATTTCTGGCACACAGCCCAGCTAAAGCAGGAAGTGAAAATTATTCAAAATCCCTCTGCAGGGATTTTGAAAAGAGTAAGAAATCTAAAAGTGGGGGTCTATAAAAACACTTATTATATGGAGGATAAGGTATTTGTATGTTCCTGGATTCTTCTAAAGAAAGTGTCCATGGCAAGAGGTACCACAATACTGTGAGCAGAAACCAAAACCACAGTGTGATGAGACAAACTTTTCCCCTCTGTGACTTTCAAGGTCTCAAATTTCCATTTCATTTCTTTCTAACTCATTGGGTCTCATCTGCATGTTCTTCCACAACCCTCTCCTCCTCCCTCCATTCAATTCTTGGCCCAATCTATGCACTTTCAACTGCTTTTCTCACTTAGGGTTCTTACTAACCTGAATAAGGTCTGACCTTGCCCCTATGAATGGTAGTCCTTTTGCCTAAGCCCTACCAGTTGTACACCAAAAGAGAAATGAGTCTATTTTAACCTGTCTATCTGCTATCTTTCATAAGCACTAACCTAGATGGAAAACAAAATATTTGTTGTCATGCAATAACATAAAATTGGTGCCTTATCTCATTTCAGAGGTCTTACCATGACACCTGATATGACTGTACCAAACCCCTTATGTGAAGTCCTCTCTGGATGTGATACCACATGCTTGCCTCCCATGATTCAACTTTTTATTTTTCATAGCATTCCTTCTCCCCCTGACTAAACAGTTCATCAATCCCTCTAAGTAGTGATAGTGACAGCAGCAACATATATCTTGGTTATTTAAGGCATTCTACAGTTTAAGGTAGTTTATTCAACACAGCAGAGGATTTCACTTTCATAACCTAGCTAGTAGCTTCAGTCTCATTAGAAAACTCCCTATGTATTTGGAAGTCCAAGGAAATACCTTCAACATGTTCTTGTTAGCTCTTCACATTTATAACCTGATTTCCCCATTACAACAAATCTTCCTCCTAAAGGTCAGCTGAATTTCACCACATCGAGGCAACACAAACAGGCTACAATATGCTTCTTTATGTTGTCAGAAGCCTATGTCTGCCACTTTAACAGGCTTTTCCCTTTACAAATCCACCAAGTGGATATTTTCAGTGTTAACCTAAGAGAGTGCTCAAGCTCATCATCCAAACTTCCAGATATGATGAATGGCCGAGACAAAAAACACATTTGTTAAGGAAGCGGCCCATATAAAGCTTGTAAAGTTTTGATTGATCGTGTTTACCCAGTGGATACAAATATTATTGGCCTTCAAAAAATATTGGGGTGGGGATGGGGGTTATGTTTTGTTTCCTTCTCCTTTCTGAAAATAGCTTTTTTTTAGACCAGTGTGTGCTCAGGTTTACACAATGGAATGATATGGAATAGTGGTCAACCAGTGATTTTGTATAAACAAAACTGATTCCTTTTCTCTAATACATGTGAGATATAAAATGATCCACCTGAGAATAAGCCCTGAATGTTCTGTTTCCTTTTTAGAGCTATTTTTTTGTTTGTATTATTTGTGTAACACAAACAAAAGCAATTTGATTAATAAGCCAAAAAGCTTGATTTTGGCTCTGGAGCCCAACATTAATAAGCTTTTAAAAATATTTTGAACACTTGGGGCGGCTGGGTGGCTCGGTGGGTTAAAGCCTCTGCCTTTCACTCAGGTCAGGATCTCAGGATCCTGGGATCAAGCCCCGCATCGGGTTCTCTGCTCAGCAGGGAGCCTGCTTCCCCCTCTCTCTCTGCCTGCCTCTCTGTCTACTCTCTCTGTCAAATAAATAAATAAAATCTTTTAAAAAAAAATAAAATAAAAATATTTTGAACACTTTATTTAACCCTCTATGTATAAAATAAAAACATTCATTCAGCTAATCATTCAATAATTACGAATTGCATACCTATTATGGGACAGGAACTTTTATAGATTCTCAGTTTATAGCACTGAACAAACCAGTCTCTGCTCTCATGTAGTTTATACTAGATGGGGAGAGAGACAATAGGAAATAAGTACATAACCCATCAGGGGGTGAAGAGTGCCATGTGGAAACGAGAAAAAGCAGAAAAGCTATATACAGAGACTCTTCAAGAGATGATGATCCATCAAGAGATGATCTCTCTGAGCAGAGATCTAAGGCAGTAAGAGACACAGCCAAGCAGGTATCTGGGGTAAGAGCAACCCAAATGAGGGAACCAGTGAATAAATAAGTCTTGAGGGGCTTGAAGAGGGCACTAATTATCAATATATATGTGAAAATATATGCGAACATATAAATATAAAAATATATGTGAACATTCTTGGAAGACTTTAGTGAGCTACTATTATTTTATCTTCTAAATACCACATTTTCTACAATTTCTTTGCCTAGACATGGGTCACTATTTGTTCTCCAAAACACAATTCACCATGAGATGATACTGTGAAGCCCAGAATAACTTGTCACTCAAGAAATACGTGGAGAACAACTTATAATCATCTGCCCCATAGCTCAGTTTTAGAGCCATTTTATCATAGAGAATACAGTCCTTAGCAATTTCCTTTTTAATCAAAAAATATGCCTAATATGACAAGAAATCCTCAACCCAGACTACAACATCAGCCAAAGTAGAAAAATAGCAATTTCCCCTGCAAAACTGATTTCAAAACTATCATCATCCGTCATCATCATCATCAATCACAGGAGGCAGCTGCTTTGGCAGCATTATTTTAAGTCCATATTTAACTAGATGACAGCTTAACCTTCTTAGGGAAGCAGAGTAATCTCTTCTTACAACCTCAACCAAACACAGGAAAGTAGATTTGCTCTAATGTAGAAATTGGCTTTCACCTGATTTCATAAACACGCAATGGCATTTGATGATTTAATAGGTACTTGGATTTTTCTTTTGAACATTCAACACTCTTTCAAAGCTAGTGAAGACTGCATAACTCAAGGATTATTGAAGTTACTACATTAGCAAGAACTTATCAACAGAACTGACTCTATGAGGGCCAAGTAGAAAAGCATCCATGCAAATCCACCTCATAGAGAAAGAAGAGACCTGTGACTGAATATATACAACACAATGTACTTGTGTCACACACGGTAGGCACGTTACTTTTCACATTGCATGCTGTACTTAACTGATATCCTCC
>CM052898.1:37786246-37793905 GCA_028534135.1 Potos flavus | reverse complement strand
GCATCCCTGCAACTACAGATTTTTAGCTATGTGACTTACCTTTGTATTTAATATGGAAACATATGCATATTATAGAAGATAAATACATAAAGTATTTCTCAATTTGACTTCAGTATATTTTCTTTATTTTTTTTTGACTTCAGTATATTTTCAATTAAACATTGTAATGGGCTGTTCAAATCTTTTCATAGTTAAACATTAAATATCCTGAATTATAGTGCTTTTACTTTTGTTTCCAGTATTTTCCTATGGGCAAACAGTATATATTCATATTTTTTATTACATAGTCTTTTGGAATGTAGATCATAAGAAATGTTTATAACGATTATTTATCAGATAATATTTTGAACGATGTAAAAGTTTCTACATGTAAAACCATAAAGGTTTTAAGAATAATGCATCTAGAAATCTCAGAAACTTTGCTTTGCCCTTATTTTTGAGAAAAGCATTATCTTTTACTTGTCCACAGTGAACTGTATTACGTGTCTCTTCCATCCCATTTTGTTCATTTACTCATTCAGGTAACAAGCATTCAGCCCTCATTATCCCTCATGCATGCGTCTGGAAACTTATCATATAACGATGAATGTAAAGATTCCGGTTCTAACAGAGCCCTTGTCTCATTTTAAAAAGAAAAATATAATAAAAATAATAACCCACACAGTGGTTGGTGACTTAAGAAAGAGATGCACGCAGTTACCAAGTAAGACCAACACTGCCTTGGATAGTCAGAGAAAGCTTCCAAGGGCGAGGCCTTCAAAAAGGTAGACTTTAACAGAAACAGACATTTAAAAAATGAGTTTACCAGGTTTAAGAGGACAGCAGATAGAGGTCAGTAACATATCTGAAGAAGAGTATTTGCTGAGGTATGGCAGTAAAGAAATTAAGAAGCTTAGGGGATTGAAGCAATGAGGTAGAAAGTAGATTGTGGCCAGTGTGCTCAGGACCCTGCATGCCAAACTAAGGAATTTAACTGAAATATTTTAAGAGGAAAGGTTACAGATCACGGCCATCAAAATTTCCATCTTTGGTTTCCAAATTACTACTATTCTTGTGAATGTCCATGTGAGCAGACTCGGACTGCCTTGTTGCACAAGGTGAGCATTTTTTAAGGAAATTTCACGAATTCCTCTGCTGTTGGTCCCCTGTGAGTTTATGATGACCTGAAAAAGCAGCAAATGATTTTGTGATGCCTTTATAGTGTCCTTATAGTGTTTATTTTCCCAAAGCTTACTACAGAAGAAAGAGTGACATGTCCAGGTTTTCTTCTTTAACCATACCTTGAAATCATACTATAGAACGGGAAGGTTCGAGGATGTTTTGTTGTTTTTTTTTCCCTACCAATTTAAATAATGTATGCTATGGTATGAGGGTATGTACTTTGACCCTATAATCTGCCTTGAAGTTACTGACAAATTGCTGTTACAAAGAATCTCTGCTCTAAGCTCAACTTCCTCATCAACCTTCCCAATTAACACTTCCCATCTTGAATCTTTCCACTAACCTCAAGTATTAGGCAAATGCTTTAGGGATTTCCTTTTTTATTATTTTCTCCCATTTCTGGCCTGGGCTCTACCTCCATGTTCGAAAACTAACTTTCTAAAACTAAAACAGGAAATGCGATCCTAAAGAGAACAAAGACTGTATGTCGTGTATCTTTTTGTCCTCAGGACCTAGCATAATGCTCAATGTATGCTAAGCAGTACATAAGTATTAGATGGATGGATAGACACATGGATGAATGAATGGGCAGATAAAAGGGAGAAAGAAAGGGCAAGGCATAAAGGAAAATATAGCCAGAGAAGGAGAGGAGAAGAAAGGAAAGGGAAGAGAAGAAAGTAAAATAGAAATGGAAAGTGGAGCAGAAAGAACACCATTACGTCAATGATTTTATCTGCATTAGAACGCTGAATTGCAAATAACAAAGACCCTGCTCAATATACTTTATGTAAAAGGGTAATCGAGTGGGTCCTGCAGCTCCTTATTACCTTAGGGTATAGCTAAAGATTGATCGAAAAGTTGTTGGAAGTAGCACCTGAGTTCACAGAAGTGGAGACACTGTTTCAGAACTCTCCCCGCTCCCTGTTCAATTTTGTCTGGGTATCTTGGCTTAGCCTAACTGTATGGACATTACTCACCTTCTTCTCTGGGGACCGTCTCACTCTTAATGTCCCTATTCTGATGATACTTTTAGGATATAGGTCTCCTCCTTCTTGAATTCCTTTGTCCAGGGGATTAGGAACTGTGAAATGGTTGCAACTTGGGACCCTAGTCCATGAATTTTGATCAAAATAGCTACATCTCTTTTAAAAGGCATACAGTTTTAAATTAGGACACTACTTTCTAGATTGCAGAGGTTACTTTATTTCTAAATTATGCTAAAAGATCACAGGCATTAAATATTAACTTAACATTTAATAAAGGAATAGTTAGATTGCATAATCAGGCTTTAAATACTATTAGCTGATAACAAATAAACTTGGCAAAATACGAATAATGTCAACTTCTGCCCCACCAATTTCATGGCAGGACACGAAGATCAAAAAAGATGAAGTGTGTGAATACATACAGTAAGGTCTATAAAAACTACGGCTGCCATTACAGCTGTCATTTCTGCTATTATTAATATTAAATAGATGTTAAGAAGCAAAACAGGAAGGGTCAAAAAAAGCATCTCTTGCCTTGTAATTCCTATCAAAGATATCCTCCTGGTTCGTGATAAAATAATTATTGCTCAATTAATTCCTTAAATAACCATTCTTCCAAGCACCAATATGCTTTTTCATGGTCTCTAGACCAATACCTCACACCATGCATGCAGGTGAAGACATTCTTATTTTTCTAGTATTTCTCAGCACTGAGGACCTGTGTTCAAAGTTAAATAAATGATGGTGTGAGATGATTTTTCCAGTGGGGCAGAAAGCAAGAGGATAAGTGAGATGAACATCACGAACATGTGTTAGTCACAATGGACCATGTTTTTTTGGGGGGGGGCAGGGGGGACCATGCTTTAGATGAGCTACAGAAGGACAAGTTGACAGCAATGACCTTGAGCAGGGAGTTCTGACTGTAGGGTATCTGATAGCCTTGTGAAAGAGGCAAACTCCAAACTAGACATTACACGTTAAGTACAACTTTGATACGTAAGGACTGGAAGAAAAAGTATCCCTGATAAAAGAAACTGAATAAAAGGCAGAAAGGTGGGATCAAATACTGGGTACAACGGCAAGCCGTAAGTAGCAGGAGAATCAGTAACGTAAAATAAAGTAATTGTGGGAACATTCTCAATGTCAGCATTATAACTATCTTCCTAATCCCTGCCACATTAAGCAATTAAATAGGAAATAAAAACGGAATTAATTTACTAGAATAATTATGGTATATACAACTTTTCTAATTAGTATTATAATGGCCTCTGAAAATAAGCACACCTATGCTCTCTATTTACATTATCATATAATTTCAACACACAAAGAATATTCACTAACTGTTAATTTTTAAATATTTCCCTTAATATTTGCTTATGCTGACTTGTATTACTTTGAAGGGAAATAACGCATTTATATATTGCCTTTGTCAAGGCCATGGTGTAAACCACCCTGTGCCATAAAAAGATATTTTTACTAATGGCATATAATCAAACATGCACTTCGTTCATCATTAAAACTTACTGTAAGTATTCAACAGCTATGTAGCAATTGCAATGAAAACAATAAAGTTGATTTGAAACTATAATGCCTATGATTTGTCTCATAAAATACAGGGTAAAAAATCCCTGTAAAAGAAAAACGATATGCAAAGAACATTTTATTCCCATTTGATTTACAAATGTTTAAAATATAGTTTCAATATCTGGCACTCATGAGGATAAATACATTTTTTTAAATGAAGTTAGTATCTTAATAAGCTTTGCTGCTTGTTATCATGTTCATCGATGAGTTACATATATTTTTCTAAGCAATGAATAATCTTGCATATGTAGACAAATCCATATAAAATGCACACCATCTTACCATTTTCACCTACAAAGGTAACTTTTTTTTTTTTGATTCACCTATCAGATTAAAATCATACAATCACAAAATTTCAGAGAAAAATGGCACAAGATACCTACCAGAGTCCCTAACCTGGTTCTTAAAAATCCCCTCTACTATAAAACTGAGGTCATTTCATATTTGCATTTGTAATGTTTGTAATAAAGAGCTTAAAATAATATATGAATGAATGGGAACACAAGGGAGTATTCAATGCAGAATAAGCCCAATACTCAAATGGATCTTTCCCAGTATTTAAATACTTCAAATATTTTTTAATAAAAAAGAAATGTCTATCTCAAGCAAATATCTAACCTCACAATATAAAAGGTATCTGAACATTATTTAGTTTTTTAAATGACCAAATTAAAAGATATGAGGTCTTAGTATCTCGACTAAAAATAAAATGCATTTATTTGATAATATTCTTTCATCTAAGTAGCTTGGAAGAATCAAGTGAATTATTCAAATCTAGAAAAGAAAACCACTAAGGAAATAGATATTTTAATGTTCTTCAGCCTGCAACCTATCCTGGAAGAGAGAAATGAGATAAAAGATAACCTTGAGCTAACAAGGTTATGAGGGATTCTTTCAAAGTGACTCAATCCTCAGTCTCCATGTCAGGTAGGACAAAAGGACACAGAGGGGAAGCCTGCCTTCTTAGATCCTCCCAGACCCCAAAATTTAAGCAAACAAACACTGCTGATTAGCCAAAGAATCAACTGTACCTTTCTACTGTCCTATCCCAATAAGTAAACTTATCTTACACTGTAAAATATTAGTTAATAACAGTTTTACCAATACAAAATTATTCACCTCTAAACTTTAGCTTTTTCAAATATGAAATCAAAATGTTTTAGGGAAGAAGTAACATAAGAAATCATATATGATTTAGTCAACTAAACCATACAAATAAACTGAGCTTAGGGAAACTGAATTGCTTAAGATCCCACAGTTCTTGAAAGCAAGATTTGTCTCAAAACACTTGACTTGAGAACCACTGGCCCAAGGCTGTGATGGCCGAACATGGTAGGATACCATCCGCTTTTTCATAAGTTGGTCATCTTTGCTATGGGGTTGGGTGGTACATGTCTGTGTCCATGTATCTATGTTTAGGTTAGTCAGGCACTAATGCAGTTAAGATTCAATTTTATACTTATTATTAATCATTCTTAAATGGTCAGTAATCCTTTTTAAGTCAAAAGATCTTCCCCATAAATTAAATTCTGTAATGCTACAGATTTATATGCAACTGGGTAAGCAAATGCATATCACAGTATTAACACAAAATATAACCAAAATGTAAATTGCTAAAACAACAAATAATTCTCCAGTTTATGATGTATATATTAAATCAGAAGCAGTAACAACAGAAAACTTTGTATAAAATATAAAAGTGTTAGGTTGAGAAACAGAAGCTCATTGAGAATTTTTCTACTGAAAACAGAGCGAACTCATCACTAAAAATGATAACATATTAAATAATGTTTACAGGGGTAAACTGGGTTTAAAAATGCACATGTTGGCAATAATTAGAATTTAACATAACAAAATATAACTTGTATATAAAAAACACCAAAGGTTTATAGCCAAAAAAATACATCAGGGAAAACTAATAAACACTGCATACTACAATTATTTGCATAATATATTTAAGACAATTAGTTGACTTTCCTACTTTAAAAACTGAACAATTTTAAAATACATTGGGAAATGACATTTAATAAGATTTTATTCATAAATGAATTTTTGGGCTACACATTACATTTAAAATCACCTATTATCTTATAGTTTATTATAAAATCTATTGCTACTGCTTTCTGTATGTATTATTTACATAAAATACAGCTAGTTGCTAATTCCGTAACTCATAAGGAAATGTGGTCCTTATCAATAGTCTTAGCCTTTGTACAATTCCTCAAAGAATTTATATACTATATTACACATACATATTTTTATTTAAATAAATGGTACATACCCCCAAATATGTTATTCATCTCAACTTCAATTGCTCATCACCTACAAATAAAGATATGGATTTTAGAATAAAGCATATACCTAGGCTTTTTTTTTTTTTTAATGTAGTCAGTTGCATTCCAGTATTGATGGTTTTAGAATGAAATGTCTCAATGGCAGGGGTGCCTGGATGGCTCAGTTTGTTAAGTGTCTGACACTTGATTTCAGCTCAGGTCTCAATCTCAGGGTGATAGTCATGAGTTTAAGCCCCACACTGGGAGTTTACTTAAAAAAATAAACAAAAAACCAAAAACCCATCTGAATGGGAAGTCATGAAATCATGCCAGAAAAAGTATCTCAGTGAATTACAGAGGATCTGATTTTATCATCATATTCTTTAAACTGTGTAGTAAGTTACCCTGATGAGCAAGAAAATTGTCACAGTAAATCTATTATAAAAGCCTTTAGGCTGATCTATATTCAATACCTATAATGAAAAAAAGATACTACTAGTTTTGCTTATTGTATATATTATAGTAAACATTTGATTTTCATATGAAAGTTAAAAATGGTCTTCATTTGAAATTAAGGAAAAAATTTCCTAAGATCACAAAGAGCAACAATTAATATTCATTCTTTATAAACTACATAAAAACTCACTTCTCACCCTTTTTTTAAATTCACTGATGATTTTCAGATCACAATTTACTTTTAAAAACCTGAAATCTAAATTTTTAGGGCTAGGTAAGTTGTCCAACAATTATAAAAATTTTACTTGTTTTTTTAAGTAATCTCTACACCAAATATGGGGCTCGAACTCATGACCCCAAGATCAAGAGTCACATGCTCTACTAACTGAGCCAGTCAGGCACCCCTACAAATTTTTAAATGGTGTGAGGTCTATCCAATATTTACAAATGCCCCACTTTTCTTACCCTCAAAAATTTAACACTAAACCTTCCTAAGTTTAAACTCCAAGTGTTACTGATAATAGTTTGGACTTAAGAAAAATTTATATTTACATTGTTTTATCTTCAAACTCTCTTTTCTAACCTCCATATCCATGCAGCCAATTGGCTACCTGACATCACTACTTGGATACTCTAAAGGGATGTCAAACTCAATGTCTCTGAATACAAACACATGATTTCCTATACCGATTCTTCCCCCAACCCAAATGGTCAACTTCCAGTGTTAATAGTGAGTGGCACCACCATTATTCACCATCCAGAGAGGCAGAAGTCACACATACCTTTCTCTCTCATCTTTTGTGAGAATAATCAATCCACCACTAGGTCTAGACCACTTTACCTCATACACTTATCTGTTACCATTTCCCTTCTACCTACCATTATTTCATATCTGAAACAGCAGGGAGAACATTCTCACTACATTCACCTGACCCCACCCTTTTCCACCTCCCCATTTCAACCCTCCGAAGACACTTCAGTGTCTTCTAATTAGTCATAAAAATGACCAAACTTAAAAAAAAAAATTACCAAAGTTTATTAATTGGTCTACAAATCCATCTATCATCTAGCCTTTGCCAAATATTCCCAGTATCTTCCACCATTCTCTACCCTGCTCTCTGTACTCCAGATACAATGAAGTGTGTTCATTTCTTAAAATCTGTCATGTTCCTTCCTGTTTAAGAGTATTTATGCATATC